>JABYQU010000009.1:0-600000 GCA_022264855.1 Lenzites betulinus | reverse complement strand
CCCAATAATGTAAGTAGGGTATCTCTTTAGCATTATGTTACTGATGCAATGTAGCTGATCGTCAGCGGAGCGGGGAAAGCCGACCAATGGCGTGTGTTCACACATGTGCTCATCCCTGGCCTCTACGCAGCCTGGCAGATCGACGGGCAAATACCAAATCGTGATGCGCCAAAGCCGCGCGCGTCCACGAAAGCCGCACGCGGTCATGCAAGTGTCGAGGAGCTGCTTAACAAGCGGCGGCGCACAAATGTTGCGTCTAATTCCGAGACGACTCTCGCTGACATGGAAGAGCTTGCACAGCTTCGAATGGATCGCAACTACCGCCGTCACTTCAAGACTACTATGGAGTGGGCGGTAGCGTTGCGGATCTATGGCTCGCAGTCAATTACTGTCCAGGAGACTATGCGCGCTGCCGACTGTCACGAGCGCGCGTGTCAAACCTGGGCACGAATGTTCTGTCATCTTGTGCCTTATTTTCATATTCTCATGCATCTCTGGATGTGGGTGCTAATGCTTGGGCCGGTTTACGGCTGGTGGACATACCCGTACGAACGCAACAACGGGTTCCTGGTCAAGCTGCGGCATAATGGGCACACTGGAGGCGAGATCGAGGCGACATTGATGAGAGGATGGACAAAGTCTATATTGATATTCGAGCTCGTAGGTCAGCAGCATACCCGCAGGTCACTACTAACCTCAACACTTTAGATATCACATCTGGAGAATCTAGGCGACCAGCAGACAGTGCAGGACCGTGAAATGATTGTCAAACTAAAAGGCGTCTTGAAAGGCGATGCCAGCAAGACGACCTCCCAACGAGGAACATTGCTTACTCTGATAGCAACCATGAATGCCGAAAGCGACACAGGTAAGCGTGCGATACTAGTGACATATATCAGCTCATGTTCATCTTGTTAGCCACGGTCCAGCTAGCCCTCTATCCCCGGAGCATTGATCTCCGGTCGGTCAACCTGTACAGCGTGATATTTTATTATCTCCGACAGCTTTGGGCGGATCAGCTGGAACTTATCCCGGATGCAGCGCCGGTCGGCTGTCCGGGGGAATCGTTTGTCGCTGCAGCGGTTCAATCCCACGCAACAGTACTAGTGTGTGGCCTTCGCTATGGGGCAGCAACGTCAGCCCATGGATCAAAATCGCAGTATGCGTACATTAACGGGCGACAGCCTGTTAAGATTGAGTATATACTGCAAATATCTCATCTCCGCAACGATCCAAGACTCCCACCCCTTCAAACCACTTGCGCAGTTGTCCGGCCTTTTCTCGCCGATGCTGATGTCCCTCAGATGCCCTGGTCGTTACGGTACGCCAGTGTCCGGTGCCTGGCCCGGTGATACCCACTGATGTCTATCTTTGGCAGTGCCAGCGATCTTGGAATTGGGACTTGGAACCACGGGGTTCTAGGTCACCCCCAGGTCGTGGATATCCACGCATTCTCTGGGCATTTCGCCCTAGGGACTGTCGACCATCAAGACGTTCAGCTTTGGGTGACGATGTCTCTATCCCATGTAAGTTCAGCGTACTTAGCACACCCCGTACGAAGCCTTACATGATAAATGCGGCCGCAGAACGCTGATGCGACCTGCGGCCCGCTGAGACCGGAAGGGTACAGCTAGGCGCGGGCGTAGCAGGCTGAGGCGCAGCCGTCGCAAGCCGTCAAGCCGTCGCACGCCCGGCTGAGTCGCGGGCGCCTGAGGGAGGTAGTCGCAGCAGGAGGAGTCTGGCCGTGCGACCGGCTGATCTCGGACTTTGGGAGAGCGACCCGGTATTGTCCATGTATATATTCCGTAGTCCGTAGTTTTCAGAACCCAAGCAATCCCCACCCCTCAGATCTCATAGACCGGCCCTGGTATCGACTGCGACTGCGACTGCGACGGCGACTGCGAACTGCGAACTGCGACCGCGAGCTGCGACGTGAACTTGTGACCGCGATCGCGGCTTCCTCTGACCATCGCGACTGCCCCGTCCACGCCTCCTTACCAATTTGCTGGCACTGCGACCGGTTGCGATAGAACCGGCGGACCGCGTACCCACCTTCCCTCTGCGATAGCAGGACGACTGCGACCTGCGACACTTCGTGGAAGCCCAGTGAAGGGAAACCGGCCCTTACTCGCAGGCATTATCCTTCCCTCCCCGCACTACGTCCGGCCTCGCCCCCTAGGCCCTCGGCCGCGCCCTCTATCCTGCTGTTATAGCAGGTTTCAGTGCATCATTTTGGAGCCCACCGCGAGGGGGATATAGCAAGCAGTAGTCCGCATTCCTCCTTCCCCGGGCCAAACGGCAGTCGTCGCAGCAGCCATTGAGCCGGGACAACGCACACAACAGGCGCCGAAGTGCAAGACAAGAGCAGCGACCAAGGATCCCGATCTCGGTTCCGAGCTACTCGTCGCAAGATTCAAGCTGCTCATCACCCAGTTCAGCCACCACCTAGACGACGAGAGGCTCTCTGCGATCATAGAACCGGTCTTTGTTCTCCTCGACCGCGGCTGCGAACTTCTGCGACGCGACCCTGCAGCCTGCGACTGGTTCCGCGACGCGGCCCTAGCCATCGCAAACCTCTCCCCGACCAGCCTCTCACCCGCTAGTCCCACACCACGCGACTCGGAAGGCCGCGAACCGACTGAATACCAAGCGCCAGCCTTTCATTCCCCCCTGTCCCCCTTAGAGGACCTCTTCGAGAACCCATTCGTGGACGTTATGCCAGAACCACAGGAAGCGCCACCACCAGCGCCGCAGTTGCGACCGGCCATGCCAGCGCGAGGTCACTCGACCGCGCCCACCTTCACTCCGGAACAGCCGTGTACGCTGCGACGCTTCTTTCAAGATATCGAAGCGCTCTTCGAGCGCAGCGGAGTAGAGGAGGACCGACAGCGCAAGCAGTGGGTAGTGCGGTACCTACCGATCGACGTATCCGAGCTCTGCGAGAGCCTCCCGGCCTATGAAGCTGGAGTCGCGTATCGCGAGTTCGTCAAAGCGGTTACAGCACCAGCTGATGTACTCCTGATGTATCAGGAACCGTTTGTGACTCCGCGCCGCTTTACATCAGGAACAGGAAGGTTCCTGATGTATCACGGGCGGCCGGGGGCGCCAGCGCTGCCCTCCGGGACCTGCCTAATATGGTAGGCAGGCCCGGGGGACAGCGCTGGCGCCCCCGGGGGTCTCTAATCTCTTATCTCTCAATAGATAAGGTGTTATCTCATCTCCCCGGGGCTCTCCCGCGCGCGCCTGTGCCTCTCTCGCAGCCACATCCCGATTAGGCAGGTCTGCCTCAGCCACCCACCTCTGCCTGCTTGCACCCCTTCTACCTCGCTCGAATCCCGGCCGATTCGCTTCAAAGTTAGCGCGTTTTACTCGCATTTGATTACGCTACAATCGCGCGCAAACAGAACGGGAATACAGTAAGTACTGACCGCTCTACAGTAGATACAGTAACAGGGTAAAATGGGCGACAAAGAACGGGCGATATCTCGTCCGTTCTTTGTCGCCTTGACGCGCAAACTATTTCCCCATGAAGACGGAGCTCAGCGCGTTCGAACGAGCTCGCACGCGCGTGATTTGGCCCACGGACGGTGGAGCTGCGCTCCGCCCACCCCGGGCAGAGTGCAGCTCCACCTCCTCTGCGCATGTATCATTCGTTTTTGCTCTCAATCGTTATATTCAGTGACTAATACATTCTACCTTACAGTTACAACGTCCTCTGAGCAAACTACAGCCCACAGACACGTTGAGGAGGGTGGGTAGTAGCTGGACTACTACCCACCTTCCTCGACGCATATCTCCGTGACATCGGCGCGGATCGCCACGCAAAAGGCACCGCAAGAAAGCGGCGAAATGCTGCTTTCTGTCGGTGCCTTTTGCGCGACGATACGACCGCACAAACCCTCGTAATACGGCATCCTGTGTTCCATACAGTGTAATAACATGTTGTAGCGATATAATCATGTATAACTCTTCAAATGACATTCTGTTTCCTCCAATATATCAGTGTTGGCAATCGCTATGCGTACACAAAGATGTAGGACAATCGGAGCCCGTTCAGACTTGTAAATCACTTATCAGTGGTCGGAATGTACATCTTTACAACGTGAGATCCGCTAAATCGATTTTGATATAAACTGACAAGATTAGCACCCTATTGAACCGCTATTTATACACAAAGTTACATGGTAAACGGACTAGAACTGACGGAGATATCGTGTTTTCAGTGCACACATGCAGGTAGCCGCCCACCGTCTTAAGACGGTCTCGGGCAGCTTCTGCAAGTCTGTCAGTACTATACATTACTATGCCTCCCTGTAGAATGCTTTGTAGCACACAAATTCGAGTTCTTGGCCGATTTACATGTTTTTGGGCTTGTCTGAAAGCTATATACGAGTGCTATGTAGCGGCTGACTTGATGAATATATGTTTGCTTTCAGTAGCTATGTATCAGCTAGATTAGTGTGCACCAGCTGCAGTTTTCGAGTTTTCAATGACTTCCTGTGTTTATTGAGGAGAAATGGATCTACATTGTCATATAAGAGGTATATATGGTACATTCAGTGTGAGATAACATGTATGCATTGCTCCAGGGTGCCTGTGAAGAGATGGAAGGGGGGGTGAGCAGGTGGGGGGGAGGGAGGAGGAGCAGATAGTGATAGCGACGCGCTGTGTGGTCGTATCACCGCGAAATAGGTACCGACAGAAAGGTGCATTCAGCCGCTTTCTGGCGGTGCCTTTTGCGCGGCGATACGCGCCGATGTCACGGAGATATGCGTCGAGGAAGGTGGGTAGTAGCTGGACTACTACCCACCCTCCTCGACTCGTCTGTGGGCTGTAGTTCGTTCAGAGGACGTTATAACTGTGGATTAGAATGTATTAGGTACTGAACAAAACATGTGCGAGCAAAAACGAAGGTAATCTGGGTACAGGAAGTGGAGCTGCACTCCCCCCGGGGTGGGCGGAGCGCAGCTCCACCGTCCGTCGGGCGATTCGGACGTGTGTGGGCTCGTTAGAACGCGCTGGACTCCCTCTTTATGGGAAAGTAATTTGCGCGCCGAGGCGACAAAGAACGGACGCGATATCGCCCCTTCTTTGTCGCCTCCTTTGCACTTTTACTGTATCCTCTGTGGAGCAATCAGTACTTACCCAATTCTCGTTATGTTTGCGCGCTATTGTAGCGTAGGTACACACGAGTAAAATGCGCTATTTGTGAAGCAAATCGGACGCGATTTGAGCGAGGGAGAGGCGAAGCAGACAGGCAGGGGAGGGAGGACAAGAGCAGACCTGCCTAATCGGGATGTGGCTGCGAGAGAGGCACAGGCGCGCGCGGGAGAGCCCCGGGGAGATGAGATAACACCTTATCTATTGAGAGATAAGAGATTAGAGACCCCCGGGGGCGCCAGCGCTGTCCCCCGGGCCTGCCTACCATATTAGGCAGGTCCCGGAGGGCAGCGCTGGCGCCCCGGCCGCCCGTGATACATCAGGAACCTTCCTGTTCCTGATGTAAAGCGGCGCGGAGTCCTAAACGGTTCCTGATACATCAGAACTACAACAGGGGCTGGTTACAGACCTATACCCTGGCGCGGAAGAGTCGCGCAAATATTCGGTCGCAGATGTCGAGGCACTCGTCGCAAGACGAGCGGCCGTCGCAATCACTAGCATCACCGAGCTATCCAGCTACTATCGCGACTTCTTCGCGATGACCACCTACCTCATATCGCAAGCGCGACTGTCGACGTCCGAGCAGTCGCGTCTGTTCGTCAAAGGAATCCGCGCTCCCCTATGGGACCAAGTGTCGCAGAGGCTGCAGCTCAAAGACCCGGACCACTATCCGGACGACCCTTACGAGCTAAACAAAGTGTACGAGGCCGCGAAGTTTGTCCTCCACGGAACGCTCGCAACCGCCCCCCTCCCATCTAGCGCCAACGCGACCGCAAATGTCGCGAACCCGTCAGTAAAGGTGGAAGACCTCGCCCCTCTGTTGCGATTGCTCGCACAGTCCGTGAACGAGCGAGGAAACGCCCCTGGTCCTGCCGCACAGTCGCAACAGAATCGCTTGTCGGGAGCTACGCGATGCAGGACCAGAACGACGGCTTCTGCCACTATTGCGGGAACGCCGGCTGCATGCTACGGAACTGCCCCTTTGTCCAGGAAGACGTCGACGCAGGGCGGTGTATCCGGAACCACGAAGGACGGGTCTGTCTACCCAACGGGATGTATGTGCCCAGGTTCATGCATGGCTTCAATGGCCTCACTATGCGCGATCGAGTCTACGAGTGGCATCGTCGCAATCCCAATCAGCTCGCGTCGCGGCCGACGTCGCAGATGGTGTTCGAGATCGCAGAGGACCCGTACACGGCGAGTGGCTTTGCGCTTGCGACGGAAGACCGGATCGCACAGCTGGAGTACGAGCTTTACGCTCTGCGACGGACCAAAGAACGCTTCGACGGAGTAGAGGTACCTTCCTATCGGCGACCTACCCAACGGCCACGACCGGGGACTCCGCCCCCAAGCGGATCGCGCGATCCGCGACCGCTACCCCCCCCTCCTGTTCAGACGAGCCCGCGCGTACCGCCACCGAGCAACGGCCCAAGTTCGCGAACGCCGGTCGCAATGTCGCGCGACGCAAACACGGGACTGTCGAGCTATCCAGCGAGCCAGCCGGGACGCGGCGGAATGACACAGGACACTACGTTTAGGACGGCGCCCAGTCGCGACAGGTCGCAAGAGCGCGAGAGCGCTCAGCCCATAACGTCGCACGCCTCCGCGAGGCAGGCCACGAACACTGGAGGGGTACCCGAGCACCCGTTCGCAAAGTCGCGCGATGCGACTTACGCGCCACCGACCACACGCAACTTCGGGGCACCCCCGCCGAAACCGAAGCCAGGAGAGCCCGCGTACAGGAACCAGATCCCAGTACATCAGACCAAGATCGCAGAGGAAATCTTTGCACGCACGATGAAAACACCGGTCATCACCCTGTCCACCGAGGAGCTGCTATCGGTCGCGCCCGAGATCAGCGCGCGTTTCCGGGAGGCGGTCACGCCAAAGAGAGTTCCCCCTGCGACTCGTACGGTCGCATTCGCAGACGTGGACGAAGTCATCGACGAGTTTGCGACGCAGCTATCATGCAGCGGCGACCCGCTCGAACCAGGAGGCTTCATACTGCCGGACCCTTACGAAGTATACCTGCGCGAGACTGCGCCGGGGCCGGACAAGGCTTCCCTTACGGTCGCAAAGGAGTCGCACGCCCTGCGCTCCATCGTGGGGCTGGTAGACTCGAAAGAGTATGTCGAGGCTATCGTCGACCCGGGATGTATGATCATTGCGATGTCCGAGCACGTCTGCCACGCGCTAGGACTCTCGTACGACCCTACCATTCGCCTCAATATGCAGTCTGCGAACGGAGAGGTTGACCAGTCACTGGGGCTCGTGCGGAACGTCCCCTTCGCGGTCGCAGAGATCGTACTGTACCTCCAAGTACATGTGATACGGAACGCGGCCTACGACCTCCTACTAGGGCGACCGTTCGACGTCCTTACCAAGAGCGTCGTCAAGAACTTCGAGAACGAGGACCAGACGATCACGATCAAGTGTCCGAACACAGGACAGATCGCGACTATCCCGACCGTAACCCGCGGTCGCGCTCGCTTTCGGGCCCAACCAGCCCCCAAGCCCGCGACTAGAGGATCTGACTAGTTGCGACGGCGATGCGATCGCGGTGGTCATTACCGAAGAGTTCGGCATACCGCAGATCTGCGCATATACCCAGTTACCGGACGTTTCTCTCTCTATCCCTGCTATCTACCTATCTGCGTGCGACCGTCTCTCGGGCCTTATGGAAGCCCACTTATTATCAAAAGAACCACAAAGTGAACCCAGTATCCCGTCTGCGACCCGTGATTTCTCGTCTTTCTTCTCTCCTGCGACTCCCCTGAGGGCCCAGCCTGCGACCGCGGCGCAACCTGCGGTCCCCGATACCCCCCTAGCCTCTGGGCGCCAGCAAAGGCCGTTCGCATTCGCGTACAAAACCGACGCCGGTTCCTTTGTGGTCGCACCTCGGTCGCAAACCGCGACGCAGGCATCCCCAGCCGGGATCTTCATACAGTCCAAAAAGAAGTACAAGCCCGTGGCGCAGAAGGTGCGACCGGTGCTAGGCACCGTACCGGGCCAGTTCCGCATAGAGCGCAACATCACTGGCGACCCTTTAGCGGGGATGCCTAGACTGAATCCGCGACCGCCCCCGTTCGTACCGACTGGGCGCTACACCGAGGAGCGCAAGCAAGCCATGGACGAGGCGCATGGAGGCGACTTCCTATGGGCAGAAGAGCGCAAACTGCTACACGACTTCATGCGACAACACAACGAGGCGTTCGCGTGGGACGACACAGAGCGCGGCTGCTTCAAGCCAGAATTCTTCCCTCCCGTCGAGTTTCCCGTGCTACCACACACACCCTGGGTGGAGCGCAATATCCCTATACCCCCAGGCCTCTACCGCGAAGTCTGCGACATGCTCAAGAAGAAGATCGCAGCCGGCGTCTATGAGCCATCCAACTCCTCCTATCGGTCGCGATGGTTCTGCGTCCTCAAAAAGGACGCGAAGTCGCTGCGAATCGTACACAGTTTAGAGCCACTCAACAAGGTTACCATCCAACACTCTGGAGTAACACCTACGCCCGACTACCTAGCCGAACAGTTCGGAGGTCGCGCCTGCGGCGCGATCTTCGATCTCTACGTGGGGTACGACGAGAGACTGATCGCAGAGTCCTCGCGCAACCTCACGACCTTCCAGACGCCCTACGGAGCGCTGCGACACTGTACCCTCCCTATGGGATGGTCAAATTCCGTACCAATTTTCCACGACGACGTCACCTACATCCTGCGACCGGAAATACCCGAGATCACGGTCCCCTACATCGACGATGTACCCTGTAAAGGGCCTGCGTCAGACTATCGCGACGAAGGAGGGACCTACGCGACCATCCCAGAGAACCCAGGGATCCGGCGTTTTGTGTGGGAACACTTCCAGAACAACAATCGCATCGTCCAGCGCATGAAGTACGCAGGCGGGATGTTCTCTGGGAAGAAGTCCATCCTCTGCGCCCGCGAGATACTGGTGGTAGGGCACCGGTGCACCCCCGAAGGTCGCAAGCCAGACGAATCGCGCGTCGCAGCAATCAAGAAGTGGCGCACATGCAAGGACCTCTCGGAGGTACGCGCCTTCTTGGGGACCGTAGGCGTCGCAAGGATCTTCATTCGCAACTTCGCGCGACGGGCTCACGCGCTGGTCGCACTCACAAGGAAAGACGCCCCATTCGAATTCGGAGAGGCGCAGATCGCGGCAATGGACAATTTGCGAGAGGCGCTCCTGGCCTCCCCTGCGCTACGGGCGATCGACTACGACAATGGAGCGCCAGTGGTGCTCGCAGTCGACACATCCTACATCGCAGTAGGCTACCACCTCTGCCAATGCGACCCAGACGACCTTCGCAAGCGCTATTACAGCCGCTTCGGGTCCATCACCCTCAACGAGCGCGAAGCGCGCTTCTCGCAACCAAAACTAGAGCTCTACGGTCTGTTCCGCGCACTACAAGCGACCAAGATCTACCTAGTAGGAGTTCGCAACCTCATAGTCGAGGTCGACGCGCGGTATATCCGCGGAATGCTACAGAATCCGGACCTCGCGCCCAGTGCAAGCATCAACCGCTGGATCTTGGGTATCCTCACCTTCCACTTCCACCTGGTACATGTGCCGGGCACGTCGCACGGCCCAGACGGCCTGTCGCGTCGCAACCCACAACCCGACGATGACCCCGCGGAAGACCCAGACGAATTCGAGGACT
The DNA here is from genome assembly GCA_022264855.1 of Lenzites betulinus. NCBI lineage: Eukaryota > Fungi > Basidiomycota > Agaricomycetes > Polyporales > Polyporaceae > Lenzites > Lenzites betulinus. The sequence goes on along the minus strand of JABYQU010000009.1, from coordinate 590,158 downwards.
GGATAGACAAGGTCCACGGCTTCATGCACCATATCCTAGCCCCCCCATCGCGTCTGCGACGCAAGACGCCCGCGATCGCAATGTTGGAGTTATCCGAAGCGACCGAGGACGGTCGAAATTTCAGTGAGGGGGAGGATCGCGCGAGCAGCGACACGGGAGCAGAGGCGACCGCGATAGACCAAGAGACCGAGCTACCGTCTAACGAGCACTCGACCAAAGCCGACGCGCGGCTGCGACTAGTTGCGGACTGGCTCTGAACGCTCCAGCGACCACTGGGCCTCACGGATAGCCAGTACGCGTCTCTGATCAAGTACGCGCAAGGATTCTTCTGCGACGACCAACGGTTGTGGAAGAAGGACGCACAAGGCGCACACAAGATAGTAGTGCGACCCGAGCGACGCTTCAGCATACTACGGGGAGCGCACGATGAGCTAGGACACCGAGGCAACTATGCGACGCTCCAGATGGTCGCAGAACGCTTCTGGTGGCCCTCCCTACGAGAGGACGTGTCCTGGTACATCAAGATGTGTCACCTGTGTCAGGTGCGATCGCATCGCAAGATCCTGATCCCACCCACGGTCGCGCGACCAGGCGCGCTCTTTGTACGATGGTACGTGGACACCATGAAGATGCCGGCGTCCGGCGGGTTCCGCAATATCGTCGCAGCGCGATGCTCCGTATCAGCATGGACGGAATGGCGCATGTTGCGAGTAGAAACGGACAAGGTCATCACCGACTTCCTCCTCCAAGACTTGTACTGCCGATGGGGTGCACCCTCGGAGATCGTGACCGACAATGGGTCGGCCTTCGTCAGTGCAGCCGGAAGACTACAGCGCAAATATGGCCTTCCCCATATTCGTATCAGCGCGTACAATTCCAAAGCCAATGGGATCGTCGAGAGGTCGCATTTCGATCTGCGACAACTGCTATTCAAGGCGGCGGACGGCGACCAGACCAAGTGGTCGCAGGTCGCACCCTACGTATTCTGGGCGGATCGCATCACGGTCCGCAAACGTATGGGCTGCTCGCCCTACTTCGCGGTCACAGGGTGCCACCCTATCCTCCCTATGGATATCGCAGAGGCGACCTACCTCATGCCCGCACCAGAAAAGCTCCTGTCAACCGAAGACCTCATCGCGCGACGTGCGATCGAACTCCAAAAGCGGCAAGGGCAGCTAGCTACACTACACTCAAGGGTCTACCGAGCGAGAGTGGAGGCCGCCCAAAAGTTCGAGCGCGATCACGCTGCGACCATACGCGACTTCGACTTCAAACCCGGGGCCCTGGTCCTTATGCGACATACGCAGATCGAGAAGTCGCTGAATCGCAAGATGCGGCCGCGGTACACAGGCCCGCTAGTGGTAGTGTCCCGCAATCGCGGAGGCGCATACGTACTCTGCGAACTGGATGGCTCAGTGCTCCACCGACCGGTCGCAGCCTTTCGAGTCATCCCGTACCTAGCTCGCAAGGCTATACCCCTACCTGAAGGGTTCGCAGATATCTCAGGCAAAAGGCTACACGAGCTAGTCGCATCCGAGGACGACGGTACAGAAGACCCGGAACCAGAAGTCTTAGACGAGCCGCCAGTATTCGCAGGGCCAGGGGGCAGCGAAGGCGACGAATCAGATTGAGGTCGCGGTCGCAAGCGTACCGTCGTCGCAAGGGCGACCCTATACCCCTAGTTATGTATCTCAGAGAGATCGCACTTGCGATCTCTCCATTCACACTCTTTCAAGCAAGGCGCGGGCAAAGAGGAACGAGGCGTAGATTGCGACCGGCTCGCGGCCGCAAGGATACAAGAAGACGAGGGGAGACTATCGGAGTACAAACTTGCGATCGCACGCGACTACTTACAGGTCCGAACCCAAGAAAACTATCTACATGTCCGTCCAGCCAGCCTGCGACGCTGCCCTAGTCCTCGGGCTCCAAGTCGGCCGCGCTCCACTCAAGTCCGAGCAGTATCCTCTCGCGCTCCTGGAGGTCCGCGACCTGATGGGTCAGTGCGGAGATGCGGGCCCGTAGGAAGGCGCGCTCCTGGCGATAAGCAAGGATGAGCAGGCGGCGGTCTTCAGTCATCCCGGGGACGTTCTCCAAGTCTTCCACCTCCTCGTCGCGCGGTGGCTCCGCTCGCAGGAGGGAGGTGGTCCGCGTCGCAGCCGGGTGAGCGCGGGGCGCGAGGCGGGAAGGACCCGCGACCGGTGCGATCGCAGAGTGTGTGGCGGCGGAGTCCGGGGCGCGCGATCGGGAAGTCGAGGGGCTGGGCACGCTCGCGATGGTACGCGAGGCCCCGTACGTGCGCGTGGGTCGAGCCTGGATGTGGAGGAGGTCCTCCTGGCCGGGGTAGGTTACGATCAGTCGGGTGTACTCTACCGGAGGGAAGAGTTGGCTCACCAAAACCGACGGGAGGCGCTCCGCGTCCTGTGCAGCGCTTGAAGGGGCCAGCGTGATGTCCTCCTCGCGAGCAGCCGCGATCGCAGAAGGAGGGGTCGGAACGCGAGGCGCGGGCGGAGGCGTGGCGACGCGAGGAGGGAACACCTGTGGCTTCCCCCATTGTATTACAATGGGCCCACGTACCTGCTAAAACCTGTGTGTATTCAGTGGTCACCTGGAGTTATTGTTAATCTGGCCCCCAGGTGTTGTACAAAGCCATTAATGGTTGTTAAACTGTACAGTGTTGTTATTGATTGTTAAATAGAGCGCATTTATACAATGGACCCCAGGATTGTCAAATGATGTTAATCATTGTTAAAAGCTGCTTTGGATGTTGTTAATGGTTGTAAAATGAGCCCTGAGATTGTTTAATATTGTTAAAGGCTGCTTGGGATGTTGTTAATGATTGTAAAATGAGTGCCTGCTTGTAGGTCCCTGTTTACCGCTTAATGGGCGCTTTTTTGGCTTCCTAATAGGGTAGGCATACCAAATGACCGCATTTGGGCGCTTTTTTGGCTTCCAAATGGGGCAGGGGCCTACTACCACCCCCTGGGGGCTCCCTTTTGGCCCCCCTGGGCGCATTATTGCCCCAGTTTGTGCCCTATGTATATGTGGTGATTATGATACATACTAGGGTGTTCTGTAGGGGCCAAAAACCGACCAAAAGCAGTCAAAAATGCGAACCCAGGGCAGGGGTCAGCAGGTCCTGGTAGGTGCATGCAGCATATAATTGGTTCCTCTGGGCCCATTACATTTATCAATATATCATTTGAAAGCTATAGCTCAGGGCTTTCTGGGACAGCTATTTTCATAACCTATGATGCTGTATTGATGAAGATATGGCCTTTCGCATTTTCGCAAAAAGAAGCCATTTTGTTTTCCCAATAGCTCCTGATCCAGGGCACCTATAAATTCACCCAATACACCGTTGGATTTGTATTTAGCAGACCTTCAAAAAGAGCCTACTCTCAGGATATTCCATCCACATGTATTCTGCCCCTCCTCCTGCCTCCCTGCCAATAGATCGCCCTTCAGGGCCCTCAGTTCCTGATAGATTCTCTTAGAAGCCTTTGCAATGTGTACTGGCAATATATCCATACATATTTCTAGCTTGGCATGATTTAGAACAGCCTACCCCTTCCGTGCCCCCTTGCTGTACATTTGGTGCACTTCTAGCTTGTTTGCTCCATAATATTATACCCTGTGTAGATATGGCCCTGCTCTCTTTTGCATGTTGTCTGTGTATACTATAGCTACCAATAAATATGCTCAAAAGTGTTATCGGACATCTGGATCTCTTATAGGATTCTTATCAGTAGCCCACAGAGTAGCCCAATCTGTCGCATTTTGGGGGCATATTATTTAGATCGGACAGCACAGCTGTACTGGCATGGTATTCAGGATTACGTTGCACTAAACATCATGAGATTTGGTGGAGAAGTGACGGAGGTATGGGCAGAATATCCCAAACGGTGGTCTACATGCACAAGCACAGCTTACAGCAGTGCATTCATGTATTCTTCACCAACTGCATCAGAGGGCTGTTTTGAGGTGTTCCCTCCATACCTCCGTCACTTCTCCACCAAATCTCATGATGTTTAGTGCAACGTAATCCTGAATACCATGCCAGTACAGCTGTGCTGTCTGATCTAAATAATATGCCCCCAAAATGCGACAGATTGGGCTACTCTGTGGGCTACTGATAAGAATCCTATAAGAGATCCAGATGTCCGATAACACTTTTGAGCATATTTATTGGTAGCTATAGTATACACAGACAACATGCAAAAGAGAGCAGGGCCATATCTACACAGGGTATAATATTATGGAGCAAACAAGCTAGAAGTGCACCAAATGTACAGCAAGGGGGCACGGAAGGGGTAGGCTGTTCTAAATCATGCCAAGCTAGAAATATGTATGGATATATTGCCAGTACACATTGCAAAGGCTTCTAAGAGAATCTATCAGGAACTGAGGGCCCTGAAGGGCGATCTATTGGCAGGGAGGCAGGAGGAGGGGCAGAATACATGTAGATGGAATATCCTGAGAGTAGGCTCTTTTTGAAGGTCTGCTAAATACAAATCCAACGGTGTATTGGGTGAATTTATAGGTGCCCTGGATCAGGAGCTATTGGGAAAACAAAATGGCTTCTTTTTGCGAAAATGCGAAAGGCCATATCTTCATCAATACAGCATCATAGGTTATGAAAATAGCTGTCCCAGAAAGCCCTGAGCTATAGCTTTCAAATGATATATTGATAAATGTAATGGGCCCAGAGGAACCAATTATATGCTGCATGCACCTACCAGGACCTGCTGACCCCTGCCCTGGGTTCGCATTTTTGACTGCTTTTGGTCGGTTTTTGGCCCCTACAGAACACCCTAGTATGTATCATAATCACCACATATACATAGGGCACAAACTGGGGCAATAATGCGCCCAGGGGGGCCAAAAGGGAGCCCCCAGGGGGTGGTAGTAGGCCCCTGCCCCATTTGGAAGCCAAAAAAGCGCCCAAATGCGGTCATTTGGTATGCCTACCCTATTAGGAAGCCAAAAAAGCGCCCATTAAGCGGTAAACAGGGACCTACAAGCAGGCACTCATTTTACAATCATTAACAACATCCCAAGCAGCCTTTAACAATATTAAACAATCTCAGGGCTCATTTTACAACCATTAACAACATCCAAAGCAGCTTTTAACAATGATTAACATCATTTGACAATCCTGGGGTCCATTGTATAAATGCGCTCTATTTAACAATCAATAACAACACTGTACAGTTTAACAACCATTAATGGCTTTGTACAACACCTGGGGGCCAGATTAACAATAACTCCAGGTGACCACTGAATACACACAGGTTTTAGCAGGTACGTGGGCCCATTGTAATACAATGGGGGAAGCCACAGGTGGAGGGAAAGGCCGAAGAAGGAAGGTCGCGGTCGTGGCCTTGGGCGCAGGCGCCGCGACGGGCACAGGCGTCGCGACGGGCGCTGGAGCCGCGGCGGTCGCAGATGTCGCGGTGGTCGCAGGGGCGGGCGCGATCGCAGGGGTAGTCGCAGCGCGCTCCGCGGTAGCGGCGGCCAGGAGGGCGTTGAGCTCCTGTGCGGTCGCATCTTCTTCCGTGACACCTTCGGGCAGCCGGCAGCATTCGGGAATGTCGGAAGGACGACCTTTCGCGGTGAGGACCGCGCGCCAAATGTGTCCGACGGGCGAGTTCGCTAGGCCAAGGCAAAAGAGGTCAATATCGCAAGAAACGGGAAGGCCGCGCAGCTTGCGACGTACCGCGGTCGAACCCGTTACTGTCGTACCACTCCCCGTAGTCGATGTGCCCCGGCGCGTAGCACCCCTTTTGGGAGTACACGCAGCGGTCGCACTTGCGCACCCCGCGACGCAGGACGCATCGGGGGCGCACAAGCGTCTGGCACTGCACGCACTGTGGGGAAAGGGAGTTAGCGCGATCGCAAGTGGATAAGGGACGGGGACTTACCGTCTCCTTGCCAGAGGGCACGCGCGCGCCCGGTGGATAAGTCGCGGGCTCGAAGCCCTCAGTGGTCCGTGGTCGCTTCGTGACCAGGACGAAGTCCTCGTCGTCGCGGACGCGCTTGCGCGACGGGCCAGCGGGGGAAGCGGGCGAGGCCGTGGAGGAGGTCGCAGCTGCGACCGCGGGCTTCGTGGGCGTCACCGGAGCGGGCAGGGGCACGGACTTGGCAACCGGGGTGACCTTCAAAGTGACGGCCGCCTTGGTCGCAGGCGCCGCTTTGGTCGCTGGCGCGGCCTTGGTCGCGGGTGTTGCTTTGGTCGCGGGCGCCGCTTTGGTCGCAGGCGCCGTCTTCGTCGCGGGTGGGGGCCTGGTCGCGAGTGGAGGGGTGTTGGAAGCACGCATCATGGCGCGGGTCCTAGGTGCTGCGGCGGCGGCTGGGGCTGCGACGGCGAGCGGGATGTCCTCCTCGTCGGAGTCGGCGGCGGCTGCACGCGCGTCCGCCCAGATCTTGCGACGCGCCGCGACCTCCCGCTGTTCCTCGGCCTCGCGGGCCTCGGCCTCTGCGGCGCGTCGCGCGACCAAAGCGGCACCGGCTCGCTCGCGGGCGGCAACGTACATGGGGTCCTCGGACGGACTGTCCTCGCCCATGTAACCGTCGAGCTGCGCGTCGATGGCCTCGAACAAGCGATCGCCCCAGGCGGCGATCAACCCGTCGTCACCGCCGTAGCGCTGCAAACGCCGCTGGGAGAGGGTCAGTGGGAGAACTCGGTCGCAGTCGCAAAAGGGAGGGCGTACCAGCCATACCAGCGCGGAGGTCGCAAAGTCCGCATAGTCGGCCGCAGTGGCCACGCCGTCGGGGGCCGCCCTGAAGAGGTCCTCCAGGTTGGTGATCGTGTCGGCGCGCATGAGCGCGGGGTCGGCGCGGTTCTTACCCTTGCGGGACGCGGAGGTAGAAGAGCCAGCCATGAGGAGAGAGGGTCGAAGCGGAGGAGAGAGAGAGGGAGGAAGAAAACGGGAGGAAAGCACGAAGTCCAACGAGGGATGCAACGGGTACTTAGCCGTCGCAGCGCCCCTCCCGCGGGCGGTAGCGGTGCAGGGTCGAGGAGCGCTAGAGGTCGCAAGCACGCGGCATGTCAAGCGCCGAAGCATCGCGGAAGCAAAATTTCCAGCGTACGGAGACTTAGCGCTGACGCGCCGCGACCCAGTCGAACAGGCGCTACGCGGGTACATTCAGAGCGCAGCGGAGCGCGCGACGCGTTCCCACCAGATCGTGCCCGATCGCAACGGGTCGCAAATGCCAGAGCTAGGATTGGCGCGCCAGAAATACACCATAGACGCCAAGCGGCGGCCGCGCCGGGCTTCCCTGCTCTCCGTTTCGGGCGGCCCGCCTCCCCTGACTAGTCCAGTCCCGCCCCCGCGGCACCGAGGCCGACGACCTCCATCTCCCCTAATTCGGTAAGCGCGCGCTCAGTTCCCCGCAAGGCGCGCGCCGAAGCCCCTCGGATGCTGGAAAGAGCAGAAGACAATGTATGCCCGGCTCCGCCCGCGCGACTGGCCACTCCGCGAGCCGCGTCGGCCCGTGACACCAACAAACGTAGCTGGGCGCGAGTGACTTCGAGAGTAAGGCATTCTTGAGCGGCTGTGTACCGAAGTCTCTCTCGCAGGAACCAGGGGCGAGGTCGGGGTACGCGGTCTGCGATCGCAGGACCGAGAGGGCGCGGGCAGTCGCGGAATCCACAAGAGCTTGGTCGCAGCCCATCGCAATACAGGCTTCCTGCGACTACGGGTCAATGACTCCGCTGGGAAGCAGCTAGCATACGCACTATGGCGACCAGGACACGCGTCGCAAGGACGTGCCAGTGGCGGATATCAGGCGGGTCCACGGAAGAAGGGGCGCCTCGATGGTCGCAACCTGCGACTCTAACTGGTAGAGGGCGGGTCGACAAGTTCGCCGCAGAGAGAGTCTATAGCGCGGACAAGGTCAGGAAGGGGATCCATGGCGCGGAGTACTGGGGCGTGCGATACCAGGCTGGTCGCATCGCAGGTCGCAGACTTATAGAAAGGAGCGGGCTACACGAGGTCGCAATCGGGAACCGATCGCAAGACATCTAATCCATCGATGGGCTAGACTACACGCATCGCAATTCGTCTCCTGCCTTCAGATGTCTTCCCTCCTTCCTAACCCGAACGATTAGTCGCAACCTCCTCCATGGCTGCGACCCATCCGGCCTCCTCAGGGCGGTCGACCAGTACCGTGCGCTCTCCACCACGGTAGGCGTCTTGGGCGGCCGCGACGTCGCGCTGAAGGCGGGCGATCGCGCCCGCGATATCCTGCGACTGGGCCATGTCCACGGACCGGTCGGCGCCCGCGATCGCAAGAACGTTGTGGATCGCAGAGGAGCGAGAGCGTAGAAGGACCAGGCGCTGGCGGGCGGCAGCTAAGAAGACACCTTCCAGGTCGCGCGACATGGTAAAGAGTCGTCGGTCGAAGTCTGCGACCGCGCCGCGGTACTCGCTGTGTCGTTCCAGGGCGCGCAAGGCCACTCGGGCGCGAGTGAGGAGGGGCGTCATCACGGTATCGCCGAGGGAAATCAAGAAGTACGACTCCTAGGAAGGCAAGCTCAGTATCGCATCGCTCGCGGAGTAGGAGAATGGCCGATAGGACGTACCGTGCGGTACAGGAAGCGGTCGATGGCGTCCTCCCAATCTGCGACGCTATAGCCGGTCTCGACCATCTCCTCCATCATGGCCGCCTGCTCCTCGACCTGTGCGCGGGCCAAGGAGATAGTAGTCTGTCGCAGGCGAGCCGATGCGGCCTCGATTTCGACCAAGTTATCCATGGTGGCAATACCGCGCATAGGAGAGAGAGCGAAAGGGATAGGTGGGCCTCCGCAGGCAAATGGTAACCTTTATCGCAGGGTCTATCACGCGATCGCATCGATGGCCGACCGAGGGCGGTCGGGATCTCAGTGAGGGGGAGATGATGCGACCCGCGGTCCGCTGAGGCCGGGACGGTACAGCTGGACACGGGCGTAACAGGCTGAGGCGCAGCCGTCGCAGCCGTCGCGAGCCGTCGCACGCCCAGGCTGAGTCGCGGGCGCCTGGGGATCGTGGTCGCAGCAGGAGTCTGGCCGTGCGACCGGCTGATCTCGGACCTTGGGAGAGCGACCCGGTATCGTCCATGTATATATTCCGTAGTTCGTAGTTTTCAGAAGGCAAGCAATCCCCACCCCTCAGATCTCATAGACCGGCCCTGGTATCGACTGCGACTGCGACTGCGACTGCGAACTGCGAACTGCGACCGCGAGCTGCGACGTGAACTTGTGACGGCGATCGCGGCTTCCTCTGACCATCGCGACTGCCCCGTCCACGCCTCCTTACCAATTCGCTGGCACTGCGACCGGTTGCGATAGAACCGGCGGACCGCGCACCCACCTTCCCTCTGCGATAGCAGGACGGCCGCGACCTGCGACGCTTCGTGGAAGCCCAGTGAAGGGAAACCGGCCCTTACTCGCAGGCGTTATCCTTCCCTCCCCGCACTACGTCCGGCCTCGCCCCCTAGGCTCTCGGCCGCGCCCTCTATCCTGCTGTTATAGCAGGTTCCAGTGCATCACCGGATCATCCCAACACTGTCAACACTGCGCCAGCGCTAGCGCAGGTTAACATCGACGACATGGACATCGACTGAACTTCCCCGCGTCCCTCTACACCGCCGTTAGGCCTAGTAGATTCCTGTCGTTACTGTCGCCTCTGAGTCCTTTGCGTTACCGTCGCCTCTGAGTCCTTTTCTAGGCTCGTCCGGTCATTACGTGTACCATCTGTTATCGGCTTTGTGAGCTCCTTTGCGATCACCCACCTGACTTGCCACCGCTGTGTTTGATACAAGCCAGACTCCTGTCCTTACGTGCCTTGGTCTCCCCTTCTTGCGTCGATACCCTACCACTCAAGCAGTCTACATGGACGTCTAGTACCTGTAGTATATCCTGTGGACAGTAGGTCAGATACCCAACGCCGATCCGGGCGCGGTCGCCCGCATCGAGTACGCAATATATTGCCGGCTTTCGATTGCCTCATCGTCAGATGTGTACAAATAATTGCCATATATTTGGTCCTCATAATCTGCTCAGGACCGGCTCTCTACGTGTCACATAGCTCTGTGTTAGCCATCATGTATCTCAGCTAATACTACCTCACGCGGAACTACTGGAGTCTCGTTATTTCAGGACTTTCCTAATTAGCTATAATGGGCTAAGCACGCTCATTACTCCTCAGAAGCCTCAATTATCCCTAAAACGCCCGGGAGGTTTTCCCTGATGTACTCGAGCTACCGCAGCACGCGAACCTAAAACTTTCCGGTCGTGAGTACTTTGTCGAGTCGTAGGACAACGATAATGGCAATCCTACACCCACTTTGAACGCGTAATGCCTTGCGGCATCATAGCGCATCATATGTGCATATGTAAAGCCCGTGTTTGGTTGAATCTCAGCCTTAGCAGTGTTCGAGCGGCGTGCAGGAGCGCTTACCGTGACTACTAGTGACCTTTAAAACGCACCACGCCGCATCATCTCAGTGGCAGCCAAAGGGCCCGTGTCACTGCAAACAAATGAGAACAGTACATACCTCACTGTCCCGGCGGCCCTCGACTCGGATACATGGAAACGACGGAGTACTTCCCCGCCGCAACATGAGCGAGCGGAATATTAACTCAACCTCTACGTCGACGTCGCGAAAACGTTACGTTGTCAGGTCAGGACAAGGCGGACGAAAGGGAACGGAGAGGAACGGACACACACGTCAGTCGTCGTCGTAGGTAGTACGTAGAAGACTGAGGCTCGCGCGTCCGGAAACTGTCCCGGTCCTCCGAAGACGCGTCGCGAGTAGTCACGTGGTACGTGTCAAGCGCTCAAGCGCTCTAGCACCGACGCTGACAAGTTGCGGTCGACTACCACAACACAACTTGCTTATCGACGGAGAGTGAACGTAACTAGTGAGTACTAGTGAGTGACGGTGTTGATCTGTGCAACTTGGTGCGTTGTTACGAACTGTATCGTATCAGAACCTTCCATTTGTATCAGGCCTATTGACCATGGGATTTCACATAGAACGGTTAGCCGCGAGGCAACTTGATATGTAAACCTCTTTGAGAGCCCCGACACAAACAGCCCGACTATAGCAGAGTACAACATATTGTCTTCGCCACAACGTTTACATACCAGAAATACCCTTCTTCCTGAAGAAATACTGCAGCCCTTTCACCTGCGTCTGCCACACTCCATCCCCCAACTCAACCAGCCGATCGACATAGTCCTCGAGGATCGTCTCCGCGGTAACCACGAAATCCAAGTCCTTCAGGCCAAGGAACCTCCCCCTCCCATCGGGTCCACCGAACCTCAGCTCCCGCCACAGCTCCCTCAAACCCGCGAGATACGCGGGCTTCATGCCCGCACCGAGTCCGCGTCCGACGCCCTTCGCAATAGCATAAAACGTGCCCCGATTTGAGTGCACCACGCTCGGCTTGTGCAGCAGGAGTGAGTCCGAGAGCACGTCGAGGAGGTAGATTAGCTGCGCGGCGGGGAAGCACTCCGCGTGCGACAGCTTGGCGACGGGAGCCCCCTTGACGCTTCACCACCACAGGCCGATTTTTTCCCACGCTCCGACCTCATAGGGGGAGATCGAGTCGTGCGGTTCTCAATCGCTCTGGTGCTAGCTTTAGTATCTCTAGTCCACCTATCAGGGCTTCACTTACCGCTATGGGTGGTCGAGGACGTCCTACGGCTCCAAGGCCAGCGAGTACGCCTCCAACAGCGCGCGCAGCGTTAAGCGCCCGAGACAGCGCACCGTCGATAGCGACACGAAAAACGAAGGCGACAAAGCAGTTGTCCTCACAAGAAGCTTGGATGGAAGCCGAAAAGGCAATACCTAACCTGGGCGCAGCGACTGGGTTCCTACAAGGAAGGTTGCTCATTCCAGATGGCACGCATGCCGTAACGGGCGGCTCGCTCGTCTCGGGTCTGCTGCACTTCGCCTTCGCGGGGCCCTCCGAAGAACTGGCACGACAGGGCCTCATCGCCTTCGCTTATCTCGCCAAGGCAGTCCTCGACATCGACATCCAGACGGCAGTCAGTGCCTCCGTGGTCGAGCGTGCCGAGGATCAGTTGCGGCTTCGCTTGGACGAACACACATCGCACATGGAGGACCGCATTGACGAGTTTGCAGGGACCGTCAAGCAGATGAAGACTGAGATGGAGGGATATTCTTCAAGCCTGAGGGAGGCCTGCGCAAAGATGAAGGAGGCGGAGGGAGCGCTGCTTGATGCGCGCAGCGGCCTCTGCGAAGTGGCGTCGACGGCGGGACCCACCGGTGAGCCACCCACTGCCGCTCCCATGCTGACACTCCATTCGGCCCCTGTGCGGGTGCGCCGGGCGGCCACGTTGGCAGACCTCCTTCAGCGACAGGTTCTTGTCCGGGGGGCGACACTTAAGACCGACGATGGCGAGCCCCTTGGGGAAGGAGCTCTCAAGGATCGAGCATCTCTAGTCCTCATCGAGCTGGAACGAGGCGGGCTCACGCCGCCCGGGGAAGCTGCAGTAGAAGCTGCGAAGATCCTTCCACATGGCGACACAGTGTTCACCATGTCAAGCATCGAGGCCGCTCGCTGGCTGCTCAAGCCGACGATCGCCAAGCCCTTCGCACGCAAAATGGGCATGGCCGCGCAGGTGGTCGAGCGCACGTATCGACTGGTCGCCGAGCGTGTCCCAGTCACGTTCGACCCTCGCGACCCGGCAGTGCTCCGTGCGGTGGAGGCGGCTCACAACCTCAAGCCGCTGGCGATCTCCCGCGCTGACTGGATCAAGCCACCCGAGCGTCGGTTTGTGGGGCAGCAGACAGCATTCCTTATGATCACGGTGACAGGCGTGGAGCAGGCAAACATAGCGCTAAAAGGACTTGAATTAGCAGGTCGCAAGATCTTGGTACGGCGGGATATGGATGAACCAAAGCGCTGCGCGCGTTGCCAAGCATACGGCGGACACTTCGCACGGGAGTGCAAGGCGGCACACGACGTGTGCGCGAACTGTGCTGGGGTCCATCCGACGTCGCAATGCGGGGTGGCAGGCGACCCGCAGCGGTACCGCTGTGCGAACTGCGATGAGGACGGACATGCCGCATGGGACCGTGCTTGCCCTGCTTTGCGCAAGCGGGTGAGTGCGCACATTCACCGTAAGGCTGACAGCGGCTTCAGATTTTTCGTCACCAACGCCCCCGACACATGGGTCTCCGATGAAGAGGAGCTCACGCGGGCCCCTCCGCCGCCCACGGTCTGGTCGCAAGTACGCCACCACTTTGACAGTGTGGACAATGTGCACCAGCCCACTCAGCAGTCCACGCTCAACACGTACTACAAGACCTCGGGACAGTCGGCCACCCCCGCACAGCACCAATGAATAACGAACAACAGAAGCCTTTACGTGTTTGGCAGCAAAATCTAAACAAATCTGCGCGCGCCCAGCATGACTTAATCAATGACCCGTACCTCGCTGATTACGATATTCTAGCGTTTCAAGAACCCTATCTGACGTTCCTTGGCCTTACCTCCAGCACCCCAAACTGGCGGGTAGTCTATCCAACCTCGCACGGGACAGATGGGGTTGCGCGTTCCCGCTCTATCTTGCTTGTGAACAGACGCCTCTCTACTGACTCCTGGTTCCCGATCTCAGTCAAGCACCCGGATGTCACGGCCATTGGTATACGATCACCGGAGGCTACTGTCCGACTCTTCAACCTGTACGTCGATGGCGAGCACGATACAGCACTCCACGCTGCCTCCCGCGCAGTCCACAACATACCCGCTGGGGAGGAGGGTGACCAGCAGCACCTCGTGTGGCTCGGAGATTTCAATCGGCACCATCCGTCATGGGACAACCCCGGCAACCACCACCTCTTCTCGTCGGAAAACCTCCGTTGGGCGCAAACACTCATCAACATCCTCGACCTCCATGACCTCGTCCAGGCCCTGCCACCTGGTATCCCCACCTTAGAAGCATCCCGAACCAAGAACTATACAAGGCCGGACAACGTTTTCTGCACTCTGAGCATTCTAGAACGGCTACGCACCTGCACCGTCCTCCCTGATAAACGACCGACTAAAACTGATCATTTCCCCATACAGACAATCTTTGATGTGCCCACCACGGCAGCACCACGGCGCTCCCGGCGAGACTTCCGACGAGTCGACTGGACTGAGTTTGCCCGGGCCCTGGGCGAGCGTATCGAGGCACGCCATTTCCCTGCTAACATCAATAGCAGGCCTCGCTTCGATGCAGTGCTCGACGCGCTCATGGATGATCTTCAAGATACCATCACAGAGCAGGTACCCGAGACAGCTGACACACCGTATGCGAAGAGGTGGTGGTCAAAGGACTTGGCCAAGATGCGCACGGAGAAGGAGCGGCTCAGCCGAGTGGCATTCCGCCACCAGGCTGATCCAAAGCATGCTGCCCACGCTGAGTATCGCCGATACCGGAACCGTTATGCTGATCACATTACTGCAGCAAAAAACGACTTTTGGAAAGCGTGGATTGATTCCATTGACGGCAAGACAATCTGGGATGCTAACCGCTTCCTGAAGCGAGGTGCAACAGATGGTGGAAGGGCCCGCATCCCTCCAATTCGCGTCCTGGAGGCAGGCAGGCAGGAGCGGACACTCAACTCGAACGAGGACAAAGGGGCGGAATTCCACCAGACATTCTTCCTGCCCCCGAGCGCGGCGGTCGTCCCCGCTGGGCCCTATCCACTGCCACGATACACCTTCAAACCGATCACTGACACGCAGGTTCGGCGAGCCATCAAAGCGCTCCGGGCTTTCAAGGCACCTGGGCCAGATGCAATCCCGAACGAAGTATATAAGCATTGCGAGCAGGAGCTGACACCTATCCTAGGCTCACTCTTTCGGGCCACCTTTGCCCTAGGCTACTACCCAGAGCGCTGGAAGATCTCTAACACAGTCGTTCTTCAAAAGCCGGGCAAGGCGGACTACACAGTGGCAAAGGCGTGGCGACCAATTGCCCTCCTTGACTGCATGTCGAAGATCCTGTCACGGTGTGTTGCGGATGTGCTGGTCTATGAGGCTGAACAGAAAGCCCAGCTTGCCCACCTCCAATTTGGTGGGCGGGCTGGGCGAACAACCACAGACTCAATTCATCTCGTCACCAAGACAGTAAAAGATGCACAGCGGCGTCGCAAGGTGGCCTCGATCGTGTTCCTCGACATCAAGTCAGCCTTCCCGGCGGCCTCCCCCGAGCGTCTCTATCACAACCTGCGCTCGCGGGGGGTACCGAAAGAATACGTCGACTGGCTCCGAGTCAAGCTCTCAGGCAGGAAGACACGTCTGCACTTTGACGATTACACATCGGAGCTTTTCAACATTGACAGCGGCATCGACCAGGGCTGCCCACTCTCCGTTATTCTCTATGCTTTTTACAACTCTGATCTGATTGACAGTGCAGACATAGATGATGGGGAGTGCGCCGTTGGCTCCATGGATGACGTGGCCCTGGGGGTGACGGGCCAGACTTTCGAGGAGTGTCATGACCATGTGCGGCGCTTCATGGACCGGGATGGGGGCGCACAGGACTGGTCCCGCGCACACAACTCCGCTTTCTCACTGGACAAGTTTGGCCTGATTAACTGCAAAGCCCAGCCAAAGCGTATAGGTCTCGGCCCACCTCTTGAGCTATCTGATGGCACGGTGATCACGCCAACGGACCATCATCGCTTCCTGGGGGTGCTCGTTGACCAGGGGCTGAAGTTCAAGCAGCATGTCGCATCAGCCTACGCTAAGGGCAGTCGGCTTGTATCGCACATTCGGCGCCTGGCAAAGGCCCGCAACGGACTGACGCTAGCGGTTGTTCGCCGACTCTATCTTGCGGTGGTGGTCCCAAGCGTACTGTATGCTGCTGATACTTTCCTCACACCAGTTCGGCGGCTCGCAGGCCATGTCCGCAAGCATGGGTCAGTCGGGCACGTTCGCCGCCTGGCTACCATCCAGCGGCAAGCCCTGCTGGCGATGACTGGGGCGCTCCGCTCCTCTCCCACAGATGCGCTTGAGGCGCATGCACAGATCCTGCCTTTTGACCTTCTGGTTGACCGCCACTGCCACCGTGCGGCGGTTCGGCTGTGCTCCCCCCCCGCATCCCACCCTCTTGCCCCTCATGTCCGACATGCAGGACGCCGGCTAGTCAAATCCCACCGCTCCTCCCTGCATGAACTCCTGGATGCTTACCGCCCATGGCTAGACTATAGGAACACTGAGCAGATCCGCCCTGTCCGTCTGCACCCACGCTGGAAACCACGCCATCGAATCCACGTTGTCCCAGACAGGGAGGAGGCGGCAGAGGATGATGCGTCCTGGGCACAGGATGACGCTTTCAGGGTCTACACGGACGGCTCCGACTATGAGGGCGGGGTTGGCGCAGCCGCCCTCCTTTACAAGCCTGGACATGACGAGCCTGAGGTCCTTCGACTCCGCCTGGGCCCATCCACGCGTCACACAGTCTATGAAGCGGAGATCGTGGCAACTATCCTTGGCATGGAGCTACTGCGGTGTGCGATCCTCTGCACTCAACCCACCTCCATTGGCCTTGACAATACGGCGGCGATTCAAGCCTCTCAGCTACGGTCCCCGGGTGCTGGACGTTACTTGACTGACATTTTCCATGCAGCAGTTCGAGACCTCAAAAGGTCACGCCCCGGCCTCCGTCTAACGCTGCGCTGGGTCCCGGGGCACTCTGATGTCCCCGGCAACGAGGCGGCAGATGCTGCAGCGAAGGAAGCGGCGCAGGGACACTCGTCGGACATCCACCTCCTCCCGCGGTCACTGCGCGGGCAGCTCCCTCTCAGCACGACACGAGCGCGTCAGAACTACAATATGGAACTTGAGCGGCGGGCAGCAAAGCGGTGGCGCACCTCCGTGCGTGGCGTGCGCATGGCAGAGGTGGACGGCACCATGCCATCGAAGAAATATGGCGCACTCGTTGCAGATCTACCCCGACGGCATGCCAACCTTCTTGTGCAATTCCGTACTAACCATGTGCCCCTGCAGTCATACCTAGAGCGCATTGGGAAGGCGCCCAGCGCGACGTGTCCAACATGCGGCGACGCCCCCGAAACCGTGCACCATTTCCTTCTCGTCTGCCCAACCTACGCTCTCCACCGCGCCGTCCACTTCATGCCACTTGGTTTCTCAGGCCGCACACTCGCCACTCTGCTCAATAGCAAAGACGCCCTCCGCCCGCTCTTCACATACATCAACGCGACAGGCCGTTTGCGAACGGTCGTCGGCGCACTCATCGGCCCATGCTCCGGGTACCCATCAGGAAAGCTTCCGTGAACCAGGGGCCTCATATGGTAACGCATGGCTGGATGGAGGCGCTGGAGACACCCCCCATCATATGGAGACAGGGCGTCTCCATCAGTGCCAAAATGAAGACTATGGAGGCTGTCTCACGGCTTTCCCGCGCAACTCACCAACACCGTGCCGCTTGTTGGCCCTCAAATATCTCGTGATCAGCCTCCAGAAGAGCATATGCTTATGTTTGTGAACGAAAACGCGCAGCTTTTGAGAGACTGTCAACGGGATGGAGAACGCGTCTCCGTATGGAGGCCCCTGGAGCGCTGGAGGCAGGCGTCTCCATCTGGACGATTTGGTGTCTCCTGATGCCCTGACAGCGACACCGAAGACGACACCTGACCCCCCCCCTTTTTTGGCTCGTCATCTCGCCACCTCCCGATTCCTTTGTTATTATTAGTATTAGCTTCACGGGCACGCTGCAAACATAATATCCACGCAGGGGCCGGGGGAGTTCAGACGGCGTCGCGGTGTTTGCCCGGCAGCTGTACCCCTCCCGCAGCAAGAGGCTTATAGCCCGGCAGTGCACCCACTGTTGCAAAGTGCGGTGAGGTTTAGATCCCGGCGCCCAGTCATCGCATGGCCGGCGTGGTGTGCGCAGCGTGTGCCCCCCCCCCTTTCGTTTTCTCTTTCTTTCTTGGTATCATGATCTCTCTCTATTCTGCTTCCGGCTGCTGCTACTCTCCCCGACACCCCCATACTACTGTGCCCGCAGCAGCTTCTGCTGCTGCACCCTCCTTACCGTAGAGTATACAACAGTTATTGCAACTTTCTAGGTGTAATAAATAGCGGTAGTTGCAACTTCGGCGGTTTAAGGCCAAATAGGCGCCGTTCGGCACAGCCACTGACGCGCGAGACGCGGGCGCCTATCTGCAGTTGCAGCCACAGCGAGGTGGGCGTCCATTGTAGTTGCAGCCACAAAAAGAACACGCAGCCAGCGGAATTGAACACCGGACCTGCTGCAAAAGCCCAAGTAAGGGTGATACACGTAAACCACTGGGCCACAGGGCTGTACAGATGTTAGGGCTGTCCACGGTACTAGTTCTAATACATTTCCCCAGCTACTAATGGTTTTCCAAGTCCTTACCGGATCTTGGTGCTGCATAAGGACTTATAATGCTGTTAGTAGCCAAAGGAATGGATGAACACTAGTACCATCTATACTCCTATAGTGTGTACAGTTCTGTGGCCGAGTGGTCCATTTCTATCACTGGGAATCTGACATCTTGCTGAAGCTTGGCGCTGCGTGAGGACTTGGAGTAACTTGGGGTGCCATCAGTAGCTGGGGAAATGTATAAGAACTAGTACCGTGGACAGCCCTAACATCTGTACAGCCCTGTGGCCCAGTGGTTTACGTGTATCACCCTTACTTGGGCTTTTGCAGCAGGTCCGGTGTTCAATTCCGCTGGCTGCGTGTTCTTTTTGTGGCTGCAACTACAATGGACGCCCACCTCGCTGTGGCTGCAACTGCAGATAGGCGCCCGCGTCTCGCGCGTCAGTGGCTGTGCCGAACGGCGCCTATTTGGCCTTAAACCGCCGAAGTTGCAACTACCGCTATTTATTACACCTAGAAAGTTGCAATAACTGTTGTATACAACTCCCTTACCCCCCTACAAATGACCCGACAATCCCCCCGCGCTCTTCTCGTAGACACCTGTACGGTATTGCCTACCATAGGGCTCGGCCCTCGAGGGCAATAAACAAGGATACAAAGAAAGAAAGAAAGCTTGGCGACGACCGTGCCACCCGTGCGCACGGCTGAGAGCGCGATGATGATCTGCCCTACGAGCAGCGCGTCGCGGTACGCAGCATGCGCGAACTTGCGCTCTGCGGACGTGTCCTCATCTGCGTCTGGCGGATCGACGCAATCGGAGCTTGCGAGTAAGGCGGTTGTGTACGGCCGGAGCGCGTGTCCGTCGAGGATCACTAGGTGGAAGCGGGCGTGCATCTCAGCCGGGAAGGCCTCGCTGGACTCCTCGTCCGGGTTGGTCTCGGGCGCGGCGTGGAGGTCGTACGAGAGCACATCGCGCTCGATGTATGAGAATCGCGACAGCATCTCCTGATCAAGGCAGAGGTCGTATCCTCCTAGCGCGACAGGGAGCGAAATTCCGACCCCGGACGCACGTCGGTTCTTCTGGAGGACGTACCCGCTGAAGCCGCCCGGGGCGCATCTAAACCGCAACGTAAGCACTGTCGAGCTCTTTACCCTCATCGACGTCGCTGACGGGATGGTGTACAGGCTAGACTGCAGCACGAGCCACTCACCCGACGTCGAGGAACTCGATGTTTCCAAACACCGGGACGACGCGCGCGGCGCCGTCGATCTCGCCCATAACCCGCTTCATCGTCTTGTACCAGTATTTATTATTGCCTTCCACGTTCCTGTCCGCGGAGCTACGCTGATGCTTGAAGTGGTCGTTCAGTCCGTCCACTTCCCATCCCTGGTAATACAAAGTCGCGTTCGCGATATGTGTGGATCGGCAACTAGTGCGAGGAAGTCTTCAATGCGGTGCGCGCACCTTTGATCTCAAAGCCATCAACTCCTGGAGCGATGCCACCGGCCTCCGTTCGAGGATCGCTGCTGCACCTAACTTATACTCCAAGTCCTCCTGTGGCCATATTGTGTAGACGCGGGTAGGTGGGGTCGCAGGGGAAGTCGGCGAGGACATTGCTGATGGAGTGAAGCCGTTTAACCTTGGGCCGTGTTCTCCTTGCGGCCACGGGTATACATACTCGGGCTACCGCAGCATGCAAACCTAATATTCCTTCGTGAGCAATATGTCGAGCTTCGTGAGAACGGCAATGGCAATCCTACATCCACTTTTAACGCCAACGCCTTACCGCAGCACAGCACATCATGTGTGCATATCTACCTCCCGTGAAGTTGAGCTATGTCTTAGCGCTATATTACTATTTGGCCAGCATGCAGGGGTGCTTCAAGCTACATTAATGTATTCAGGCAATTGGGGCTTTCAGATGAGGAAGGCCAATCCTAACCTCAGCCAGGGAGCATCCCTCGTGTCCATGAAGAGTACGACTGTGATACCAGTATATTTTCTTATACACACCACTATCAAATACACGGTTCCGCACGTCCCAAGAACGCGATTTTGTGTACGCATACAGTGTGCCTTTCTCCTCGTACATCCACCACTCACCGTGGCAGACCAGGATGTCAGCACCCACCCCCCGTGCCCTCACGCTGCAGCACATCCCGCAGCGCACGCGCCTGCGCAGCCCACACCGGGCTCGCGAGCTCGACCAACCGGTCCAGATACCCGCGACTCTCCAAGACAGCGGGCGCGGGGATGACGCGCCCAAGCTCGCGTTCGACGAGCCGCCCCCGCTGCAAGCCCGCCCCCGTGCTCAGTTCGTCCCAGAGCAGATGCAGCGCCTTGATGTACCGCTTCAGCAGCGGCGCGGCGACAATAGTATCCGCACCCACGCCCTTCGCGACGGCGTAGAACGAGGCCGACCCCTGCGGCTGGTGCAGGACTAGTGTCTCCGAGATCATGTCGAGGAGGTACACGAGCTGCGCGGCCGGCGCGCGCTCGATGTGCGCGAGCCGCATCACGATCGTGCCGCCGAGCTCGACGGAGCCAAGTGTCACGAGGAGCTGCCCTATGAAGTGGGCGATAGCCGTGGGGGACATCTTTGTGGGCGGCGGTGGTTCGGGGGTGTATGGATCCGACGGGGAATCAATATCAGCGTGCACAGGCCGGCCATCCATGTAGACGAGGGAGTATGGGGCGTAGAAGGTATCGGGGAGGCGGGGCAAAGATGTGGCTGGTCGCGAGTATTCGTCAGCAGAGGGGTCTCCAATGTGCTTGTAGCAGGCCGTGTCGGTCGGGCGAAGCATCGACCCCTCGCTCCCTTGAAATTCAGGAAGCACGATGCCCACCCCGCGCACATTCAGGTGGGAATGAAGGATGTACAAGCTGAAACCGCCCGGTGCGCATCTATCCGCTTGGATCAGGACCAGGGCAACTCATGAGACGTGCTAGAATTGACACCCACCCAATATCGAGGAATTTGAACTTCTTGGGGACCCGGGGTACGAACGCGGTGGCAGCATTCAACTCCCGAAGGATAGCTGTTTCACCGGACCACAAGGTCCGCACTTGAGAGGGTACGAGGAGCCCAGATGCGCGCCTGTGCTGCAGCTCCTCCTGGCGCTCGGATGACTCGGCGATCCTACCCGGTCCAACCGAATTGCGCGCGTCCCTGCGCAGGTTTTCTAGTTGCTTGAGCTCCTCGACATTGCGCCGAGAGAGTATAGCGTAAGCGTGTAGGAGTGGCTTCGAATGCTTGGCTCCTTTACGGGTCCTGTCGCGGGGTGCTCGAACAGGCATGTCGACGATGCGTGCGGTGAAGATTCACTGCCCAGCGATGACGAGGGTACAAGGAAACGAGTACCTGCCGCAGTCGCATCCTACCTCCCGCCCTTTAAGCATAGTCCCCACAGTACCGCAGCCAAGCTTGCTGCAGGCGGGATTCTTCGCAGCCATACGAAGCTGCTGCTGCAGCTTCCATGGTCACATGGGGGGATGCGCCAGTATCGGCAGTAGACTGACCTGACAGTCGCGATACCTTCGGGACGTACCGTCACGAAGTCTTCCAAAGAGTATCGAGCGCAACGTGATAACGCACCGCGTGATACTTGTAATATTCAAGGACCTGAAACGCAGCTAGTCCAAGGTTCTAGGCGTCGCAAATTTTAAGTGAAAAGATAGACGTCTATACTGGAGGGAATCACTAGAAAGAGGCAGTCCTTGGTAGCGACGCCGTCTGTGTCATCGTGTTCCCGATGCTGAATGATCCCAGTTTGCGAGCGTGCTCCCAGGTACACAGAGAGATTGTATCCATGCCAGTACATAACCCTAGACACTAGAGACACGAGCAGACACAGTCTTAGTGATATAGAGAGCCCCATAGCAGCGATTTGCAAGGATGTGTGAAGATTGTCGCAGCTCTGGTAGCCTGGTAAGCTACGAGTTTAGCTGTCCAACTTGCATGAGGTTCGCCCTTCACTTAGGAGAAGTCGATTATACGCGTAGTACGCACCGAAATACTAGTGTTCCAGACAACGAAAACACTGTCGCAGTGGTATCCCGGCCACCACAGCGTCCTTACTGAGCCTGCAACATTTCTTATGCGTGAAGGCGGGTTAAGGTCTGCACGCACCAATCCCTGTGGGGCAGAAAGTCGAACTGGGCTACCAGGCGTATACCGCTATGCCGCTGCCGGGGTCTTCTTCTCGTTCATATGAAGCTGTGAATAGATGGTGGAAGAGCGAACGCAAAACCGCGCGTGGCGCCGTCGTGGCGCCGTATCCACGCGCTTCATTTCACGTGTGGCCGCAGCATTCCTAGGCCTGCACTGCTAAGATCCAACCTTCTCCAACCGCGCCTACACAGAAAGATCGCTCAGGTACCAGAACCTTGCCCGCACAGCGACACGGCCTTATTGTTACCAGAAAGCGCTGCGAGCTGCTCGTCTCCGTCAGCACGCGCGTTAACAAGGTCCCGCAGGCACGCACCGAACGCCTTCGCGCGCGCCTTCAGCTGTGAATACAAGCACCGAGTGGACCGCGGCCGTCCATCCATCATCTTCCATCTCTCGCGGCGTCTGTTGTCACTCAGAGCGCCGACGAGACAGCCTCGCGGACCTGGGCTGCGAGTGACCGCGATGCGGCAGAAGGCGCCGTGCACGAAGGGGCGCGTCCGGATTGGCGGGTGTGCATGTCGTACCAGAATCCGAGTGTCCAAGTTCGCAAGGATGTGCCGGTGCGTGCGAAGCGTCCGCTGCGTGCATCAAGCGCAGCGCGACAGGCCATTCAACATACCTCTTCTCTCGATGCGCCGGACGTGCTCAAACACGCGAGCACTCACATGCGCGCGGAGGGCGTGCAAACACGAGGCGTCCTGTGAACGACCGCGCTCCGCGGATCGTCCCCAACCCTCGAAGCTGGATCACAGACTTGCACGCGCCGATGGTGCTGTGCCCGTCTGCCACGCTTAACCCGGCGCCGACATCGAGCGACATCGGCAAGTGCTCAAGCGCTTACCGCTGCATCCCAGGAACTTGCAGGAAGCCGTCGATGTGTGCGTGTTGCGCCCGCACTCCCCGGGATTGGTGAGATCCTGCGAGCACGCAGCAGGGGAGGCGAATTTGTACGAAGGCCCGGAAGCGCGCGTGGACGATCACAGCTCGCCGTCGTGCTGGGCAGATCATCAGTCAACGAGTGACGGCGGGGCGCAAGATGGTGTACTCGCTCCGTCGCTCCTGCATATAGAGGCCGAGACCCTGCCTATAGGGATGTGGTAGGTCGCCGCGGGGACCAGCTGCTTCCTAGATATTATAAGCCGAACGAGTGCATATGGCCTACCGCAGCCCGTGTTGGTCTAAGCGGTCGTGATTATCCTTTGAATTTATCAGTCAGACGTGCCGGTAAAGACGACAGCCTACATACCTGTCCGATTAGAATGCGCACGAGGATCGCAGCACACTTGCGGAAGTACGCCCCCGGGCCCGACGTACGCCATGATCAACTCATATGTTAATTCAACCGAACACTGACCGCCATCGTACCGATATTGTGCCCAAACGCGCACACAACTTGACGTCACGCCGGCCATCCTAAGAGCGAGTCCGCGTTAGACACCCGAACATGCGCCGACGTCGATGCTGGCACAACCCATCCACGCGCTTGTTCGACATCATCACCATATGTATGTCGCGTCTTGAAGCATTCGTGGCAGGGGGGGGGTCAACGACGTCTACACGGGCGTCCACGTTGGGTGGCTGACAGAAAATGCGCCCCGTGGCTTAGGCGTCCATGAGCTTGAGAGAATCTGCGAGCGGGGAACACTGTATCAGCACGTTGCACCCGGAGACACATCCCGCCGGGACGGCGCCATCGCGCTGGGAAAGCGACCCCTCTAGCTGGTGATAGTCTGCGTGTTGGAGGCGCGAGCTTGCACGCCCATCATCGAATGTGGCAGCGGCACGTCCGTGGTAGCATGCCAACGCCCCCCTGCACGGAGTAAGCAACGCGATGGCACAGGATGGCACTTTGCCTCCAACTAGTCTAAGTCTGACAGACGCACCCTTTGACGGAAACTCGATTCCGATATCGTCTTCGCCTCGATGCACGCATTTACTGTCGCGCGCCACACGAGCGTGACGGTGTAGTGTTCAGCAACTGAAAAGAACGCCTTCATATCACCGCGCTGTGTACAATGAACCTCCACAGACCTCCATGGCGTCGCCCGAGGGCCGAGGTTCCTCACCGACCTACCTCTTCGCGCTTGTATTCGCGTCAGCACGTACTGTGCATCCGAGAGCATCGGGTCGTCCAGCTCCGAGCTCGCACCGTTCGACTGCCCATCGTGCTCGCCGTAACGCGACGGGATACGATTCGTTCACACCCAAGCGGGCAAGGGCGCGCAGTGCCCCAACCACATCCCGACTTCGACCGAACGGCGTGCACAAGCCCGTGCCGAGTGGAACCATGCTGCCCAGCACAGCTCCCCGGCGTCGACGCATACGCGGACGCGCCACCCTTGAAGTTGGAGCGGGACGGGGTGGGTGCACGTAGCCGACGCTGATCCGGGTGGACTAGTGGGTGTGGTGCTGATGCGTGCCAGGTGCTTCCGGACCTTGAAGTTGCAACTGGTGAATAACGTCAAGGGTTCGTCACCGTGGGCGGGCGTATTCCAAGGGGAAGAGGTACGTTGGCCCTTGGTGATGCTGGTAGTCAGCACAGAAACTGAAGCGCGCGTGTAGCACGTACCTGGGAGGCTGGGAATTCGAGACGTTGTCGCGACGGGCACGCGCGCACGGGGTTGTTCGCAGCTGTCGAAGTCGACGTCGCCGTCGAGTGGACTGAAATTTGAGCCGCGGAGGCCATATGATGCGTGCTTTCCGGAATCGCTACATGATCATCGTGTTCCAAAGTACTTGCAAGCTCAATTGAACTTCCAACGGCAACACATTACATGCTGAGGCTGCCGACCGCGCGTCCGGGCCGACCACATGCATATGTCAGCTATAGATGGTCTCAGTCTTCAGCTTCAGAATCTGACTCCCAACCGCAAGCTCAACAGATTCGAATGCATCGCGGGCTGAAAGGTCTTCCCTCGGGCTCGCTCCCGGACTCTGCGCCCCAGGGCCGGCAGAACGCCAGAATCAGGACGAGCGTCGAGCGGCGCGACCCACACCAAACGCAGCGTCCAATTAGATCCAAACTGTCCGCCGTGACTGTTTGCTGTCTGGTGTCGTCGATATCGATCACCCACCGGCACCCGTGATTATTGATAACGGAGGCAAAAGGCCTGCCCGTGCCCGGCCCCGGGGCGGTGGACCCACAGTAGTAGTGCGCACAATATATCGCGCTAGCGTCACCGTGCGTCGTACGGCGGGGGATGTGGGTCACGGTCGTCGTGCGCTGATGGCGCACAACTTGCGGCTGCGGCGTGCGGGTACAGCAGAGATGGTGTCGGATCCGCCCTGAGCAGTACTTGCTAAGTCTTGCTTCAGCGAGCTAACGGACGGCGAACAGCGCAGGCTGGCCCATGGGGCAACGGCGAACGCGCACCTATTGACAATCGATTCATAACGCGACATACAGCCGTGCTGACCGACGCGCGATGAGTACGGGGTGCTTTGCGAGCCTGAGGAGGCGTTAGGCCGTTTCGGGCGCACGATTCAGACGGGAACACGACGGTGCGCTGGTGGCGATTAGATTGCCTTTCAATGATGCAGCCCTGGACTAGCCCGCGATGGCTTGGGCTCAATGGGCACCTCCGTCGTCAAGGCGTCGATGACCCCGAGGCACATCCATCGTCTCCCCAGTCCATCGGGCGCGCCTTCGACTTCTCGTCGTTCTCGTCGACCCCGGGACCCTCCGGGACCCCACTCGAGCGCGCTCAGGGCCCAGCGGAGGCAAATCGGGGGACGTACGCGTGATGCAATATCTCATCTGAATCAGCGCAATATCCTCAGGCTCCGCCTCCGCCTCCGCCTGCGGCTTCCTGCGTCCGCGCGATGACGCACGCTTCGCCCCGCATGCGCCATGGAGAGTGGTGGCCATCGACTCGCGCTGCGCTGCGCGGGGCCAGGTCAGCGATCCGGTGCGCGTCGGACACGACTCGGACGTGCGCGGTGCACAGTGCGAGACGTGCGGACGGCCTACGGTCCCCCGGCGCGGTCCATATTGCTCTGAGACACGGCGTGCGGGGGGCGCGCACAATGACATGCCGATGGCGTACGATCGTACATGCACGCCCACATGGGCACCGGTATGGATATCGATCGCGGCGCATCAGCACTTGAATTCCAATTGCAGTTCAGACTGGCCGCAGAGGTGGGCGCTGCGAGCACGCTAGTCAGCGAAGCGGCGCGACGTCGAAGAAGACGATGTGAACGCACCGAGCTCCGAGGACACCCCGAGCCTCCGCGCCCGCGCGCCCTGCACGAATATGGTGATGGAGGAGGCTCGCTCGGCTCGCTCGCGCTCGCGCTGCGGGTGTCGCTACGACTGCGACCAACGAAGATGCCAGCGCACGGGAGGTCTGACCGCCCCACCGTACGCGTTCGTCCATTCCCATTCCTATTCGCCAGTTTACGAGATCACCGTCCGGGTTCTAGACCGCGCGCACTCATGCGGGGCAAGTGCGGCCTCGCTCGACGTTCTCGTAAGTAACGCACGCACGCCGAGCTCCCCGCGGGGAAAACGCGGAGGGCGCAATACAACGCCCGCAACAACGGCAACGAAAGCAACGAAAGCGACACGAGAAGCTGCAAGAAGCGCGGAAGTTAAGTGGTTCGACGCGCGGGCGGGCGAAGTGCGAAGCGTGAAGGTGCCCGCTTGCTTGCCTGACGTGCCGGCGGATCCAGGAGGGCGGGAACATCCCGTCGCGCTGGTCCGCGGAAGGTCGCGAAACCGTCGACAACCGCAACCAACCGCAACCTCCGATATCCAGGATCGAGGAAGACGTACGTACTTATGGTGATGCCTCGCGCTGGGGGCGTGGTGGTCCCAGGTCCCCCCACTGGGGTCGCAGTTCCAGTTGTTTCGTCGCCATCGTGTCAGCTCTCCAGCTCGTCACCCGAGCCCTCCGGCCCTGTCGCGACGCGCCAGCACGCTGCACAGCGTGCGTACGTACGTGCCCCGCGTCGCGTCGCGCGTAAGTTACTTTCTTACCGGCGCATCAAAAGTACGCGCGACGCGCGGGATCCTCGAGGACGTCCTGACGCGCAGCGAGCTCGGCTACGTAACGCCACCCTGCCGGCGGACAAATCAGTGAGCGAGTGGGTGGTATTGGACGTCGGAATCGTGCAGCACATACGATGGTGATCCGCATATTGCCACAGCTCTACGTTCACCCAGGCTGTATATTATCGATTCGTACCTCTGCTCATTAACGCCACCGGGTACCCAAGCCCCGTCCGCGCCTTCGCCGAAGACGCCCGACGACGCTCCGAGGCAACCCGTGCTCTGCGCGCCATGACGCGTGACGCCGCAGCGCGCGCCAGGATCCCGCAGGCTGAAACGGCGGCGGAGAGAGGCCGTCGCACAGCGAAAACGAAAAACAGCGGCCGATCGTGTTTCGGCCACTCGCGCGCGTCGCACTCCTCCGCCCCACGTACATTCATTTTCCCTCGCCCCGCGTCTCCGCCGGCGACGCCTCGTCTGAACTTTGAGCAGCGTGCACGCCGGCGGGTCTCACGCGCGCGGCGCACCGAGCGTGTGGATCGCCGCCGTCCTTAGCTTTATTGTGTGTGTCGTTGGGGAGGAAGCGAGAGACAATGGAGGGGTGGGAGGACAATGGGAGGACAAGGGCGGGTGGCGACGCGTGTGATGGTGTTCGCCGTGTCTTCGATATCGGCCGCGGCGGCGCGTCTCAGCGACATCTGCTGTCTCGGGTCGGTGCGCGCCCTGTGAGCACCCCCTGTGACGAGGTCACACATCGGCGAGCGTGCCGAGATCCCGAACGCCGACATTTCCGCCGGAATAGGAAGGCACTGGTCCATATGCGGACGGCGTCGTTCGTGACTCGCGCGTCTCGTCAGCGCATTCGATCGCGGTGAGAAACACATGCGCGCAGTTCCTGACGCGGTGGGGCGGCGATGATTTTATTTCACGGTCATGAACCTGTGCGTATGGTGGCGGCGGGAGCAATGGAGTCATAAATTACAATATTGGCGCGGTGGGCCAGGGCGGCGTGCGGACGAGGGCGACGCGCCTGCTGCAGTTGGAGTGATCGTCCGCCTATTTGCAGAAAGCTTCGGAGACGGCGAGCGACGATAGCGACGGTGGCGCGCCTTCTGGCGGTGATAATCGCGGATGAGCGACAGAGCGACAGAACGGCGGGGCGCGTCGAGGCGCAGCGGGGTCGAGGGCGGCCGGGCAGCCTCGAGCGGGGGACGGGTTCCTGTTCTCGGTGGCTCCATGCTAGCGCTAGCGTGCAGCGAGGCAGCCTGGCGCCGCCCCATCGCGGCGGCGGGCGCAGCGTCGCGGCCGAAAATGAGTGATAGCGTGCATCGGGCCGTGGGTGCGGGCAGCATGGGGCGGAGGAGCGCGGGCACGGCAGGATGGAGCGCGCCCATCGCGACCAGGGCAGGGGCGCGAAGGCGAGGAGTCGGTGACCTCGTCCGCGCCGCGCGGACTGCGCACTGAGGCTCGTGCTCGCGCGCGCCGGAGCATGCGCAGACCCACTGGTCCTGGATTGGCTAAAGTGCTGATTGTGGCACCCGTAGCGGGCAGCGCGCGCCAAGCGCCGGGCAGCGCAGAGCCCTCCTCCGAACCCCTCGCCGATTCATTGCAGCCATCTTCTGAGCGCGACGGGCTGCAAGGGAGAACCGCCCGGGGCGACGGAGCAGACGACAGCGGGCGGCAGGCAGAGAGCGCGGCGGTGACAGCTGGAATCGAGGCGGGCGTGTGACGCTCGGAGAGGGAGGGAAGCGGGTGACGGGCTGTGAAGGGGCCCGTCCCCACGTTCCACGCCTCAGATCCCAATCTCCCCCCGATCCATCTGGTCTCGCTCGTCGCCGCCACGTGTCTTCCCACTCAATTATCCTCCCTGTCCGCGTCCCCTTATATTGCCCCCGCCGCCGCCGCCCTACCCTCGCCCCTCCCCAGTGTGCCCCCCTCGCCGTCGTCCCTATCCCCGACGTTGTTCCCCTGCTCTTGCTCTCGCGCTCCCGGTCTTCCCCATCATGTTTCCCCAGTATTCCTCGCTTTTCAAGTCCGGTCTCATGTCCGAGAGCAACAGCGCATCCTCATCGCGCCGCCCCTCCCTCGAGCTTTGTGACAAGCCCGCCCGCGGCAGCCTCCCCGTTGACGCCAACACCGACAGCTTCTACGGACCGTCCACGTCCTCATCCACCTTTGCAGACGATGCTGTCTTCCTCACTCTCATGCCCCGCCGTCGGCGCGCAGAGGCTGGCAACTCCTTCCTCTCCCTCGACTTGGCAGAGAGCCACTCGATGCGCTCCATGAGCCTCCGCAGGAAAGACACCGTCACGAGCCGCGCGACCACCCACTTCGGTCGGTCGGTGCCCACCTCGCCAGAGATGCCCCCGGTCCCAATGTCGTACGTCGCCTTCCTTCCTGCTTTTGGAAATTTCGCTGACATTTTTGCAGTCCCTCTGCTCCTCTCAGTTTCTCGCACTTTGGCCCGGCTCTCCAGTCGCGGCGATCTATCGTGCGCCATGCCTCCCGCGAAGGCCTCCCCGGCGTAAAGCCAGTGCCCTCCTCGCAGCTCCCTGCCACTCCGCCCATTGCACGGCGCCCTCGCCCCGCAGACCTCACGCTCTCCACATGCTTTTCGTCAGTATCCAGCGACAGTGGTCCGTCGATGCATCGCGCAACGCACTCCGAGCCCTCCATCGTCTCTCCCATCTCGCCCCTCATCTCGCCGCTCGAGCGTTCCTACCTCACATTCTCACCTCCGTCCTCGCCTCCCGCTTCTGCCGCTCTGACCTCGTTCGAGGAAGTGCAGCGTCGCGCCCCTGCATCGGCCCCCGCCGCGGTGAACCTCCGTGCTCGTCCCTCAGTACGGTCTAGCGTGTCTTTCCGGACACGTCAGGTGAACCGCTCTGCTGCGCTCGCTGCGTTGGAAGGCCGCTCTTCGCCCAACTCGCATTCGCGTCAGCGTTCACGCCCAAAGAACTTCATGAGCATGAGCGACGACGAGGACGAAGGCGACGCGGACGAGAGTGAGAACCACGTCCCTGTTGCCGCGCCGCCGGCCCCCATCGACACCTCTGCGACAACAACCCTTCTTGACGTGCTCCAGGAGGAAGAGGACGTAGTGGTGCCCAACCCCAAGTCGAACAAGCGGAAGTCGTCGTCTACTCCCATCTCGCGGAAGAGCCGGAGTCGCCGCGGGACACTCGAGAGCCTCCTCTCCCCGCTCACGAACTTCATCGACTTCCGTGATGACGACCGCTCAACCCGGAGCTGGCGCAGTTTCGTGGAGATCTCGTAGATGCTCCCCCGCCGCTTTCCTCCCTCTCATGCAGACTCGTGCGCGTTCGACGTCGCTTGCGATGTTCGTCCATCCTATGGCCCACAAAACATCCGTGCGACGTCGATCCGCCGCCCGTCCCATGCATGCCCCGCTCGCTCTATCTATGACACCATGCTCGTGCCCTACTCTCCTTTCGCCTAATTTGCTGTCTACGCTATCGTCCCGTCCCCCGCATCGTCGCATCCACATCCTGTACAGCATCACCACGTCTCCCGCCTGTACGCACTCGCACCCGCACGAATCATTCGTCGTGTCCCCACCCACCTGCAGTGATGCCCGCCCCTGTGCTTTGTCTGATACGCTCAACATCGCAGTGTTCCATCACTATCAATATCACCGACGCCTGCGCCGTCTAATTCTCTCCCTTGTTCTTTGTTCTATGTTCGTCTGAGCTTCCTTCGCAGCGCATTGTGTACACTCCATCTTCAACGTTAACGTTCTTCAACCTTCAAACTGTGCATACTTTCATCCATCCCGCTTCTCGGGTTCCCCATGCATCTCGTTCATCTCTGCACGCCTGCCCGCGCATTGCATTACGACCCACGTACGTGCACCGCACCGCTCCCCGCATCCAGATCCCGCACCGCGTTAACGTTCGCTTCTTCCTCGCTTCTCGCCCACATCGCATCTGGATCGCGGTCTGTCTGTCTGTCTGTCTCCTTGACAAGTTGTTCACGTTCCTAGCTAGCTATTCCTGCCTTCCACCCATCTCCCGTCCGCATTCCCGACTCCCTCCGACCCCGTCCCCGTCGCGCCCCCGTATATTTCCCGCCGAATCCCGCCTGCCACGGACTCCCAGCCTACCGAGCTAATCCCGCCCCGTGTACATCCCCCGCCCGTCGTTATTTCCCCCAGTACTTACGTGTATGTATTGCGCTGTACCTGCCCCATCTCCCCCACCCCCCCTCTCCGACCCTGCCCCTCCATCCCATCCCATCATCATGCACATGCGTGATCATCATCATCATTGTCCGCTGCTGCTGCGAGTATCGCTAGTACGTATGGATATCTACAGTTGCGCTGTACTGCTGTGTCGATGCAATGCTACACCGGCGTCCGCCGCGTTCCCGAACCCCCGCAAGTCTGTCCGTTGACTTGCTTTTAGGTTGTGTTGGCTGTAGCGTGATATCTGCAGACTGGGCACAGGCCGCAAAAGCTAGTCACTGGTCGCCATTCGCCCTGCTGCGTGCACTGCAGCGGTGCACGGGATATCGACATCTCGCCGTCGAAGGTGGGGAGCTCAAGCGGCACCGATCGAGTTGCGGATGTCGGTGGTGGTATGATGTACTAACAATTAACTAGAACTAGAAGAACTGGTCGACCGGTACCGCGATCTCAGGCTGGTCTGGTCTGGATATGCCTCGCCTCCTCTGCTCATCTTCAACTTGGGATCTTGAGATGGATGCTGAGCACTGCTATGTATCGTACGATGGACGCCTGGAACTTCGGGATCAGGATGCGCAGGCCATAGCCATGGGCCATGGCCACAGGTGAGCAGGCTGAAATTCCACCGGTTCTGGATGGCCACCTGCTGCAGCACTAACAGGCCCGGGATGATCATGTCCAGAATCCAGAATCCAGATACCATCGAGGGCTCTGGCAGCTGGGATATCGGCGCGACCATAGCCACAGTCACAGCAAGTTCACGACTGAGGCTGAGCTGTGGACGCTGCTCGTGTGGTGCAGGTACGTCCGCACTCGAACTCAAATTGATAATATTAATGAGATCTGAGAGTTCACGTTCACGAGCAGTGCACAGCCCGAGGAGACGCTTTTTCGGGGCTGGTCACTCAGTGCTCATATCTCAGATCCTGTCTTGGTGTCATCGAAGGCTGAAGCCGACCCGGGCACGCGCAACAGGAAGGCGCATGGATATCTACATTCTGCCGAAAGTCACACTGAGTCTATGGTTCGCAGCTCACCACACCCGAGGTCGCACGGCTGAGCGCATACGGTGTCAAGCATGTCAAGTCCGAGTCCACTGTCCAAAGCTCACACGCTGCTCTACGCTTTTTGCACGGAAACAGCCACGGGACGGGGTGCGCGCACAGTCGAGGAGTGGTGCGCCCTGGGACGAGGCACGCACGCCCGACGCGGCGTCCGGCCGCTTTCCACGAGCACGGTTGGCGTGCGTGCCGGGACGTGTCGACATGCCAGTGTCCTCACCTGAGGCTCGACCCCGTCGTGTGAGAACACAAGATTGAAGAATGTTACTAACTATCATCTACTACTTAGAACTGTTCGGCCGGTACCGCGACGTGGCCTGGCTGGTCTGGTCTGGCTACGCCTCGCCTCCTCTGCTCATCTTGAGCCAGTGGATCAGCTTAAGACGCTGAGAACTGCTATGCAAATAGTGTACGATGAACGCCTGTTGACGCCTGTGGACTGTGGAAGCGGGATACGCAGGCCATGGGCTGCGGGCCACAGGTGAGCTGGTCTGGCCAGATCTTCATCATCGAGTCTTGAAATGACACCCGCTGACATGGACATCCAAGTCGCGCACCTACAGGTCCATGTTATGCGTACACCATTAATTAACCCGGTCTCCGGATCGCGGTCCGTTGTGGGATATCGCCTGTAGACCAGTGCGGCACTGGCAACACCAACGTTAGATAGTGGTGACACCGCTCACTAGACTCCCGGGACGAGTTGTGGACGCAGCTCGTCTGCAGGCCACAGCACTGCCATCAGCAGCCATAGGCGAGTCCAGGAGCTATCTTGGATCGCCACCCGCTGACATTCATGTACAGGGTGGTTCCGAGCACACACGCTTTTTGAACATGATCCGACACGTCCTCGCCTGAAGCCTTGAGGCTCGAACCTGTCGTGTGAGGACACAAGGCTAAAGACACAGCACCATAAGGAGCCGACTGGCGATACTAGCGGGGATGTCATACTCGCATACAGATCAGCAGGCTCTTCTAGTACCAGCCGATATCTTGGGCGTCGATGTCCTGGGGCACGCGATAGCACTTACACTTACCCTGCTCAGATATTTCCTCGATCGTGCCCCCTCCGAACAGCCATCTTAATGCTCAAAGTGCTAGGTCGTCTACCGTACGGCACCCACTGGACAGTCACGGTAGGGCATTTAAATTTACACCGAGCACGTTCAATGCAGCGCCTTTTTTAAGTTCTAGTACGAAGTCTTGACTCTTCTGCTGCGCCATTTTAGGTCACCATGTCCGAACCTTGTGACCACGCTGACCTTCAGATCTCACAGTCCGTCGTCTGACTTCCACTATCTCTCCTCGTGCAAAAACAACGTCGCGACTAGCAGCTGGTGCCTTTCTCATCCTATCGAGCGAAATCTTGGAGGCGCTGTGGTATGTGCCAGTGCATGTAATCATTTCCGAATTGTAGCTCATGAAACTCTGTTTCGCAGCTCGCTTTCAACCTGACGCTGGGTGACTCGTCCGCACCATGTCTCTCTTCGACTTGCCCGTCGAGATCGTCGAGTGTATCATCCAATCCTTGAACGGCGATCGACGCTCGCTCGCGAACTGTTCGGCAACATGTCATGCCATGCTCACCCTCTGCCGGCCCTCTCTCTGGAGCACGATAGTCCTCTCTTACGAGGCCGACAGCGATCCCCGGATACAGGACGCCCTAGTATCCTTCGGCATACTCGACATCAATCCGCAGATCGCTTCCTATGTCCTCTCGCTCACCTTGAAGATGACTCCCAACAAACGCATCATATGGTCGTTAAGAGGAGATGTGATCGTAAAATTAGTACGAGGAGTATGCGGCAGAACCCCAAACCTCCGCTTTCTCAAGCTCCAAGGGCTATACGTGACCAACTTCCTCAATCTGGTCGCTCTTGCCGCGGACATCCCCACCCTCGAGACGCTCGTGCTCGAACGGATATTAATGGAAGGCGCGTGGGTGTACGATGAACAGAAGCAGCACATGGCGCCGGACTGGTTAGAGCTGCCGGCCAGCGAGGCCCTCGCCGCCATCACCATCCGGCAAGGATGGAATCTCAAGAGTCTGCAGATCGGCGGCCGCTCCGACTTGTACCTGCCACCGGCCACCTCCTACGCCTCGCTGGCGCGCTTCCTCGCGCAGTCGGCAGACTCGGTTTCGCTCGAGTCGCTCAGCGTCAGATCGCGATATGCGCAGGCGTTCTTCCTTCCGCTGCTACGCGAGCCCAGTGCATTGGTCGCTCCCTTCGGAGCCGTCCTCCGCCACTTGAGCACGTCTATCAGGGACATGACCGTCTTTGGCGATGTAGACCCAGCGGGACGTGAGTACCCCCCACTTCCGCCGTCCGCCGTCCATCGCCCATCGCACCGTACTGACGTTGTGCTACTGGCATTCGATCCCGACAGGCAACGACATCATAGAGCTGTTCGAAGCGCTGCCGTGCTGCCGCCAGCTGCGCTCCCTCTCCCTCTGCTACTCCGCCGGGGTCATCCAAGCCGGGGCAACCCCCACGGGCTGGGGGCGCCCGCCCGTCTTCCCCTTCTTCCTCGACGCCCTCGCCAGAACCCTCGGATATAGAGCCCCGCCCCCGACGGCCCCCGACCCCGCGCCCGTGCCCTTCCCGCACTTCCAGCATCTCACCGTCGAGTTCACCGCCCGCGCCGACCGCGTGCAGAGCTGCGCAGCCGCGTTCGCGCGCCTCGCGTCCGTGCTCACCCAGCACTGCGACACCGGCTTGCCTGAACTTGCCCCGGACGGTGGCGGGCCCACCGACACCTGGGCCTGCGAGCGGCGATACCCCGCGTTCTCCGCGCTGACGGTGCGCGCGCGCCCGACCGTCGAGCGGCCGTGGGTGCAGAGCGCGTACGTAGACGGCGCGGTGGGCGCGCAGCACGAGCAGACGGTGGACGGGCGCGCGCTGCTGCGGCCGATGCTGGCGCGTTTTGCGGAGGCGGGCGTGCGGGTCGACGTCGAGCTGTTGTAGGATAGGCCGTCCTGGCACTGAGGCCTGAGGGCAGGATACTGTGTGCGTTCCGTACGGTGGTGTTGTGGCTGCTGTATCGCGGTCACGGCGTTTCTCTGGCGGGCTTTCGGACTCCGAGTCGTATCCGGCGTGTGCCGCCAGGCTTGCCCTGCACTACGGCGGGCGCTTAATAGTGTGATAGTTCCTTCTTCAAACTTACCGCTGTCACCGAAGAGGCGGCTAGCATTGCTCTAAGCTTCCCGCCGATATCCCATCGCACCCCTTGGAGGTGTTTCTAAGTACAATTTTGACCGTGTGGTATATAACGTATGTTCAAGGGCCTGCCATATGCTGCCCAGTAAAATGCTCACTCTCGGACACAGAGGGCGGATCGGGACCCCAAGGCCTCAGGCCTCAAGCTCAAGGCTCACAGGCCTCACACACTGGACTATCTTTCGAAAGCGATACCAGCCCATCCATAGCACCAAATCTGTGACAGCAGCGGCACGCTATGTTCCTCCTCGACCTGTCCGACGAGATCCTCGAGCATATTCTCCAATTTGTGAAAGAGAATCGATTCTCGCTTGCGGACTGTTCTGCAACATGTCACCGCCTGCTCACCCTCTGCCGACCCGCTCTTTGGAACACGATCACCCTCCCTTACGGGATCGATGGCACTCCATTACTGGAGACGACAGAATTTCTACACATTGTCCGCGCGAGCCCTGCGATTGCGTTCAGCGTACGCTCGGCCACCGTGAAGGCGATCGTTCGTCCAGAACTCGACAGGCGAGCTCTGCCGTCTGAGTCGGAATGGGACAGATTCGCTGTGGTGACTCGAGAGGTATACGCTCTGCTACAAAACCTTCGAACTCTCAGGCTTCAGGAAGTATACGCGGCCAGCTTGCTGAGTCTAGTCCTTCTTGCCGCGGACCTACCAAGGCTTGAGACGTTGATCCTGGACCGTGTAGTCGTGGCCAGCATGTTCAGGCCTGGCGACGAGATGACCCTGGAGGAGCAGCCAAACTCAACAACCGAGCTTTCGATACCCGTGAATGTCCAGCAACAACAGTGGTCCCTCAAGCGTCTAGTGATAACCGAGGAGCCTGTGGCATCATCCAC
Organism: Lenzites betulinus; assembly: GCA_022264855.1. Lineage (NCBI taxonomy): Eukaryota > Fungi > Basidiomycota > Agaricomycetes > Polyporales > Polyporaceae > Lenzites > Lenzites betulinus. The sequence continues at coordinate 553,287 of JABYQU010000009.1, read as the reverse complement.
CACCCGCTATTCGACATGGTCTCTCAAGAAACTATGGCGTTTTGAAAATGGAGGTTCGACCCGCTCCGACTTTGTAGCACTGGGGCGCTTCCTCAAGCAATCTGCGGAGTTCCTCTCGCTCCAGTCGTTGGAGATACTGTCACTATATGCCCCAACGCTGCTACTTCCGCTCTTACATGCCGATACGACCATCCCCTCTTTGGGATCCTCCCTGCGTCATCTTGAGTTCGCTATAGCAGATGCGCTATACAACGAAGATGTCTCCATTGAGGGACGTGAGTGCCCTTCCGTCTGGCTCTATGATACCATCCGTACTGACTGGCTCACCTAACTATGGCAGGTAATGAAATTATAGACCTCTTTGCGGTCTTGCAAAGCTGCCCTCAGCTGCGTTCACTCTCCATCCACTACTACCCCGAACACATGCTGCCAACACCGACAAAGTGGTGGCCGTCGCCAGTCCACCCATTCTTCCTCAACGCGCTTGCAGACACACTAGCAGGCTCGCCCTCGTCCTCGACAACCGAATCTTGTACCGCCCCTCTTCCGCATCTTCAGTGTCTCACCATCATATTCCGTGCCTCGGTGGACTGTGTCCTGGACTGCGCTGACGCATTCGAGCGGCTCGCATCCGTGCTCGTCGGCTCCGAAGGCGAGTCCGCAGCATTGGGAAGACAACGGTATCAGGCGTTCTCCACGCTGGCCACCTCCGCGATCGTACGGACACCCGTAGCGAGCATGTGGTTGGTGGATTATGATTCAGCATTCAGGAAATGCGCGAAGGGGCGAATGCTGCTGCGGCAGATGCTCGCGCGGTTCGAGGAGGCGGGCGTGCACGTCGACATCCGGATAGAACACATTGAAGGTCTGTTGTAAGGACACGGCAAGCTATGTGTTAGGGAGCGTAAGTTTGTTCCTTGTTTCTTTGAAGTTGGGTTTCACATCACTGTGAGCATTAGTTTGTACGACTTTCCTATTCCGACATCATGACTTGTACTGTAGCGGTGAACATTAGCACGCACAAACCGATGGGATATCACGATACCAATATCTATATATAACGGGGCCAGTCATTCCGTACAGTACGAAAGCACGGAATCAAAACGGCTGTTCGAAGATGAGGTGTGTCAAGAACGCTATCGCCTCCTCACGGAACGTGTCCGGGATTATCTTCAACGGCGTGTCACCGTCAACAAATGCCAGTAGTTGCGGCGATTCCGTGGTGTACACCGGCCACTCAATCTCCGAGCCCCCGTTCGGGTCAAGTGTGTTGACGAAGCGGACCAGGTAGTCCGTCATATCCCCAGGTCCAAATATGTTACCAAGCTCGGTAGAGTGGGCCTGCCGCGAGTATCCGAGTCCCGGATGTCAACATGATGCACAGCATATACAATGGAGACTGAAGCTCACAGCACCAAGACCCGGGATCTTGCTCCGCTGGCTCTCTTCAGACAACGATGAGAACACTGTAGTACAACTGCGAAATGGACAGCACTTACGATACGAGCGTGCAATTTGCTGTCCGGAGCGCTCTCTGAGAAGGAATCGGCGAGTCCCCCCGAAGATGAGGTCTCCGGTGATCGCTGCAATCCTCTTGTACTCCGGCGTGAATGCGAACTCGTCTCCGGTCCCGAAGGGCGAACCAGCCGCCGGGTCGGCGGGGTACAGTTGCAGTAGCTGTGCTATGGTCGTGTTCGATGCATCAGGAAAGTAGTTGCTCTTGATGTAGCCTGCTAGCTCGGCCTCGGTGCTGAAAGGGTACAGCGGAGCGACATGTGAGTACACAGACGCACCTACCACCAAAATGGATGGCAAAACGCATACGTTATGTTTGTGGAAGCCAACGCAAAGAGAGTCCCCTCGTCTTCATTCGTGCCTTGAGTAGAGAAGTGATCAGTAAAGCTAAATCGCTGGCTGGTTCGCTAGTATAGAAAATGCTCACCGATGACAAATGGGACGTTCGCTATCGCACCCTTCTTGGTCAACTCCATCGAACTGCCTGTCAGGAATACCCCATCAACGCGTGGCATCCAAGGAAGGTTGAGTGCCTAGGGGTTGATGTCGAAACGGATTCGAGATTCAAAAGCAGTGAACAGACAAACCTCAAAGGAGAATATGGTTGGTGTCTTGTTCATGGCCGCCACGATATCACTGGCGGGGACGGAGCGCAGACATTCGAGCGCGTCTGTCGCGGACTCACAGCCAACTTCGGAGACAATCGTATCGAACGTTGACTGCGTTTTTGAGATATCGCCACCGGGAAACACGGAGCCAGACTCCATCCAGGCGCCGCGGAAGAGACCCTCGGTATGCCCACCGTTGGCGAGCATCTGATGTGCGACAGATATAGCACCAGCACTTTCTCCAAATCTGCAGGCGTCGAGACATTGTGAGTAAGCTATGGTCGAATGGTTATAACATTAGACTCACATAGTAACTTTTGCTGGATCCCCTCCGAAGGCGGAAATATACTTTTGTATCCATCGCAATGCCTCTTGTTCTAGTTGGGGATGAGGTTAACATGAAATGGATTCGAGAGGCTAAAAACCTACGATCTTGCAATCCCAGGTTGCCCAAACCTGACTCCTCGACTTCGCGCCCCCCAAGGAAGCCAAACGCTACTCTACCATCAGTAGTGTCGACATACTCATGCATCGGCGTTTCTTACCACTTAACCTATGTGCGTGGTCAATAATGAACTGCCACGAGTCAGAAGCAGACGCACCTATAGTTCATGGAGACAAAAATGACTGGCTGTCCTAGTTCGACAGAGCGGTTGACTATCGCTGCACCAGGTTCCCTACCGGACGTACATGATGCGTGAGATATATGATAACACCTCTACTTGCTATGACTTACAGCACATTGGATCCTACTTGGAATGCGCCTGCCAGTGGAAAGGCGGGTTCGTCATCGGGCGGACATATGCGACGGGCACTACTCACCACCATAGATCCACTGAGATAAACGTCAGTGCTTTGGTATCGCATATAAATGAAGCACCATACCGCTGCGACTGGGAGCTCATCGCCCGGCTTCGATCCTGTGGGTACAATAATGTTGATGTTCAGGCCTGGAACAACATTTAGACCTCGGTGACCCGCAAAGTCTGCAGCTAAACGCTTACAATCTTCGCTTTGTGGGGGGCCGGTTCCTTGACTTGCCAAGATAAGAGTGATGAACTCCTGCAGCTCTGGCGAGGCACCGCTGGGGACAGGAGGCGCAGGTAAGACCTGCTGGTGGCATTGGTTGCCCGAGGTAGTAGCGTTGATGAGACCGACGTAAGGCGTCACAGGTTGAGGTAACCGTAAACGTAAGTTCCCAACTCTGTTAAAGGTGCGCCATTCGAGTCAATCTAATAAAAAATGAAACGAAGGGCAACGCTACTCACGGTGGCTGAGCGAAAGGGATTCCGAGGTATTGATCAGTGTAACCATCACTGGTGCCAAAGACGGTCGCTGTGTCAAGGGTTACAGTTGTAGGAGCTGCATATGCGAATGGTGTCCAGTAGAGGAGGTATTGGAGCAAACGAGCCATGAAGAGGAACGAGGACTTGCTGTGTTGTTCGCTGCTTGCTGTCCATCTCGTTCGCTCTTATGTATGCTGGACGGAGTGGTCATCGGTCCCGCGAAGTCCTCAATCCCATCGGTATTTTGGGTTATGCTCGGGCGATACTCATTCTGAGTCGCATACGCCGGTATTAACGGCAAGTGCCTTCCAAGTCCGAGTGGTACCGGGAATGCACCGCTTACATCACATCAAATCTGCTGGTTCAAAGAGTCAATATGCAGCGTTTTGTACAACAATGCCGATCTCACCTGTGTGGAGAACATGTCGGTGTTAGAACTAGCTGTGGGCCGGCCGGCGTGAGTCGTGACAGAGGCTCCGACGAATCATTCAAGTTGAGCCGGTGCCGGAGTGCCGTAGTCACGATGTAGGCTGCATGACTCCACGATGATCAAAATAATCGCACATATATAACTTGACTGGTGTCCGTTGCATCCGCGAAGCGAGGATCCAATTCCACGAAGCTCGAGCTCGGAGGTAAACCTGGGCTTGAGGCAAAGAATCGATAATGGAGTAAATTAGGCCTTGCCCGACTTCATGTACGTTACGCGGTTCAGCGACTATCAATACATACAGCGATGATTCACACAGCGAAGTACAGTGTTATATGGGCTGCGCGAGACTGAGCTGCGTCAACACGTCAGTAGCGTCCTTGCGGAACGTGTCGGGGATGATCTCCAGTGGCGTATCTCCATCCAAGAATGTTAGTAGCTGGGTGTGGTTGGGCGTATAGTTCGGCCAGTGGAGGTCGCTGCCGCCGTTCGGGTTGAGGCTGGTGACAAAACGAACGAGGTAGTCCGTCATGTCTTGACCGCCGAATATGACGGAAAGCTCAGACGAGTGAATCTGAGTGGTGGCCTCAGTATACAACCCATACTCAACTACAACAACGTAATCTGACTCACTGCGCCTAGGCCGGGGATCTTGTTCCGCTGGCTCACTGTGGCGTTACGACCAGTTGAGATTGGTTGACATAGTCTGATAGATGCAGGGGAATACTCACGGAAGGACCATGCGGGCTGCTTGGCCGAGCGTTGACTGAGGAAGAAACGGCGCGGTGCTTGGAAGATCAGATCCCCCTGGAAGGCTGCCAGTCGCTTGTAAACTGGCGTCAGTGCGAACTGATCTCCGGTGCCGAAAGGGGAGCCAGTTGCTGGGTCAGCGGGATAGTGCGTCAACACGTCGTTGATATTCGATCCTGTCGCAGCAGGAAAGTAATTGCTCCTCAGATAGCCGGCTAGGTCATCCTGGGTGCTGCGGGACAGTGCAATGAGTTTCGTGTAAGAGAAGGAGCGCTGTGCGGAAGCATACGTGAGATTGAGCGAAGATAGAGAGAAGAGTGTGCCTTCGTCTTCGTTTGAACCTTGATAATACGCATCAATGATGTGTTTGAGCGCGGAATGTCGTAATAGTACCTACCTGCAACGAACGGGATGTCCGCCACGCTACCCTCAATAACGAGCCGTTGAGGGTGATCTTTGAGGAATACTCCGTCTGCATGTGGCCAGTAAGGGATATTGAGAGCCTGCGCAGCTATTAACGGGCCGGAACCATATGCATCGGGCTCCAACATCATGCTACTCACCTCGAAGGAGATGACGGTAGGCGTCTGGTCCATCGCTGCCTTGATTGAAGTCATGGGTACTCCGCGAAGACACGAAAGAACGTCACGGGCTGACGCGCAGCCCACTTCGGATGCGATGAAGTCGAAAGTGGATTGAACTTTCGTGATATCACCTGAAGGGAACGCAGAACCAGACTCCATCCACGCAGCGCGGAAGAGGCCCTCAGGGTTGCCTCCGTTCGTGATCATGTGCGACGCAACGGAAATGCTTCCTGCGCTTTCGCCCCAGCTATTCGTGGATGGGTGCCTGCTCAGCACATGACAGCCTGAGATGCGGGGGTAGTGGGGGCTTACATCGTAACCTTCGTAGGATCGCCTCCGAAAGCAGAGATGTGCTTTTGCACCCATCGAAGAGCAGTCCTCTCTGACAGGCGTGTGCTTTCAGCACGGCGCGTCACCTTCTTTCAATGGAGGGACACATACGATCCTGTAACCCCAGATTTCCAAGCCCTGCGTTCTTGATTTCGCTGCCACCTAGGAAGCCAAGAGCTGGACCAGGATTAGCAGCGATTGAAAGGGAATGGACTTCGCACACGTACCACTCAAACTATCCGAAGGTCACGAGGTTAGCGACCTGACGTACTCCCGCTGTGAATAGATATAGACTCACCGATAGTTCGTTGCCACAAAGATGATTGGTTTCCCGAGCTCGATCGAACGATTTACAACAACTTGACCAGGCTCACTGCGCATGGTACACACGGTGAGTTCTCGGAAAGTAGCCGTCATGTCCACGCCGCCGGGATTACTTCACTCACATCTCATTTGATCCTACCTGAAATCCGCCTGAGGGACATATGTGAGCCGTTGCTGTCATACGGCTTTGCCAGACGAAAATACTCGCCGCCATGAATCCACTGTGTGCATGGTGTAAGTGAGAATTCTATGAAAATGCTACAAGCTATACTTGCGAATACGACGGGGAGCTTGGAGCTCGGAGTGGCTCCCGCAGGGGTGATGACGTTCAGATTGAGACCTGAGGGTACTGTTGAACCCATGTGCACAGTCCATATAGCCCATGCTGCACTCACAGTCTTCGCTCTGCGGTGGTCCCTGGTCTTCGACTGAAACGAGGGCAGACAACGTCTGCGAAATGGTGTCGGGTACGCTGGCTGTGAAGTTCGGGAGCACCAGGGCTTGCTGGACGCATTGGTTCCCAAAGGTCGTTGCGTTAACAACACCCTTGTACGACGTCACTGGCTGGGGCTGCTGGAACCGCAGCTGGCCTACACTGTGATGCATCACCGCATTGGATGGTCAGCGTGACACACAACTTGCACACAACGATACACAGCATCGGTGCACTCACGGTGGCTGGGCATACGGGATCCCTAGAAACTGCGAAACGATTCCGTCGCCTGTCCCAATGACGAAGGCCTTGTCCAGCTTCACTGAAGGGGCTTTGACAGCAGCCCCGCTGGCTAAGCCGGCCGCAGAGAGAAGTAGTACCAGGGATGAGGAAAGCATAAGGGAATGTAAAGCAGTCACGATGTGCACTGCGTTGAACGCCTCCGTCCGAGGGCTTAGACTCCATCTTATACCGCACGAAGGGCGGGCGGCTGCAATGCCAATTGCACACCGGGAAGACTACTGATGCCGCAAAATATGGTTAGTGCTGGCACTATCGTGCAACGTCGGACGGGCAGCGGACTCACTAAACGCCTGCGGTGGATTTACCACACGTCTCATGGGAACTTCGAAGCATCCGCCCTACAGGAGCTTCGTCCATCACTCACCCCATATGTCCTGATTATCAAACAGGTTCTGCAGGGCGAGCATGGGAATCGCAGTACCCCAAGCTGCTTACAGTGTCCACCGAGGCGGACGCGAGTCTGGAGTCTGACGGACCCGTGCGTCCCGCCACTGCGCTGTTACCAACAGCTGCGCGGCTCGCTTCGGCATCGTTGACAGTCGGATCCTTAAAACGATCTCTGCCTATATGTGGACTATGTCCTGAATTGAAGTTCGCCCATCCCCCTTACAGCGAAGATTATGCCCACGGATTATCATTCGAGTGCAAGCCACAACGTCATCCTCCACACCATTATCGGCAGTGGCAACATACCTGCAGGGCGGGTCAGATGGGCTGCGCAATGCCCAGCTGGGTCAAGAAATCCATGGGCTGCTGGCGGAAGGTGTCGGAGATGAGCTTCAGGCGGGGTTCTTCTTCGACGAATGCTAGAAGCTGCGGAGACTTCTGCGTGTATGCCGGCCAATGAATCTCCGGCCCGCCATTGGGGTCCAGCGTGTTGACGAAGCGGACCAGGAAGTCGGTCATGTCTTGCCCCCCGAAAATAATGGCAAGCTCTGTACCGTGTGCCTAGTTGTCATGGTGGTGGAGGTCAGCAGGTCACCCGAGGTCCACTTCAACGGTATCGCTCACGGCGCCCATCCCTGTGACTTTGTTCCTTTCACTCACTGGACGTTCGAAGGCGCGAGCGTTTGTGAGATGAAGCTGATGCATACGAAACAGCCTGTCAAAGCCACTCACGAAACGAGCGCACAACCTGCTTCCCGGAACGCTGGCTGAGCATCAACCGCCGTGTGGCTTGAAAGATAAAGTCGCCTTGAAGCGCGGCGAGTCGCTTATATTCCGGTGAGAATGTGAAGTTTTTCCCAGTGCCGAAGGGAGAACCAGACGCGGGATCCGCAGGGTAAAGCTCCAACAGTCGCGCGATCGTCGCGTCCGTCGCATTGGGGAAGTAATTGCTTTTCAGGTATGCCGCCAGCTCTCCTTCGGTACTAAGTGCAGCATGGTATGAGCACTGTACAGAAAGTCCACCGTGTGGACTTACGTGATATTGAGCGAGGCCAAGGAGAACAGGGTGCCCTCGTCCTCATTAGAGCCTTGACACATCAGATGAGCACGGCCCGAGCGTCTGCTGTTACCGTTGGACCGGACACTCACCAATAACGAACGGTATGTCAGCCACGCTGCCTTGCAAGACGAGCTTCTGAGGATTGTCCCTGAGGAAGACACCGTCTGCATGGGGCATGAATGGTGTATTGAGGGACTACAGGGCCGTCAAACTTTAGTTGCGTTTCGGGACCGCATCTCTCACCTGGAACCCGAGGAAGGTAGGCGTCTTGTCCATGGCGGCGGTGATGGCATCAGCAGGAACTTGGCGCAGACAAGCCAACATATCGCGCGCAGAGGCACATCCAGTTTCTGCTGCGATGAAGTCGAATGTAGGCTGCAGCTTGGAGAAGTCTCCCGACGGCAGAGCCGAGCCCGACTCCATCCACCCCGCGCGAAAGAGTCCTTCAGTGTTGCCGCCATTCGTGATCATTTGGAAGGCCACAGCTTGACTCCCCGCGCTCTCTCCCCATCTGATCATCGTCGAAGGGATTTCGTCAGAGGTACACCCGAACGATCGGAGGGGTGGCTTACTTACATGGTCACCTTGGTCGGATCTCCACCGAAGGCGGATATGTGCTTCTGTACCCATCTGAGTGCCTCGCGTTCTGACATCGATGACCGAATGAGTTTCGGAACCTTTGATAACTTGTGTCTTCCTGGACAACTTACGATCCTGAAGCCCGAGGTTTCCTAGTCCAGCTTCTTGAATCTCGCGACCCCCCAAGAACCCGAACGCTGTCGACCAGTCTAGCAGGGGCATGCGTATGGAGAGATGCTTTCTTACCACTTAGCCTGAATATTACGGCAGCGTGAGCAAACGGCATGTACAACGCTCTACATATAGGGCGGCGCACCGATAATTCATGGCGACGAAGATGATAGGTTGACCCAGCGCGATAGAGCGATTGACAACGACGGCACCTGGCTGTCTGTAAACCCATCAGCCTCATTCACTTCGGAATTGGCGACAGCACACTTACACCGCATTTGAGCCAACCTGATACCCGCCTGGTTGCAGGGACATTGAAAGTCAAATCACATGTAATGAGAGCAACATCCGGCATACCTCCATAAATCCACTGTGAAAGCGCATCAGCCTCTCAACAAGTACCAGGGTTGTACTCAAAAGACCTACCGCCGCTATGGGAAGTTTATCACCCGGCTTCGTCCCTGCAGGCACGATAACGTTGATATTCAAACCTGACAGTACGATATCAGCGATATCCTAAGCATACACTTTGTGCACCCACAGTCCTCGCTTTGTTCGATAGATTGTATACTGTCCTTGTTGGTCTTCCCCTCGCCAATGAAAGTCAAGATCTCCGAAGGCAGACCGGGTGGCACCGCCGGAGGAGTCACATTTTGTTGTATGCACTGATTTCCGAACGTCGTCGCGTTGATGACACCACGGAAGCGCGGAATAGGTTGAGGAATCTGCAAGCGCAGCGTTCCAACCCTATAAACCCGTTGTTAGAGTATGCGTAGGACTCGTGGGCGGAGAGGCATTCGTACGGGGGAAGAGCGAAGGGGATCCCGAGAAATTGGCTGACGGTGCCGTCGCTCGTACCCACAACAGTGGCGTCGTCGAGCTGTACAGAGACGGTGGCAGCATTGCTGGCACCCGCAAGGGCAACCACACAAGCCAAGATTTTGAAAGGGAACATCACGAGTCGCCGTATTGGATACTGAGGCCCAAGGAGTGTGGACTGGCAGCAACTACGTTTATGTATCGACCACTGGTGGCGCTGTGAGAAGACCTTGCGTCAACACCTCCACAGTTCACACCGCATGCGATGATCTTTAACATAGTAAGCCATCGGTGAACAGTTGAGGATTCAAGGCTGCCGTAAGACTCGATCAGCAGATGCGCGTTTCCCACTGTTGATCCCCCTGCGGAGAGGCATACCGACGGATGCGCCGCCCCGTGGAACCCCGGAGAGCATATAAAAGCTATGAAGCAAAATTTCTACCTTCGCGGGGGTCATGAGGAGATCATGAGGCTGCGCTAAGGAGCTCCGCCAATGTATTTTCGACGCCCGTGCGACTTTGGCTGCTTCCACCTACAGAGAGAAGGCATGCCAGACGAGTGAGCATGTATCGGACATAGGGCTCACTGATGCGCATATTCTCACCTATTCGACGGCGTGTTGATGTGCTACAGCTCTCACGAAGCGCGTGCACCACTGCATATGCTGGACGTACATGTCCAGGTACCAGCGGATGATACAGTGCCTTCCGAAACTGTTTCCAGAAACTACAAGTTTACACCAAAATCTGAATATCTCGACAACAACTGCACCAAATGCTACGCGTTAAGTTGTGATAGGTAGGTATATGTCCTGGCTTTCCGTAGATATTTGTTTCATATGTTTTGGTTAAGAACTGCCAATGTTATGATATGTTTTGTACCCACATCTTCTGGAAACGGTTCTGTAACGGGTGTTTTGGCAGGTAGCAACTCAGTCATTTTTGGCCCAGCATGGTGTGAATGTCACATGATACTGTGAGAATATATTACATAATGTTTACTGATGGGATGCCACATCAGCATTGCTGCAATACTCCTTTACTTTTGCTACCACCATGCCCCCAGCACTCTCTCAGGCCACTATCAACAACATCATCCATCTCTGTAACCAGAAGCTCTCTATCTCTATCATCCACACTAAAACTGGTGTCAGCAGAAGCCAGATCAGCAAGATTCGCTCTGCCCACTGCCCTGGAGTCCACAAGTCCAAGGGTGGCCGCCCATCACTCCTCTCTCCTATCGACATCCGCCACGCTACACGCTTGATTGAGACAGGCCAGGCCGATACCGCCCCTCAGGTCCATGCTACCCTCAAGGAAACCTTCCTAGGAAGTGTCTCTGTCCAAACCATTCGTCGGGCATTGAAGCAGGCGGGGATGCAGGCTGTGACGAAGAAGAAACGGCCGCGGCTTACGAAGAAGCATCGGCAACAGTGGTACGCCTTCGCTTTAGCCCATAAATACTGGACAGTGGAGGACTGGAAGAGGGTTGTCTGGTCAGATGAGACCAAGATCAACAGAGTAGGGTCAGATGGGAGGAACTGGGTGTGGAAGAAGCGGGGCGAGGGGCTCAGTGATCGCCTGGTGGATGAGACACTCAAGCACGGTGGAGGAAGTTTGATGTTCTGGGGGTGTTTTGGATGGGATGGGACGGGTCACTCATGCAGGATTGATGGGAAGATGGATGCCGACCTATACGTGGAGATCATCGAGGACGAACTATGCAATTCCCTCTACCATTGGGACTACAATGTCGACGACGTCATCTTCCAGCAAGACAACGACCCCAAGCACACCAGTAAAAAGGCCAAACGATGCTTCAAGGAGAACAGAATTCAAGTCATGGAGTGGCCTGCGCAGTCCCCGGACCTCAATCCCATCGAGCATCTCTGGGATGCCCTCAAACGCAAGCTTGCCACCTACGAAAACCCGCCTACGTCGATGTTGGAGCTGTGGACAAGGGTTCAGAGGGAGTGGGAGGCGCTTTCAGAGGCAGAGTGTCGGAATTTGGTGGAGAGTATGCCTAACAGGATTGCAGCTGTTTTGAAGGCCAAGGGGGGCTATACAAAGTACTAGAATCATGTATCTTGCCTTTTCAAAACACCCGTTACAGAACCGTTTCCAGAAGATGCGGGTACAAAACATATCATAACATTGGCAGTTCTTAACCAAAACATATGAGACAAATATCTACGGAAAGCCAGGACATATACCTACCTATCACAACTTAAAGCGTAGCATGTGGTGCAGTTGTTGTCGAGATATTCAGATTTTGGTGTAAACTTGTAGTTTCTGGAAACAGTTTCGGAAGGCACTGTAGCTGCCGAAAGAAAGGTGGACATCGGAGGCGAGAAGTTAGAGGGGAACGGTATGTTACCGGCGAGTATGTCTACTAGATACGTTATCGAGGTCATTCATGGAATAGACGTCTTCTGGAATCGCACGTACCTGCATACATACGTCCCGGCGCGCCGAGGGAATTTGCGAAGTAAGCGGTACGGTAAATCAGTGAAACAAGAGAAACCGCAAGGTTGAGTTACTTTGACATCGAAATGATCTGACTATCTGCAGGCAAGCCGAGTGAGGAGTGATGAACCATTAACGAGATATAGTCTACCAATGATACACGACCTCGGTCCACTTTCTTTAACCTTCTTACTTGAGCAGCACCGTTCCCCGCGGTCACGAACTCGCGTCCGCCTTCTCTTGTTGCTCCCTCCACCGCGCAAGCATCTCAACGCTTATCATCTTGATGCCCCAGCGATCAGCAAACCTTCTGCACGCGTCCCGACGCATCATGCTGCCTTCGTCATTGTCCTCCACGAGCTCGCAGAGGATACCAGCAGCCGGCAGACCCGCGATCTTGCACAAATCCAATGCCGACTCCGTGTGTCCACGACGAGTGAGTACTCCGCCGGGACGCGCGCGTAGAGGAACCATGTGCCCAGGTCGCGAGAATGAGGCGGCGGTAGAGGATGGTGACGCGAGCGCACGCGCGGTGAGGGCGCGGTCGTGTGCGGAGATACCAGTCGTTGTGCCGTGCCTGTAGTCGACCGTGACTGTGTATGCCGTCTTGTGGGGGTCCTCATTTTCTGGGACCATCATTGGTATCTGCAGCTGTTCGAGGCGATCCCCTGGAAGCGATATGCAGATGTAACCGCTGCATGTGCGGTGCGTCAGTATGTTTGACGAAAACGGGGGTAAGAATAGGAGGCATCGATGATTGTATTCCACTTCCTCTGTCGGTACTCTGCACGAACGGCATATGCGACGCTCACCTTGAATGCTTGATCATCCAAGCCATCTTCTGGGTGGATATCGCACTAGCAGCAATGATGAGGTCTCCTTCGTTCTCCCGTCCCTCATCGTCCATTACGACCAGAAATTCTCCCCGGCCGAAAGCAGACAGGGCATCTTCGATTGGGTCAAACGCAAACTCAGACCGAGCATGACTTTCAAGCTGCTCTCTAGGTCGAGAGGAAGACGCGGTAGAGGGAATGAGGGGGAAGTCCGTCGAAACGTTGTTCATCTTGGGCGCGGAGTTCGGGTGAGAGACGGATGACTCCGAAGTTTCGGACCACGACACTGCAGCAGGCGCCATTGCGAGTCCCGTTGGCGGTTTGCAGCTGACCGGTGCTAGTATGAGACGTCGCAGATGGCTACGGGTAATGCAGGAGAAGCAGGAGATGGTCGTTGACGTCGGGGCCGGCCATGGCAGTTCAGGAGTCCTTAATAACTCCGGCTGCGAGACGCTTTGCGGAAGGTGAGTAAGGTAAATGCGTGATTACGAGGCAGGCTTTCGTGATGTCAAACCTCGGAGTCTCTGGACCTGTGTGCATACGACGACGTCCGGTGTCGTCCGCGCACAGACATATGTTTCGCCTCCTCCTTCCGACGGCCGATTCACCGAATGCTGCTCGAGTGCGGCAACTTCTGGCCAAGTACCCGCGAGATCTGCTATGGCCGATGGGAACGGAGAGGTCGGTGCAGGCCGGAGCGGCGCTGCCGATGCAAGCCGCGTCCAAAATTTATACGGGAAACTCGTGGACCACCGTCATCACCTTCCTCCTCCCACCACTCGCGACCTCCGACTCGGACAGGCCATCCAGTCGCGCCTCTAGACCTCCTATTCTACCCTTCACGACCTAGATAATCCCCATGGCTCACCTCGCTCCGGCAGGAAAGTGGGACGCCCGGTGAGCGAGCTCGACGTGTCGTGTCGCGTTCGCCAGCACTCACCAATCATCTCTAATAGCTACCTCGGCCCCGTTCCCCATGACACCTCCTACTACGCCAAGTGCATGCTCGGCGGTGCCCTTGCGTGTGGCTTCACTCACGCCGGTATCACCCCTCTGGATGTGACAAAATGTAACATGCAGGTGCGTTATCTGTCCGTATCTCACAGCGCACCAGTGCCCCGCTTCCATGGCCGCGTTTCGTGTCCCATCTCGTGCAGCCTCCAAAGGGCGGCTTTACAACACATGCAGCGCCTGTTGAACGAGATAGTTTGTGCGCTGGCAGGTCATGCATAACGCACGCACGTTCTACGCACGTTCTATCAGGGCTTAGCGCGTGCCGGATATTCTCCGCATCCGAAAGAGTACTATCGCACATCCTAACGATGCTCGTATCAATAGGTCGACCCGGCCAAGTACAAGGGTCTCATGCCCGGCCTCCGCACCATTGTTGCCGAGGAGGGCAGCAAAGGTCTCTGGAAGGGCTTCGGCCCCACCTTCGTCGGTTACTCCCTCCAGGGCATGTTCAAGTACGGTCTCTACGAGTTCTTCAAGGACACATACATGAACCTCGCCGGTGAGGAGGCCTCCGCGAAGTACAAGGGTGCCATCTGGCTCGCTGGTTCCGCGTCTGCGGAGTTCTTCGCCGATGTTGCGCTCTGTCCCCTGGAGATGACCAAGGTCAAGATCCAAACCAGCCCCCCTGGTTCCTTCCCGGTCCCCATGTTCAAGGCTCTCAGCGAGATGAGCAAGCTCAAGGCGGACACTCGCTACCCCTTCGGCTCTCTGGTCCCCCTCTGGTCACGCCAGGTACGTTCGCATGGCAGCCATATGTTTCCTCGCGGCCTATGCTGATATGCCCCGACAGATCCCCTACACCATGGCCAAGTTCTTCTTCTTCGAGTATATCGTCGAACTCTTCTACAGCCACGTGTTCACCGCGCCCAAAGACACTTACGGCAAGGGCACACAGCTCGGCGTCACCTTCGCATCCGGTTACCTCGCCGGTGTTGTCTGCGCACTCGTCTCCCACCCTGCTGACTCGCTCGTCTCGCTCATGGGCAAGCCCGCGAACAAGGGCAAGGGCCTCGGCCAGATCGCGTCGGAGACCGGCCTTGTTGCGCTCGCCACTAAGGGTCTCGGCACTCGTGTGCTCATGATCGGTACCCTCACTGGCTTCCAGTGGTGGATCTACGATTCATTCAAGACTGCGATGGGCATGGGCACTACCGGTGGCAAGTAAACGTCGCAAATGTGTGTGGTGAAGGGAGAAGGGGTAGAGCAGTAGAGGGAGTGGCCCGGCCAGGAGGAAGGCATGGCGTGTGTGCGGTTGATACGTTGCGTTCTTCTCGCCTTTTGTCCTGCGGTCGATGCTCGCTTCTTGTTAATAGAGTACCACGGACATACCCTAGTCTCGTCGCCTCAATGGCGATATTCCCGTGTATACAAATACCCCGCTCTCCAAAACAAGGCCGTCACTACCATGCATGAGAGGGTTCTCAACGAAATAATCGGTAACGGAAGATTGTCGCCGAAGGCCTCGCAAACGTGCACGTATGTCCGCGTCAGCCAATCCAAGGACATTTCGTTCGATTTTTTTTTCAGATTGCACCGTAGTACTGGAGAGTGCTGGACGATTTGTGTGTTGTGTTCAAAAACAATAAGGTACGCGCAGTTGGTTCTCATTTAGTCAACAACCCAATGGTGATCATGATTAATGATTACTACTCGCTCCAATTCAAATCCACCACAACAACTGCTTAGGCTGACGCAAATTATAGATACTGATGCGTCAAGTCTCCGGCACGGTATGAACGGGTCCGTCAAGTGCTAACGGAGATGGTTAAGGCCTGCCAAGAATATTAATATCAGGCAGACGACGAAAGGATCTGGACCATACCGCCGGTGGGGACTTGGGGAGCCGCTGTAGCCACAAGAACCCTCGGACCCTCCCCAGAAGGGTACCCGCCGAGGTCTTCCTTCAAAGTGAAGGCTGAGCTTGGGAGACTTGTGGCGCGCACAGTTGGCTCGGAGTCGGGGCGGACGGTGGTGGAAACCCGCAGCGCGTTCCTGGCAGGGAAAGCCCCTACGATGATGGCTTGCGCGAGGATGGCGAGAGCGAACACGGCGCGGAAGGAAGGCATCGGTGGGAGTCGCGTGTAAGAGGAGATGAGAGGTGGTGCCTGGCGAGTAAGTTTCAAGGAGCTTGCTGGTGTACCCAAACGTATCACCTACTTACGCTTTTATACGTTTGGCAGGCAGGCAGTACTTGCAGGGTCGGCGTACCGTCTCGGCGACCTCTTCCGAATTACGCTGTGGCTTGTAATGCGCAGTGTGCCGCTCCTCGATCATCCCCGGGTTCCCCGCGACTGCAGACGGAAAGTCCTGCGCCCAGTCTGACAGTGGCAGTATGCGGGGTCGGTGCTCTCGGGGCACTAACCCTGAATGTCACCGAAGGAAAGCGGTGCGTACATCCCACTACATCCCAGTATGAAGGTCGCTATCGGACATGAGCATCGGCCGATGCAAACGGTCCTGATTATTGTCCGATAGAGACTTTCATATCCCAGTGCTGGTTCAACGATATGTAGTATGCACTGCTTTGATCGTCCGAGGGGCTAAGCGCTAAACGTTGAACGCCGACGTAACCGGTGGCTGGTCTCCCCACTTCCATTGTGCGAAGACGTACAACCCGTACACCAACAAACTCGTGGTCTACCGGTGACACACAGGAGGGAGCACTCTACGGACAGCAAAAGTTAGAGAGTCGTGAGTACTTCCCGATAAGGGACTGGAGGATCATGCAACATCCAGATTGTGAGATTCGTCACGTAAATGATCCATGCAAAAGTGGCATTTGTATACTAAACGATAAGGACGCATTAATATTGTCTTTGCTGGCAGTAGCAAGTACGAGAAGTGCGTGTTCACCAATGTCCGTTTCATAGCTCGTCTCATTTCAAAGTCGTTGTCGTGACGTTACCAAGCACGATGCCGTCCCCGTCCTCGTACCCCTTCCAGGCGCTCTCAAGCGCGTACACCGCAACACTGACTGAAGCGTTCGCCGGTAGCAACGCGGAGGACAGCGTGAAGAGCGTGAGGGGCTCGGTGGCAAAGAACGTCGCCGTGGCGCTCGCCGCGCCGCCATCAAGGAAGACCTCGACGATGGACCTGTCGATCACGCCGGAGAGCGTCCAGGTGCCGTCGGCGTGGAGGAGAGACGTCGTCGAAAAATTGTCGGTGAAGAACGGGTCGTCGAACCCGCGCAGGCGACCACGGTCGAGGAAGAACGGGTTGTCGCCCCCTAGATAGTACCCGCCCCGGAGAGACTCGCCCGAGACGGGGCTGATCGCGGTGAAGTTGAGCGTTGCCGCGCTGCTTGCACCAGACGCGCCGGTGATGTTCGCCTCGAAGTAGAGCGCGCCGCTCACGACGCCGCTGTAGTCGACAGTGAGGGTGCTGTTCGCGAGGTCCGTACGCGCTGCAAGCTGATCGCCGAGCACGGGCGTGAGGTCGTACGGGAGCGAAATGAGGTCCCAGCCGATGCGCGTGACGTTCGCGAGGATGTTGCGTCGCGGGAGCGACATGGCGCTCCGCCAGCCCTCCTGCGCGGTCGGCGCGACCTGCGTATATTGCCAGTTGGAGGCCCATGCAATGGAAATCGCGTCCTGGCCCTCGGGAATCCCGTAGAAGTACTGGCCGGCGTAGTTGTCCTTTGCGAAGTCGGAGATGCGCGCGGCACCATCGACAGCGGCGAAGTGCGTGCCGTTGAACGTGCCGGGGAAGTACTCGGTGATCGACCCACCTAGGGGCGCACCGGGGTTTATGCTGATAGAGAGAACATACGCACCCTCGTCGCTGCCCTGAACGGGCATCATCACGAGGTTTGGGCATTCATACTGGAGGCCAAGGAGACCATGATGGGTGAAGTTGGATGCGTGCGACCAGGCTTTGAGATCAGGGGACGTGTAGATACCGATAGCAAACTCCTGGGAGTACGCGATCACCATCACCCAATGATCCTGGTACCAGATCACCTTCGGGTCGCGGAACTGCGTGGACGTGCTGTTTATGACAGGGTTTTCAGCGTAGCGGGAGAAGGTGTAGCCTCCGTCGTGAGAGTATGCGATCTCCTGGACCTGCGCTACGGGCGTGTTGAGGGTATAGACAGCGACTACGCCGTTGTCCTGGTCGGGGAAGAACCCTGAGGTGTTGTTGACATCGACAACGGCGGAGCCACTGAAGACCTGGGTATCGTTGGTAGGTGGGAAGATAGCAATAGGCTGATTGACCCAGTGGTAAAGATCCCGGCTCGTAGCGTGGCCCCAATGTTGGTTTCCGGCAACGATTCCTGTAGGGTTGTCTGATATAGTGTGTCAGCATATTTATAGTCACGGACCGAGAAACAAACATGCATTGGTAGTACAAGTGATACGTCCCGTTTCCGTCTAGGAACATCCCGTTGGGATCGTTCATGAAGTGCTGTAGAGTTTGAGGTGAGCCAGAGTGAATGCAATCTAGTATCCAAGCCTACCTGAGGAGGCGAAAAGTGGACCTGTGGTCTATATGCGCCATTGTAATCCCCAGGTATCGGCGTCCCGGTTGGAACAGCATCGGTAGAGGAGCTTTGTGCACTGGTACCGACGCCGAGGAGCGCTGTTGTCAGCCCAAATGCCAATCTGAACTTCATGTCGAGCGTATGCCAGTGGTGGTGGGGCAGCGAAGGGATACCACAAATTCATCGAACTTATATAAGTACTGCCACCCGGTAGGCTTTCAAGCTGTTTCAGGGGGTCGCCAAGTCCCCGTGACGTCCGACGTCACCATGTATGCAGTATGAGGGTGGACCGCGAGGAAATCAATTTGACAGACAGTCTTTGAATATTTACCCTGCCACGAGGGACAGCCGTCAGTAGTGCTGCCGCAAGGTAAGGTAAAGGTGGCCTTAAGGTGTCGGAGTTGATGACCTTGACCCACCTTGACCCCATCAAGGTGACTCAAGGTGCACCTTGATGCAACTCGAGGTCGCGCACGTGCGGAGCGATGCGCAGAAAACGGCAATGGCGGGCGCTTTTCGCCCCAATATGGCATTTAGGCGCCCACAGGAATTAGCAGGAGCAGTAAACTTGGACTCGGGGATGATCCAGAACATAGCACGTAGTGGAAAAAATACGGGGATGCACGTTATACACGAGTCCGGCCTTGCTGAGCACCTCATGTACCAAATGCAAAGGTGACACTCATCAGATTTGATATTGATGCAAGTTGGTCGGCCGCATGTACTGGCGGTTAACGTTCACCTCCAGAGCTTCGCACATTGCATTGAACTGAGAGAAGAATTCCTGAAAAATCATAAAATCTATTCATATTCTAGAATACAGGTGTCGTCACCGCTAGGAGTTGTTTTATGACTCGCAGTGCAGTGTTGAAGGCAACAGATGGGGCCGGATGCCGTAGGAGTGGTATCTGTCCAACGTTGGGTAGGACTCGGCGACAGAAGACTCGCTGGCGGCTGGCGTGGTCAAGATGGGCACTGAAGTATCCGTGTTTTTCCTCCGGGCTCTCAACGTGAACGCCAACAAACGAGCAACAGCTACAAGAGTTGCTGAGGAGCCCTCCCACATCCAGGTACATGGCAGGGAATTGCATTAACCACGCTAGGACATCTCCCGAGCTATTAATCGAATACTGCACTCACCGTTTGCGACAAGCTGTGGCAAAAGGACGTCAGAGGGGCGAGGGGCGCGTGTGCTTTGTGTCGCGTGCGCAACTCAGCTGCGGCACCCTTCAAGGACATCCTTTGGCGTCTGGGCCCGTAGAGTTAAGTCCTCTTCAAAAATGGATTTTGGCGAACGACAGGGAAATTCAGAGTGTTATTGAAGCCGAACAGTAGCAAGTACAGAGCAGAAACGCGTCCAGATGAATGTGCGGCAAACGACGCGAGAGCGATACCGCGTTCGCGTTGAGCAACGTGACCCTGCGCCACGCGAGTTTCACGAGAATCCCACGCGAGTGACTCGTGGCGCACGTCGACACTCGGGAAATAGCCTCACCTTGAGTTACATCACCAAACCAGGCATCCAGCCTACAAGACGCTATAGCGGTATACGTCGTGCATCAAGCGCTGGGTAGTTAGTGGAACGCCGCCGAATGACACGGCTAGCCCATGGACGCCGCAGAACGCGGGTGGCGCTTTGCGTCGTGATGTGTCGTTCAGAGCGAGAGTATATCGAGCGCCGTAGAATCCCGCGCTGAGGTTTACAGCGCGCTGCGAAACAGCGCGCCAGGGTATGGAGTGCTTTGTGTGGCGTTGGAAATCGGCACGCAAGACTATATAGAGCGCTATAAACCCTGGCGCGGCATCCCATAAGCCGCTACAGGTCGCCGTGGAGGATGCCTGAGTGTGATGCAAGGCGCTGGGTAGCACAGCGTACAATACAGCACCAATTAAATATATGCATTTACAGCCGTTAATTGGATACATCACATCTATGAGAAGACGCTACTAAGACTGAGAGTGAGGGGAAGAGAACGAGAATGTGAGTTGTATCAGGCGGCGGCCGCGCGCATGAGTGGGCGTGGAGAGCGCGCGCAAGGCAGCGCGCTCGCGAGCGAGTCGGCACAAGGGCAGATGGGTCGGTGAGAGGGAACAATGAGGGCGAGGTCAGCAGCGAGCGAGTCCAGGCAGCAAGAGTGGAGACAAGGCAGTAGGTGCGCAGGAGCGCGACAAGGACATTGCAGGCAAGGCGGCGAGAGCGCGGATGAGGGTGCGTGAGCGTTGGCAAGGCGGCAAGATCACGGACAAGTTGATGCAAGCGCGGACGAGGTGGCGAGATCGCAGACGAGTTGATGCAAGCGCGGACGAGGTGGCGAGATCGCGGACGAGGCGATGCGAGCACAGACGAGGTGGCAAGAGTGCAGACGAGGCGGCGAGAGCGCGGACGAGGCGGCGAGGAGCAGCTCACGTCGTTGCAACGGCTAGTGTCATGACACCAGACGCCGCAGCGTCCTTTTCAGCCTGCTCGGCCTCGAATTCTGCCATGAGGAGCTCGTGCGACGATGGTCCCTGATCGGCGCACTCGTTCCCGCTAGAGGCCCCGTACAGTTGTCTGTGATACATCAGTCCGAGTCGAATCAGTACGTAGACGCAGATTATACAAGTGAAATAGATACGCACTTGCAGTACCACGCCGAGATCCCGGCGCACCATTCGCCATCCTGTGCCATTGCTGTCATGATGCAGGCATAAAACTCCATGCCCTTGAAGTCACCGTCGTCGTCGTCCCACTGTCCCTGGGCGTTGAGTGTGAAGCGAGCCTACCCATTCAGCACATTAGCAAGATTACGATTACGGGCCTACTTGAATGGACTCACCAGGGCTGCAACGTATAGGAGCGTAAACACGCTGAAGTTGCTCATATTCATCTTCGCGGCGAGAGCCGGCTTTCCCTTTTTCTTGCTGGTCGCTCCACCGGATTTGGCGGCCGTTGGGCCTTGGAATATCAGTCGTGCGCACTGAGGGAATAAGAATTAGGAAAGATAGAGCAGCGGCGGTATGGACTCACAGCAACCATGATGGAGCTCTTGAACAGCCCGGGCTTTGCCTTTCCGGGGACGTATTCGTCCATGTTGTACATAAACAACGGGTAATCTCCTGCGGAGACTCGAGGGCGCCCCTTCCGCATGTCGTGAACCATGCGGCAGAAGCTACGGAATCAGATCAGTTCCGTGGCTTGACAGTGTGAGAATGTGGAATATACTTGTCAGGGTCTTCGTCAAACTGATCTACCAATGAAATGGGGCACAGCAGGCGGCCAGTTGAGGTGTGCCTGAAGCCGCGGTCAGTCTTGTCCCTGACATCTTGCGGGAGATCTAAAAGGTCCACAATCCGGTCTTTGAGCCGGTTGGCGTCATCACTCCGTGACTTTTGGGCAACAGACTTCATCTGAGTGAAAGTGTGAGTAAGATGTAGATGTATCCGAGCATGCCGAGCACGTACCCACTTAGCCATGCTTGCCACGAGCTCTGGGCGGTGCCGAAGGTAGGGAATGTGGAAGGACAGGCCTGGGAAGCGTTCTTTGAGTTCTGGCATCCCGGCTTTCGCTTCCCAGTATGGACCCCACTTGCTACTGGTGGGCCCTAGTGAGTATATGCGTTCAGATATAGCGTATATGCCCGGGCACCTTGGTCGATCCAGGTCAGATGACCATGAACCATCACGCGCGATGCCTTCTCGCAGTACGCTGTCATAGTCGACATATGGGCCGAGGATCCGGGGGAAGATGCGCGCGGCTTGATACAAGTATTCGGTTCCATCCTGGATGCGCGCGGGCTGCCTGAAATGATATTAGTGCGCATATATGCATGTTAACTGACAAGAATTACCTTGTTCCAAGCATGAGAGCTTCGTATGTCATGATAACCTTTTTTTGGTATTGTGCCCGTGGCTTCTTGCTGGGTCGGCGTTCTTCATCCTCATTGGAGGCTTGCTCTTCATCTTCTCTGTCACGTCGCGTGCTCGAGGAGCTGGGGACCGGGAACTCGGGCGTTGGCTCACGTTGACGTGCGGCGTCTGCGCCACGGTGCTCCTGGGTGCGTGGTGTGTGTCGAGGTGGAGAATGGTCGCGTGGAGGCGAGGCATATTCACGCGGTGGCGCAGGCGGAGACCGGCCGCGCAGGGGAGGAGACCGGCCGCGCAGGGGAGGAGACCGGCCACGCGGGGGAGGAGACCGGCCGCGCAGGGGAGGAGACCGGCCACGCGGGGGGGGAGGAGACCGGCCACGCGGGGGAGGAGAACGATTGCGTGGGGGTGGAGAACGATTACGTGGGGGAGGAGAGCGATTGTGCAGGGGCAAAGAACGGTCGCGCGGGGGCAAAGAACGGTCTCGCGGGGGAGAGGAGGGTGGGGAAGATGCCCCGACTGCGTGAGCACGTCTGCTGATGCGCATGAGGCCTGCAAAGCCTTTGTTCATGGTGATGGTGGTGGGAGAGAAGAAAGGGGAGGAGAAGTCGTCCGAGGTGGTGTGCAGTTTATAAAGGAAGGTCAGAATGGTAAACAACTCAAGTCGAATCCTGCGTGGGGCACGATCACATGATGTCAGAGCAGACGCGACTCGTTGCGTCTTGCGCGCGCGCTTGGGCGCTTATGGACTTCGTTTTTCTCAGCACTCCTTGATACTCGGATCCCCTCTAGTCCCTCTTGACCACACAGTTCTCCCTTGACAATATGCACACTTGTGGCTCACCTGGATGTACTTTTGTGTCTACTACTGCTCATGGACTGGGTGTGCATCGTCGACGCTGCATGGCCAGGGTAACCGCGATGGCCGCCGCCTTCAACAAACGCCTGCGTGAAGATGAAGACGAGGGAGATGAGGAGGTAGCTCGCAAGCGAGCACGGCCAGACACAGGCCTTAACAACGCTGTTAGTATTGTAGCTCTTTTGATTGTAACCCACCGCTTATATCTTGACTATATGTAGTACCCTGTCCCCCTTGAGCCGCCGGTAGAACCTGTTGCCCCCCTGGCCGTGCCTCACGTCACCCGTGCCGGACGCCGCATTCGCGTGCCAAGGCACCTTGAAGACCACGTCCCAACTGGCAACATCGCCGAGCTTCCTGCGCACCTGGCAGAAGTGTTCAATGCTGCCCCAGCCATCCCGCCCTCTCCGGGACCTGAATCGCGCTACCATAGCCCAACTGTCGAGGACGCAGAAGACGAAGCCCTCTATCAGACTCCCCTCACCCCCTATGGAGTCTACCGGGAGTACACAGTACCGCTGCAACGGGATCCTGAGGAGGCCGCAACACTATCCGCCGCCTGCGACGCACCAACACTTGAGAAGACGGATGAGGACGGCAAAAGCAGGTATCAGAGCATACTATGGCTCACACGGGGCATCGCAGTGGGCATACGCGAGGGCGCCGAACAGGCCGACGATCCCACCGGCCAGCTAGGCCCATTCGACAACATCTCGGAGTTTCGCATGTACGACTGGTTTCACGATTCATCGCTGACAAAGTCCAAGCAGGATTTCAACGACCTCATCGACCTGCTATCATCCCAGGGATTTTCAATCACAGATATCCACGGTGTGCGAGCTGAGGGGCTCCAGAAGAAGATCGACACATACGACCATCCCAGGGGGACGTTCTCTGCTGAGGATGGGTGGCTGGAGAGCTCCGTGGAGATTCCACTGCCGAAGTCTAAGACTAGTCATGCATCGGAGGAAGCTGCCCCAACATTTCAAGTCAATGGAGTGTTTCACCGCCGGCTTGCGCCGATGATCCGCGCTGCGGCTGAGGACACTCGCTTCGCCTCGCAGTATCACTGGATACCGCACAAGCGGTACTGGCTCCCACGTGCCCTGCGCCGAGGTCTAGCCCAGGGGAAACCCCGCGCATACCGTGTATTCACTGATATGTATAATTCAAACGCAGCAAACTGTGAATTTGAGAAGATACGGGCGCAACCTCGCAATCCAGCGGACAGCGCAGACGTCGAGTACGCCATGTTCGAGCTAATGCTATGGTCCGACGCAACGCACCTCACCCAGTTTGGATCGGCATCACTCTGGCCGATATATCTCTACCTTGGCAACCTGTCCAAATATATCCGTGGCATGCCGACGGAGTTCGCGGCGCACCATCTTGCTTACATCCCCGAGGTAAGCACAATTTAATTCAGTGGCGCTTCTCTGCTCATAAATTATTCACAGCTTCCGGATCTTCTTTCCGAATTCTATGTCCAGGAGTACGGAGTGCCCCCCTCAAAGGATGTCCTCACATTCTGCAAACGCGAGCTAATGAGCAAGATATGGCTTCTCTTGCTCGATGAGGAGTTTATGGCCGCATACAAGGATGGGATGCTCATCACCTGTGGGGACGGTGTTGTCCGCCGTCTCTTCCCGCGGATATTCTCGTATTCAGCAGACTACCCTGAGAAGTACACTGCGCTGATTTTGATGCTGATCAAGCTGACTCACCCCCACACACAGGATTCTGCTGACAGCTCTCAAGCCGCTGTCGACACACCCATGCCCACGCTGCCTTGTCACCAGAGACCACCTCCATGAAGCTGGAACGCCCCAGGATGCTCGACGACGAGCAGATAAGCGGCTCGATACACCAGGGGTTCGTAGGAAGATCCAACGTGCACGCAATCTAGTGTTCAAGAAGGGACGTTCATTAAAGAGTAAGAGCGTGGGGGACCTTCTTAATGACAAGTCTCTCAATGCAGTCCAGGTATGTGCTGTCGTCTATGCCACTCTTACATCACTCACTCGCACATATTAGTCGGCCTTCTCCACACGCCTCGCACCATTCAATGTCAACTTCTATGCACTTTTTGTGCCCGATTTGATGCACGAATTCGAGCTCGGTGTGTGGAAGGGGACGTTCATCCACCTTCTGCGCCTGCTGGTGGCCCAGGGCGACGCAACAGTAGTGGAGTTTGACCGACGGTAAGCACACCATCCTCCTTCCACTATGCTGATAACTAACATACAACAGGATGCGCGCGTTGCCCACTTTTGGACGGGACAAGATTCGCAAATTCTGGAAAAATGTGAGCTCGCGCAAGCAGCTCGCAGCACGCGATTATGAAGACTTCCTCATCGTAGGCACTCTGTTACTAGCCTTCCTAGACACCAGCACTGACACAGCTTACTCCCAGGTCATGCTCCCCGTCTTTGAGGGCCTCATGCCCCTTGAAGACGACCAGGTAGTAGCGGACATGCTGTTCGAGCTTGCTAACTGGCACGCGCTTGCCAAACTCCGGCTTCACACTGAAGTCACGGTGGAGATCTTCCGTGCCGCAACAGTGCACCTGACCACGGCTATGCGCCATTTTGCAAACACGACGTGCGAGGCCTGGGAGACTGTCGAACTGCCCAAGGAAACCGACGCGCGTGTGCGTCGTGAGGAGCTCAAGACGAGCGGCGCAGTACCCAATCGGACACGCAAGACGGTTGCCTTCAACGTCCTCAATACATACAAGTTTCACAGCTTGCCAGACTACCCCGACGCCATCGAGGAGACAAGTACGAGCGACAACAGCAATACACAAGTAGTAAGTGGCATACCCCATACCCTTGAACATCAGATGGCCTTGAAGCTAATGACTTGTAGTGTGAACTTGAACACCGGCACGTCAAGCGGTACTATGCACGGACAAACAAGCACGGGTTCACAGTGCAGATAGCGAAACATCAGAGACGCGCCGCAATCATGCGCAAACTTCGAGAATGCGACGACTATGTACCACGTCGCGAACGGCAGCGACAGGACCGCCTCGCTCACACACGGGTTCATGATGTGGCTCACCCAGTTGCGAGTCCGCTTGGCCGCGACGGCCGCCCAGACTCCCCTCTGCCACCCACAAACCCTCTCGACCACCACGCCATATCTCAAACCACTCGGTTGTCTGTGCCGATGCGAAACTGGCTCGCACGTAATAGCGAGGACCAGGCCACTGAGGTAAGTCATATAGCACCGCCATTACATCTATGATCTGACTTAAATCCTACTACGTTACAGAACTTCATTCCTTTCCTCAACATACATCTACTCAGCCGGATGCTTGACCTCCCTCCTGACGGCACATTGCCTGATCCCAAACAACTGGACTGTCTCGAAATCCAAAACGACCGCCTCTACCGCCACAAGGTCTTGCGAGTAAATTACACAACGTATGACCTGCGGCGCGATCAAGACGTTATCAAACCTCACGGTCATCCCGACATCATGATGTTGGACGAACATCCGGACGCTGCTCACCCCTTCATTTACGCCCGCGTCATCGACATATTCCACGCCAACGTACGCTACACCGGACCTGGTGCCGCGCACTGGATGCGCCAGTGGAATCGCATGGAGTTTCTGTGGGTTCGATGGTTCGAACTGGACTTTGAGATCCCCTGCGGGCTACAAACGCGACGCCTCCCTAATGTGCGCTTCTTCGATACCAGTGCCCAGGACGATGTGCCTGCCTTTGGCTTTGTCGACCCTGCGGACGTCTTGCGTGGGGCATATATCTTGCCCGCATTCAACTGCGGTACCACCCGAGAGCTCCTAGGACCATCGGACCTCGCACGCCAAGCTTCGGACAATGATGAAGACTTCAAATCGTACTACATTTGCCCGTAAGTCCACAGGTGCATCTAAACTAGTCACAGTCTCACTGACGACATGTTTCTCCAGCTTCGTAGACCGCGATATGTACATGCGCTACCTCGGTGGTGGTGTGGGACACAAGGCCGATGAAGACGACGTAATAAGCTCCCAACAATATGCTTTTCGTTCACACACACGGGGCGAGGTAGTCACGGACGAGGCAAGCTCAGACTCAGACTCCGATGGCGCACACATCTCGACCGACTCGGAAGACCTGCCCCGGACCAGGCTCCGCACTCGTACTCGAGCGGTGCATGCGTCTTCGCCAGATGCTCAAGACTCTCGGGCGCCCTCGATGGCAGCGTCCCCGGACCTCCCATCCCAACCCCTTCGCGGCGGCGCGGCGTCAAGTACACGCCGCAAGGCTCCACGGCAGGCGCATCACCGGGCTGCCAGTGCTCGCGAGGGTAGTCCAGACGACGAGAACGAGGATGCAGCTGACCCAGACGAGGACGAGGAGGATGGAGTTGAGCCAGATGAGGATGAAGAAGATGAGGTAGAGCCGGATGGGGTTGACGAAGATGAGGCAGAACCGGAGTGGGTTGACGAGGACGGTGTCGACGAGGAGGAGGCAGATGAGGATGGGGTCGATGAGGATGGGGTTGATGACGATGATTACCTACCAGATCTTGTATTCGCGTCGGAGGGCTATGCGCCGTTGTAACCTACTTACTGAACATAATTTGCTGATGTTGTTCGAGACAAAGAATAGAAAGCCACAGTAGCACTACTACTAACGAGCGCTTCGGAAGCGCTGAACGACTCGCGGCGCCTCTTTGGTGAGCCTATAAGCGCCTAACGTGACAGAACAAAAAACATCTAGTACTGCATTAATCCGGGCAGTAATGCCAACAAAACCTATTTTGTGCACATACAACTAGCAATATATGTCTATCTAGAACAGATTTATAACGACCTGCACAGCTGGACGCGCTAGACAATTCACCGTGACAACAGTCAGCGACGAGAGAGGTGACCATAACCAGTGACCTCCGGCGCTTGTTGTGACCCAACTGGTGCGCTGGCGCTAAAACGCTCGAGCTCAGTGCTTCAAGCGCTCAGCGCTCAGCTCCAAAACACCCCTATATAGCTCAGTTTCGCCGTGCCAAACAAATTTCTTGTGTCAAAACAAAGTAGAACCTGGCCAGAATGTATGTGCACGCTTTATATCTCTTACTAATTTATGCCTCACATCTTAGAGCCCGTTTGATTTGCTATGCCGGCGCCAACGGCCTTGGGCGCTGGTCGAGAAGTGCGTCATCTGGATCCTGAGGCCTGAGGCCTGAGGCCCGGTGCGAGCGCCGCCTGCGCATCTGCCGCCAGGCCTGAGGGTGGAGGGCCTTGCTCTGACGAGCAAGGGATTTCATACTCTATCATGACACGCTCATACACGTCACACTACAGAACAAAGCGGCGCGCGGCCTTGGTATATCGACATGAGCCGCGCGCGACTGTACGACGTAACGCCCTGCATACTTCAGTGTCGCGCGACCATTATTTACGTCGCTCTCCCAACTCCGGGCGTCGCGCCGCTTATCCCCACCGGGCGCTACATCGCGCCGTGTGCCTCGTGGCGTGCTACAGCGCGTTAGAGAGCGGTTGCCAGTTTGCTGATGTACCTTGAGGTGAAATAATCGACCTTAAGGTGGTATCAAGGTGGCCGGCATCTCGGCAGATCAAGGCAAGGTGCACCTTGCATCAAGGTACCTTTACCTTGCGGCAGCACTAGCCGTCAGCAGTCGTCGGCGACGGGCAATTTAAAGCGTGACTTCGCGCGATCGTTTTCCCTGCGCGAGGAGTATCCTCAGCAGCCTTGGCTCGATTGTCGGCCTGGGTCTCCGCTTGACGCTGATCGTGCGTTGGCATCCGCGTGAGGAGAGTGGTATATTTATACAACCCAGCCCGGTGTGGTGGATGAGCTTTGCGCTGCTGCCAAGGACGATACTGACAGTGAGAAGTACTCCGATCTGATCGGAGTCTGATGTTCACCCCTCTTCATGAAGCTTGGAACTTGAAGGCTGTGACTGAACAGGAGAATTCTACGCCTCAGACCGCTCGGTGCTTACCATCTATAGACAAAATCTGGACGCTGTACTGTACTACTGAAGCTTCATCAGCATCTGACCACCCCACCTGCCAGTGGCAGGCGCAGCAGCTCTCGTTACTCACACGCCGCGTCCGGCCGGCACCCATTGCGAAAAGTGTGGTGAGGTTTTTGGTCACAAAGTCGATGTCTGATGCATGATGTCCTGGCTTCGTATACCGGGAGCATGGCTAGCTTCAGCGTGTTATGCATGTCATGGTGCAAGCTCCGGCCCATACTGCTGCACCATGTTTCTCGTATCCAGGCCACGAGGTGTTATTCATACGCATTCAGCATACACAGCGTCACAGTACCGCCATGCACGGTGCGCAGGGCTAAGAGCAGTGTTCGCGGGACGTCGTGGGTAGGATGAGAGAAGCGCAGCTGCGCAGTCGCAGCGCTTGGCTTGTAGCTGCACCGCTTCATTCTAACTATGTACTTACAGGTACTTACCCCGACGACATGCTCCCGCCACCATCGTCCGCCACACATCCCTATCACCCCTTTCATCTTCCTGACCGTGTTCTACGACGGAGAAAGCCTGTGCCACCTAAGCGAAGTGCACCATGAGCTTGGACCAGAACCTCTTCACGCTCAACGTGACTGCACGCGCGGATGACAGCAATATCCTCGATCTTACAGATCCTAGTGGAGTCGTACACTACACGAGGAGACGAGTACCTAGTACGGAGTACACGATTGAAGTATCAGGTACGTTTATACTCTCTGAAGGCGACGCTGTCCGAGGTACGAAACGCCGCACGGTCCGCAGATCCACTCTCGGAGAGCGTGCTCGCCACAGTGACAGCTCCAAGTGCGACGAGCAAGCACAAGACTTTGCAGCTGTTCAACCCCGACCTCATCGTCGAGCTCAAGTACACCGGCACTATCCACTTCAAATGGGGATTCAAGTGGGAAGAGTGCGTATGCAAAGCTTTCGATTTGAAGCGCTACTGACTTTCCAGAGCAGACATGATTTTGAATGGAGAAGAGAAGAATGCTATATCCTCCGAAAGCCTGACCCGGCAGTACTAGTTGCTATCACGAAGGAACCACCAGGGAGGCTGCAAACGCGCTCGATACAAGTGCTGGACTACAACCTTAACCGGTATGTCTTCACACTCGTCAGAATGCATGGATAAGAGCGTATGGAGGCATGATATATGATTGCCTTCATACTCGTTGCTTGTCGCGCATATGCTGCTCGTATTCGATACAGGATCCTGTGCTGCGTGCTGACACGTTTATTATATAGGTTTGATATTGACGATCGCAAGGGGCTTGAGATCGTTATTCTTACGGCTCTGTTGACCTTCCAAGACCTGAACGAAACATACCACACACCTCGCTCCAATACATCTCCCTCGGAAAGCACCACCACGCTAGCTGCAGTACCACCAGGAGGTGTGGCTGGCCGTGTTGGGCTCAGCAGACAACCATCGGAGATTTTGGCCACTGCGCCACCACCTGTGATTCCACCGAGACCCCAGCCCCGCACTGGCGTCGAGCGTGTCGCAGAAATGCACGCTGTGCGCACGGCGCAGGGCGAGGGCGATGCCAACGAGATCGAGGTCGCCGAGGAGTGTGCTATCGATGATTATGCCCGGTACGCAGAGCGCTTGCTGAATGTGCGTACTTGGGCGGCTGCGTGCGCATGTCGTGTTGTGGCTAACAGTCGTCGACAGGACGAGGCAATGCTGTTCATCACCGTACGGTCTGCGACGGCCGCACAGGTCCCGAAAGTACTTCGCGTCGTCGAAGAGACCAAGCGGCTGCGACATAAGTCTGGTCAGTCGATTGTAACCCGCGCTTTGCAAGACGCTAATACGCAGTGCCCAGGTGTTGCAGAGGACGAAGAACTATACCAGTATGTGATCTACGATACCCATCACGACTCGCCCACGCGGAAGGGCCCAAGGCGCATAAACCTCGACGATCCAAATTCGAAGAATAAGGGCCAGGAACCCGTGAAATACGCACCACCAACGAGCTTGAGCGTTCATTTAAGCAAGATCGATATGCCCGAATTGCAGCCCAAAATCAGTCCCGGGAGTATACGTCGACCGTCCGGATCTGAGCGCGTAAGCGCATCGAGAGCGTCTGCGGTATCCGAGAAGGAGCGGAGAAAGGCAGAGAAAGGTAAAGCGAAATCGTCAAAGGACGGCAAGAAGTCGGGGAAGGAGAAGGGTGAGCGCTCTTTACCCGGCGACCACACCCATAATGCTATCCTCTGATGACAATGCCGGATGGTATTCAGGTTCCGCGCCAGCCGTTGCGCAACAGGCTCCCAACAGACTCACAAAGCCTGCTGCAAGCTCCCCAGGCGCACCCGCGATCCCCGAACGTCCTTCCCATGCGTCGTCGTACTTTGGCCGTTATGTGCCCCCACATCAAACTCATCCCTACCAACCCTCACCGTCACCGTCCCAGTTGAACAACCCTATGATATACACCGCCCCGCCGCCGTCATCGCCTAACACTGGTCCAACGCGCTACCCTCCGGCACACCCGTCTTCCATGGCGTTTCCCTCTCCGGATGTGGGAGCCGGACAATCCTTCTACGGCTCGGCAGTGGGGACTGGCTACGGCGCGATGCATGTGCCGAACGGGCAAGTATACCGTCCCGGGTATGCAGGCGATGCAGGGCGCGTGCGACCGGTGTCATATCATGCGCCCCCTTCAGCGTCTGGTGGGAAGGGGCCGGTTACGTCCTTGTTAGAGATGTGGTCGAAACATTAACCGTGACGTTTGATTCTGACGTGTTGGCGGCAGTACATACGGTATGGCTTGCCGAGGAGTGTTGACGGCCACCCCGCCTGCTCACTGTACCATATCATACAGAGGGCATCTATTTATGACAGAACGATGCATTGATCCAAAAACAACATCGATATCATAGGCTCACCTCGAATCCATGATCTTATGTTATATCGGTTTACGATCTGCCGCTAGTAATTGTATGTCCTCTTTCAACAAATCTTCTGTTTTTTCATGTACTACTAACGAGCATTTCAACTCCGCCGTGTCTCTACAAAGTCGGACGGCATGTATGCAGCACGGCGTTATTGATGGTATGTACGTCACAAGGATACTGTGTCATGGACACCGGCGCCGGTACTGACTACGACTACTACTTCTTACAGATGGGAATCATGCGATACGCTTCGAGTTCAACGTTCACCATCACGCCGCCCAAAACTCTCATAGCCTCATGGGCGCATGCTAGTGGCTGAAGACGTCTACCATGGCAACTGCGCGCATTTTGCAGTGGCTATGCGGCCGTTCCGGATGCATGCGCGTCAAATTGCGATCCGCCATCCCGCCTGAGTCCGGTCGGCGAACTCTTCTCCATCATCTGCAACGACCCGGAAGCAACCTAGTGACCGCTGTTTTTAACATCTCGTTTGATCCAGCCCTAGAAAGTTGAATCCCTCCGATCATCGTTCAACTTTCTTCGAGGGTGACTGATCGTTAAAGGCAGTCTACGGAGCTTATCCGGCGAACGGTTGCTGTAACTCCACCTCAATTGTCGCGACTTACTGCAATGCCCGGGCATCTGGCTCGTGCCAGGGGCAGGGGGACTCCGCATCCTCAGCATACGAGGCGAACCACGGGCTTGTAACGAATCTGTAAGATGGACTAGCATCTCGCAACATGCCTACAATCAAAGCTGACTTAGCGATCTGCCGCAGCGCTCCGTGCCTGCATCTGCCGCCCGCGCCTCTTTCAAGGAAATCTAAACATGCATGGCCTCTGCAATACTGATCCATGCGGGAGCTCGATATTTTTGCACCGCACAGCAATATCTTGCGGGTT
Organism: Lenzites betulinus; assembly: GCA_022264855.1. NCBI lineage: Eukaryota > Fungi > Basidiomycota > Agaricomycetes > Polyporales > Polyporaceae > Lenzites > Lenzites betulinus. The sequence goes on along the minus strand of JABYQU010000009.1, from coordinate 520,403 downwards.
TGGTATGTTTCGGCGTATCGCCCATTGTTTATCAGCCGGCATCATTTCTGGGCGGCGGCATGAGGAGGTGCAAGGCGCACTACTATAAAGACCCGCCATTGCCCAGTGTTGCTCCTTGTCCGGTTCCCCACCGCACATTCCTTCTTCCTTCTAACGATCCGAGATCGTCCAGAGCTCATCGACTTCTTCACCAGACCTAGTGTCCACCAAGCCCCTCCTTACAGCGTAGATCGCCTACCTCTTTTTACGATCCAGATATGAAGTTCTCCATCTACGTCGCTCTTTCTCTCGCTGCCGCTGTTTCTGCCGGGCCTGCCTTCACCCGCCGGGCATCGTTCACCCTCCAGAACGGCAAGGATGCCATCGCACTGAAGTAAGTGGGCATATGTGGAACTAGTACGCGTCGTCCTGGTGGCTCATCCGGTGTTCACGTTCCACAGTGCCAAGTTCCAGACCTTGACCGCCGACTCCTCTTGCCAGGAAGGTGAGGACGCATGCGTGGGCGACAAGTTCGCCCAGTGTGTGAGTGGCAAGTTCGTGACCCAGGCGTGCGCCGGTGGAACAATGTGAGGATCGCCACACATACAGTGCTTTGATGGATTGTCTCACCGCTTTGTATAGCTGTGCGGCGCTGCCTCTTGTCAACTCCGCTGGGACCTCGATCACTTGCACAACCGCCGCCGATCGGGACGCTCGTATCGCTGCCACTGGGGCCACTGCGGACAGCTCATCGTCCGCCTCAAGTTCAGCAGCAGCATCCTCGTCCGCGGCTGCGACCTCCGCCGCTGCGGCGTCTTCTTCTGCTGCGGCTTCAGCGACCTCCTCTGCTGCTGCTGCAACTGGCACCGCAGCCACGGGTAGCGGCGCAAACGACGCGCAGGGTTCCGCTGCCGGGAACAACGCGGTAAGTTGAACGTCCAGCATGATCGCCATTGTCGGTTCTGACGGCGGTATTGTAGACCAGCGGCGATGCCCAGTCGTCATTGACTCTCCTCCAGAGCCTGGTCGCGACCGGCTTCGAGAACGACGGCCAAGACGTGCCCGCTGCGGGTCAGGTTCCGTCGGCCACCTCGTCCAACAACTTCATCAACTTCTGCGCGACGGTGCCCAACCTGCCCATCACCAACGGCCAGCAAATCAAGACCGGCTCGTGCAACCCCGCGCCGATGGGTGTCATCGCGGCGACGACGAACATGCCCGCGAGCAAGTTCGTGAACCCCAAGAACGGCGCGACGGTCCCCGCGAACCAGAACTTCACGATTCAGATGGCGATCAACCACCTCGAGACCGGCCACTTCGTGAACGCGAACGAGAACTACTTCGCCGCGCCGCAAACTGTGAACGCGCAGGGTGACATCCAGGGCCACTCCCACGTCGTCGTCGAGCAGCTCTCGGCCCTCGACCAGACCACCGTCACCGACCCGAGCAAGTTCGTGTTCTTCAAGGGCCTCAACGACCCCGCCCAGAACGGCGTCCTCTCCGTTGAGGTCGGCGGTGGTCTCCCCGCCGGTGCCTACCGCTTGGCGTCCATCAACTCCGCGGCAAACCACCAGCCCGTCCTCGTCGCCATCGCGCAGCACGGTTCCTTGGACGACATGGTCTAGTAAGTCCCATCTGTCATTGAGGCGAGGTGATGATGCTCATTGCGCTCCTATCAGCTTCACCGTCCAGTAGACGATTCTCCTCACGACTTCATATCTATCGTATTTATTAAGGATGCCAACGGATGTGATGGGATACCCCGGTCTGGTGTTTCATTACTTGTATCCGTAGACACTGTTGTCTCAAGAATGTCGATGTTCTCTACCCGCCCTGTCTTTGTGTTGTTTAAGCGCAATGCTACGTCGGCAGGATTCATAAGCTACGGCGTGAATTATGCGGTTGATCTGTAAGTATAAAGTGATCCCGCTGATGGTTCGATGTCCTAAGAGGGTTCATGCTCGTTATATAAATGTACGATATTATTATGCCAAAGCAGTCAAATAACTTCAAACATACAATGACCCTACGACAGCGATTCGTACCGCTTAACACGTCTCCATAATCCAGAGTGTTGAATGCTGCGATCACAAGGGGGGTAACGGCCGACGACACTGCGGACAAATGTTCTAGGCAAAAATACGTGAGCAGCATCACCTGCGCGAGCAACGGATCGCGCTCACCTTGATCGCGAGCCACTGCACAAGGCCAGCCTGTCAGTACAGTGCTCTCCATCAAACAAAAGACGGCACTCACCCTTTCCAAGCATGCGGTGTGCTGACGAGCCATCAGCGACCGCTCCACAGGATATCGATTCAAAGCGACTCACGAAGAGATGGTGACACGGCGCAAGGCTGTACGTCTTGCGCGCGGCGCCGACTTTGCCTAGTAACCCTCCTGCGCGGCTGACTACAGGCCTTTCCTTCCCGTCGCTCGACTTGGACCGCCGCAGGGAGGGGTCAACGAGGATGGCGTCCATGCAAATCGCGCAATCACCGAGCGTCTGTTCGGGCGCCTCGGGGTCGGGCAGCGGAAGCGAGGGGTGGTAGTCGTATGTTTGCACGCGGGACATCTGCGCAGCGGAAAGTACACGTCATTGTAAACACGGAAGAACACAACATCCTGGCATGCCACTGCCGAACGATGGTGAGGGAACTTACCCGTTTCGGCAGGAAGAAGGCCGGGTGGACATGCTCTTGCAGGAGGATAACTAACACCTGCACAAACATAAACAACGCCACAGCGTAGATCCATCCTGTGCAACAACACCAAAGAAAACGTTGACGTGATCGGCCAGGGGGATCGGCCAGTGTGGTTTGTGTACGCACCTCGGGGTTCGACGTCGAGGATGTTCTTCGGGCATCCGAGGAAATCTTGATGGGCGTCAGTGAGGACGGCATCATTGTGGCGACCGAGCACTTACAGCAAGCGAAAAACAGCCGGCCCAGCGTTGTCCCCACAAGATACTCGGTGGTGAGTCCGCTACCCCGCGTGCGCCGTGCGGAACGATATATCTGTGTCGTCCACATACAAGAGTAGAGTGAAGCGATGAAGAGCAACGGTAGTGATAGCGCGATGACAATGCGGAATACGACGATGAGCGAGAGCGATAAAATCGTCCCTAGAATGCACAGAGTCAGTAGAAGGTTTGAGGTGCCCAGAATATGCGTACAGAGGCGAGCTGCGGGATCAGTCCTAATGTGTGTCCACAAGAATTGCAAGAAGGATGGTCGAGTCGGAAGTATTGGCTGCGCAGGGGGTGTGACTGTCGCTGTGGTGGGGGCAGCTTGAGTACTGGCGACGTCGGCTGTTGCGGCGTCAGTGACGGGCTCCTGCGGAACTAGAGGGACTGGAGGGACTGGAGGAGCTGGCGGAGGACTCGGCACTGTGGGTTGCGAAGGACCATCCTCTGGAGCTTGAAGTTGCCCAATGAGGACCGCCATTTGCTACATTCGATCATTAAGACAAAGAGGGACACTCGATGAAATCACCAAGCTCACTGCTTCATAAACAAATAATAAACAGGCGAGGCCTGCTGGAGCGAGCACAGAAAGTGATGGACGCCCTTCGGCCAAAATCCCGAGCGTGATATGCTGCGACACAATTAGGGGCTAGACACAGTGATAACAGACGCGGAACGCACTCCAATGAACGATATAGCATCTATGAGGCTTTGAATCAGGAAGGTATAGCGGGAGACACGAGAGAGGCCGATAGCGGAGCTACTCTGCGCTGCTTGTTTGCGGAAAAGTGCGAGCAGGACGAGGTTGACTACAGTTGCAACGCCAGAGTCTGTCCGAGGAGTCAGCATTTACACTAGAACTTAGTATAAACGATATACATGTAGTTATCTTCCTGTATAGCCTCTGGGACCTGTAACGGAGGTTAACCCAAACGAATATATGAAGTAAGCATTAGACGTACTGGACCCCGATGGTGTGCTTGATCTCGTAAAGAATACCACAACTTTGACTCAGCAATACGCCCTGGAGTGCCAGCTCGGGAGCTTTGGCGACGTTGATGCCCGTAGGTTCGTCAATCTCCTTCTCGAGTTCTTCCATCATCTCCTTTGGAACGTCGGTCCCCTCGAGCTGTGCAAACAACCTGAACGAACATCTGGTCCTCGGAGTGTCTTCAGACTCGGACGCGTCTTGGTCGAACGCTCCTGACTCGATCTTGTCTTTCAGCCTGGAGATGCGGGTTGTGAGCTCGGCCTCCACCGCCCGCGCGCTTTCGTTGCGCAGATTCTCCGGTACAAGTGCAGGGAGGGTTCGCAGGTCCATTCCGCGTCTATTCCAGGGCGTCACTGACAAGCCGAGATTATGCAACGATGAACGAGCCTTACCCGGTATTCTCAGCCATCGCATATACCGAGCCTGTGGATAGAACATGAATGCCCTCAAAGTCAAGTCGAAGTTCCTCTGAGCTATCTGGTTCGGACAGGTCGATCTTTCCCTACATTGGACAGTTAATGGCTACACGTAAGCGTCCATAAAAGTCGGGCATACGTGTATGATAGCGACGTTGTGTCGCTCAGAGCCGCCGTGCTCGTAGGTGATCAATTTATCACCCATGCTGAGCGAAAGTTTGTTCGATCTTGTCCAGTTCCATGGGCCAAGAAGATCCGGTACAGTGGTGAGATTTACGGGTAGCATAAACTGCTCCGAGAGATGCATCCACGAAGACGTGGCTTCGGAGACGTTAAGCGAAGTGAGATTGTGTGATTGTACCTCTCCATGCCAAAAGCCAGTCATGTTGGAGTAGTACGACCCGCGGTGGGGTTCAATCTCAGACCCGAAAGTCATAAACGCCCTGACTAGTGGCGTCATATTTGGGTCTTCTGCGGGCTACATAACATTGTTCAATGAGCTTCTATGGTTTATGAGTGGGTCCAGACTGACAAGAGTGAAGTTCGATTGTGTGCCGTTCAACCAAGCAGTGTAGTTGGAAAGCTGGAAGCGTAACGACTGTAACCCGTTGAGATACTGATCCCGAGTGTTGGACACTTCATCTCCGCGGCCGCTAGTGAGCATAAACAAGACGAAGGTGATGAAGAGGAACGAGGGCAGCGAGCTTCGCTGTGGCTGGGGCAGTGTGTCGGGTGCACCACTCTCCAAGTCCGGCGGCTGTTCATTTGGCGTACTCATGATACCGCTTTGGTTCTATGGTCTAGCATCTACACCATGAAGATTGAGAGCTGCCCGGGGCGAAACCTGGAAGAAGGCGTGGCGGTCGGTCGTAGAGGAGATATATAGTGTGCAAGTGGCGCCAACGCATGAACTGTACTGATGGCACAGCCTGCTGCTAATTTATCTATATATGCTGCGTACAGGAACTTTTTAAGGCCTGGTGGTCTAGTAGTATGATTCCTTCTTAGGGCACTTGCAATCTGGAGGAGGTCCCGGGTTCAATTCCCGGCCAGGCCCTATGTTTTGCCGTAACACATCGTTCTTGATTATCCCCTGCGGAATGTTCCATTAATGCAGTGTGCGCCGCATAGCTTGTTTTGCTTCTTAACTACGACATATAGTACTGTGGCACGCATACCAGATGCTTATACGTAGACATATACCAGGCTGGGACTGGCACCGCCAGCGCCACGTACGGAGAGAATGAGCGTCTTACATTCGGAAGACTTGAATCCCCCGCGTGTATGCCATATAGTGGACGTGCACGGGTTACTGGTCAACGTGGTCCCCCGGGGTGCGGTACAAGTGTGTTAAGGAATGATAGATTCTACGAGACAGTAGATCGCGGCAGGAGTCGTGGTACTAAGGCGCTAGTGGTGCATCCAGATGTTCGTGTATGCCTGCGTATCGTTATGCACTGCGAAGCCTGGAGTCACAACCTGCAGCGCTAATCATGCTCTGATGAGGTCGGCAGCCCCATCCCACCGTGGTTCGATGATACAGTCGAACTCCTTCGGGTGGCTTCCAGACGATATCCATAAGCATTAGTCGATGCTTCAGGTGCCCAGTGAAAACGAGCTCACGCTATAATGAGGCCTGTCTCCACTCTCGGCTCGAGCTTAACCGGATGTCCGTTTGCGTCTAACGGCGGCGAGATCTTGAATGCGTGGAGAGTTGAGGCACAGGCAAGAAAGAGCGAGGTCTCCGCAAGGTGACGGCCTGGACAGATTCTACTCCAACCTGGTTAGAGCGTTCACGTCGTACCTAGGTAAAGAAAACTTACCTTCTTCCGAGTCCGAAGATGTATGACGACGGGTCTCGGGCGCCCGGATAGCACTTGCCATCTTTGAAGAAACGTTCTGGGTCGAATGTCTCGGGGTCGGGATAATATCTGGGATCGCGGGAGAACGCCCTGACATTCAAGGTGAGCCTGTGTATGCGAAACTGAACTAGAGCCAGCAGCTCGCCGTCCCTACCACAGGTTTGCGATCACGACCGACCCTTTGGGGATGAAATACCCATCATACACATCGTCTTCCAGGCAGGAATGAGGAAGCCCTATAGGCGCAACGACGTTCCAACGGGTGAGCTCTTTCACAACTGCGTTGATGTACGGAAGTCCATCGCGGTCATCAAGGTTGGGTAGACGTGATCGCCCAACGACTGCGTCAAGCTCGGCTTGGGCTTTTCTTTGAACATCCGGGGTCATGGCCATTGCCAAGAAAAAAGCCCGCAAAGAGGCTACAGTCTACGGCATGAGGTCAGCATGTACATGAGAGGTGGAGTTGTATCAGTGGCAACATATGGCTCACCGTGTCAGAACCGGCTATTATAAAGGAATTATCAGCGCTTCGTCGAACATCTGAGGGTGAGACATGTCGATGAGAAATGGGCCGTACATACCGATGTAGACAGATAGAAGAGCACCGATGATACAAGTCTCGTCTTCCTTAGTAGCTATACCATCCAGCTGAAGGTTGCCGAAGCGGCGTAGCATGGAGGCTAGCATACTATGGTCGCCACCGAGTTCCGGGTCGGAATCCTAATCGAATGACAATTAGTAGTACACATACCACTAGTAGTCGGAGAGCTTACCAGGAGACTCTTGCCATGTTCATAGAGCAAGTGTTTGGCGTGCGACATCTTCTCACGCACGTAGGTCGCATCTCGCCTGAACTCGGTGCCGGGGAACCAGCTCGGTAAGTACCTCAGGACTGGTAGAATCTCCACGAGGTATTTGCCAGGGATGATGGCGGCTTCTAACACCTTCATCGCATTACGCAGCATCTCTGCATAGTGATCGTCATCCCTCGCGATTTTGATGCCGTAGCCCAAGCTGAGCACGGACGCTGCAAACAGGCTTTGCCCGTCGGATATCAGTACGCAGTACGAAGGATACTAATCATCACCGCACTCCGCACTCACTGATGTATATGGTTCGAGAATCCTTCAGGGGCGTCCAGAAGATTCAAGAGTAGATCATGCGTAGCCTGCTCTATGTGCGGGCGATAACAAGTGTGCACCAAGTTTGACTGCAGGTGCTGGTGGAAGATGCGTCGTTGTTGTCGCCAACCCTGTCCATACCGCATTACGGGGAGATTGAACCCTGCGAGGGCCGTCCTACAGCAGAAGGAGGATCATGAATGCCGCTCACGCTGCATTTTTGCACTACTCACATCTGCACCATAGTCGAGTCCGGTCTATCGGAGTAAATCCGAGCTCTCTTCTCGAGCAGCTCACACGCGACTTCGTAGGAGTCGAGCACAATGACCGCATTGCCTAGCACACTGAGCGAAATGATTTTTCCTGCCATGATGATGTTAATCGTGACTTGACAAACAATAATCGGGTCATTCACCGTATCGGGCCGCTAATTCATGAAATCTTTGAGGGATATTCGTGGTAGGGAAATGGAGCGCATTTCCGATCACTGGTAGACTGGGCGGACCAGGTGGCAGAGATTGACGACCTGTGGGCCTACGACGCCAGATAATCACGAGAAAGAGCACTGCACACAGCCAGAAGATCATCATTCAAGGGTGGATGTGGTCGAAGGGCCGAGAGGGAAATGAACTCACTACGTGGACATATATGCCGTCAAAGTTGTTGTAATCTCATGACCATGAGGACTGGATGCAGTCTACGCACCGCATTTAGCTAAACTATGCGGAGAAGCGACGGGAATACCAGGTCCACTTCTCACGAGCGCCCTACGGCCGTCCTGCAGATGACTTGGCTTTGTATCAGATGAGCAAAGCTTCTTGAAGAATCCCGGTCGTATCGCGAGAAGATTAGTACATTGCATGCTGCGACTTACGCAAGAACACACGAGCGATAGCATACTGGCTGCTAGTTCGGGATGGATGGCGAGGGTTTGACGTGCAAGTGGAGTGCACGTCATGATAACATCAAAGGTCCATGAATGAGTCGTTGCTCTACGCACTGTGAGATCTCAATATTATGTCAGCGTTGTGAACCTATAATTGGTGATGAGACCCGTCACTCCCATAGTGTCGTAGTGGTACACGGATTGTATGATGCTCAGCCAGCAACAGACAGCTGTTAGCACAGATAATGGTCGTATCTGATAGAACGCGACCTGAAGGACAGAGTTTCACTATCAGAATCGGCAAGCATTTCGGGAATGAATCGGGCAGCATACAATAGTATTATGACCTTTGATGTCTAATGCAGAGTGTGTCGCTGGAAGCTGGGCGCGTTGGATGACGCGGAAAGCACATCCTGCAGTTTGAAGGCATCAATAACAGGCCCCACGGGCCATCGCATGGGCGCAGCCTGTCTATCGACGGTAGACGCTGCAGGTGATATGACGTCTGCGGAAAAAACTGTTAACAAGACAGCCGCAACCAAAGCAAGGAAACGGCTCTGGAGACTCACCACGGGTACGTTTACGGATGTCCTACAATCTCCTCGTCCCGGGAGCATCAGAGGAGAGACGGAAATATAGTCATGATCATCGGCAGGGTATGATACGTATGGTATAGTACATATGTGTGGACAAGAAACATGCAAGGACCCTTCGAACTTCATCTGCCCCCAAGAAGGCTTGCTAAAAGCCCTCCTCGAAGTCGTCCGGGTCAGCTAAACCGCCCTCAAACCTCACCTCTTGCATATCTACCTCGCTCCCTCCTTCGCTCATCTCGATGTCGACATCGTCTTCGGCGGGCACGTCAGCTGGGTCGCGGACGGATGTCGTCGATGTTGACGATGTCGCGATAGACGTGGGCTCCGGCTCGGGGTCTAGGAACGCCAGACATCCGTGCCCACATCCTCGCCACCGGACAGGGACGCCGACACCGCCAACGCCCTCGCCACCGACGCGCACACCAGCGACGACCTCCTCCCACGTAAAGCGCTCCTCTGCAGGACGCACGAACACCGGTGTCCTTGTTTGGCCGCAGTGGGCCGGGGAGGGACAGACGCTGATTGACGGCTCGTCTTCATCGGCATGTGACGTTCGTCCGAAGGAGTGGATAGAATGGTTTGGGTAGGGGGCCCCGAAAACGTCGTTGTCATGCATCTGCGACGAATGCACGTCTTGCTGACCTTCATCTCGTCTGACCTTCGCTGGGCCGGACAGATGATTTATTGTTGGTGGTTTGGCGACGGCGGCAGGAACGCACGCGCGGAACGTCGCCAAGACGGCGGGTCCAAGTCCGAGGTCTTCAGTGAGCGGAAGCGCATATGCGGCTTCCAAGAGGGTGAGCGGGCGAGGGGGGCGTGGGCATTCCGCAGCATGCGCAGAGTTCGTCGTTGTCATCTCGCCCGGTTCAAGGGGGTGGAGGATAGAAGTGGACGCGGTAGCAGGCGTTGTTGAGGGACATGCTGGCATGTAGGAAGACGATTGTGTGGAATATGGAGCAAAAAGGACACGGAAACACAGTTCCGTGAGTGGGGGAATTGTAAAGTGCACGGTTGTAAGAGAGACAGGGCCCCAGCGTCGTTCGACCGATGAGTCACTGCGCGTCGGGGGGCGGGGTCGTGAGGAGTTGGCCGTAGATATGGGCGGAGGAAGCCATGGATTGCCTGTAACGACCAGTTTCACAAGACGCATGTTTAGCATCTCCGCTGGTATCCAACGAATATTATTCTGGGCAATGTTAAGCTCCTGTAGTGATGTGAGTTGCGAGATTTGTGGAGGAATGGTGGTAAGGGCGTTCGATCCTGTGAGAACGAATCAGATGCAGTCCTTTGATGAGCGTTGGAAGCAGTCAGTTCACACTTACGTAGACTGAGGACGGTCAGCGATGAGACACGGAATACCTCAGAGGGTATGCGGTGGATAGTATTGTTAGCTAAGAATAATTTGATATCGCGTCGCTTGAGCGAGGTGGAACTAGGTTGTGGCACAGATTGGAGGGACGCGGCCCGTGCGGCTGGCGTGCCCCATATTCGTTCACCGTCTTTTGACCGGAGGAAGAACTCATTGAATGCGCCGGCTGGAAGCGTCGTGGCTCGGGTAAATGCACGTGATGTAGAACTCGAGAGGTACGGGAGCACGACTGGGTGTGGGAGCTGTTTGGTGGAATGTTTCGGAGAAGACGGGGCGCTAATAGGAGCGTGTGTTGGAGAAAGGACAACGAAGCCTTCGAGGTCGGCAATTGATGGTGGAATATACGATATTGGACCTGTGCTTAAACCCACGCCACTAAGATATGAAGAGATGTGAGGAATATATTCAGTGATGTTCGGTATTGTCCATAATCTCAAGACGTACGCGAGGTCGATCACTCCGTTACCCTTGTCTATGGCCGTAGTGATAGCCTCATCCCACAATCTGCGCTCGAGGTCTTCCTTCGTCTCGTGTCGAGCGTGTGTCTTCGGTTTGACAAACTCATCGTCACTTAAGGTGATATCGTCGTCAGTCTCGCAGAGCGGCCTGGCGATCCCTCGACTGGCTGGGGTTGGCGATGCTCCTCTCTTTGTGCCATATGCGCACGACGTAGAAGACGACGCGCTAAGCACGCTATCTGTGGACAAAACCCGCCCCTTCTTCTTTTCATAAGTTGGAGGCCTCCATGCGCGATCAGCCGAGGCTGAGAAGGGGTCTATGACACGCGTAGGGGTCGCGTCTGCGATGTCGGGGACTCGCGTGAGCGCGTCATGCGCGTCATCAAAGCCAGGATGAGTGGGTTTGAACGGTTGTATATTCGCAGACAGGCGTTTGGCATCGTTTCGTTCGTATACGCGCGGCCGCTTGCTCGACTTGGTGGACCCAGCGAAAGGATCTTTGGCACCGGGGGATGCTGGGGGTGTGCAGAGCGCGAAGGGGCTCGGTGAGGAAGGAGGCGAGGAGTCAACGGGTGCCAGCGAAGGCGAGGACGAGGAGGAGGCGGAGAAACGTTCAGACTCAGACATTCCTTGGTTTGTTTGACTGGTGGGTGTATGCAGAGCGAGTGCGCGGGCGGAGGCGAAGGTCTTGGGGTTGCATCTAATTAGCCCAGCGCCTAGCTCGGCACGTACAGCCGTTGCAGCGGAAGACTGAAGTTGCCGGGTCAACAACGCGCTGGTTCATCACGGGATCGCGAGTGGACCGTGGTGGTTGAATCCGAGTGCGTCGGGCATCGTGCTGAATTACGCACCGTTTCTTGTTTCTACACCACCACAGTCTCTCTCGCACCCTCCTCACGTTCTTTGGACTTTTCTGCGACTCTCGGTAACATGAAGCTCCTGACTAGTGTCTTCTGTCTGGGCCTGGCTGGCTTGGCTACCTCGCGTCTTCCTGGAGCTTTTGATGACTTGCGGCTGGATAGTACACTTCGTCCTCGACGCTCACAATGCGAGCCTTTCAGTATAAACTTCAGTGGTTCTCAGTCCTCAGAATTTTCAAGATACTTTGTCCCTATCAGTCCGGCGGGATCCTACGAGCTGGGCTCAGACGGTCTCGATCTTTATCTGGACAGACCTCACGGGAAAATCAATACGAAAGGCAATGTCAACGACAAAGTCGCTGAAGGGGCCACCATCAACTCTACCGCCACATTACTGTTTGTCATTCCTGCTTATCTGGTGAACAATGACGTCTCCAATTCCTAGTAGATACGGCAAAGTCACCTATACGCTCTCTGCCCCTGCCGTAGCCGGTGTTGTATCCGCCGCGATACTGATCGCAGATGAGCATGACGAAATCGACATCGAGCTCCTTGGTGCCGATCCAAAGCACTGGCAAACGAATGTGTTTTCCCCCGCACCCCATGACGAGCAGCCCCTCTATGGTGCCTTTGGCGGGATCGAGGACTTCTCACACGGGCCCAAGGATGTGAGCGACGTTCACTCGTACACAATCGACTGGAACGCGGAGCGCATCGAATGGAGCGTGGACGGGACTGAGGTCAGAACACTGCATAAAGGTAAGATCAGTCGCATATTCAACTTCGAACTTGCAGCTAACTGGCCTTCGATAGTGGACACGAAAAAGAACGGCGCCCTACACTACCCCACGCATCCTACGCGCCTTCAACTTGGTATCTGGGATGCCAGCGCGCCTGCAGGCACCTCAGAATGGGCGCGTGGTCCTATCGATTGGGAAACCGCACCGAACAAGATGCGCGTAACGTTTCAAAGTGTTCAAGTGGAATGTCCCTACTAGTTTTGTACGTTCGCAATGTCGCCCCTAGTCCATTGAATTTTTTGTCATACTTTGAGGGAGATGCGAGCGCTGGGTGGCACCTTCCGTGGGTGCAACTCAGCCGTACGCGCGTGCTTCGTGTTGGTATTACTCGCTCTCTGCAGTAGCGCCTGTCTCTTCCCCGAATTACCCCGGCATAGTCAAGTATCACATTTCCACCATCGCTGCAAAAGCCCAAGCAGTAACCAAGAGTCGGAGTACTAGTAGGCTACAAGAGCGGTATCTGCAACTGGAAACACAAGCGACAGTACGTGAATGTATGTTCTTGTTCAACCCTGAGGCCTGTGCGCTGAGCACCGACTGTCTGATTCAGATCTTTACGCCGCCCTACCAGGCGATACCGGGCTCCTCATGAGGCAACGCCGCAAAGGCTATGCGAGGGCCACTCCAGTACGGTGCGAGGAATGTCCGCATCAATCGCGATGTAAAGTGCGGTGGCCTGCCGGCGTCTACCAACTTCGTTTCGAACAGCCAATGACCACCAGTGACCACCACCTTGATGACACAAACCACATCTCGATCATGCCCTGCCTTCGTTTCCTCCGCCCTGACGCGCTGTTGCTGATGTTTGAGACCCGATGGGGCAAAACTCGCGAGCAGACTCGGAGTTGAGCCATATTATATGCCACTGCGAATACGGAGAATGCGCGTTAGTCGCGTATTTCGTTGGCACTTGCACGAGAGCACCGCGGAACCCCACACAGAGCACTTGAACGTTTGGAGGGAGAGGCTGACATGATCCCCACAGGAATACGATCCCCTAATGGCAAGCCTCAGCATGGATCAAACCCATCACCATCTGTTGTGTCTGCAATAGTCCTGAAGACGATGATCCTACGGGCGTCCATTACCCGCTCATCCAATCCCACACGTTCGCGTGGTCGCGTACTGTCAGGTACTGTCTTGTTTTTCATGCGTTTGCGATCCCCGATTGTGCGGGTGCATTCATCCCACAGATGTCCAATTCTATTGTCCTTAAGGCTTAGTATGCTCGGGAGCGCCCACACGATCTCCGTAGCAACGCAGCATGAGCGGACCACAGCAATGATCGCGTTGGTGAAGCGCCAGCATAGGGGCAAGGCGGCGTCGGCTTACATCATGTCTCTGTTGAGACAATAAATAGCGGAGCCCTCGAGCATCGTCCCCAGCGTGCACTCTTGGCTGCAAGTTCACCCTACTGAGGCAGGATCCTCTTCACACCCGTAGTCTGCTGGCATTCCCTTTCAGTTCCCTTACCACCCCACCCTCTTTCACGTCTCTCTACGCCTAGTGCCACTTCAAGACCAATCATGATCTTCAACAGGAACACCGTCGCAACGGCCGTCTTGTGCCTTGGGCTATCCCTACAAGTCAGCGCGCATGCGGCTATTGCGCCTGCCCTCGGTGTCTCAGGGAACCCTGTGAGGAACGACGTGCAGCGCCCGCAGAAGGGAAAGGAGTGTGGTAACATCGACATTACCAAGACCTTTGATTCCTCCACCGCGGTTCAGGCAAACGCGAATGGAACGTTCGATGTTTTTATCGCGAACTTCAACGCGTGGGTCTCTCGTTTTGTGGTCAATGAAACTGGAATCTAATTTTTGCGCAGAGGAGTCGATGGATCTCGCCAAGTGACTGTCCTTGTCGACCCCACGGGTACCGGAAAGTCTTTCGTATCCGCCGATGTCCTGCAGAACGGCGACAAGGTGAGCCGTCTTCAATCGGCGACGGAGACGTAGCTAAAAACGCATTTCAATCGTAGAATCCGAGCAACGTTGGTCTCCAGCAGCTCGTCGTGCAATTGCCTTCAGGTGCTGCATGCACTGGCGGCGCGTCGAAGGACAAGTGTCTTGTGTCCTTCACCACTGCCGGCGGCTTCGGCAACTGTATCGTCGTAGAGCAGGGCAAGGGCGCCGCCAAGGGCAACGGTGCCGCTACGTCCTCGGCAAAGGCCTCTGCCAGTTCATCGGCTACCAAGTCCTCGGTGAAAGCCTCCGCTACTAAGTCGGCTACTAAGTCCTCGGCGAAATCTTCTGCCACTTCGTCGGCAACCAAGTCGTCGAGCAAAGCCTCCGCCAGTTCATCGTCGGCCAAGTCCTCGAGCACGGCCGCGTCATCCTCAGCATCGACATCCGCTTCTCAAACTCAGTCGGCATCAGCGACGTCATCTGCCTTCGATCCCTCGAACACCCAGGGCCTCACCCTCAGCCAGATTGACGCAGCACTCCAGTCCGAGTTCAACCGGCTTAAGCAAGAAATTGAGAAGAAGATCAAGGTACGTGCATGATTGTCGTTCGGGCGTCCAACACGCGACTGATAGTAAATACCTAGGAGGAGGAGTCTCTGAAGTCCCAAAAGTCTCACAAGTCCCAAAAGTCTCAGAAGAAGCAGAGGGCTGCACGCTGGGCCAGGGATGTTTGAGGCTCTTACGACGTGCGAGGCGTAGTTACTAGAGCGCGATAAGGGAAACGTTCCTTGTTACTCAAGTGGGCTGCGAGTGTGTATGAGTTGCTACATATGCGCCAATTATGTGTTCACGCTCAAATATCCCCGGCGTGCATACCGTTGCATAACGTTCGCCGCTCGAGGACGTTCGAAGAGTGATAAGGGGGCTGCGGATGGCACGAGCTCGTTGGTTTGAGCTGCGGCACGGTCTTGGGCAACATGTAATTTGTTCTTGGGACACAGCCTACTATGACAATGATCGACCTTGCTCTCAGTTCGTTCTCGACGCAGGCCAGCTGTCGCCTGCGGAAATGATGCAGCCTTCAACTTGTTCGCGTCGACTGTGCACGCGGGTTCTGAAGATGACTGCGGACCTACCTGTATGCATCCGCAGCGTTCACTGGGCGGTGCAAGCACCAGCGAGCACTGCATATGCATGCGGGCCCTGAGGAATTCTGCCGCTATTGGCCAAGTTCGTTCGGTCCGAGGTGAGTAAGCGCCTTAAGCAGATCGCGTAGAAGGTCAACCGATCACAGCCACCGTTAACCACAACCGTCTTGAAATGGACTCATAAGCGGCTTTTGCTCTCTCCTCCAGTCAGTTCTCGTTCCCCTCCATTCATTATATCCTACGGTCGCAAAGTCTTCGATGTCTTCGCCTGACGAAGAAGGGCACGGTTCAGACCTACAAGCTGGTACCTCGAAGCGGCGCAAGGTGCTGCAGCGCGCGTGCGACTATTGTCGGCGCAAAAAGAGTACGTTTCATACCGGCTGCCCGCTAAAACAATCAGATGCTGACTTGCTGCGTACAGTCAAATGTAAGTCGTCCACCCATAGACTTGGAGTCAAGTAAAGAACACCGCCCGACGGGGCTTGGAACGGCACCGTATGCCAAGTCGCGTGCCCCTGTTTGGAAATGCATGGTTTCTCGGGGCTCTCTTCGCTGATAAACAAACGCCTCCTTATCGCAAGGGATATGTGTCTTCTGGAACGGGTTTCCTAGGCATGATCACTGTTTCTTTTTGTCTCCGGGTGTAATCTGGATCGCACTAAATAATATCACGCGCGCTCTTGCAGGCGACGGACCGCGGATGCCTAACAAGCGCTGTTCAAAATGCATTTCACGCCACACCGAGTGTACATATGTTGAGCCATTCAATGTGCGTATAGATTGTGCGGTTGTTTATCAGATGCGCGTGATTCTAACATACCGCCCCACGAATAGAAGCCTCGATATCCCGACAGGTGAGGAATCTCGCTGTACGCTCTGCTATATACAGCTCTCATTGGCATGATCATAGCTATGTTGAAAGACTAGAAAAGCGACTACAGCGGATGGAGGAGTTGCTAAGCAAGGTATGAATATCCTTTTCTAACCCTGTCACATCTACCCACCCGCATACAGCTGGACCTCGATACGGATCTTATGAAGACGCTCGACAGCGAGACTGGACGGGATTTTACATCACCTGGAGGCGTCGAAAATACACCTTCTCCTTCAGCCGCTTCGACCTCCTCTTTGAGGGTCATACAGCCGACCATTTCTAACCCTAAGGGTGCCGAGGACGACGAAGACGACTTCAGTGACCACGACGAAGTGATGCGTAACCAGATTGTCAGCGGTATGGCCAAACTGTCACTTCAACCTACCAGCCTGCGCTACCATGGCAAGTCAAGTGGATGGGTCTTCATCCAGGCCACCGAGGGTTTCCGGCAGGAGTACATTCGCGAGACGCTGCCACCGTCGGCTCGTACCGACAGTAGCTTCTCTCATGCAACTACTTCACGGAAATATGAACGACAGCCAGTACGTGTGAGTGCCCCCTACCTCTTCTTGGCTCTAACTGACGGGTAAATAAGTGGATAGAACACCCTCTGCAACAACGCTTGCTCGCCCCGGAGGATTTCCCGCCTGAAGACTTGATGGGCCCGCTGGTCAACCACTACTTCCGACATTACAACGATTACACGCCTCTTCTGCACGAGCCGACGTTCCTGCAGAACATCAAGGACAATCTGCACTTGCGTGTTCCGGGCTTCGGTGCGACAGTCCTTTTGGCATGCGCCATCGGTGCGCGGTATAGTAACGATCGGCGAGTCCTGCTCGACCACACGGACATGTGGCAATCCTCCGGCTATAAGTGGTTCCAGAAGGTCGACGAGATGCAGAAGTCGCTCTTAGCACCCGTGCATGTATACGATGTGCAAATACCCGCTGTGAGCAGTCTCTTTGGATGCTATACGTTCGCATACTGAAGTCCTCTTCACGCAATAGATGGCGACATTCTACATGCAAACGACCATTCTTCCGCACTGCTCCTGGATCATGATCGGTGTTGGGCTTCGAAAGGCCATGGATATAGGCGCGCATCGCAAAAGCATGTACAAGGCGAAGCCTACAGTGGAGGATGAACTGTGGCGGCGTGCGTTCTGGTAAGTTTCAACCTTCTTACATACTACGTTGCTCATGCGAAGGTGCAGGGTGCTCATGGTCCACGAGTGGGGGAGTAGCTATGGGCTGGGTCGACCTCCCTGCCTACACGAAGAAGAGTAAGCGCACTAGGCTCAGTATGTTGAATAGTTCTGATAGTCGGTCGTAGGTACGACGTTGCGCTCCCGACAGAGTGCGATGACGAGTACTGGACGAACGATGACTCGGAGTTAGCATTCAAACAGCCCTCCGATAAGCCATCGAAGATCACATTCTGGAACTGTCTCATACGACTGTTCAAGATCATCGCGTACGCATCAAGAACGATTGTAAGTCAATAAGTCACGGAGAAGTGTCGATCTCACACCGCTTTCCACCATCAGTTCTCCATCCGGAAATCCAAAGCGCAAATGGTCAATGGTGACCAACAATGGGAAGACCGCATCGTCGCAGAACTCGACTCTGAGCTCAACAAATGGGCCGACACAGTTCCAGAGCATCGTCAGTCACCTTCCCTTCACCCCCTCTTATACACAACGTCTCAACCGAGTTTGTTCATGAAACAGTCAAGTGGGATCCGAACTGCGAGAACACGCTATGGCTGGGCCAGGCCTCGATGCTCCACGCGGTATACTGCCAAGTTCAGATCACGGTGCATCGCTCCTACCTCACATCTCGACGGGGGTCCCCGCATTCACTTGCCTCGCTCATCATCTGTACTAATGCCGCGCGGTCGGCCGTGCAGGTCATCGAGCAGGTATATCAGCGCCTTGGCACGCCGATTGCGCGAAATGCGGTGAGTGACCCTGTGAAGAAGAGTGAGTGAAGGCTCATATACGACATGCATAGGGGACATTGTTCAATGCGGGCCTCGTGTTGCTGATCAGCATGTGGGGACAGAGGAAATCGGGACGGCACGCCGGCGCAGACAGAGACCAAGAGTACGTTCGCAAGTGCATTGAGATGATGGGTGTCGTCGAACGCCAGTACGTCTACTCGCAAACACATATGTTTGTTCCAGGCTAATCGGCTGTATGCGTTGTTAGGAACAATGTTGCGGAACGTTTGAAGTAAGCACCTTCGCGCGTGAACGATGGCGGGGCAAAGCACTCATTCGCCTGCAGAGATATGTTGCTGAACTTTTTGGCCGCGGACATCTCCCGCCCCTCCGCGCAAGATTCGTCCTCACAGGGAGATCAAGACGGCGCTTCTGCTACCAATGCAGATACAACCAAGAATGCCGCGGAGGCCGAGCGACCGATGGCACACGAGACCTCATCTTCGTCCACTCCTTCCGCTCCGCCGCTATCCCAGCGTTTCGCAGATCAAGTCCAGACTTCTTCATTCGTGTCTACGAATAACAGCGACATGAACACATCGAGCCTACCACCGTACACGCCTAATCAGGACTACCAGCGCATGCCCACGGATTCGTTCGTCGGCTCCCTTCCCATGAACTGGCCCCCTCCGCAATCTTCGCAAGCCTCTTCGTCTTTACGCACATTAGGTTTCAACTTTACAGCCCTAGACCCGACATCACAGGCTTGGAACGGTGGCCCCCAGCCCGACACGGCTCCACAAACGGCCAACAACGCGAGTAGCAATTTGTCCTATGCCTCGTTCGGGAACTTCCTCCCGGTAGAGAGCAACAGCTTTCCTATGGACTTGTCGGGATTAGGGGGCGGGCTGAACAGGGATGCTGATCTAGACGTGGGCGGGCTGCCGGATTGCGCGTTTGTGGACGATACCATGTCGATGTGGACCAATGCCCCGCCGCTGTTTGGGTACGCAAACAATCTCTATTTCTATGCATGTGCAGTGCTTACTAGTGTTGTGGCATCTTAGATGGCAAGACTGGGAAGCCTACTTCAATACTGTTAGCAGCGTACAACAACAGCAGGAGAGTTAGACAACGCCGCCACCGAAGTGGCACGCGTACGGCTAGTAGATGCAGTATATGTACCGGGCCTGAAAACCGTAGAGACAATGTATTTGTAACTGTATCACGAGGCATTCTTTGTATATCGCTGGGAAGGCTGAGTACGGAAATACTGAAGCTTGCAGGATCAGCGCTCAACTTATACAGACGGTATTGAGGAACTTGATGATTGGTTCGGGCGTTTAGCGAGGGCTTCCGCGTCAACTCGCTCACTCTCATCTTTCGTGTCGACTTCCACTGTTCCACTCAGGTTCACCGACGGCTTTCCTTCGCTGCGTATCCTACACGCTTTGCTCTGAGTTGCTCTTCTATGTGTGAGATATCATCCAGGTAGTACTCCGACGCAACTTCGCATCCGAGCGCGTCGAAAGGGGCATTACCAGCAGGCCCCGCGAGACGGACTGGGGACTTTTCAGCTCCTGGTCTCGCTCTGTGAAGGATCTGTCCCTGACGTTCTCGGGGCGTAGCTCGTAGCCGTGCTGCCTTTGAGACGCGGGCAAACGCCTGTATGCTCCTGTCTAATACTGTTGCTAATCGCCGGCTTTCCCTCAACAACTCTGCTCCCCCTACTGTTTTCAATCTGGCGCTCCCGGAAGTATATTCGGATGCTCGGGAACACGGATACGGCGGCCCAACACGCCATGTTCGTCTTCCCCGGGCCACTTCGCATGGCGGAGGATCTATCGCGAAGAGTGAGGACGGCGTGAGATCTGTGGTTGCAGGCAGAGAATGTGAGTATGGCAACCTGCTGTTATCAATTTCGAGCTTAACATCCTCCCAATGCTATCCTTGCAGCCCTACGAATCCTTCATGTTTACGAGGCATCCACCTGTGGCTCGTCGATTCCCACAGAACACAAATCTGTCACCGGACGGGGTGGGCATAGAATCGAGGCTTCACGCAACTACTGGGATACGAGTGGCCTAAAGGTCGACAGCTCCAGTACGGATGTCGCATGGTGCCATGGCAGTATGTAGTCCTACGTTATCTGATTGTGCAGCCCCTCACTGTCCAGGTAAGCTTTCAGCAATAAGATCCTCACCAGTGCGCGGAACGGTGAGCTCATTATGTGGGATATGAACAAGAATGGCCCCTCCAAGTATGGTAAACATATAAATCAGCTTTAATCCGCACGTGTGGGTTTTGAGCATATCATAATATTCAGAGCGGCGAACAAGGGATCATGCACGTTCAATACACGCGCTGCAATATTCCCCCATCTTGCAATGCTATTGCATGACGGGCTCCGCGGATGGTGACTTGCGCATATGGGTGAGTAAAATCATTGCCCTCGTGGGTTTCACATAATGAACATGCTCTCAGGACATACGGGATATGACCAAGTCGATCATGCGCATCCACCATCTCGCGGCCATTCGAGCAGTCGCATTCTCGCCCGTGTCATCGCATTCGCGGCATGTCGTCGCAGCGCTTGACAATGGCAGTATATACAGGTGGGATCTGAACATGGGGCAACGCGGGCAGCTCGACCGAATATCTGTTGCCCATTCCGGACCGATACTCTCCCTTGACTGGCTCCCGCCCTCTACACCGGCTCCGAACATGCTTCCTTCGACACGGCAATCGGGGTCTAGCACCTGGTATGGGGCGATTGACGAGATCCTTCCTTCTGCGCCAGTAGCAGGTAGTCTTCCTACGGGTGACGGAGACAACTCCGGCCCCGGGTGGATCATCAGTGGCGGTCTGGATCGCTGCGTCAAGGTAACGGTCAATAAATATGCATATATGACCCTTCCACTTACGATGACACTAGGTCTGGGATCTCACAACTCCACCATCTCGTTCTCGTGCGCCTCATCAGCCCGCTTATACCCTTCACACCTCGTTCCCGGTACGCAGGGTGGTGTGGCGACCGGGTTACGAGTGCGAGCTCGCAATCGTCTCCAATGCAGATTTCGGCATTGGCCCAGACTTCGGACATGGCGCGCTGCCCAGCGGGCCCTCCTCTGCTAGTGTCGGTCTAAGTTCTGGTATCACCACAGCGCTATCTAGCCCGCGGATCCCGACCGCCCATTTGGGCGGTACCGAGACGCCCAGGACACCCGGTGAGAGAGCGAAGTCCCTAACGCGGACGGACGGGAGTGATCCAGTGGAGATCTGGGATGTACGAAGCGGATACATCGCCAAGTGGGTCGTCAACGGGTCCGCTGTGGAAGGTGGTGTGACAGGTGGGTCACCATAGCCAACGGAACGGGGGCGTCGGTCCACAGTCGTTTCTGACCAATCTGCCCAGATATTGACTTTGGAGACTCCCATGCGCTGTGGGCGGTGCACCAGTCCGGGACGTTCTCTCAGCTGGATCTTCGTCAGGCTCGGAAGCCGATAGATGCGATCCCCCGTTCTGCCATATCTTGGAACTCTGCAGGGCCGATTGCGTTCGTGACGGATCGACCCAAGCGCTGGGAGGTGCCTTACGATGATGTGTGAGTTCCAAATCCCTCTATGATGCCGTCGGTTGCTGATTCGTTGAACAGCGAACCCGACGCTTTGAAAGAGAAAGGTTCTTTGAAGAGGTTGGGCGACCCGCCAAGCAGACCAACGACCCAATGTGTAGGCGCATATGTGCCGGAGGGCACTGTAGAAAACCTGGATACTATAGCGAAGTTCGCGCGAGGGTATATCTACGAAGGGGGGGAGAAAGCACAAATATGTGCGCACAACGCTGAGGTATGCACGTTCCCTACCATCGCTCAGACCCATTCCCTGACGACAGTAGGTTGCTCTTGACATCGGAGAGCACGAGGCGGCCCAGACATGGCTTCTCCTTGAGTCTCTCCTGACGGACGTATCCATGCCTCCTACACCGCCATTGTCTCCCCTTCCTCTGGGCAATCCTCCGCTACCACACTCCGCATCTGCCCCTGCAGCAATTCCGACTATCAATCCAACATCCCCTGGTGCTGCACCCCCTCAGCGGGCGATGACGACGGACTCCCCACGTTTACCTGTACAAAGGGATAGTAGCCCGGGCTCGCGCTCGAAGTACAGCGACGAGCGATACATCCGTTCGAACTCGAGCCATCGCTCCCCCCATGGGGGCACCCCGACCTCGTCGACCGCCTCCTCTCCGCGCAAAGTAAGCACCACACTTCCGACCGTCCCTGCTGCAATTTTTGCGCGGCGAGAGTCTGGGGCAGGGCTTCCGCCGCCCTTGCGCCCACACTTACAGTCCACGCGCCGCCAATCATTCGGCACGCAGAGCTTTCTCAGTGGACATAGCGAGAGCCCCAGCGATGGCCTCCGGAACAGCTTCCGACATGTGGGCGAAGGCGCGCTCGATGATTCGGACTCTTCCGAAGATGAGGGCGATCATGAGGGCACGGAAGGGAGGGACCAGCAACATGGACACAGCGAGACTGAAATTACGACGCCTACCTCAGCCACATCCACCTCCGCGCCCACGTCCGGGACTGCGTCCGCATCAACATCGTCGCCCTCGCGCGCCCCCAGTGTCAGCTCGGCATTCCTCCACCGGAGCAAGACCGCGCAGCCAAGCCCGCTTTCCCACGTGGCCGGAAAACAGACATGGACCGAGGACGAGAAAGAGGACGAGGACACACCTTCGCCCGCATCCACGTCCGACGAGTCTTTCGACGGTGAGGACGATGAATACGAGGTGAGTGATGACGAGCGCGCGATCGCCTCCATGCCTGCCTCCGCAATGTCCTCGCGGCGTACGTCGATGGTACGCCTCGGCCGCCGGGGCTCCGCCCGCGAGAGGACGCGCAGTCGCAGCTCGACAGTCGCATCGCTCGTCGCCTCACTCCCAGTGCCCGTGATCGCGCCGCCGCCTTCGCCACTCGCACAGTCCCCGAACCCCCGTAGGCCGGTCGCACGCCAGGAGTCGACAAGCACTATCCGCACAGTCACCATGGACGTGGCCCCGAGCGGACCGCTCGGTCGCGTGGACGGCGGGTCTTTGCGCAAAGACGAGACAGTGCGCGACCTTTCGCGCGGACGCGCCGGGTCAATTCGTGCATCGTCCACACATAGACATGCGCGGACGCGCTCGGAGGCGCTTTCGATGGATCCTGTGTTGAACTCGAGTGGTGCGGGGTCGTTTGGGGCGGGCGTGCAGACGCCCATGAGCGCGGCGCGGACGAACAGTAATCAGGCGAAGACGGCGATTAGGGACGCCGAGGATCGGTTGCGCCGCCTGGGGTGGGAGATGATGCGGGAGCGGCTCGAGCAGTATGCTGATCAGGTACGTGTTTGTGCAATTTCGGTGAGGCAGGCCGAGTTGAAAACGGGTAGGGCGATATTACAATGTGTGCTTTGATGGCGCTGGTGGTGCCAGAGGAGTTGAAGATCGCAAAGTCTCGGGTCGCTCGGT
This sequence comes from Lenzites betulinus, assembly GCA_022264855.1. NCBI lineage: Eukaryota > Fungi > Basidiomycota > Agaricomycetes > Polyporales > Polyporaceae > Lenzites > Lenzites betulinus. The sequence goes on along the minus strand of JABYQU010000009.1, from coordinate 496,719 downwards.
TCGTCGAGGGATATATCGGTGAGCATGCCACTTTTTTCTTTTTTCTTTCAACTAACGCGCAAAGCAGACATCTTGAATCGGCTGCGTCTGCATGCGTGTGCGGCGTATCTGCGCAAGTTCGTTCCTGTCGAGGAGATACGGGCCGTAACTGCTGTAAGTCTTAGAAGGCGAGATTACGTGCGCCGGCGGCTCTAATGCACCGTTCCAGCTTCAAACCACCATTTATACATCTTGCGGCAAGTGCCGTAAGACTATCTTACTACCTGGTGGGCCAATGACTCGGGGAGGTAAACCATCCGGCAGCTATGGCTACTGCTCGAGCTGCAAATCGACGGTCACAAAGTGCTCAATTTGGTATGCCTTCCTACCAGGCTCTTCCTCTGGCATTGATCGCTCACGTCCTTGTCAGCCACCTCCCCGTCCGTGCCCTCATGGCTCAGTGCCCTGTGTGTCTTCATGGTGGCCATCGGGAGTGTTACCGTGCCTACTACGAACGGCTCCCGCCAGAGGAAATTACGCCTCCCCCTCCACAGTCCAGCTTTTCCTCGCAGCGAGTTGGTCGTACGCTGGAAACGTACCCTCTGCGCGGGCGCGCGTTATCCCGGACAGGGTCTACACTTACAGGCGACGGGGAGTCTGATGATGGCGCGAGCGCTCTGGGCGACGGCGACGGCACGACGGGGAGCTATAGTAGCGCGAAGGGCGTCGTGGTATCGTCTGCGAACGTGGCACGGGCTCAGCCGTGCGCAGCGGGATGTGGTCACCACTGTTGGATTGTACATGATTAAACGTAATTCGTGTATCTTGTACGTTACAGCTGTTGTATAATTGGTATCTCCCTCGAATCCCTCGAATACTTCTGTAAGTCAGTACGTACTCAGCTGCAGGAAGTACTTACTGTACATGTATTGGGCGCTTAGCTGATACATGGGACTCCTGAATATATACTCCTGATTATACGTAGCTATACGTGCACGTCGAAGACCGACCATCTCCAATCACTGGCAAGTTTGAAATTACACAATCCAGGAGTCAACATAAGGGTAGCATGATGATGTCCGACTTGCGTTTGATGAAACATATGCGCTGACATAGCCGCACCCAAGAGGTCTCGGGTGAATTCCCACTGAGAGGAAACAGCGCTCTGCTGAGCATCCATTCCCACTCCTTCCTGCCCCTCTGCAGATGACCTGCTAGTTCTCTCACCTAGTCGCTCCTTCATCTTTTCTGTTCACCAGCATGCTCATGGCGTCCTCTCATTCCGCCGAATCTTCCGCCTCCGAACTCTCCCCGACGGAGCGCGGGCCCGTGAACCCTAAGGGCCTCCTGGTCTTGCTTCCAGACAGGATCGACGTCGAAGAAGAGGCGCAGTTCTACGACGACATCGTCGATGTGAGCGACTATCGCGCACGTTCCGCAGCGCGATCTGTACGGTGCTGATGATGTCCGCCAATCCCGGCAGAGTGCGAGCACGGTCGGCGGCGACTATCCGTATGGCCAGGACGACTCGCCGCCGCTCTCGCCGCATGAGGCGCAGTCGATCTTCTCGCGCGACATCTGGCTCGGAGACAACTCGGGTGAGAGCCAAGCATTCGCGCGGAATGTGGAGATCGCGGGCTGGACAAGTGTCGGGGACAAGCGGGGCGGAGCGTACGTCGGTGAGCATTGCAGTTCTCTTTCTTTGGCGGATTCTCAAGGTCGCGCAGTATACGACTGCGCTATCACAACGAAGGAGGTACGTCTTCCTGCTGCTTCTGCTATGTCCCGCACGTTGACCGTATGTTCCCCAGGGTCTCGTCATCCATGCGCTCAAGAGGTACAGCGCATTTGCGCAACTGTACGCGCGACTACGAGCCACGCTCCCTGTTAACCAACAAGCCTACGTCCCCTCCCTACCTCCGAAAGCGCCGTTCGCCAAGCTCAGGCCGAGCTTCCTCGACCGCCGACGGCGGCTCCTCCAGCACTGGCTTTCGGCCATCCTCCTGCATCCGGAAATGGGCGGCCTTCAGGCGGTGCGAGATTGGGTCATGGACCGGTCATAACCTCCGTGCTCGCGGATTTGCTTTGGGTTCCTCGCTTTTGTGCTGCCGCGTTATACCAGATTGCTTTCTTTTCTCAGCTGTGGGGAGTCAAAGGTTTGGAATGCGTCAAGATATGTCCGGGCGAAACACGGTGAGTGTTTACCATGAAAGGTACGTGCATACAGCTCGAGCCGGTATCGTTATGGGCATAGTCGTAAATAAGGTACTGTATACGATGGCGTTACTCATATTGAGAGTGCGCATTCAGCGCGCCCCCTATCGCGCTTGTGTCGGCTGGCAGGCTCAAGGCAGGGAATGTATCCCCGACAATAGGAGGCGGGCCGAGAAGATGGTGGCTTGACCACTGCACCTCGTCAGCCCTCGTCAGCCGCCCGTCGCCAGCTCGGGCGGAAATGTTGTGCGCATGTGCGGTCCAGAGCCGATCAGAACCCCAAGCGTGCGGTAGAGGTGGAGGATGACCCGGAAGAAAAGTGTCTTCACGAAGAGGCCGGTCAGCCACTGCTGCAGCTGACTGCCCCGCTTCCTGGAAGGGCGCGATGTCGAACTGTCCAGGCTGATCCATCATCGAGAATCCAGCGCGACCGAAACTCGAAGCGGCTGACGGCAACGCGGGGGTGTACGGGAGCGTCGCGGCTGGCATGCCTGCGGGGCGAGTAATGGTAGCCCATTGCGCGGCAACGAGAGCCTCGTTGTTCGTACTCTCGACGGTGAGGTTGGCGAATCGCGTCGGCAGCGCCCTCTGAATGTCGTCTCTGTCAAGTGAAGCCCCAGTCAGTCGTGTGTCAAATGTTTGCAGATGCTTCCCTTAAAGGCGCGACTCACAACATGATCCTTGCGAGTTCCCACTTCGGCGCAAGCTCTTGCATATGCGATATGGTCGCACTGATTTCGTCGAACAACGCCGATATTCGACGCGCGACATCGATATCGTCCTCGCCGCGATCCGCTGAACCCGCCGCCCCACGCTCGGCCCATCTCCCTACAAGGCCCCACAGCTGCGTGAGCAGGAGCCCTGTCGAATCGAAAAGGACGTGCAGAAACGTGACGACGTCGCCCCTCCCGGCTCGCAGCTCCGTGTGCACGACGGCCACACTTGCGCGCGAGGCACTCAGGCAGACAGCGAGTGCCTTCTCGGACGCCGCGGTCGGGGAATATGGATTAAGGCGGGTGTGGTGAGACGTAAGCGTGAGCGAGGGGAATATGAAGGGCCGTTGGATCAGCGCTTGCAGAAGGTGGTATGTAGCGAGCAGGGTCGCGGCCTGGGACCGGAAGGGTACGTCAGGCATGTCGGGACGCCATCGTACTGCGTCGCGAAGATCATCGGTGAGAAGACGACAGGCTGGGGAGACGAGAGACTCACGGTGAGCGGGGAGTTCGTCAACCCACTGGAGCAACATGCCGTTCAGGTGTGCTAGAGCAACCTCTTCCCATGGCTCGTCAGGCCGACTGGAAGCGGGCTTCGATTTGCGAGGGCTATACTGGAGATACATCTGCTTTGAGCGTTCGTCACATGGCAGTATGTAGGCTTGGGCCCTACCAGTGTTTTGAGAATGGTGATGGCTATGTAGCTGAGCTTGATCCAACACACGAAACCAGTAACGAGCGAAGGTTTATCCGACGGTTGATGGAACGTGCATTCAGACCCACCAGCACCATTCTCCCAGTACTCGTCATCCACCTCAAGAGGTCGGTCTAGGTCAAGGCTGCCGACAAGCCATTAACGTCTCAACCCTACAGTGGGTGATATGAAGGACCCACTCTTCTTCACGCGCGAAGTACGGCTTGCCGAGGAGCATGCTGCCAAAGCGGTCGAGCGCAACGAGGTGCCAATACGCACGCTTCCAGAGCTCGTCCTCGATCGTCGGCGTACGACCATACGTCTGTCGCCGGTGAAGGCCCATGTCCTGCGTCTTGACTACGCCCACGCTGAGCCAGAACCATGCCGTATCAGCGCCTTCCGTACCTCTGAGGTACTGGCTGAGAAGCTGTCAGTGCAAATCGTCATGATGAGTGTCCATAACGAAAATATCGACAATAAATCGGGGCACGTTGACGTACCACTAATGTCTGGATCTCACAGAGTTCCGGTGGAATCAAAAGCCCGCTCTGTCTTTCTGTGATCGCTGCGGAAGCCACTGTGCAGACACAAGTAAATTAACGGAAGTCCACACATAGTGCGGGCGGAGCGCGGAAATAAACATGATCATCTGTCAACGTCCCTTCGCACACGCGGAAATGCTCTATAGAATGCACTCACTGATGGTCACCGAGACGTATTGCCACCCAGGGAGCGACGCCAGCGCCACACCGGTCCCGCTGCCCTCGGGCTCGGACTGATCTCCGCGAGAGAGAACTCGCGGATCCGTAGTCCACCGGCTGGCTAGGCCAAAGACGGCCATGCAGACAGATGCGAACCACCCGTCGCGTAGGTACAACTTGTCGCGCCATTGACGCTCGAACGTCGGGCGGTGGAGGAGCTGTAGCCGCGCAGTGACATTGTCAGGATTGATTCCAAAGCAGCGGCTGGATACGCACCGGGAAGGTGACATGCTCACGGAGAAAGAACAGCCGGATGAGCTCCTCGGCAAGGTCGTCCGGAGGGAACGCAGCGAGCAGATTGTCTGAAACCGCTGCCATATCAATCCCTGGTCCGAGACGTTTTTCCCACTGCTCGTCCAATCTGTCAGGCACCGCGCAGTGACGACACCCCATTTATATCTTCAACTCACCGGAAGAAGGCTGTACAGCTCAGAAGCTTCGGGATTCAGCTTGCAGAATACCCGTGGGTGATGTACGGATGAAGACTTGGTCTGGTCCGACGGCGGAGCGTCGCTTTCGGAGATGTGCATCGCCGCGAGCTCGCGCTGGATGAGTTCCATAGTCGTCGAGATGAGGTTGAGTGAGCTACTCTTGCCCTGGAAACGAAGTTGGTGTATGTTGGGTTTCTGCTCGGAAGAGGACTCTAGCCCGCGCGATGTCAGTCGCCGCCCTTCGGAGAATGTGACCTCCTGTTCGTCAGAGTCAGAGGAGTCATGTAACACAGCCTGAGAGCGATAGCCAAGATATGTCGCCGCGGCAGATTGGGCCACTTTGGAGACGTCACTGTCCTTCTCTGCCCCTGCCCGGGGTACCAAATTGCTCGAGGATCCACGTCGGCTGAGATTTGCGCCAGCAGAAGACGGACGAGAGTTACCCTCAGTCTTCCTATCATTGGATAGTTGACACGGTCCGAGTTCAACAGCCAGGTCTACTTCAGGCCGGAGCTATGTATACAGGTCAGCAGTAGAGGTTGAAATACACGCTGATTCTACGCACTCGTCGAAGGAGTGCCTCTACCTTTTCGCTGCGATTCTCGAGGGCGGCGATATACCTGGAGAAGAGTCGCGTCCAGAAAACACATCATCAGACAAATAGAGAGTACGCTTACGCCTTCGATGGTCCACGGGGTTTGGAATCAACTCTGACAATGATAACGTGAGATCATGGTTCGAGATACTACACAAGCTCTCGTCACTCACAGATATGTGCACGTTCTCGAGTTCGCTTCACAGGAGCTGCATATGTGATCTTTCTTCTGTGGCCCATCGCATTTCGACTTGCGTCTGCGACAATAGTCGCATGCCCGTTCGACTTTGCGCAATTTGCTGCGATTCCCCAAGTCTGAAGCGTCCACGCGAGAGATGGATTCCCTGGGTGGGGCAGACCACTGCTGCGTGACGGTCGAGTCCCCATCGCCAAGGCTGATGACTGGGGGGTACCACCCTGGAGCCATGAGAGCTTGTGTTATGCGGGAGATGATTTCCTGTATGGGTGGTTGACAAGAGAGAGGTGGGTGAGGAGTATATACAAGGCTAAGCGAGGTTTAACGTAAGAGCATCGTGGTGCTCAGTCAAGGTGCCTGGCATACTGTGCTGTTGTTGTACCTTTGTCAACAGGTGATTCCCATCCCCAGGCGTGTTTCGAAATTATAACAAGCTCTCATGGGCAAGCTTCATTTGCCACACAGATATGGCGATGCACAATGTTGGGCCGACAGCTTGTCAGTAGTGATAGGCGCTGTTTCGTCTGCTCGGCGAGTGTGGTGATATTACGACAGTTGCTTCATTTGTGAACCGGAGGAAAGGATACGGCCGATCCGGTGCAGGTGGTTATGTGCGAAGATGATGGGTTGAATAAGAATCCAGAATTGAGGTGACGCCGGAAGGACTGTATCGTACAGCCACTTGCGTAGCAGTGACGGGACTTACCGTGGGCAAGCTCTTGATCAAAGCTGATGACTCGCAGTACTAGATTTTCGACGACTACAACATGTACATGTGTTTCATGGAGCAGTTTCTTCCCGCGGAAAATTTGTGCTAGTAGGTGCTTGTAGGCTCAGGTATCGTCTGGGGAGGTCCAGTAGGATCGGTTTGAGCTCGGAGTATCAAACAAAATCCCGGCGCTTGTTTGCAATTCACGTTGAATCAGAACCACATCCAAGCACATTTACTTTTCAAAGCTGCGAGCTGCGTACCACCATATGCGATGGGTGATTCTATCACGAAGAAATTGACTTCAAAAGTATGTGAACATCGCTCCCTCCGGATCCCTTACGAACTAATCATCTCACAGACCACTAAGCGGCACCAGCCGTACAACTTGAAGCAGGCTAGGGCCGTCTCCAGAACTGGCCCCACGACTGTAATCGATCCATCGTCCTCAAAGCGTATCGTCCAATCCCATCACAAAGCACGTCGCGCGTCGTCCTTTCAAGAATCTCTCTAATGTCCGTTGTGCATATAGGTTTCCACATTGGCTAAACAAGGGTGTCGCGTCCAAAACAAATCCGAACGTTTGAAGGACATACAAGACGCGCTTTCGGACTGCTCGCAGATATCCTCCCCATCCAATTCGGCATCCTCCTTCGCCGATACTACGCCCCTGTGGACGCCCCGAGAGACGTTACGCGATTGCTACCGGGAGACGGTTCATCAGTTCTATCCCTACTATACTCCCAAAGACGACTTCGAGATCCTGGCGCTCAGCGATGTGCGTTATAAGGGCGAGCCCACAGTGGAAGGGATTTCACGTTTCATAGCGGAAGCTCTCGCTCCCTATCCCAATCATGCTTCGGCAGTGCAAATGGCGACACGGTGCCTTGACATGAAAGCGGACATCACGGGGGTACGTGTAGCGCACTTATGTTCTGCAGTCCACCTATAACTTTAGCATGCAGATAAAGCCACGTCCTGGTGACCCGGGAGTGTTTTCCCATCCTCTCCCTGGCAGCGACTACTCTGTGCGACTCTTCCCTGGCTCTAAGGCGGCAAGCGAGTACTGCCTCGACTTCGTTCTAAGCAAGACAGGAAAACCCGTCAATTCGCCCTTCGAGTTCAGCCTGTTCGCCGGCCCTGGTCCCACAACTCCAATGGGGTACATTCCGACAGTGGGGATCGAGCCCCTCGAGTGTTCATTTGGCATATCGAAGCAGGATATAAGTCCTGGTGCAGAAAAGTTCGTCTTGCGCGACGGACAGCTCTGCACGTTGCGACGCCCGGGACACAAGGACGTACAATTTGTCGTCCCCACCCGGCGGCGTCCTGAACCAGCAAAACCCGACATCGATACCCTCGAGTTCCCGGAGTACGTCTAATGTTTCGAATCTGGAGGTTCAGCATGCGCCGCTTGTCCGACATTGTGACTAGATATCAATGTATCACTATCTCTTCCTCCTGTTACATTAGTTCATGTACATCACACATAGGACCAAATCTACCGGCGTTCGATCTGTTGCTCGTCCGCCTGAGGGTACGGTGGAGGTTGATAATTGAGTTGAGTACTCAATGTGGCTTGATCGTTGAGCTGCTGGCATTGTTCTCACTTAATAGGGTCGAACGAATTCTGAATCCAACCACATCGATTCAAGGCATGTCATACATTTGACAATGCTGAAACCATTAACATGGCTTCCGCGCAGTTTTGCACACGCAGGCGCCGGCCCCGGCTCGACCCGATGATACACTCCTGGTGGCTCCTACTGCAGGTCAACGCTGAATATTGTATTAGAGAGGTGCATGAACAGGACATGTACGCGTCAGAAGTGCTCACCAATTCTGCCTCGGCGATCAGATCTACGGCGGAGATGTCTTGCCTGAGACGAGCTTGAAGGACGACACGGCAAATGGTAATACCCCGCATCCTTGGACGATGGGCAGCGTGGCTGACGAGCCGCTGCAGTCTTTTTTAGTGGTGAGAGGGACCGCGTAGTTCAAGCCCTTCTGAGAGTGCTGGTCGATCCAGGCGCTGGCGAACCCCTTGCCGTTGGAGATAGACCGGCATTGGTTGTGGGGTATGGAGTCCAGGAGGACTCTCACACAGCCCTGCTTGCACGCCTTGTCGGTGCAGGCGACCAACGTAGCACTGTCGTCGGACCTCGCCGACAACGCTTCCGAGCTTGCGATGGTGGTGTTCGTGAGGATCTCGGCGTGGTGTGACAGCGCCACCGCAGGGCTGTTGGTAAGTGGGGTGGCCCCACAAAGGATGGCTGATACGAGAACGGCGAATGCGAGTGCAGCACGGAAGGAAGGCATTGGTGCGTAGAACGACTCAGAGTCGAGTAGGTGACTGGGAGCTGGCTTATACACCTCGCCCACTACAAGGGCCTTTATATCAGCATTCCACGGCGTGGGCGAACCGGAAACCATGGTGTGTTCTTCCGCGCTTACTTACTGTCTTGCAGGGCCATCCCTCAGGTTGTGTGATCCACTGGAGCCCTTGGCAGGGTCGGCTATAGCCCTACATATTGAACCTTTCGGCGGCAGGTGATGGCGGCCGCTTTGCACTGGCGTGCCCTACGCGGTGATATCTAGACACTAGGATACATCAATAATGTCAACTTCGTATTATTTTTGGCTTCCCTTTGAATATGAATCGCCAGCGTTGCGCACGCCCCAATCGGCGCTGATGAGTGCTGTCTCTGATGGACTCGAGGGCGCATCGGGCCCGTGCTCGTTAGACAATTTTATCACCAATACATGTGCCTTGTCAGGGGGGGAGAGTTTCAACCGTTTGTAGCACGTCCATATATGCACGCTGCGGCGGCCGGGGAGAAAGGAGTCAAGGACGTGTAGTTTCACTGTCACCAAGCGGCGCCGTCCGATTCAAGTTGCTAGTGCGCTAGTAGTACTACTACTAGTACTGTGTAACGGACCGGTGCCCCGCGCCGGACGAGATCGTGCGTGAACGAGGTGGATTCGAGGGCGTAGAGCGAGGTACAGGGCTAAGCGAGGGGACGCGCGCGAGCGCCGACGCCGTACTGGCGTTGGTTCGGTTCGTCGAAGAGATCCGGGCGCGTAATAGCGAGGCGTACAGTAAGGTATTCCGAAATAGGCAAGTCACGTGTAATGTGCCGTTACATACTGCTGCCATCTTCGATCCGCGGCACTGGAACTTTTGAGCTCTACATAACACTGGCTCATGTACATCGCGCCTACGTACAGGTATGGACTACTATGTGTCAATCTTTTAGTCCGCCTTCTACGGGATATGATAGGGTTTTAACTAACAGTGCTAGTGTCGAGTTGAGTGTACTCGCGATCACGTGCAAGAAGTTGCGATGCCATTGTGCCAAAAGCGCCCAACGAGATTCACCTTAAAGTTGAACTTCTCACTACATGCTAGTGCAGTGACATGCCGGTCAAAAGTAGCTCGCGAGGGGCCTCTGCGTCCCAGCCCAGGCGCGGTGGTAAGGTTTGTATGTACACAATACTCGCTTCTCATATCGTCTAACCACTGCCACGGTAGAGCTACTACCACCCATACGCCGGCTCGAAATCCGTGAGGGCGCCATCTAATAACGAGTCTTCGTCTACGCCCAGACAGACTCGCTCACACATTGACAAAGTGCGCGAGGTCTGTCATACTTTTTAAAATGCTGTATCTACACGGCTGACGCGTAGTATTGCACGCACAGGCTCCTGAATACGACTCAAAAGGGTGTCGTACCACAGGCGAGTCGAACCGGCTGAAGGACATCCAAGATGCTCTTTCGGACTCCTCTTCAAGCTCTTCGGCATCCACCTCGACGCCTTCCTCCCCCTCAACTACACCCGCGAGGACGCCTCGAGAGACTGTGCGCGACGTATATCTCGAAACCGTCCGGAATCTATACCCCTACTACACTCCGAAGAACGACCACGAGATCCTTCTTCTCAGTGGCGGCATCTATAAAGGACCCCACACAATGGAAGCGATGACCCGGTTTGTGGAGGAGAAACTTCAGAGCGCGATGTCTTTCCGCAAAGGCACTCGCGAGTTTATCATACGGAATGCTGCGAAGACCTTGGACATGAAGGCAAACGTCATCACGGGGGTACGACTACTCCTGCATCTTTCCATGATCTAATTTGACACAGCTTTGCAGCTGAAACCTCGCCCCGGAGATCCAGGGGTGTTCGTCCGCCCTCTCCCCAACAGCGACCACTCCATACGCCTCTTCCCTGGTAACAAGGCGGCGCGCGAGTACTGTCTCGACTTCGTGCTCTCAGCAACGGGCGGGCCAGTCAACTCGCCATTCATCTTTAACCTCTTTGCCGGACCTGGACCAACGACCCCGGTAGGGTTCGGCCCAACGGTTGGGATTCGACCCCTCGAACGCGCGTTCGGCATAGCGCAGAAAGACATAGCTCCAGGCACGGAGAAGTTCGTGCTGCGGGATGGACAGTTATGTACGTTGCAACGTCCAGGACACGATGACGTGCAGTTCACGGTTCCTATGCGGCGCCGTCCTGCACCGCCTAAGCCCAACGTCGTTATCCTCGAGCTCCCGCAGTATGTCTGATCATTTCCACCTTCATCACTAGCTCATGCTTTCACACTTGCTTCGACTCGATATCTGAATCTGCTCAATGTATCTTATTGCGGCTCGTTACTGTTATATGAGTAGTGTTGGGATACATGAGGCGCACGCTGAGTTTCTAGTAGCGCATGTGTGGCGGGTAGCGGCTCCGGTAGCTGCAGAGCTGATTTCTTTTTGTTTGCTTCATTGTATCGATAGTCACGACACGCACGCATTCGCATTTGGTGTAGGTTACTCATCATACAATTCCGCGCTCTCTTCAATGATCATGAAGCCTGATCCTCTTGAAGTTCCTTGGCAAGACCTACAACGCCTTACAACGCGCGCCTTGTCTCGCATCTCGGTATGCGCATCATATTACTTATCTCGTTTTTGGGATAACAGTAGCCTGGCTGACAAGAAGAGCATATGTGTGACACAGTGTGTGCAAGGCTCCTAGCATATTCACGCGTGCGCGCAAGCTAAGTCGGATCTTCCTCACCCGATATTTTGGAGTCAGTGATCTTCTCAAACTCGGAGCGTCACGCAAGACCAGTGGTTTCTTGAACGTCATTTCGAGTACGAGTCGGGATCGCCGGTAGGCAACTTCCTGATAGAAGTAATTATTATGATGTACCCAGCCCAAAGTCGTGATCAAATGTTAAGCTTCAGGCCTCAGGTTCAAGGCGCATACATAGTCAGATATCGTTCGTTATGCCCAGTGAGAACCCTCCCGGTTTGAAAGGTATTGTAACGTTTACAGTCGTATTGCCTCGCAGTCACCGTTGCAATACGATGATCGGTTCTGAGCCCGCTCGTTAGCGGATTGGGTCGATTTAGAATGGGATGGGATATTGTATTGGAACCGGCTGTATCGTATTGGTACGGTATGCATCATATTCTAGCGGCCTCCCGCCCCCCCCCCCCCGCACGAGCCGTTCCGTGCCTCCCCGCGAGCCTTTCCGTATCCCCCCGTACCCCCAGTGCCAGCACACGCTGATATGCCTTGTAAGCAGCGCTCCATCTGTGCTGGTGAGCATATACTCGAAAACTGTAATAGATACGCACGCAGGTCACACCCGAGTAGTTGACTGGGTCAAGCTATGGTTGTTCGTAGTGTAAAAGCGTATCGTACATCATCGGCCCGCGGGCGTGTTACCGTACCTACTGTACAGTACCAAGCCACCGTCCGATCGCCAAGCCTAAGTCCATACGCTCTACCATCGGGTCATGCAATGCATGCCCGATGGCTTAGCGCTTGTCGGGCGTCTATCCCATCCGCCCGTACCCGTTACACCCTCCCCCTCTGGGCCGTCCTCGGACCACTCAGTCGCTCTCGTCGCCGAAGATGCGGGCCCCCGGAGGGTTGGCCGGGCCCAACTCGTGGTCGTCCTCGTCGACCTCTATGAGCTCCTCCTCCGGGAGCCCGCCGGGAACGTATTCGGCGGCCGGGGCACCCCCTTGTATGTCCATGGCGGCCGTCATGGTAGGCATGACGTCGGACGGGAACGCGACCTCTCCCCACGTAATCTGGTCGCGCGGTACCGGGTCCCGCCAGTCCGCCGAGTGCTCCACTGAAGCGATGGACGAGGGGAAGCTCGGCCACGGAGACGTGTCTCCATCGTCGCGCTGGAGGCTGCGGTTCCGGAGCACACGTCCCCATCGCTCGGCGTAGGAGATGACCACCTCATCTTGGCCTACCCCAAACTCGGCCAGCCAGGCAGCCAGCCGGGTCCCATCATACTCCAGGAACGGGAAAGGGGCGGCCGGCTGAAGGGGGACCTGCAGGTATCCACCACGGTCGCACAGGTGCCGATACAGCCCCGGTACCGAGAAGAGATGGGTGAGCGCAATCCTCAGTTGGAGGATGCGCTCCTTGAATGCCCCCACTCGTCCCGGCTTGGGCACCGCCAATGTCCTCTTGATGCAGCCCGAGGCCCGGGCATCATTGATGTCCGGGATCCCGAACGTGTGGTGGGACCGCGCAGGAAGTGCCCCCGAGGCCAGTCGTACCCCAGTGCTCCAGTAGGCGGTGGGCACGTTCCGGTGGTAGGACAAGATGTCCGCATCGGATGCGTCGATCGGAGGGTAGGGGAACCGGTTAGGCGATAATACTGGGAAGAACCGGGGAAGGTCATCCCGTCGCCGACGGACGAGAGTTCGATCATCGCTTGGTGCCACCTCCAGCAGATATCGGACTCCCGATGACCGGCGCAACTCTCCACGAGAGTACAGGGAGCGGAGCGCTTTCCAGTACGCAGTGGCACGGGCGTCGAACTCGACAGCCACCCACCACCGGAGGTTGTGTGCCTGCACCACCGAGGAGATGGTAGTACCCGCCCACGGTCCCGTAGACGCCGTTTCCTCCGCGAACCGCTGTATGGCCATAGTGGACGCGATGGCACCCTTGTTTTTGCCCTGGACCTTGGATACCCGGTACCCCTCGTTGACCTCGGCCATCTTGCTCAAGTCACCCCGACGAAAGAGCACGGGGTCGGGAAACGGGCAGTCCGCCTCGCATTGGAGGTCGAAGTCCTCCGGGTCCGCATCGCCCTCGTCCTCGCTCTCGTCCGCATCCAGGGCAGCGTAGGCCTCAGACATGGACAGGGGCGTCTTCCAGCGGAGGTACCACGCCGAGAGGGGCTGCCCCGACTTTTCCAGCTCAGCGTCCGGGTGGTGAAGGAGGTCATTGACCTCCTTCTCCGTCAGGCCGCGAGTGCGGGGGAGGTCGGGTACTTTGAGGGCCGGAGCCACGGTTGACAGTGATGAGGACGACGGACCCGAGGTCAGAGTAGTAGGAGGGGGCGGAGGTGAGCGGCGGCGAGGGAGGGAGGCCATCCTCATAGGAGCAGGGGGCAATTGCATGGGAGGCCAGACGTCGGCCCCGCTACCACCTTCTCGACGAGACGACGGAGCCACCATCCGCGGCGATGTTTCCCGAGGACGTTTGGCGGGCCGTGCCGGGGAAGATGGCCGGCTGAGCCTACGGCTCGGCGGGGCTTCATCCCGAGCTTGGATGCGGTCAGCCAGTGACGACACCATTGGTGCGTCTCCCAGCCGGGCGTGCAGGGGAATCGGGGCAGTCGTCGCGACTGGCGCCGTTGGGGCGACTTGCGGAGCCAATGGGCTGCGGGAGCGCGAGCGCGACCTGCTGGGGGGAGGCCGCCGCCTGACCGGACTACGCGATCGTGACCTCGGCGACTGGGAGGCCCTCGACTGCGAAGGGGACCGCGACCGCGAACGTCGCCGTATCCTCGGACCAGGCGAGCGACTGCGAGATCGAGGCTCATTGAGCTCGGCCTCCAGTCGCTGAATCTTATTGCGCAGCGCATTGCGCTCCTCCCGCAGGTCGTCATAGTCTTGTTCGAGGGCGTGGTGGTCCTTCCGCAGACGAGCGACTTCGTGATCCAGATCATTGATCTGGAGGCGGAGATCCCCGTTCTCCCTCGTGAGCCGGGCATTCTCCGTAGTGGCGTTGAGCGCGGTCATCCAAACATCGGGTCCCGGTCCTGGTTGCCCAAACGGAGTTCCTCCCGCGTACGCCGCCGGCATTGCCGGCGGGTACTGGTGCTGTTGCTGCTGCTGCTGCTCCCATCCTCCCCCTCTAGAAACTCCGTAGGGCGCCGACGAGGAGCCATAACCCGAGGAAGGTCCGGGCGCGGCGTGTCGAGTCGACCCACCCGCCGCCATTGGCGGGGGTGGGCCACGGTCGTTGCGTGCGGAGGGCGGCCCGGTGTAGCGGTTATCGCGATGCATGGGGGCAGGGGGTGGGAAGCGAAGAAGCGTGGAGAGAGAGGAGAGTCCAGCGCAGCGGCTGGCGCGCTCAACCCGCACGCCACCCATTAGAGTTCAGTTTGAAACTCCGCGGGGAACTGTACAGTTGAGCGCCAGCCAGCACGTGCCGCAGAATATTCCCGCGCAACTCGCGGATTCCCACGCAGCCGGCTAGGCGTGAGTAGCCGGGCGGGCGCTCTGGGCTGTCGCAACCCCCACACGGGCGCTTCGGACTTAATCTCATCCTCGCACCGCACTATGCTCTTCAGCCACCCCGCAAGACCCGTCCTCCATCTAGCGTCCGGCCTCAGCAATGCTGCTGGTCGGACCACGGCGGCCACTACCACCTCAGCATTGCTGGGTGGCAGTAGCCTCGTCATTCACCTACCGCCCTTGGCAGGAGTCACTCGTCGCGACAGCGCTCGCCAAGTGTCCACTCCCATAAGGGCCAGATAGTCATCCAAAGCCTGCAATTCCTCGCAATGAGCCAATGGCTCCCACGTGTGGTCTCCCAAGGTCCAATGGACCAAGAACTCGATCGTCTTGCCCTTCCATCGATGCCCAACAATTTCGTCCACCATCCACTCTCCATCGTCAGGATTACCGAAATCATAGAACTTCCGGGCCTCCCTGCCCGGAAACCGTTCGTCGTCGTTCCGCACGTGCGGTCGGAGGAGGGCCGAGTGAAAGGTCGGATGTATCCGACGTCGCACTAGCTCGTCCGGAAGTTCAAGCGTATAATTCGATGTCTCTGGGGACGCTCGCACCACCTTGTAGGGTCCCACATACTTCGGAGCCAGCTTTCTGGCCCGGCCCTTAGGTAGCGTCAGGTTTTTCGTCGAGAGGTAGACCAGATCACCCGGAGCGTAGGACGACGATTCGTCCGTCCTCCGCTGGTTGGCGAAGTGGGTTTGGCGCACCCGAGACTGGATAATGGCGTCGTGAGCACGCTCCAAATTCAACCGCGCGCGGTCGGCAAATGCCTGTACGCCCGGAAATTTAGAAGCCACTGCTAGGATGTTCGTCATACGTGGCATGTAGCCATAATTCAACTCGAAGGGTGCGAATCCACTGGACGCACTAGTCGCCGAGTTGATGGCGAACTCTACCATTGGTAGTGCCCGTACCCAATCCTTTTGATCCGGCTCAACCGCGGCGCGTAGTATCTGAGCTACGTTCCGGATCGCCCTCTCGGAAGCGCCGTCCGTTTGAGGGTGGAAGGCGGTAGACATGAGTAAACGGGTACCCAGAATACGATGGACTTCCTGCCAGAACGCCGACGTGAACTTCGAGTCCCGGTCGGACACAATAGTCTCCGGGAGGCCATGAAGCCGCACCACCTCTCTGATGTATGAGGCCGCCACGGCCGCTGCGGTGTCAGTGACACAGCAAGGAACAAGGTGGACCATGCTGGTCAACCGACAAATGACTACCAGCATGTAGTTGAAGCCCGAGGCTTCCGGGAACGGGCCTACGAAGTCCATACCAATCGACTGCCAGGGATATACTGGGATGGGCATGGAGTGCAGGAGGCCTACGGGAGCAGCATTGCTGCTTTTCGTGGTCTGACAGGTTCCACATGACACGCAAAATAGTTCGACATCTCGTTGCAACTGGGGCCACCAGAACCAGCGACGGACATACTCCGAAGTCTTTTGAAGTCCGAGGTGGCCTAATGATGGTGGGCATGGTCAATGACCAATTCCGTCAATCGGCGCTTCCCGACCACGCCCTGGGGTATGCAGGCAGCCTCAGTGCCCAACCGGGTCTTCACAACTAACACCCCATCATTGATGCGGAAGTTAGGGTGAGCTCGTAAGTCACCAATGACTTTCCCGAACGTGGTATCGAGTCGGTACTGGGCCTTCACGGTGTCCCAGAACCGCGGAATGCCGCCTAACACTGCGGTCAGTGGCGGACCATCCTGGAGTGCAGATTGCAGCGTGATGTCTACGGCGCCCTTCGTCGTCATTGACGACTCGGGCTCGGCATGTTCTCGCAACATCTCCAGCTCCACATCCCGTGGTTCCGTGACTCCCCGGATCGCTCGTAGTGCCACCTCCGCCTCGATTTCCTCTCGTCGGACGTTGGGCAGCTCATCCATCCCCGGGTCCAACCTAATGTCGGCATTGACGTACACCTCCGTCGGATGTAGTTCGTCAGGGGCATCATTCTCATAGTATCGAGACAAACAATCCGCCACTTTGTTGGTGACCCCTTCGACGTGAACGATCTCGAGGTCGAACCGGGACAAGTACTCGTCCCATCGAATGAGCCGGCTGTTCTTCGATTCCCGGATAACTCGGCGCATGGTGACCAAGGCTTCGTGGTCCGTAGCCACTCGAATCTTCCGCCCCAACAGTCGATCTTCCCACTTCATCAGTGCCTCGATAATGCCCAATGCCTCGTGTTCATACGTCTTGTAGGACCTCTGCGCCGACGTGAATTTCTTAGACATGAATCCAGCCGGTCGGCAAGTCTTCCAATCCGGTCCCTGCCCATATACCGCTCCCACTCCCACTACAGAGCCATCAGTGATGACCCATATAGGATCGTCGCACTCAGGATCAATGGGTTTCAACACAGGCACCCGACAAGCCAAGGCCTTAATGCGATCTAGACAAACTTGGTGCACCGGTCGCCAGTGGAACGGAGTACCATTCCGGCATATGCTCTCCAATGGAGAAGTGTAGGCCGACACGTCAGGCATAAAATGGGCAAGATATTGTACCAGCCCTAGGAATCGAAGTACCTCTACTTGAGACCGAGGTGCCCTCCAATCCCGAATGGTCGCCATCTTGTCCATGTCGGCATGTAGTCCTCGGTCATCTATTAGATGACCCAGACAGTCCATTCGCGGCGAATACAAATCAAGTTTCGACTTGCTGATATACAACTTCTGTTCCCGGAGTCGGTCGAACACCAACTTCAAGTGTTCTTCGTGGTCAGCGATGGACCGGGAGTATACGAAGATGTCATCCAAATATACGTGAATGAACACTCCAATATACTCCCTGAATATCCATGTCATGAGCCGTTGAAAGGTCCCAGGTGCATTGCAGTCTCCCTGCTGCATGACATGGGATATGGCCGTACCGAATATGGTGGAGAACGCTGTTTTCCATACGTCATTGACGTCTATTCGTATCTGTTCATACGCGTCGGACATGTCAATCTTGGATCGATAAGGAGCGCGGGCCACATCCACGCGGATGTTGTCCTGGTCCGGAAAGGGGGTTACGTCCTTGAGTGTATTATCGTTCCGTTGCCTAGCGTCAATGACGGTACGCAACTTCCCATTCTTTTTTAATACACACAAGAGAGGAGCCGCTTGATTGGCCGGCTTCATCTCCCACCATCCCGCTTTCACATATCGATTCCATTTCTCCAACAGTTCCGGTCGCGCAGCATCTGGACACCGCGGATGATGATACGAGTACTGCTTTTCCTCATCAATGATGGGAATGCGGTGGTTAATCTCGCGCATCGGTGGAAGAGCCAACGGTATAGGTCCTAGTAGGTCGGCACATGCCTCGACCCACTTTTGTCGTAATCCTGGAAGCACGTCAGGCTTCTCCATCACCAATGGTGCTTCTGTGTCGCGAATATAATTCAACGCTTCCTCATACACCATGTCGTTGATTCCATGGGGGTCTACTCGGCCATGTGTGTCTCTCCGAGGACCCAAGGACGAGTGGCGACTAACCACATCCCGGACCGCTACCTCAGGCATGTCTCGAGGAATACGCCGATCAGGGTGCCCCTTGAAATAGCGTTTCCGAGGTGCTTCGTCGTCGTCCGGGTATATCAGCTCTATCCTCGTCCCCTTAGCTGGCACATCGTCCTCAACACCGATGTCCGACGGATGAGTTGGCGCCATTGGCGACCCATCATCCCTCCATCCCGTTCCTAACCGCTCCGGCCCGCCGTTGGCCTCACCATCATTCTTCTCCTCGTCCAGTTGGTCATCCATGGCCGCATCGTGTTTCCGCGCACGAATTGCCTCTACAACATAGGGCAGGTTTCCCGGCAGTACTCGATGAGGGTCAGTGCGCAACGTAGCCCCCTCCTCAGGATCAAGCTCCATTGTCACTGATGGTCCTTTGGTAGCCCTCGATGACCAATGGTCAGGCAGTCACTCTTGATGTGGCGGCGAGACGCCGATCACTCTCTTCGCTCCCGGTCGGTCACGCCGACTCTGGCGATGGTCCCTGTCTTCTTCATAGGAGAATGACGGAAATACGCTGCCATTGGCACGTATGCACCGTTCCCCAAAGTCCAGGGAGAGGCCATGAGCGTTCATGAATGGAGTGCCCACAATGCAGTCGTAGCGATCCAGGTTGACGATATCAAAGTAATGGTCCTCCTGCACTCCGCAGATGGACACGGGGACACGCGTTCCATAGCTAATCTTGGATCGGCTACCTGCGCATCCCAGTTGGAGCGTCACTTGCTGATCCAGTTTAACTCGCTTGGCCTTGGCCACAAACGCAAACTCGGGAGACACGGAGTCCGTGGTACTGCCGGAATCGAAGAGCGTATAAGCCTGCATCCCGTTGATTGTGACAAGCGCAGTCAGAGTGGGATGGGCCGCACGATCCCTACGAGGCTGCACGGAATTATCCTCTTCCCTCCGACGGACAGTGGCCGAATGTACCATTGGTACTACAGTCCCCGTAGCAGCCTTCAGTCGACCAGCGTGCATCCGCACCATAAAGTCGTCTTCCCCTGGTGGGAGCTCGGTCATTGACGGAGTCTCCCCATCTACCACCCTGAGTGCATGGGCGCGCTCGATCTCCGAGCCCTCGTCGTCGTCGTCAGGCTCAGACGCATATTGGGACCCACCCCAGTCGTCATAGTCGTCCGGAGGGGGCTCGTCGTCTGCCGATACATCGGCCTCATCGCCATCATCCTGGACCCGTTGGGCGTGCAGTCGAGTACGCGGCCGACGCTCTCGATCATTCCTGTCCCGTTTCCCATAATCGGGGCATTCTGGATCGGTGGCAAAGTGCCCCGTCTTGCCACAAGCCCAGCAAGTTTTTGTGCCCGCACCCCGAGGCGGCCTCTCGATAGCATTGCTACCCGTCGCCACTCGCACTGGGTCGTTCGGGCGAGGGAGGTCCCGAGTTGGCGGACGTGCCTCACTCTCCCGGGGCCGCCTACGATCGTCGCGACGAGGTGAACCACTGGTCCGCTCGTCTTTTTTCTCGTCTCTACGCGGCGCATTCAGTGAACGATCGTCGCGCTCACGGGCCCGGACCAGCGCCATGGATTCCTCCACCTGTCGAGCATGCTGGAGGATGACTTCCAAGCTCACAAACTCCGGGCGTAGTCCACGTTGTCCTACAAGCTGGTTGTACAGCTCGGATGGCACGCCCCTCAAGAATCGTCGGGCAACGTCGTATTCCACGGGCGGTACTACCATCATTTGTGCGCACTCTAGTAGAGCTGCAGCAAATCCGTCCACGCCCATGGAGGCCGTGTACTTCACGTTCTCGTAATCCTGGGTGGCCTTGGCCGCAGAAGAGGCATGGACAAAGCGACGATGCATTGCACAGATCGCTTCTTCGAAGGTGGGGTGATAATCCACCGCCGGGTGGTCCACCTTATGAGTAAACCACTGTTCCGCATCTCCAGTGAGGAACATGCGCGTCAACCGGAGTCGGTCGTCATCCGTTTCAGGCCCACAGAGATTGTAGGCTCGCAACCAACTCAAGTATTCATCCAGCCAGGCGTAGAACGTTTTATGATCATTCTCGCCTTTGTATTTGCTGGGATTCTCGATCTTAGGTTGCTTCACTCCTTCCGGCAGCCGAGGACGACGCGTTCCGACTTTGTAGTGGATATTCCGGCACAGCTGCACTAATAGTGCGTCCTGATGCATCACAGCTCCTGCGGCGACACTAGCCACCACGTCGGTAGCATTTACCACTGGAGCTAATGAGTTCGGCAGCCCATACGCCGAAGGGGGTAGCGGGTACCGTGGGTTCAGCCGAGCAGTGGATACCGACTGGCCCATCCCGTGTTCGACACCTCGACGAGGGCCGGAACCGGGAAGGGCAAACAGCGGCGGCACCCCTGACGACGACTGGAATTCCCCCGGTACTTCCGCAAACCTGACGCGGTCGGGCGGCTCCAAGGATGAGGGGCTACGAGTGGTGATAGACCGACGGTCACCCACTCCGATTCCCGGTTCACTCCGCTCTCGGCGGAGTTCGCCATGTCCCGTCCTCATCATATGAGGAGGCGTTTCCCGGGTCGGAATGGTGACCATGGGCCGTTCGGGGATGAGGGGTCCAAGTGGCGTCATTGACGGCCGTTGGACCGGCGTATAGTTTTGTCCCCTGTCCGCAGGATATTGGCCTAGTGACATCTCCTCATGGATATCGCGAATGGTTTGCGCATTGTCGCCTAGGGCCCGATTCAATCGGGATTGCATGGCGGTTACATCATTGATGTATTCCAAGACAAAGTTTTGTCCCCGCTGAGCCAACTCATTGAGGGCCTTCGCGTCCATCTCCAGCTGATTATTGTGAGCCGCAGCCCTCAGGTACCATTGGTGCCTAGGGTCTGGAATGTCCTCCGTCGCCCCATGAGTGTCGGGCCGCGGCGTAGATGTGGCAGCTGGATCGAACGGAGATGCCCGGGGAAGCCGGGCAGCCGGAGCCGCCATTGGCGGACCCGGTCGCCAGCTCGCTGATCTTGGGTACAGCGATGGACTCGTAGACCGGTTACCCGGGATAAGTTCCACCCCCACACTATCTGTCCTTCGTTCGCTATTCCGGGTCACCGGACCTGATCTACGGGGCGTTGGAGAAGGGGGGGTAGTTTGTACTCGGGGTCCATTGGACATACCGGTACTAGTTCTAGATGGAAACGCTCCTTCCAGTCCCAGTCTATCAGATCGGGCCGTCTGGAAGCTGTCCATCGGTGGTGCATACTCGGGATCATTGATCACCGGGTATCCACCAGGTCTCACTTCCGGTTCCAACCCAGGAACGGGAGCAACGCGGGTGGGGGGCTCAATCTGAGACCCTCCCACCCCGTACGGAGCAGGTGGAGTGCCTGATCCGGGCGGGGGATCCGAATACATGGGATTCCCAAAGCTTCTGGCGTTGATGTACGGATAGTAGCCCTGTCGGCTAGAACGCGTATGCTCAAAGTCAAAAAAAGTGTAATAGATACGCACGCAGGTCACACCCGAGTAGTTGACTGGGTCAAGCTATGGTTGTTCGTAGTGTAAAAGCGTATCGTACATCATCGGCCCGCGGGCGTGTTACCGTACCTACTGTACAGTACCAAGCCACCGTCCGATCGCCAAGCCTAAGTCCATACGCTCTACCATCGGGTCATGCAATGCATGCCCGATGGCTTAGCGCTTGTCGGGCGTCTATCCCATCCGCCCGTACCCGTTACACTCCCGCTTCCCTTCTGCCCGTGGCAACCCCCTCCCTTCCCTCTTCTCCCATCATTCCTTCTCCCGCTCCCCTTGATCCGGCTTTAGCGCCGTTCGTCCCTCCTGCGTCTATCGCGCCCGTGACCGTGTCGGGTCCCGTGACCGCGCCTCGCCGTACCACGCGCCTCACCGAACGCGCTGCTGCTGCCGCCGGTCTTCCTTTCGTAACGTCCCTTGAGCGCGCTGTTGCCGACGTTCGCGCGAGCGCTGATCGCATTCGCTCTGCTCGTCCACAGCTCGACCCTTCTCCCCCCGAGGAGTCCACCGACATTGATTCCGCCCTCACCGCTGCCCTCCAGCTTGATGGCGACTACGACGGCGACCCCACCTCTCTCCGCGAGGCTCTTGCCAGCCCGTTCGCGCGCCAGTGGACCGCCGCTATTCACGATGAGTTTGGATCAATCAAAGAGATGCAGGTTTACGTCCTTGTCCCTCGTGCAGCTGTCCCTTCCGGTCGTCGCATCATGCAGGGCAAACTCGTTTTCCGCCTGAAACGTGACGAAAATGGCGACCCTGCCCGCTTCAAAGCCCGTTGGGTTGTCCGCGGCTTTCAAGCTGTGTTCGGACAGGACTACCACCGGACTACTTCTCCCACTATGTGCATGGAATCATTCCGTCTCTTGTTACACCTTGCTGCCTCACTCGGTTGGGACGTTCTGCAGGTCGACGTCAAGACCGCTTTCCTCTATGGTAAACTCCCCCCGGACGAGCTCTGCTACATGGAGCAACCTAAGGGTTTTGAGGAAGTCGGTCTCGAGGATCACGTCTGGGAACTGCACAAAGGGCTATACGGTATGCCCCAGGGCGGTCGCACCTGGAACCGTACCATGCACGAGCATCTCACGTCCGTCGGCTTCTCCCGTGTGGACAGCGAGTATTGCCTCTACATCCGCATGTCCTCCGTCGGTACCGTCATCACCGGTGTTCACGTCGACGACTTCATCGCTATCGCCAGCTCCAAATCTGCCGGCGACCTTTTTAAAGCCGATCTCCGTCGCGCGTGGACCATCTCAGACCTCGGCGAAGCCAAATTCTGCATCGGCATTGCCATCGACCGCGACCGCGCCACTCGCTCTATTCGCATATCCCAGACAGCGCTCATCGACCGTATCATCTCCCAGTTCAACCTCACCGACGCATTCCCCGTCTCGACGCCTATGGTGTTCGGCGAGAAACTCTCTCGTTCTCAGGCCGCATCCACGGACGAGGAGAAACGCGCCGCCGCTACCCTCCCCTACCGCGCACTGGTCGGGAGTCTCAATTACATTGCTGTGGGCTCTCGTCCCGATATCTCCTTCGCCGTTCAACAGCTCGCCCAATTCCTCGACAACTACGGTTCGGTCCACTGGGAAGCTGCGAAACGCGTTGTCCGTTACCTGAAGGGTTCGCGCGATCTCTCTCTCACTCTCGGTGGCGATCGCGCCGCTTACATCTTGGGCTACTCCGACTCGGACTGGGCTGGATGTGTCGATACCCGTCGATCAACCGGCGGCTACTGCTTCTCCCTCGGCTCTGGCATGATCTCATGGTCCGCTCGTAAGCAGCCTACCCCTGCTGACTCGTCCACCGAAGCCGAATACATGGCTGCAGCCGAAGCCGGCAAAGAGTGCGTCTGGCTTCGTAGCGTTCTCACCACCCTCGGTTTCGCGCCCGACGCCCCTTCCCCCCTCCTTGTCGACAATCGCAGCGCGATCGTTCTATCCGGCGATCCCTCTTTCCACTCCCGCAGTAAACACATTGGCGTTAAACACCACCTCCTTCGTCACTACACAAACACCGATCAAATCTGTGTCCTATGGATTCCCACCAAAGATAACATCGCCGACATCTTTACGAAAGCGTTACCTGGTCCTCAGTATACCGTCCTCCGGCGTTACCTCGGTCTCATATGATTCCATGCGAGGAGGAGTCTTTGTCCTTCTCGTTTTCTCGTTTTCTTTTCTTTCTTTTTCGTTTGTCTTCGATCATATCCACTCTCCTTTACACCTTACACATTACGTTCTCTTTTCACGTTTCTCCCCTCTATCGCCGTTCTCGCGTCGAGGAGGAGTGTTAGGATATTCGCTTCCGCGCTATGGCTCATCGGGCATCACGTGAGACTTGGCGCCCGTATATATACTTCCGCTCCTACGCTACACCGTGCCTCAGTTGGTTTCCGCATACCACTGAGGTACGTATTTCCCCCCCGCACACTTATCCGCACAAAGACTCACACATGTACTTAGTCTCCGGCTAACGGCTTCCAGGTACATGAATACTAAGTTGGTTTCCGCATACCACTGAGTCTCCGGCTAACGGCTTCCAGCTTTAACACGGGCACGTTCGAAGACGTCAAGTTCTACCTGTTCTCACGTCGCTCGCGCTCGGGCGTCGTCTACGCGCCCCGCCCGCTGTTCGCGAACACCGCGCTGCTCTGCAAGGCGTCGTCGCACTTCGACTTCGGTAAGCATGCCGCAATGCATCTTTCATCGGTGTTCGCAAATCTGACTGGACGCATGCTGTAGTGCTCTCCCCGGGGTTTGCAGAGGGAGAGACGGTGGATATGAATGCACCTTACCCGTCGGACCGGGAGCCTTCGACTGAGGACTACGACTATGCCGCGGACAGCGACTTGGAAGATGATCCCAGCCCTGAATGGTCAAATTTCAAGCCACAATCCAAACCATTGAACTTCACGAAGCCACGGTCAGAGCAGCTTGATGATATCCAAACTCCTCCCAAGCCAGAACCGGCGCCATACGAACAAAAGGGTCTTGGCGATGGAGTTGAGCGCGAGGTGTGACGGCTGCTCGGTTCCTCGCTGCAGAGATTGACGTAGTGCTCTTTGAGGGCGCGGGTGTCCCTCAAGCTGATATCTCCGAGTGGGAAAGTACAAGTGGCTCACCCAAAGGAGATGTCAAAAGCAAAGGGTCTGGTCCGCCGAAACCGGTCGTATCTCAGGCTATTCGAAAAGGCCGCGTGGTCTACATGGAAGACATCGCGTATCGGACGTAGGCATCCTTCTCTCTTTTCATGGTTAACAAACCAATGGCTTCGTGTCCGCAGATGGGAAGCCTTCATCTTCTACGCCTACTTCGGCACTGTATCTTTTGCGGCCCTTCGGTCCCAACGGGCTGGAAATATCCCCCACAAACCTTTCGAGCCACCTCCCTGTTCACCCAAGTCAATGTATAGGCTCGCTGACAAAGTTGGCAATATCTCTTACCTCGAAAATGAATATGGCATTGCTGACGGATGATTTCGATCAGTATGACATCCAACCACTGAAGGAGCTCGCTCTAGAAGATATAAGGAACAAGATGGCGAAAGACAACATTCTCGTGGAGTTATTCTCTACGTATGCGCTGACGTACGTGCCTATCTGACGTCTGAGAGCAAGACCAGGTCTTGAACCAGCTGACTCATCTTGCACTAGTTACAAGGACGTTCAGGACAGCTTGATGAACTATCTTCGGGATCATATCACTCAAAGCGATATGTGGAAGCAGCTGCCGAGTTGGTGCCAGGCTTTGGATGCGGGGACGCTACCTCATGGCTCCGTCGATATTCTTTCGAGAATACTTGTTGGGGCAGCTTCCAGAAGCCAACGGTGGTGAGGGACACTAAAGTCTGAAGTTACTGCGTTGTCAAGTCTGCATACGTTTTACATGTGATATAAAATGACCATCGATCAATCTCCCATAAGTATATTCTGTAAATATCCTCAGCATAGGGTATTGTTCGCCCCACCGAAGGGTGTCCAATGCATGCCGCGTACCGTCGGTTTGTATGGATGTTATCCACGCGCCCCGGCTTGCTGGCTCCGCCAGAAGCTTCTGAGCAGTTCGTCGCGAGTGGCACTAGTCACATGGGGTACTCGTGTGGGGCACGTTGGCTAAGTTCGGTGCTGAACCTCGAGGCATCGAACTTTATGTGCGCTCAGCGGCAAGAAATGGTCGTTTGTGGGAGCGGTTTATTTCCTGCTGAAGGACAATCTGAGAGAATCCGGAGCGTCGACTGTCCCTAAAGTGGAGATGATCACGCACCAGAAGCGGGCCGATTCTTGCAACTGAATGCACCCTTCTCATATACGTATAGACACCCGAATACACGAGGCCAGCTACCGCAGCATTCGGACGTCCGTACGCACCTGATGTAACCCACGATGGTTGACTCATAAGCTCTGCCTCGACTCCTCACTTCAAGCCAAGTTGTACCGATACCCCCTGCTCAGTTCAACCCGAGTTGTACTGCAATGTCATCGCGCTTGGCCAAGGCAGCTCCGAAAAGCGTGGGCGCGCCAGTCGCGCCAACACCTACAGCGTTCGGTGGTGGTGGTGAGCCGTCCGGTTATAATCTGGGGATAGTCTGGCCTATGCTTACTCTAAGTCTGCCTGGTGCCAACTCCCCTTCTGTCTCCTAAATTTGGCCGACCTGTTCTAACCTAGGATTGTTTGGACAACCACCACCTCATGTCCCCGAAATGCCGAAAGCCTCTCCCGTCCCCCAATTCCCGAAAGCCTCTCCCATCGTCGAGATACCAAAAGTGACTCAAACGGCCATTGAAACGTCATTGACCACAGGCCTATTCATCGACTGCCAGTTCAGTCTGTACTCTCGACGGCTCACCTCGAACGGCACAGTCCACACTCCGCGTGCGGTATATGCAAACAGCGAGGTTTTGAAGCAAACTGCAGAGCATTTCCAGTCGCGCAAGTATATCGCATCACTCCTCTACGAGCCTTGGAGGCTGACGCAGACTTTAGTCATCTCTGGAGGGTTCTCGGAGGGCATGGGCGGAAGCATGGGGTCTGCGAAGAAGATGCCTATTCAGATCACGGCAGAAGAATACGGATACGAGTCGGACAGCGATCTTGAGGACGACTACTCCTCGACACCATCGTTCATCGGTCCGTCCGCGTCAACCGAGGCCTTACCTACTAGCAATGGCGACCCGCAACCGTCATCCGAGGCCAACGCCATGCTTCCAGACGAGGGCGCATTGCCTTCGGGAGGCAGCTCGCAATCGGAGTCTTCCGTTGCTGAGGATAGCGTGCATCCTGAGGTTCCGGTACATCACCACGTCATTGTTATCCCTGACATCGCTTTCAAAACGTGCGTGCAAGTTCGATATCATGTGCAACCCACTCACTTGTGAAAAAATCCATCGCAGGTTCAAAGCTCTTGTGTATTATGCGTACACTGGCCAAATCCATTTTGCGAAATTGAGGTCCGCTCGAGAGCAAACCAAGGACAGCTTTGAATGGCCTCCGCCTTCCAGCCTAGCCTGCTCACCAAAGTCAATGTACCGTCTCGCGGACAAAGTGAGCGAGCTGCATGCCGACTGTCAGGTTTCACTAAATGAAACGCATTCAGTACGGCCTCACAACGCTGAAGGACCTAGCAGTCAAGAACATCCGCTCACAGCTTTCTCGTCAAAACGCCATGCAAGAGACTTTGTCGTGGTTCACTTCAAGGCACGTTCTAACGCTTGTACAGCGCGCTACGTCCGATAACATTGCCGCGCAGGTATACAGAAGTTATCAACCTCGAGACGGCATATATCTGCGAATCAAAGACCAGAGTAGATTGTTTGTGGGATCTGGAGCTGTGGACCCAGAGAGTGGTTAACGGCGAGCTCCCCCACGCAGGCGAAGCATTTGCAACCCTCATTCGGAAGTTGGCCAATCGACCATAGACGTTTACCTGTACAGAAGACATCGTTCAGTGTGATAGTACTCATGTGTACACCTCTGCATCCACGTAATGCAGACATTGCTGCGAAATGGCGGATAGAACTGATAGCAGAAGGGTCAGTATCATCATGAACGGACGCACATAATTTTGCTGAACACCACGGATATCGCTCACTCATGAAACTGTAAACGGTAGGATCTCGAAGACTAACTGATGTTCAGACATCAACACGCACCAACTGCACCTACTTGCGTCGATATCCCCTTTGGACAGTACAACATCAGGCGGCCGGGTGCCAGAATGAAGATAAAAAGCATGCGCTATAGGTACATCGGCTACTCGTCTGGGACCTCGATCTCCCCGTTGCTGATCGCGTCAATAATGTCGTGAGCGGGCTGGCCGTCGACGGTGCACCCAACACTCTGCGCCGTGCCGAGGATCTCCTTCGCGCCGTTCGCGAGGGTCTTCGCAAGGGATTTTGACCGCATGGTGCGTGCAATGTCAAGGATTTCGTCGAAAGTGACGTTGCCGGAGTGCTTGATGTTCTTCTCCTTCTTGCGGTCACGTGGGGGCTCTGAGAGGGAGGAAACGGTAAGGATTTGCAGAACGCTTCGCGGGACTGGGGTGTACATACCCTTGAGAGCCTTGATGACGAGGGAAGAGGCGGAGGGAACGACGTCCACCTTGGCTTGTCGGTTTTGGATGGTAAGCTGAACCGTTACGCGGAGACCCTTCCACGCAGAGGTAGCCTTGGCAATATCTTCACCGACCTTCTTCGGCGACTGCGAGCAAAGCGATTGAGCAAACTGAGCCAACGAACCAGGTGCAGAGGGGTGCGTACGAGACCAAGGGGACCAATTTTGGGAGCTAGTGCCGAGGAGGCACCGACTTCACCACCCGTCGCCCGCAGGTAGATGATCTTGATTTCATTGGGGTCCTAGAGAGTGCTAGTGATGAGCGGGTGAGAAGGGGTGCTGACGGCCTGCAACGCACGAGCTTGGGGGCCATGGCGAATGTCGAAGGGGAGGGATGGGACGGCGGCGAAGATACACAGTACGACCGGCTAGCTCAATCTAGTCTCGCACCCGCGCGTGTACTTGGAAATAAGGTTTGGACGAGGCGCAAGTGCTATACAGCACAAAGGTGGCGCCGGGCCCCGTGACTGTGACAGCACACGTGCACCAGGCTCTGGCGCGGCGGCTGGTGAGATCCGAGATCTGTGCCTGCCTGATTTGTGCGATTGTAGTTCGCTGTGTGGTGGACGAGCCTCGACGGTGCAGCCTCCGTTTCTCCTTTCCCCGCACTTCCTCCTCGTCCGCCGCACATCGTCGGGAACAGTGAGCACAGGCTGGGCTGGTGGCGGACAAGGCTACCGCAATGGGTGCATGGAATCTCCGGAGCGGGTCGAACTACCGGCCGCTTTCGAGGACGTCGATGTAGACGTCCTCGTCCAGCTCATAGGTTCGTCGCATCGCCCGTGCTTTTGCACTCGCCGTCTAACGTATCGTAAAAAGCCGACATGATGGAGCGTTTGATGTCTCACAACGATCAAATACCACTCTCGCCGTGCGTCAGCCATTGCAGGCTCCGCAGGAAGACGGTGTAGGAATAACCTTCGAACGCACAGTGAAAGTCTTACGCGCTTCCACTCGCGCACCCCTCCTGGAATTTCCGTTTTAGACTACCTCCGGCGCATCGTTCGGTTCACCAAAGCGGAGGTACGCACGCACACTGCAGGTTCGCTGGCGTTCCCCTATCGCTCACGCAGAACGGGCAGCGGTCGTGTCTGCTAATCACCCTGCACTACATTGATCAAATTTCCGCCCGGATGCCTGTATTCGTCCTCTCGTCCCTCACCTGCCACCGCTTTGTGATCGCCTCAATCGCCGTTTCCAGCAAATGTCTCTGCGACACCTTCTGTAGCAATAGCGTCTACGCCAAAGTTGGCGGTATACCCGTCGGCGAACTGAACGTCCTCGAACGCGAATTTCTCCACATGATAGACTGGCAGCTCACGGTGCGCATCCCCGTCCTCTTCCCCTTTTCCTCCCCCCTATCACACCCACTAATCCCGCCGTCCGTGGCGAACGTGCAGTGCACCCGCGAAGTGCTCGAGGAATACTACGTCAACCTCGTCCGCACATACAGCAGGGGCCTCTACGTCATCAACGACGCGCTCTCCTCCAGCGGCATCTCCTCCGACAGCGACATGGACTACGACGCGACGCCCTCGCCCACCGCGTCACCCGATGCGCACGCCCACCACGCGCGCGCGGGAACCAACAGCCCGGCGCACGCGCGCCGCGAGCCGTCGACCATCCTCATCGACACCGCGACGCTCGCGCCCGAGGCCCGGCAGCCGCCCACGCTCGAGCAGAACATGGCGTTCGCGGCGTTCCAGCAGCAGCACGCGTTCGACCAGAACATGGACGCCGGGTGACCGCGCGCATCCGACCTGCTTCGCTGCTGCGCGCACGCCGGCTCGGTTCTACCGCACGCATCCGGTGTGGCGCGATGATGGGCGCAGGGTTTTAGGGTATATGCATGGTTGCGCACGACGACAGCACGTCGATCTGTGGGGAAGCGGGTCGGACGGACGAACGTGGGCGCGGAGACGTCCCCGCGCGCGCGCGCGTAGAAGATAGGGAGCTCGAGACCATCACTAAGATACTAGTTGTATGTGTTGTTGTTTCTATTAGCCGGTACTGTAACACGATGACTACGACGACGCGGACCCCACATCGGGGCCCGCGCGACACTGCGTATTGCTATAGAATTTTGCCGATGATTGTGCCACAGAGTCCCAGGGATTCGGAAAGTCAATGAACCCAGTGTACGTGGAGCCCCAGAATCCAGACGAAACTATCGCGAGGACCGTTCCCCAGCTACCGAGAGGGAACAAATAATAAAAACAAGAAAAAGCGGGTTGCAAAACGAGCGGGTGCCTACTGCTACTGGACTGTCCATGGCCAACGAGGGTGTATGTACGTATCCTCCGGTCCGACCGCGCCCACGACCACCACGACCACCATGAGACTACGGCTACTAGTACTGCTAGCACTAGGCCTAGGGGATGTGGAACGCACGGGCGCAGCCGATGGCGCAATTTACACTACAGCGAAAACGAGCGGGAGAGTTCACGGGGAGCCAACGTTGAGGGTGGGCAAAGTTCCAAGTCCGACACGGCGACCGCGCCGGTACGTACGTACTCCTGCAAGCACTAGTACATATGCGCGATGCTGCGTATCGACAATCGACACCACTGGGGCGGGGCGGGGCGATGCGAGAAGGGTCGAACGGGAGAAGGGGGAAAGGGGGAGGGAGCGTGTGTGAGCGCGGGGAGCGGCTGGGAATTCGATAGCGTGGAAGGAGAGCGTAAGGAGCGGACGGGCTGCGTGGTCCGAGTCCCGACTGGTTCTGCGTACTGAGTACTGGGCTCCGAGTCGACCGTGGGGGCGGCGCGGGAATAGCTTAGGGGTACCTGCGGACTACACTGACTGGCTGGCCATGGCGGAAGCGGAAGCGGACGAAGGAGGGTGGGATGCGGGGAACATTTACACTATATACGTTACGAGACGTCCCGAACCAGCGAAGACGGAGACCGGGGCGATTTCGACGACGGTGCAGTGAGATGGGGTGAGGTGAGGTGATTGACGTGATACGACCGACCAACCGACTCTAGGCGTATAGCTACTCGAGGAGCTGATGAGTACTCGACCGCGCGACGGAGAAGCTCGTGGACGACCGACCGACGACGACGACGACAGAGTGTCCGACGAAGAGCGAGGGCGAGCTTGCGTGTGCATAGGAACTACGTCCAGGCAATGTATTCACGACGACGGAGGTATCGTACAGGCAGTTGAGACATTGCTGGCTTGTCAGAGTACGCTACGGGAGGGCGGGTCGTCTAAGCGGGGAGCGGGGAGCGGGGAGCGGTGGGGGCAACAGTCCGTGCAGCGGCGGCCTCGCGCGCACGAGCGCAGCGCGGGGTTCGGGGTCGGGTTGAATTCGGGGGTAAGGGGGAAGGCGGAAGGGGGGAGGGGGGGAAGTGAAAGGTTGGGAGGAAGAGGGTAGAGGGTAGAGTGGGATAAAAGGTGCATTGTGTCACTGTCACTGTGGCCCGGGGCCCGGCGCGCGACGCTCGACGACGAGCGGGAGATTGGTGTTGGGGACGACGACGGGACGACTGATTGGAGGGGGGAACATGCATGCAAGGAACCTGAAGGAACGGGCGCGAGCGGGGCGGGGAGCGGAACGAGCGAGTGTGCACGAGCGGCAGACCGGCGTGTGTCGGTTTCCGCCTGCGAGACTGGACCGACTTTCGTGTGTCGATACATAGCAAACCGGCGCGGCCGCGAGACCGCCATCGTGCGAGACGACGGTGGTAGCAGGCAGCCGCGCGATATCATATACAGCGAACATCGGGACAGACAGGGAAGCAAGCGCGGCGGGGCCGGCGGCAGCCCGTGACCCCCGCCTCCCGCCCTCGGCGAGCAGCGCGCGAGCGCCACTCACCGGCGCAGCGCCGACAGCATCTTCGCGAGCGCGTTGATCTGGCCCTTCTGCACCTTGCGCGGCGAGCCCTCGTGCGAGCCCGTGCTCTCGCGCTCGGCGCGGTCGAGGTCCGTCGTGCTCGTCGCCGCGTCCTGGCGCTGGCCGAGCGGCGACTTCGGGTTCGCGCCGCTGCCGCTGGCGGTGCTTTGCGCGGCGGGGCGCTCGTTGATCGTGTCGAGCACGAGGTCCTTGGGCTTGTTCGCGCGCCGCTTGCGCGTCGGCGGGCCCCCGAACTTCGCGTCGTCCGGGTTCGGGTACATCTGGCGCGGCAGCTGGTACAGCTCCCAGGGCGTGCCGGTGATGACTGCACGACACAATATCAGCACATGGACAGCAGCGCGGTGATGAACAGTGGTGGGGGCGACCGGAACTTACACTTGACGTTCGCCGGCATAGGATTTCCGGGCTGGTCTTGCGACACCTTGCTGCCCTGGCTGCGCCAGCTCTGCGCGGACACGCTCGTCGCCGCGGTCGAGACGCTGCGCGTGCTGTTGTTGCTGTACCGCGTGAACGCCGAGGTGCTCGTGCCGGCGCTCGACATGGAGCTGCGCCAGTTGCTGGACACCGTCGAGCTCGCGCTCGACGCCAGCGGGCGGCCGCTCCGTGTGCTCGACGGCGAGACACCACGCTCTGACCTCTTGTCCGTGCTGGCCGCGTACGGGCCGTTGTAGCGCCGCTCGGGGCTGCCACGCGACGGTCCAAAGGGCGACGCGGAGGCCGGGCCCCAGGTCGCGCTGCCGTTCGGGCTGGTGGACTGCTGCTTGGGGCGGCGTCCGCGGTTCCACGCGGCCTCGTCCTCGGCCTCGACGTGACGCGAAGCAGAGGCGGGTGCATTCTTGGCAGACGGCGGCGGCGGCGCGTTGAGGCTCATGAGGAGACTCGTCACGTTGCTCGCGGTCGCGGACATCGGCTTGCTGGTGGCGTCAGTGGGGAGCGGGGGCACCTCGGGTGCAGCGGGGAGCTTGTTCGCGCCAGACGCGACGGTCGCGCTGCCCTTGCCGAACGAGAGCTTCCACTTCGAGGGCTTCTTCGAAATCGAGGGCGTGGCGGACCCGGGCGAGGAGATGGAAAGAGGAACAGAAGAGTTAAGGAGTGACAGCGGCGGCAACGCCGTGTTGGGCGGGACGGGGTACTGCATCGGGCGACCCACAGAGTGTGTGCGCACGGAGTCGATGCCGGGAGAGAGAGAGGGGACTTGCGACGTGCGCGACGTACGCGAGATCTCGCGCGCGAGGGCTTGTGAGGCCTGCGCCAAGGTCTGCAGCGTCGCGTCGTGCGCGGACGCGGGCGTGGTAGGGGACGCGATCGCCCCCTTGCCCTTGCGGGCGCCGCGCTTACGCCGCTTGTTCGTAGATGCCGAACGGGAGCCACCTTCGCCCTCTCCTTCTCCGTCCTGCTCTTGGTCGTGATGGTCATTATCGTGATCCCCGAAGGAGAGCTCCTGCTCGTTCTCGCGGTCGAGGACGGGCGGGAGCGTGATCGGGCTGTCAAGCACGTGGTGCTCGTACGCGGGGCCAAGTGAAGGCGCACGAGAGAAGTTGCGAGAGGCCCGACGGGAGATCGCCTCACCAACAACGGAGTTGCGCAGCGATGGGCGGCGGGAGTGCGGGATGGAAGAAAGGCGGTGGCCCTGCACGGAGCTGATGGAAATGTTGCGAGCGTGTCCACGCACCGAGGGACCGCAGAAGAGGTTCGGAAGGTCCTTGATCCAGTGGCCGAGGGCGTGCGCCGAGATGCGCTGGGAGTCGTCCTTTGGGCTGTGCAGGATGCAGAAGACGTTGTTGGCCAGAAACTCTGCCACGGGGAGGGTCATGCCAGTGAAGCGCTGCATGAAGAAGTTGACCGGCTGTTGGCGGTAGAGCTCGAACGACGAGCACACGCCTAGCGTAGTATCCGTCCAAGGGTTATAATGGTACAACCTGTCAAACCACATATGTCAGTTTGGACGTCCTCGAAGCGCATATATGGATATCTGACATATTGATAAGCACGATACCAAGTGACCAGACGTCGGCAGCTCGCGGTGAATAAGTAGGATGTAGGTTATTACGGCACTCTGGATGGCACAGCTTGTCAGTACATGAATGAAGCCTGGATGAAGGAATGACTGCGTACCAAAGCTCATATAGGGAGCACTGCCACAATCCATGTCCGCCGACTCAACGTCGGTAGTGGACAGGCCAAAGTCGGTGAGCTTGACGATGACCTTGCGCTCGACGCGGCCGTCGGGAAGCGTTGTCCATCCGTCCGTGACGATGAAGTTTTCAGGCTTGATGTCGCGGTGGAACACGAAATTATCGTGGCAGGTCGCGACCGCCTCACACATCTGGGAGAACATAGATGCGATGAGGCGGAGACGCGTACGAGATAGCAGCTGCGACGGGTTTAGTGAAGATAGCAGGCTAGGGGTTGGCGGCGTGCGGGAGGCACAGCTGGAGTCCGAAACAGGCGAGGTGGAGAGGTCGGTCGTTGAAGGGTCAATTTCGTAGTGGTCCCGGGCTTGTTCGAGAAAATAGAAGAGATCTTCACCGGGAACGTACTCGAGTAGAAGAAGCAAGAAAGAGGGGGTCTCGAGGGTGCGGTGAAGAGTGACGATGTTGGGGTGTGCCGGGAGCGATTGATGTATGGTAGCCTGCGGGGGCGGGTCAATACTAGGGTCGGGGGTGGCTCACGGGAATGGAAAAAAAAACTCACCTCGAACAGCTGGGCTTCCAAGGCCTCCTCGTCGAGGTTCGCTTTCGAAAGCACTTTGATAGCATATTCGCGCCCATAGTCCGTTGACTGGTTACCGGGCGAGCCGTCGTCCAGGTCCATGCGCCCGATGGTGATGGCGTGGCCGTCGTCGGAAGGCTGGGGGCGCGAGAGAACCTCACGCACGAGGTAGACGACGGCATAGCTGCCGGAACCGAGCTTCCTGACAACCTCGAACTCCTTTGCCGGTTCATCGTGGTCGACCCGCGGCTCGGATGCGCTTATCGGGACCCGTGTGATGGCCTCACCCTGAAGGCAGAGCCCTTCGCCCACCAAGTCACCCTGAGAGAGCACATCGACGATGTAGGACGAGGTCGAGGAGCGGCCGGTCGAGCGGTTGTCGAACGAGGGCAGGTCGGAGCGAAGGGGGTGGGGCGAGCGGGGCACGGGGCTGGGAAGCTGGCGAGAGGAGGAGACGAGGGGCGAGCGAGGGATCGGTTTGGCGGGGGTGGCGGAGATGGGGGAGGGAAGGGGGGAGGGGTAGGTAGAGACGGAAGCCGAGGAGGAGGGCGATAGGGCGATGGAGTTGGAGAGGGGGCTTAGCGGGAGGGCAGGGGGGCGGGGGGCGACGATCCTGTCATGAACGGCGAGCTTTGCGAGGCGGGAGTGGCCATTGCGACGGTCGTCGAGGTCTCTGTCTCGACCATGGGTGCGTTTGGAGGAGGAGATGGAGAGCGGGGGGAGCTGGACTGGGTACTGCAACATTAGGGAAAAAGCTGTATGTCGTAATCCAGAGAATGACTGTT
Source organism: Lenzites betulinus (assembly GCA_022264855.1). Classification (NCBI taxonomy): domain Eukaryota; kingdom Fungi; phylum Basidiomycota; class Agaricomycetes; order Polyporales; family Polyporaceae; genus Lenzites; species Lenzites betulinus. The sequence continues at coordinate 460,905 of JABYQU010000009.1, read as the reverse complement.
CTTGCGCTCTGGAACTTCTCGGGATACGAGGAGGGGGAGGCGAGATGTCAGCTGGGGAGGGTCGTAGACTACAGACGGACGAGGACTGGCTCGATATGCATGCAGGTGTCGGCGGTGGGCGCGGGTGACCAGTCTAGGAGGGGTGTGGCTCTCCTAAGGCTCCTGAGAGACACGAGGGAGACTCGGACGCCCCAGGACGTCTGCGAGCGGGGAGCGAGCCTGGCGGGAAGCGATAGGCAGGCAGACTTGTGGGAGATGGCAGCAGGAGGCAAAGCTAGCGAGCGGAGTTCCAAAGGGGGCGCGGAAGGATAACGCGCGTGATGAGGGGCGAGTCAGCGAGGGAGGGTGCAGGTTGAGGGGGGCGGGTGCTTACCGCTGCAGCAACCACAGAGACGCGACGGGCTGGAGGCCGAGGGGCGGGCGGGGAGGGGGAGAGAGAGAAGGAGGAGGGCGGGAGATTAGAGGGGGGCGACCGTGCACGACCAGGCGCAGCACATGGCACTCGCCTTCCACGGCCGCACGCGTGTCTTTAGCTTCCTCTTCTTCTGCATCGTTTATTATTCCTCGACTCCCTCCCTGCGCCAATTCCAATTATTCCCGCCCCATCAATCACATCTATCCATCGTCCCCACCCTCCCTGCCCTCCGCGTGCTCCAGTCCATGTGCTCCCCCTCCCTCCCCGCCACGTCCCGCGACACACAGCGGGCCACGGCACCTGCGCGACACCCCCCGCGCGACACACCAGGACACCCCCGAGGGCCACCGCGCGAGGCACAACGCCCGTCTCGCCACGCGCGGCGCCCTCCCCGCGCGCGGCCTATCTTCACGCCTTGACAGCGTCCCCGCCGCTTCGTGTGAGAACAGCGCACACCGGTCCTCGTGTCCATCCTGATCACATCCCCTCGCGCTCTCCCACTCGTCCCACACGAACGTTCGCTACAGTCTCCGCATCCCCGGCCTCGCCCCCTGCCCCTGCCCTTACATAACCATAGCCCGCCGAACACAACACCTCCCTTCCCCGGCCAGTGCGCCCCCAACCGACCCACCGCGCTCCAGAGCTACGCTTGTAATACCACAGCCGCCCCGGCGCAGCCTCTCGCCCGTGCGCCCACATGGGCTCCAGGCACCCACGCCCCGAGCTGATCCACAACCGCCCTCCGGCCCTCCGATCTGTCCTCTGCATCTCCGAGCCCAGGAACTCGCCATGGGCATCATGCTTGTCATGCTCGAACACGCCGCATGTGTCCCCCAGCCCCGGCAGCGCAGGCCGCCGCGCACGCACCTATCCGCCCGAGAAGCCGGGCGGTTTTCCCAGCGCACCACCGCTCGCTCTCACCGCCGGCATCCCTCTGGGACAGTGGGAGCACACCCTGTGCAGTGCCCAGCGCATCCGACCGGATCCTCGCCCGCGTCCGCACTAGACGCGAGCGCCCGCATCTGGTCAGTGGTTCCCTGGGGGCTTCGCGCCCTCCGCAGCCTTCCGCATACACTCGCCGCGACATGCGGAGGCGTATTCTTGTAGCTAGCCGTACACGGAATACACTCGATCGCGCGCACCGCGTGCATGCTCCGCTGGCGGCAGGAGCCTTGCTGGGATCCATTTAGACCTCACACAAGGCGGTGCTCCCGTCAACCTACAGCCCTAAATTAAATGCACCAGCTCCGCAGGCCGCATGACAGCATCCCGCCGGATATCTGCACCGTGCACATGCGCAACGCTTATACCTACACACATACGTGGAAGCACATCGACGTCCGCCGAGATATGTCTCGAACATGCCATGACCCCATCGTGCCCGCGAGCAGTGAGTCCGACAAACCTACGCGCTGGTAAGCTCCGCAACATCCGCGGCGCCGTCCTCCTCGGCGTCCCCCTCCTCGTCATGCGCCTCGGGCCCGTCCAAGATCGCCTTCCAGCGCCGCTCGACCTCCTCCCCCGCCTGCGCCCCGAGCACGCTGCGCGCGCGCCCGACGACCGCGACCGCCTCCGTGCCCCGGCCCCGCTGCAGCAGCCACGCCGCCCACGCCGCCGTCGCCCCGACGCCGTCCGCCTGGCGCCAGTGCTCATACACGGCCCCGAGCACGCGCGCGTCTGCGCCCGCATCCGACGCAGACGGGGCCTGGGAACGTTGGGGAGGCCCGGGCTGCGCGCCCCACTGCGCCTCCTGCCGGAACACTTCTGCCCACACCCGCGCGGAGGGCGTGTACAGGCCCGCGAGGCGCCGTATGCGTGCGAGACGCGCCTCGGCCGCTTGTTGAACTTGTTCGCGCTGTTGCTGTTGTTCGTGGTGGTGGTGGTGGCGGGACGTCGCAAGATGGAGCTGCTGCGGAGCCCGATCGCGATCGCGTTGTGGGGCAGCGGCGCGTTGCGCGTCCGAACCCGAGGTGCCGCCGGCGCGCGGCGTGGTCACGTCGGTCGGCGCGGACGCATGGCGCGCGATCTGATTCGGATGCGGCGCGGGTTCGGCGTCGTGCGGGGGCGCGTCGCCCTGACGGTGTCCAGGCTGGGCGTGCTGGGCGCGGGCGGACGACGGGGGGAGGAGCAGCGCGCGGTGTGTTGCGGCTGCGTACCGCATCAGCAGCACCTCGTGGATCGCGCGCGCAGCCGTCGGCTCGCTGATACGCTTGCTCTCTGGCAGGAGATGCTGTGCAGTGGAACAGGCGCCGGGTGCAGGGCGGGTGCGGGAGCCGCACCGGGGCCGCGGAGGAGGGAAGGAGCGAGGGCGTCAGTTTTTGTTTTTTCGGAGGCTCGCGTGAGACTGAACACGCAGGGTGCGCACCTCGAGCAGCGCGACGGCGTCGCGTATGGCTGCACCATCTTCCAGTGTCGCGGGGGTGGAGTGTGATTGTGACTCGGGTAGGGCGGATGATTGTTGTTGTACGTCTTGCGGCGGCAGGCCCCAGAGCCAGACGTCCTCGAGCCCCGCGCCCTGGACGTGTTCTCGGGCCGAGCGCCAGGCGCTATCGACGTCCGCCGGCTGGGCAAACTGCTTTTCTGCGTCGAGGCGCGCGAGCCATACGTGTGCGCGCGATGGGGCCCGGGTGGTGTATTTGCGCGCGACGCGCAGTATCTTCTCTGGGCTGTTCACCTTCGAGGGGAGTAGTGCGGAGCCGAGCGACGCATGGTGCCGCACGAGCAGCCGGACGTGCGCCGCAAGCAAGGCCGGGGGGATGGGCGCGGCTTGTTGCTGGATCAGGAGGTGCAAGGACGTGATCAGGAAGGCTTTCTGTTAGGGAGAGCGTGCGTGTGAGTATCACCGTTCACGTGAAGACGTTGTTTAAGACAACATGCGGGGGCGCGAACGATGGGATGGGGAGTGATGCAACATCGAGGGATGGCTCAGGGGGGCTGATCGAAGGCGAGGTTTACATGAGTGGGCGAGACATGAAGCTGACGGGCTGCGCGAGGGCAACGACAGTAGCAGATAGATAGAAGTGATAGAAGCGAGACATGAAGCCGGCGGAGCACACGCGAAGACGTCAAGCAGCGTGCAAATCCGGTCAGAATTTCCGGGGAAGCGCAGGACGCGTCGCAGGACCGGGGGCCAGGGGAGGGTGAAAGGCAGGAACTCACCAAACTATCATCGGCGGTCTTCCCGCACCACTCCTCGATAAAGTCTGTGTACACACGCGCCATGCCTTCTCTCGCTTCGCCGGAGCTTGTTCGCACGGCCTCGGCGAGCGCATCGGTAGCATGTCTCAAAGCGTCCACTAGTTGCTCTCCTGGGAGGTCAGCCACCAGAGACCGCGTGGCGGAGAGCTTGATGGCGGCGGGTAGAGAGGGGAGCGTATCTCGGAGCAGAGCGTGTAAGTGGTCGAGAAGGGATTCTCTCAGGGAAGGTGGGGAAGGGTAGGTCGTGATGAGATCGTGTATGGAGGTAAACAGTTCAATTTTGGGGATTTCTGTGGGAAGCTGAGTGTGCATTCACTTGGCCTGTCAAACATCGGGGCAAGAGCGCACCTCGGACTGCATTGGAGATGACAGCTTTGACAATGGCGCCATCCATGATTTGTTTGCGGGCAGCTTCGTCCTCACCCAGCTCGTCCTCAGCGGTATCCACGTCCATAGCGTCGGGCTCTGCTGTAATTTCGTCCTCCAACCCGCTTGCGTCTGGGCTATCTGCTGCACTGGCGTGCTTTCCCTTGGCCTTGACTGTGTCTTTGCCCTTGCCTTTCACGTCGATGCCAAGGACGCTCCACCGCCGCCGTAAGCTTTCGACAAAGTTCAACTCCATTTTCACATACTCCCGCCACATCTCGACGCTGTCTGAGTTGAGCCGGATGCCCCGTTGCAGCAGAGCACGGGCTGCAGAGGGAGACAGGTGCTCAAGCTCATGTGATGCCGCGAGGACATAGAGCGCAGGGACATTTGGATGCAGTTGCAGCGCCCTGGGGATCCATTCAGATTCGGACCAATTTCGCCGTTTAGAAGGTACATACCTGGCAGTAATCCGTCCTACCAGTGCGCGTGCACCTTCCTTCTTCGCGACCTGGATGTACTGTATCCACAAGCCCACGTCGCCCTTGAACTTCTTCAGAGCGCGTTCGAAAATCTGGAACTGTCTCCGGACGAGCGCATAGTCGGAAATCGAGGGCGGTCCCTTTGGTAATTCTACATCCGACGAACCGTCGGTTTAATGTCGTTCCGCAGGCGTTGGGCAGCTTTAGAACGTACTGAGGCGTTCCACGCGCTTTCTCCGCAGTGCCTCCAGGCTCATCTCGTACGTCGCGTAGCGGAGGAAGTCGCTTTTCTTGGGTATCCGCCGGACTAGCGCGGTCTCGAATGCGGTCCGCTTCTGCATAATCTGCTTGACCTCTTTCTGTGCGCGATGCGCTGCAGGTCAATTACAACGTAGCTCCGCACGCGGTACTGCACGACGCAAGAAACGCACTTGGGTGAACAGGCTCCTTTGGACCAAGTCCTTGAGCTCTGCGAGCATCTGCCAAGGTTATCAGCATAGTGTCATGCTTTGAGCGCCGGGGTGCGTACCTGCTCCTGCTGGAACTGAACTCTCTCCATTACGACGACCTTAGTGTGCGCGGAATACCCAGAGAGCCGAGTCTGAACGGGTAGCAAGCAGAGTTGCGGGCGCTTCACGAAGTGGACGATCGCAGGAAATTCTTGCCGAGCCACGTGACATTACCTCATTAGGCACGTTTTCCTGGGCGCGCCGCGGCAAAGCTGGGTTGGTTGCCCATGGGAAGAGCCCACTGTCTAGAACTCGGATGAGTAGACGGGTACATGGAGTACGTACGGCAATGCTGGGGCAGTCTGACAGATGTTGAAGACCGCGAGGCGGATAACGACGCGGAGCTGTGGTTCGAGTCCGCGAGATCCGACGCGCTTGGAGATGTAAGCGCTGCCGCAGGCCTCGTCTCCGCCCTCCACTCCATCTATCTCTCTCCCCTTTACCAACACCACTCATTCCACCGCCATGCCCGCCAAACGTCCCAGCGGCCCGCTTCGCACGCATACTCGCTCGTCTTCTGGCGGCAACTCCAAGCTGGGCCTGAACCTGCAATTTACACAGAAGGATCCTGCGCCCCAGCGAGCGGCCGATAAAGCGAAGAAGTCCTCCCACTTTCACCACGAGGTTTGTCCTCCTTTCACTCGCCGATCGTTCAGAACAGCCGCCTTACGGGTCTCGTCGACGCTACGCCACGTATAGCCCGGCGCGCGCAATGGCAGCTCCCAGTTTCTGCGGACAAACAGCGGCATTCGTGTCCATTCACGCGACAACCTCCAGCCTGCGGCGATACGCCGCGCGCCCACCCCCCATGGTCCCGCGAAGCCGAATGGCAAGCACGCGGTGGACTTTTCGATATCGAGTCCAGATGAGGGAGACGATGACGAGTGGGTCTCCAGCGAGAGCGGTGCCGCCACACCCCTCGACGGCTCGGACGCGGAGACCACGCCCGTAGAGGAACTTCAACAACGGCTCGAAGCTTTGCCTACACAGCCAATTGCGCCGGCAGCTCACGACGTGGTTCACGATGTGGCTACGCCCAGAGCGGCGCCGCCTTCACTCCCTCGTGTTGACACCGCACGGCCATCTACGCAATCGTTTGCCCCAGCCGTACAGGATTATGGTTTTCAGAAGCCTATTATACAGGAGAACTTCTCTTCCAGTCAGATGCAGAGTGATCAGCGTCATCCGGAACCAGCGATACAGATTTCCACACCCACGCCCCCTATTGCGAAAGCGCGCTCAGAAACACACTCTCCCCCGCGCAGGTCTCCCGACGCCCCGTCCAAACGACAATCCATGACCCGCCCGCCTTCTACGCACTCGATTAGCAGCAAGTTGGACGCACAACCTCTTAGACCTCATCCGCTGATCCGTGGACATTCGTACGGCCAGGGCTTCACGGCAAAGCCCGTACCGCTTGCGCCCCTTACGACTGTACTCCCGGACTCCGCGTCAGGCCAGATGTCAACGTCCTCCTCATCCCCATCCAGTGCACGCGCTGGCTCTCCGACGAGCATCAGGACCGCATCTGGATCTCCCAATCTCTCTTCTCCAACTTCCTCTTCACCAGCGCACCGGCAGCTGCGCCGCACCTCTACATCCTCCGCCCGCTCCACCGCCACTCTTCCAGCCCCAACGATCGAGCGCACTGCTAGTCGTGCAACCCACGATCGACAACGCACGCTTTCGACTATCTCCTCCAGCTCTTCGATCGCGGCGCTAACGAACTTTGCCTTACGCTCCACGCCATCTCCGCCGCATACTGCTGTAAAGGTCACCGCGCACTTCCCCCCTCTGGAGCAGTCCGTGGCGCTCGAGAGCATTCACCCTCTCCTCCCTCCGCCATACCTCAGCGCACACCTCACCGTTCTGGCGCACCGCAACCCGATCGCGGAGTCATATGACAGAGTTATCCGCGCGAAGCAGCGCAGGTGATTGCGACGTCCGCTATGCGCTCATGGAACCGTGCTCGAGATCTAGGTTGAGGAACATTTGGTACGTTCTACTCCGCGACCGGCGTGCTTCTAGCGTGTGTTGATGGCGCGCAGTGTAGATGAACGGACCGGGACATTGCGTTTGCACTCGGATCGCATGCGTACAAGCTGCAGCTATGCTTTATATTTATTAGTCCGTGTAATCTGTATCTGCTTTCTCGAGAATTCTTGTGATGACCGACGGCCGTCGGAGAGACGTCGTGCTGCGTGCAACGTGTTTTGTTCAGCCCTTATCGTTCGCCCTCCTCGTCAGGTGGTTCTGACTGGAGCTGTACAAGCCCTCACCATGACAACCCTGACCGCAATGCACGCGACGGTGCGCTATCGTCTACTTACGGTCAATCCCGAAGCAACGATACCTCCAACTTAGCCAATCTTGAACTCTAACCCACAAAGGTATCGGCCAGTCTTTGAACGTAAAAGACGGTGATACATGCAGGGTCAACCGGTCACAGGTCGCACTGCGGAAAGGCGCTCCGATATCGCGAGTTTTGTGCTCTTCGTTGAGAAGAGCCGACGTCGGATGGCCGGCTCTCGCGAACTATCACGCAAGTCCTCGCAAACCTTGGGCTCGAAGTACGAACAGAGTCCAGATCGACGCCTATACATGACAGCCTCTGCAGTAATAGCAGGTACACAGGAGTAGACGTCGCCGAGACTCGAGACGGTAACAGTGGCCAGCGCCTCGGATATTCCTCGTCAGACGACGCTGCTTCTGCATTCAACACCTTCACGGTCTCGCCGCGACGTCCACATGGAGGTGCGGAGCGCACTGCCGTTCTCTCTCGTTCTCCATCACGCTATCACGGGCGAACAGTAGACGTGCCCCGGCGCGGTGTCTCTGTCGGCCGCGGAGTGCACACGCTCGCGCCTCGAACGTCGCGGAGGTCGCCGGACTCACCGACACGACGTGACGGTGGATCTCGCGTGGTCTGTGTTTGGCCGGGGACGGTGCTTCGTGCGCGCGTCGGACATCGCGCGCGCATGTTCGTGACCTCCCCGCGCGCTCTTTCGAACGGTGCTGGACGGGCGACGCGATGCCCCGCCCTCCATTGGACGCTTCTCGCCCGGTGCAGAGCGTGTGGACGCGGTCAGAGTTGCGCGGTGCATCCAAACGCGGATCTTGTCTTTGGTCGAGGTGCGCGCAGGCTTACTATGCTCGGTTTCTGATTCAGATAAGTCGCGGATGGCACTACCGAAGCGAATAGTCGTTTATCCACGATGTGAGCAGTCGCGCTGTACACATATGATGACGAGTGTATGGTATACTGACTGCCAAGCTGATCTATCTAGCCGCCAGTCTGCCAAGTGCGATGTACGAGGTCCCGGCGTCCCCGCCTGTTGTTGCGGCATGATGTCTCGCATCGAGCCGCATGTGCTGAATTTCCTTGTCTTCAGTCCTCGGGCTCCTGCCCGGATGCACCACGTTGTACAAGCATCCGCTTCGCTGCCACCGCTGCCTGCAGCGTGCAGTACCTGTCCCATGTGAGGCGGCGTATACGGCAGCTGTGCAGGCACCATCACGCGCATATGCATTCTACGTACGCGTTTTGAGTCCTCGACGTGAGTACGTACGTTCCTCGACATCGCGCTCGTTAACACTCGCCGACGCTCCCCACAGGGCGCATCGTGCTTCGAAGACCCACGGAACACGCGACTGTGCAAAGAAGACAGCTCAGTTCGCCGTTATCTCGGCCGCCTACTCTCCACGCGTCCATCGCTGGCACAAGCTCGGACTGCCACTGCTTCTCAGCGGTCGAGTGATGCTGGCGGCCCAACTTGGGCTTCCCTGCGTGCTGCACGCTCCGCACGAGACCGACGCTAGACCGTGCGGCGCGCCCTGGAATCAATGGCCCTGGGGCTTCACATCCGGGGAACACCAGGTGCGCGCCACAGCTCTCGGGAACACCAGCTGACTCGCAGGTTGCGGCCTTCGTGGCCGCCTTTGCATCCGGCGGACCCTCGTATCGCCAGTTCTGGCCGCCCATGCGAGACTGGACCGCTACTTTTGTAGGAGGATACGCACGTCATAGCAGCCCTGTGCCACCGGTGGGCGGGTCTAGGTTGTGGCTAACTACTTCTGCGAGTCGGCTACGACAGGTACCTGGAGCTCGCCCACCTGGGCTCACTTCTTGGCACCACCTCAAGCATGATCCCACATTGATCAAACGGATGATACAAAACAACACGGGACGTAGAGGTTTGACGGCGCTTATGACAGACCGTCAATATCCTAGTGGGCATGTGCGTACTAGATCGCACTCAACACGTCCCGAGGCGAGACTGGTCGGTCCGAGTCCGCGAAGGCACTTCTTCTGATAGATAATGTGAGTTCAGTTGTGAATCATGGGTTTCGTCCTCCTTTGCTAATGCATAGTATGATTCATTATTATGCGTGTGAGGCGTCACGGTCCAGCTACTCAGGCGGAGCTACCATCCAACCAATACTAACCAGCACCTTGGCAGCCTGCCATTATGGAAATACTGAGTTGCTACCAGATATTTTCTTGCAAATAGGACGAGCGTCGAACAACCCTCAGGGTCTAAGTCGCAAAACGCGTGTCACGGTATCGCTGCATCCGAGGGCAAAGCGCTGGCACTTGCTGTCCCGTCAAACCATTCGCTCAATAGCAGTCACTGTTGCATTCTGGAGACCCTTGGCTTGTAAGGGGCGAAAGGGCATGAGAACTGCCAACCCGTACAAGATTTCTAGTAGCTCTCGCTAGAGGCATCGTTTATTGTGTCATCCATTACTGAGCCATGCTCCAGCCACTCACTTTGCATAGGGCGCGAATCGCAAGCGTACCCCAGTAGCTGTCTCTCGGCTTGGTGGTATTGCACCATCACCTCACGCCGATGATCTACTGAACGACGCACATCGCATCGGGGCTACTTCAGCTCCGAATATGTACCAAGCAAGCTCGGCATGTTAAGTCCTGCTATCGCCATCCAGCCACAGGTGCATACAAGGTCATCAATGCAGCTATCATCCAAGCCTACGCTCGCTAAATTTCTCTTCGCTGAACCGCAGCCGCAGCCTGCGATAGCTCTGCCCAAAACATAATCTAGTGGTCCACCCTTCGGAAAGCAGCTTCACAACACGCTGTGGTTAACGTGCTATTCGTGAAGAATGGCTCATCATGATGGACGGTTGATGGATTCTTTTCAACCCAGTCGAAGCATTGCGCGCGGCAAGGTGGTAAAAGCCGGGGGACTCATAGAAGAGAGACCTGTCAGGATTTGGGCATCGCCCTTAAATATCGTTTGACAGATGCACGATTGTACGGACGGCTAGGGATGCCTTCGCTACCGACAGGACAGACCCCGGTGTGGCCCTCTTTTCGTTGTTGCATCATACGCTGAACGCCTTAGCAGAAGCCAGTTTCCTTTTCTGCATCTCAATCGATAATGTTCAAGTTGGCTCTACACTGTTCAGCTATGTCGACGAAAAGCCACCGCGGTGCTATAAAGTATGCTTGGATGCTCCGAGCTTGCACGGTGTTGTGCCGTCCGAGTCGACGCCCCATCCTCCCCTCAACCTCCCATTCAAACACGGAGCCACCGTTGCACCCGCTGTGCATCCGGATATAGGCAAGCACGCGAACGAAATGCTCATGGCACAGTCTACGCAATTGTTAGAAGCCCGTAGTACCACTTAAGGCCAATTACTGGCTCGTACTTGCACGCCGCGCACTAACTACGGCGATGTCGCAAATTTCAACTAGGTCAGCGTCAGTGGCAGCCTTCCTCTTACTCTCTTGCTGACTGCTTTGCAGACGTTCAATCAGCGTGGCCAGAATCCGTTCCAGATCCTTCGCACCCTCACAGAAGGACCCCAATGCGAGCCTAGTCGGTTAATTATTGTCCTCAGCAGCGAGGCTCAGCCTGAGAGTGTCGATGAGCTCATGTATTGACTATCCTCGAAGGTACCCCCCGCCCTTTCCCTCCGACATAGCCATTCCTGCATGGGTATACCTACCCTTGGGTGTGCGTGGCTTGCTATCAGCACGACGAGTCCTCTGCTCACCGATGAAGCAGGTGGGTGGGAGCGTAGATGGCGACACGGCGCAAAGCGGGGCAAGTCATGGTAGGATACTTGCACGCTGGACGTTGTGCGGGAGACATATCTTAGCTGATGCGCCTGCTCCTAACACTTGCCAGATGGGACGGCCCCAGGAAGTTACCCCTCCGTGCCGTCGCAGACGTCGGGACCCGTCGATGATACTGCTGTGATACCCGACCCAACGACAAACCCGCCACAGAGCTCTTCCGGCTCTCCAGCTCCTACGGGAACAGCATAGTCTATACCAACCATGAGCGGTGCGGATTTTGCCAACACTTCCCGCCGTGGCGGCGGGTCCCCTCTGAGACTACTCCCAGCACTGAAGTACGCGGTCCTCAATGTCCATAGGTGGCGACAAGCCTCTTTCCCCCGGCCCCACGACATATGTCACTCTCCCCCCGCCTCTAACGACTCGCCCCCAACAGTCTCCGTTGCATCTACCTGAACACACACCGCAACGGAAAGTACTGGTCCGCATACCCCAGGCTGGGCGTTCATGTCCGAGTCGAGATCTGCGTTCATCCGCACCTCCGCGGGTCTCAACGCAGCGGCGTTCGTCACGAACATCATCGTGGTCCTCCTCTTTCGCCGTGACCGCTGTACCTGCAACGCTGAGAAACTCCTCCTGCGCGCACGGCCCTGTCGATACGAGGGCGACCGGTGGTCGGCTGGTGCGAGCTGGTGAGTCCACGCATGGGCTCGTGTCTCGGCTGGACGTCCTGGGTACGTCACCGTGCTTCCCCCATGGACGAGTCTCCCAGACAGGCTTATCCTCGCCGTCAGAACTTACCCTCTTGCCTCGACAACTGAACGTGTACACTGTCCAGAATGTCCGACTGACGTACGACACAGGATACCGGGGACGCTCCCATACCGTACGCGTACAACAACGTCTTATGGCTTCGGGGGCTATTCAGTACGAAGCACCTTTGCTATTGTATTTATCATGGGATGCCCACTTTCTGAGTGATGTGCCAATTCCCCAGACCGCGTACAACGTATCGGGGATATACCTCGAGCTTGAAGCTCGAAGCCGGATCGACGAGCAATTCATTGCGCCGCGGTGCAACGCGAGTTCAAGCCAAAAGCTCTCACTACCTTACGTTTTCGAAGTACCTTCAACCTCAAGCTCATCTTCTCGGAGTGCGCGAACTCATCCACCGGATCTCGCATGACGTACACCTACACACACGCATCACTCAACCAGCCCATACAGCGCAGCGCAACACAACACCCTCAAACACGCATGCCAATAATTCAGATCGTCCGTCCGAGTCGAATGCCGCTCATTTACATTGCAAAAATACTGCTCCCCGTGCGCCCGGGTGCCAAAACTGCAGGTCGAACCCATCTATGGTGGTGGCGGTCGCGATCGCCAGTCATATGGACAGCGAAGAAAAAGAAAGAAATAGGACGTGGTCGTAGGCGAGCCTGACGTATCGTGGGACGTGAAGAGAGATCGTGCATGGGGAGAACGTGAAAGCGGGGTACGTGCGGGAGCGCGAGGGCGAGCAAGCGGCGCGGCCACGGGCGCGCGCCGGGGGAGGGAGGGAGTATGGGGGTAGTGTAAACGTCAGCGTCCATCGTCCGTGGGACGGGTGAAGGGGGTGGGTAGTAAGCGTTGGGTTCGACGGGCTACGCGTGCGGCGCGCTCATAGCTCCTACGTAAGATGAGATGGCGCTGCGTCAGCGGTGCGCGTGTGTACCAATAGCGCGGCGGACGTACGATCATGTTCAGGTTGCCGGAGAGCAGCCTGTTCTCGAGCACACAGCCGTCGGGGATGTCGATGCGCTGGCCCTCGTTCGCGACGACGATCACCGTCCCGCGCAGGGTGACGTTCCGGCCAAAGTACACGTCGCCGGTGACGGTGAGATGGTCGAGCTCGATGATCTTGGGGATCTTCTTGAAGCGCTTCTGGAACTGCTGGATCTTCTTGAAGTGGTCCCCGAGCTTGATCACGGGCGTCGTCTCGAACATGCGGTTCGGGTTGATCACGAGCTGGCCGTGCTGCAGCGAGTAGATGTCGCTCTTGATGAGCAGCAGGTCGGAACAGCTCTTGACGGGCAGGAAGCGGCTGCGCGGCACGTTGACACCGTGCGCGTTGTTGAAGTGCTTGATCGCTGCACCGGCCGCGGTCTCGAGCTGGATAACGGCTTGACCGTCGTCGGTGGTCTTGGGGTTGACGATGATGTCGAGTTCCATGCCCTCGGTCTCCATGACCCGCTTGAGCGCTAGATGTTGATGCAGTCAGCACACGCCGGAGAACTAAATGAAGCGCTACGCACCCCTCAAGTTGATCCACAAGTTGTTCGTGTTGAAGATCTTGAACTTCCGCACTGCAATGGTGGTCAGCACTGCCACGTATCTACGCGAATTTGACACATACCCGACTTGAAGTCCTCGATATGCTCGTTCGGTACCTGAGCGACCTCGAGCAGGCGGATGTGGCCCTCGTAGTCGATGAGGGTACCACCCTTGATATCGGCCTTCGTCTTGTCGGTAACCTCCATGATGAACTCTGATTGAGTGTCAACCATGTGCTGCAGGATGTTCTCGTCAACACTGAGGGTATGGTATGGTCAGCTTTGACATGCGCCACCAGGTAGCGTCCAACTTACACAGCGCCCAAGTTGTCCGAGTTGGATACGAAAAGGTACTCCTTGCCCTCGGAGAGCAGCTGGTCGAGAACACCGGAGTGGGTCAACGCGTTGTACAAGTCACCGTGCCCAGGGGGGAACCAGTGCTTCTTGTCATCATCAGCGGTGCGGGGGCAGGGCAGAAGGGTCTCCTTGAAGATACGGGGGTAGCGCGACTGGTTGAAGGTGGTGATGCGCAGTTGCTGGTTAGCGTACTTCTTGATGATCCGCAGAGTGTCGTCGTGGGTGTTAAATGACGTCATGAGGATGAGTGGGACGTCGACGCGATGGGTGGTGTTCAGATGCTCGATCTGCCGGACGGTGAGGTCGAGGAAGGTCATGTCGTCCTTGACCTCGAGTGCGCTCTTCGCGCCGGTCATGCCTAAGATCCATTAGTGTCGATCGCTCGGTGGAGGATGGAGTCCGACGCACCCATGGAGGTTCCGAGTCCACCATTGACCTTGAGGACGGCGAGCTTGTTGAGGTTGGAGGCATCCGCTGTAGGGAGCTTGGAGTAGGGAACAATCTTGTCTTCAGAGGGCGACGCGATGCGGTCCCAGTCACTAGAAGAGACTTGAGTGAATAAGCGCGCGTGGGGAGGTTGCAAAAACGCGTACAGTTCTTGGCTGCGAGCGCGTTCGGCGAGGTATCGGGTGAAGAGATAGAAGAAGGATTGCATCTCGGTGTCAAAGGCCTGATAACGCCCGATCTCAGTCATCTGGGCGATCGGGAGTAGAGGGGAGGAGGGACGCACCTTCCTCGTCTCGGGATCCTTGACGGTGTTGACGAGCGCGGAGAGCTCATTGCGCATGGCCTTCGCGGCGACGCCGGTGGTGGCTGTCTTGAAATCGATGTGAGACGCACCGCGGACGCGGGCGTTGAAGGAGTCGGTCCTGGGCATGAGGGAGTCGGCGGGCATGGTGCTGTGCAGATGATTGGGACGGGCGCAAGAGTGATACAGGGCGGACACTCACGGGTGGTTTATGTGGACCGGTTTTGTGGTGTTGGTCGAGATGAGGAGGGGGAGGAGGGGGGCGGAGAGGGAGCGGACTGGGGGAGCCCGTGGCCTATGATGACGTTTATATACGTCGAGAGCGATGTCCAAAACGGGCGAAGAGAGGGATATCGATGCTCTGCGCCTGGACGGACTGGGCGGCGCGGTCTGAATCTGGTGCTCACTTTCCTTCGTCCAGCCAAAGTAGCCGTACTCCTCGCCGGCCGACTCGCCCCGGCTGGGCGAGCTTTCTTCCCGGATGGGCTCGCAGATCGATCGTCGGTGCTGCTCACGCACGCTCCGACTCGCCTCCGCCGTCCCCGCCCCCTCGCGCACCGTGCTCGGTCCCGCCGTCCGCCCCCGCTCACCGCCCAGCGACAGTCGGCCGACAGACGGGCCCGCCTCCCCGAGCCCCGTCAGCGGCCGCAGCGCACCACCGCTCAGCGCGTTCCCCCGCCCCGCCTCCGCACACGCCGACCAACGTGCGTGCATACCTGTCAGTGTTGTCTCCCAGCACGAGAGCGATCAGCCGTGGTTCCGTTCCAGTCCTCCGAGATCCCTCCGTAGACAGCACCGAACGCGAGATCGAGAGTGCAGATGGGTATATAGCGATCTGTAGCCGGCCCAGACAGTAGACGAAACGGCGCGCGGCCTGCGCGACCGCACCTTATGTACCCTGCACGCCCTGCCGTCCGCGGGCCTTGTCCGCCCACGTCAGTCTCCGTCCCCGTCGAATAATATATCGGGCCCTCTAACCTCGTCCACTAGATCGGAACTCTAGACCGCTGATGATGCTCCCATCACCCTTGCCGTGCCCCTTGTCGCCGCTTTCTCGGCCTTCTTTCCCCTTATCAGCCTGCGCCCGTGCCTTTCGCCCTCCTCGCCTTCCCTATCCTTGCCTCCTCCCCTCCTGCCCTTCGTCTCTCCCGTCCACTCTGCACCCTCGCGCGCCGCAAATCTCCCCTTGGCCTTCGCGTCTATCGCGTCATGACACGCCCCATGCGTCCATCATTCGCGCTGCGCGTCGCGTCCCGACGCGTGTGCTTCTCCACTCCACCGCGCGCGGCGCGTACACGACGCGCAATACCGCTTTCAAACGCATGCCCCGCTTACGAGAGCCGACCCTGCGGCCATGTAAGTGCCCACTCAGCGCGATTACGCCGAAAGTGGTTGCCACACACGCGCTGGTACGCTCACGCAACTGAACGCTAAAGAAAGTTTCGCCACCCAAGGACGTGTGTGGCCTGTCCACCGTGTACGGCGACGTCGTCCCTGTGCCTCCCATCATTCACCCCCCTCCTCCGCGCACCCTAGGAGTGCGTGCGTAGTGCTGCCGCTCCATGTCTCCTGGGCCTGGCCGGCGCACCTGTCCCCCTGTGTCCCTATGTCACCACTGCCGGTCTTGACCCGAACCTGCCACCGGACAAGGACAGAACTCTGACGCGTCTGAGGGTTCTATCACCGCCCTGCGTGCGTGCTCCTGGAGCCTGAACTGATGCTCCCCTGGCTCTGCTTCTTCCTCAGGCCTGTCTCAGGCTTCTTGTCTCGCTTTGTTCCATCTAGGGCGCACAGGGTGCGCTGAAGCAATCCACATCCCTCGAGAGCGCTCGGAAGCGCGGCGTGCGAGTCTCTGCGCGAGTGTGGGCCTAGGACCCGCCACGGCACCTTTAACGCTCCCGGGAGGCAGTCTGGATGCCGCCGGTCGTCTGCAGGGTCCGAGCAGCGTATCGCACGGGCCCTTCGATGACGCCGTACAGGAGCGGGGCCGGATGGTATGGCTGCAGGTTGTACTCCGACGTGCGCTGTGAGGGCGGCCCCGCGTCCGAGTCGGTCTGCGGTGCTTGCCAATTTGGATGCTGTTATGCTGTGCGCTATTCTGGGCTTGGAGCGTGCATGGCGATGCGGGCGGTGGGGACGATGCGCGAATGGGTTATCTACTGTAGAACGGGAAACAGGGTCGGGGATGGCGCGGCGGGCGCGCGGCGCATTCTAGCGCATTGCTTCCAATCTATGGGATCGGCGACGCGCCGGGGGGCGTATCGCAGGAACCTCGCTGTCTGCCCTGCGTCACTGCGTGGTCGGGTGTCGCAGGTTGAGGGGCGATGGAGTCCTGTGTCAATATCCCAAACATAAGTATTGCTCAAACTTCAAGCAGTACAATATATTTCATATCGGAGAAGGCTAGGATGACGCGTTTACCTCAAGCTCGTTACACAGCTGTAGCCTGTAGCTATTACTGTCGGCGACATCGGTCCACAATGTGTATCGACATGATAGGCAGTCGATGCAGTATCGTCGGGTATGTTAACAACCAGCCTTCTCGATCTGAGATACGCGCGAGGGAAACATGCATCCGAGCGGGCTTGATATCGTTTGGCTGTATAGTATACGACACCATTTATCTCAGTGATGTGTGTCGTGCTCGTCGTGTACTCTGTATCGGACGTAAGCTGGCTGGTCGAGATGAATTTGAGTTAAGCTCTTCAAGTGGCTTGAATGGCCATGGGATTTGCAGCAGCTCTGGGGCACGCGGTGGCGCCCAAAACATAATATTGACTTCAGCTTCCGACGACCGCGTCGGACATCTCGATCAACCTCGAGCTCAGAGTAGAGCTCATAGAACAAAATACGTACTAGGTTGGACCTATAGCGCTGCGCAACGTCGACATGCCCAACCAGCAAGTGGAGTCCGCCACACCCACGAAGCTAGCGTCCGTCTCCCCCGCGTCGCTCGCGCGAAAGCTCCGCGTTGCCGGAAGGTACGTACTCCTCGCGCAAGAGCGTGATAGTAACTCACTGTTTACGTTGTATAGGCTACTCTACCACGACGCGGAGACGTCGACGATCATGATCCACGACGGCGAGGACGCGCTCCTCGTGGACGTCTCCCTCTGTGTGCAGAACGCATGGCGATCGCCCCCGTGGCTGCGCGAATCCGGAACCATCGTCATGGTCGTGGGATACGTCGAGTCCTCCGCCGTACGTCCCGAACGCGCGCGAGGTGCCAGTGAAGGTAGAAGTCTGAAATTTGTTGGATGTAGAAACCACTGCCGCTCCCGGTGCTGTCGGCGCACGCGCCGCTCGTGAACGTGAACCCTCGCTTGGTGCTGAGAGCGATTATCGCGGAGGGTGCCCCGGACCTCGACATGGTGTTGTGGAATAGGGCGATACAGGCTCGAGAAGAGCTCACGCAAGAAGTAAAGCAAGAGTCGTGACCACACCACCATACGCCCCCTTCTGCACAAGCATTAGGTCCCTGATAATTTACGATGTCTGACACGGCGACTGCAACAAGAAAGTGAACTATGCAACGTCTCACCATACCCACCACGCGATCCCAACGAAAAGCGCTAGCGGGAGCCAAGCAACATCCCGCACGTCCACCACGAACCCCTTCAGAACACCCCTTCTCCTCTGAGAGTCCTCTACGCCCTTCCGGCCCGTCCAGAAGAACGCTACCAGGGGCCCGAGCAGCGCGCCGCGGGAGACGGTCAGCCGCCGGCGCCGTCCACAGGTGGTGAACACGTAAGTACGCGACCAGCCCGCGCGGGGGAACTCTTTGGAGCGCCACGCGCTCGGCGGGGGCAGGTCATAGTCCGCCTCTGGGCCGTCTGGGTCGCGTGCGTCGAGGGACGTCCATTCGGACTGCCGCGGTGATGGGGAGGAGTTGCGGGTGCACGACCGCCGGACGTTCGAGAAAAGGAGGACGGTAAGGCTCGCGACGATGAGCGGGACATATATTGAGAGGTATATGCCTAGCTGGTCTGGTAGAAGGCACGGCGTGTGCGCGAATGTCGGGGAGTCGGAGGACGAGAAGGGCGGAATGAGGGAGAGCAGCTGGTACCCGGGCCGACGGACACCCATTGCCATTGAGAACGACTTGATCGTGATCTCCGGTATTGACGTCGGTGGCGAGGGGCGCTTGGTGTCCGTGGCTGGAAGCGTATGGACATATTCGCAGTAATCATGGTCATCTCCGCTGCACAAGGGGGGATTAGGCGAACGTCTGACGAGGGGAAGCCGACGGCGAATTACCTGAAGACGATCGCAGGCCGTATGCTCTGCAACAGGAACTGCGACGCTTGCGGAGTGAGCAGATTCTGATACCCCAATCCTCTGCCCTGGTGGATCGTCCCTCGCTCACGAAGGGGCCCGCATGAAGCGCCTTCGGGCCGAGAGAGCGGGACGTGCGTGAACAGGATGCGCGCGTCGGTTTCTGCAGGATCTACGTCTGCGGAAGATGATGGCGCGCTCAGCGTTATTGCCCCCGCACAAACAGCCGATGTCGTAACCCACCTCGCGCGAACATGTGCACGAATGCAATGGTGCGGTCCGGATGTATCGAAGCCCATTCGCCATATGATGCGCCGGCAGCAGCCCGCTCCCGGTCTTCGTCGACGAGGCTCGGAGCGTCGATGAGAAGGGCCGTATGGTTGCCCAGGGTGATGCGCTGGTTGAGCGGGTCGAAGGAGGACAGATAGCGCTCTCGAGCGTGGTCGGAGAAGCGGAGCGATCCTCCCAGACTGAAGAAGGCATGGGTGAGGAGGGGAGGCCGGATTGCTGGAGTGCTACACGTACCCAATGTCATGATTGCCCGCAATGTAGTGCATAGGTGTTTGTTGGTCGTGATTGAAGATGCTTCTGAATCTCCGGATGTAACGACCATACCTAACGTGAAGTTGTCAGTGCCCAACGCATTGGAGGCGGCGCTGCTGTTTGGCGTCACCCTACCACTTACTCCTCGTCAGACATGTCCACTCGACCGCTGTCCATCATGTCTCCTACGAAGACCACAGAGTCAGGGCGCCGCCGCCGAACTGCACGCCAGCTCTTTCTGATGTTCAGGTCCACGATGAATTGACTGAGCCGCATTAGCCATGGCGGGCGGTCAGGATAGGAACGGTGATCCAGTATTTGTGGGTCGGCAACGAGAAGAACATGGGTCGGCGACAAAGAGGGGGCGCTCTATATGAGTAAGGACTGTTTCAATTAGCCTTCACTCGCCGATGTGAAATACCGACATACAGCACTAGTAAGGGCGTCATCAGGCCAGAGACAACTAGCCGTATGGGAATAGAATGTGCCCAGTTCGTACCACAGCATCACGAGCATCCATATGAGACGAAGGAAATTGACTGCACGCGGTATCACATTGGTGCGCAGAACGGCCATGCTGCAAGGGCTATGGAGGGAGGGAAGCGCAGTGAGTGCAGTCTTACAACATAGCCAGATATCCAGCTGAAGCCTGAAGTTGTACAGTGTTCCCTTCCAGTCGGACAAGCTGAGACTATAGCAGTGGTCGCACTTGGCTATGTAGAATATGAGGCGGCACAGACGAAATGTTGGCAGATTCGCGATCGGGAGGACCAGACGCTCCGCTTACGCAGCGTGGGAAATATTGTGCGCGGGCGCAGCGCGTCGGTATATCCCAAAGTGGCAACCCCGCCTTTTCCTGCATTATCACCCTTGCGACTCCGGAAAGCGTATGGCGACGACGCATATATTTGAGGTACGTTGCATGCATAGTATCCCACGATAATACGCGCTTTAAACGCGTGCCCATTCAGTATAGCAAAAGCAGTCGCGCGACGTGCCATGGTCCGCCACCCTGTAGAGGCTCTCCCATCGAGCTCGGGTCGTTGCGGTATGGCCAAGTAAACCGTGGACGCTATGGAGAAACAGTGGAATGGCGGCATTGGTGTGTCTAGTCCTTCCCCGATATAGTACGCAGACAAGCTGAACGAGTGAACAAAGGGGATGCGTGACCCTTGACATCCTTACGAAGCTCGCCTCCGTCAAGCTTGAGACTGTTCCCGGGTTTATGGATCTCTAGTGAGTATGCCAATCAGTTTATTACGGGTTTATTAAAACAACTTTCTTCCAGTCCTACAGACCAGTCGAAGATTAGAATTGCCGTCGGACTGAAGCGCATAGACCCCGAAGACATTCCTGCGGCCGCCAGAACTCTACCAGACCCGTCGCTATCCACCGCGGGGCCAAGTCAGAGGAAGCGCAAGGCGCAATATGAAGCTTCCCTGATATTATCACAGGGCACGCCACCCAGCTCCTCGCAGCCCAGCTTGTCGCAGCCTCCTTCGTCCTCGCAGCCACCTTCCTCGCAGCCCCTTCGCCGTATTTCGGGGCTCCCTGCCGGAGCGTCCATCCCCCGGCTACCGGAAGAGGAGGAAGTAGAAGAGGTAGTAGAGGAAGAGAGCAGAGACGAGATATACCTCATGATGAAGACAAACATCGTCGGAATCCAGTACTACAAAGGTTTGCCCATTACACTTACCAGTTTTGAGTCTACTCTAACCGTGATATAGGTTTGGTTGGACCCGGCGAGGAAGTGCTTCTTGTACGGCAGCCGACTAACCCATACGACCGGTCAGTAGTATGAAGACGGGGTGGCGTTCGATTCAGTACTCAGCTTGGCCTACAGGAACGCTATTCAGGTCAAGAATATCGGAGGCACTCAGGTAGGCGCAAGAGACATTGACATTGGTACATACTTGAGCCTGTTGATAGGTTGGACATATCCCGCGCACGGTGGCAAGCAAACTGGCGCCGCTCATGGACAGCGGCCTTGTCACTGTCGAAGGTGTGATGCACGAAGGAAATCGTACGTAGAAACTCCGCGTATGGCCTTACCATATCTCACTTCCTGTGTCACAGTTTCGGGTTTTGCGTATTCGCTCTCCATGTATGTTCGCCCCTTCCGTGGATACGCTGGCCTCAAGGCTGATTTTGATCCCGTAGGACGCTGAAAATCTATGGCCCCTCTGACAAACGGCAAATCCTTGAGCCGAAGCTCGTATGGGCCACGCCTGGTCAACGGGGGTTCTCCAAGCCGGGTACAAATGGCATACGTGCGATTCCGGGGGCTCCTGCTTCCCGCGCCGCGCCCGCCCGTGCACCAGTGCCAGCCCAGGCCGCTCCCAGTTACTCGGCACCGGGTTACGCCTCGTCGAGTCACAGCTCTGCATCTGCGAGTCAACGTGCGAAGACCACCGCCGCCCAACAAGAAGCGGTGCGAAAACAGCAAGAGGTCATTCGGAAGCAACAGGAGGCATACAACAAGGCTTTGGAACTGAAGCAGATTTTGAACAACTTGGAGAAGGTTGACGACGAGGGCCGGAGGAGTTCGTTGCTCGACACACTCTGCGCTGTGGATGACATTCTTGGCTTGCCGGAGCATCCCAGTCCCCCGGGTATCAGCACTGGCGAGCTGACTGTCAACCTGCTGAAGCATCAGGTAAGCTTCATACATTTTTCGACGATGAGAAGAGGCTAAGCCGGGCAACAGAAACAAGCACTGAAGTGGTGCATCGATCACGAATACCCAGAGCTACCGAAGTCTGAGGCAGACAAACCCGTTCAGTTCTGGCAGCTCCGAAAGGGTCCTAGCAAGGTGAAAAGATAGCGTCATTCATTCATATCGCCCTTGCTAACGGGTTATCATAGCCATACTATTTCAATAGTAAGCGTGATCTTCGATGAGGTTCTAATCAAAATCTCCTAACATTTTGTAGTCGCCACAAAAACCCCTCAAGAGGCGCCACCTGCTCTCGGACGCGGAGCACTTTGCGCAGACAGCATGGGTTTGGTATGTCTAACGCCATCATATTGAATGCGTGTATTGATCAACACTAGGGCAAAACTCTGACGATGCTCGCGTTGATACTTGCGACAAGGTCCGATACGCCGATCGACCATTCGAACTCAACTCTCATCGGTCAGTCACTCGCTTACGTTCTTTTCCTTGACTCATCTTCCGCAGTTGTTCCATTGTCTGTTATGTCCAACTGGGAGAAGCAGATTGAAGACCACGTCAAGCCCGGGGTGCTCACGTCTTGCGTCTACTACGGCAAGAACCGTACCATGAGCGCCGCCGAGCTCAAACGGCTCGATATCGTGATTACTACGTATCAGACTGTCGCTTTGGAACACGATATTGGAGCCGCCGCCAGAAGCGGCGTTCCTGTTGCGAAGAAACAGAAGACTGACAAGGCCCTTTTCGGTGTACAATGGAAGGTGTGCACTCCTTGTTCTGTCGAGCGTGATCAGACGCCAACTCATAACGACGTCGCACACAGAGGATCATCCTCGACGAGGGTCATAATATTCGTAATCCGAGGACGAAGATGGCGAAAGCGGTTTGCGCACTGACCGCTCAACGTCGCTGGGTGCTTACCGGGACCCCAATCGTACGTGCTGCTCTTCATCGCGCTAGAATATACTGACGATAATGCTGACATCAGATTAACTCTCCAAAGGTCGGTCAAACCATACGGAATATGAGACACGGACGTTGAGCTTGCCTACAGGACTTGGGCTCAATCCTGACCTTCTTACGCATCTGCCGGCCGTTAGACCAAGAAGACTTCTACAAGCGCATGGTCTTGCGTCCTTTGAAGGATGGAGAACCCGCTGGAGCTGAACTCATGCGTGTACGTATCTTCATGTCGTCCTTCCATTGCTTCAAAGCTGATCGTTTGCAAGGCCTTGATGAGCCATATATGCATCCGGCGGACGAAGGAGGTTTGTCTCACGAAACTTATGACTGCGACCCAAAGGACTGACAGGTGTCACAGATGCAAGACAAGGATGGAAACCCCTTAGTGCCTTTGCCGCCGGTAAGCCCGACCATACGTTACCGATGATCACAGTCTGAACAGTAGACACTAGGTTGAAATGACCGTTGTGCCTGTCGCGCTGACAACCAAGGCCAGAGTACGTTTTTCCAACACTACTTGATCATTCTGTGACATTGCTGATGACGAGCAGGAGTTGTATGACATGGTAGAGGAGCTATCTAAGGAGCGTGTGGGCAACCTTCTCGAGCAACACGGATCCATCCATGCCTCCGCTGTACGTTTTAAATCGCGTCTTGGTATACAAGTCTACACTTACTCACTATCTCCTCTACAGGTGCAATCCAATGTGCTCAGTCTGCTTACTCGAATGCGACAATTGGCACTTCACCCCGGCCTGCTTCCTCCCAACTATCTAGCACATTTGCAAAACCTCGCCAGTGATACCGAAGAGGAAGGGGCTGCTCCTGCTCAGATCACCCCTCAGGAACGGATCCGGTTGCAAAACGTACTTGCACAAGGTATCGAAGACTGCGAGGAATGCCCTATATGTTTCGGCGAGCTGAACGAACCCCGGATCACATTCTGCGGACACATGTTCTGCTTAGCCTGGTGAGCGTCCACGGAATACGTCAACGCTCAGTCAATTCACGCTATGTCGTCCACAGTATCGCCGAGGTGATCGAGCGGGATCCGAAGTGTCCAATGGTACAGCATTGCCTAGTCGAACTGATTATATGTGTGACTGACGATGGTACTATTAGGATCGACGGCCGATCACTTCAGGAAGTCTTGTTGAGCCTGCACCTCCCACAGACTTGACCCAAGCCCCAGTGCGCTTCGACGAGGAAGAGGATGAAGACGAAGACGACAACTTGCGGACGGGATCCTCTGCGAAGATCGATCAGCTTGTGACGCTACTGAGGCTCACTCCCGAGACTGACAAGTCTCTCGTGTTCTCCCAATTCACCGGATTCCTTGACAAGGTATGTATAATCTATTTCTTTGTTGTCACACTGCAATAACTGGGTATGCACATACGTAGATTGCCGAAACGCTTGAGAAAGAGGGGTGAGTACTACCTATCTATGTTTTCAATTGTGAGCTAACCAGCCTATTCGATAGCATCCCCTACGTTCGCTTCGATGGCAAGATGTCTGCTCGACGCCGTCAGGAAACCATCGCCAGGTTCTCAGTCCCGGTCAAATCCGACGACGTTGTGTCGGCAGCCCCGTTGAGTCAAATCATCCAACCGCCAGCTAGCGAAGTCGCAGGGGCAGCACCGTCACAGCGTCCCGCGCGCCGGCGTACTCGCGCCAGCCAGTCGATAGTATTGGACGAGGCCGACAACGACAAGGACGACGATTTCGTGATGAACGACACCGACGTCGATGACGACGACTTTATCGATGATGATGACGAGAACGCCCCGCCAGCCCGCACGCGAGGCAAGAAGGGAAAGGCCGTAGTCAAGGGCAAAGGCAAGGCTAAAGCTAAAAAGGCTCTGCGCATAGACGATCTTGCGCCGGAGCAGGTTTCGTCGGCAGACGATGTCAACCCGCGCGTTATGCTCATCTCCCTGAAGGCAGGGGCGCTCGGGCTGAACCTCACGGTTGCAAACAATGTTTACCTGTGAGTAGCCTGGAAGATTTGCTTGCCGTACATGATCTGATCTCTGACATTGCGTAGGATGGATCCGTATGTTGCCAGTGTTGCATAGGCGTTGTCTGACAGCTCAGCTAACTGGAATCACGTAGGTGGTGGCAAGAAGGCATCGAGTCGCAGGCAATTGACCGATGCAACCGGCAAGTTTCATCCTATTACGCTGCCCTCCTCGTGCTAACGTTATTATTTAGGATCGGCCAGACCAAGCCCGTTCGCGTGTACCAGCTGATTGCCGAGAACACTGTCGAGTCCAAGGTAGGCTAGTTCTTAAACAACGCTCGGGGCCACCTCTAACACGTCGTTAGGTCATCGAGATACAGGAGAAAAAGAAGAAACTCGTTGACGAGGTCAGAATATATGTCCCTTCTCACCGCTCAAGTGCATTATCTGACGTCTTGCTCTCAGGCCTTCTCCGGAATCAAGAACGCCGCGACGCAACGCCAGAAGAAGGAAGCGCGTCTCCAAGGTTCGCCTATCTCTAACTACCCATCATCTTTACACATCTCAACCCTCCACACAGAACTCGTCCACTTGTTCGGTCTGCAGAAGGACGCTCGTGCTCAGACTCAAGGTGGCGCCGAGCAACCCCAGAGTACTCTAGATGCGTGGCGGGCTTGAAGAAGGCCTACACACGCCGTTTCAGAAGTCGTATAGTAATATTTTGGCAAGATGCTGACCTGCTTGATATCATCCGCCTAGTGAGCGCTTACGGTCAATCGCTTTATAATCCTATATATCCCTGCTCCATGTAGATTACCGTAGCTCCCAGCTGGAACATACTCTATCTTGACACGCATTGGCCAACCGAACTGTGGGTACAATCGTGCAAGGACATTCCTCGCCACGCGCTACAGTCTTCGAGTCAGGACATCCAAGTAGACTACTAGTATGAGGAGGATCGTTCTACACACGCGTATAACAAGGCTACAGGAGGGGTATCTCAGGTCCGGGAATGTCCGTCTCATATCCTGTCCGTCGCACCACCGCCACCTCCGGCTCCTGCAACCTGAGATAGCGAACGTAGTTCGTCCTTCGTTGTTGGGAGTTGCGCGTCCGGCGAGTACTCTCGAATTGTCCGCTAGCGGCCTCCTGCGCGACGTGCGCGTCGTCGACGCGCGTCATGTACCGGATCCAAGGCTCATAGTCGACGAAGATCGCTCTTGCGTCGCGCACCAGCTCCGCCCGGGGTACCCAGAGCTTATCCAAAACAGGGAGCATCGTGCCGCAGTGTAGGGCATGGAGGGAATGCAAGTGGGGAGTAGGATCACGGAGCTCTGCAGGGGCGGGGTAGTGCTTTTGCGCGAAGGCAAAGATGTCGTCGACCATGGCTTCGTCCCAGTGATAGGTCGAGAGGGTCACAGGGAAGTCCGTGTCCATGTCTTGCGGGGACGCGACGAGATGGGTGAACCCGAGCAGGTCATCTGCGGAGGGAGACGCGCTGCCTGCCAGGAAGTCCTGTCGCGTCCATGAGCCTGAGAGGGAGTGCTGGTGAACGATGTGCCACTCACTCGCAACACTTCCTTTCCAGGTCGGCGCAGCTCGCTATCGGCGAAAGAAACGAACTCGGTGCACTTGGCAATGCGCTTGAGCTGCAGAATCGACTGGGCTTGGTCGGCCTCTGTGGGGGCCTGAGACACGGCCAACGGTGCAGCTTCCAATGTGACGCCTAGCTGTAGATGATTGACAGCCCTGCGCAGATCCCGTTTAGGATGGAGTATGTGGTCCGGGTGTAGTGCAGAATCTGCGCGGGTTTCTCCCAGAGCGCCGAAGTCATTCTCGTATAGTCTCTCAAACACGTCTCGGCCAAGGAGACGGTTCTCGGCGAGACTGAGCGCTTGAAGATACGAAGCAGCGAGGGGCGCAGGACAGGACTCGAACTCTAGAGTTGTCTGTAACGGCAGGTCCTGGAATGGGATTAAAGATGTATCTGGGAAAGAGTTATTAGCACGGATGATGGCAGTCACAGGCAGCGACTCACCACTGCATGTCAAGACGACCGGTCTCCGACACTCCTTGATAATCTTGGAGAGCGCTGGCCAGAAGTTCGTATCCTCCTTATATAATACGTCCACTTCCTCCACGAGTATGATAGACTGGTTCACGACCGACATCACCTCAGGGATAGTTTGTTCGGGCTCCAGGTCCTTCGGCTCAGTGGGTACGGCATAATCACTAGGAGCTTCGTCTTCCTCGTCGTCGGACAAGATACGCTTCACAAAGAAGTTGCGTTTGGGACGAACCGTCTTCTCTTTTTCCTCGCGGGGTGGTTGGGATTGGTGCCGCGTCGACTTCACCAGATGATTCTTCCCTACCTCGCCGATGAGCTTACTAAGTGCTGCCCCACTACGCTCCCCGATGCCAGGATATACCTCGAAAACGTCCCACCCGAGCTCCTCTGCACAAGCATACACAGCAGCGGTCTTCCCGCACCCATGTGGCCCAGACAGCAGAATAGTGTTGAAGACGGTGTCACCAAACTTCGGAGGCTTGTACGAGAGAGGAGGGGCGAAGTTTGAGCGCTGCGAAGGTGGTTCCTCTGTTGATTGAGATAATGGAGGGGGGCTCGAAAGGGGATCGTCTGTAGAGTAGTCCGTCTCGGTGTCTTTCAGGCGTGATAGTCGTTGAGGACCGCTGTAGCTGCTGAAGTCACTGAAGTCGGCCTCGGACTCCAAGACGACTTCAGACAGTGGCTCATCGTCATCACTGGAGTCGGCTGCTGTCCAAGACGACTCCCGCTCACGACGCCGTTTCTTCGTCACCTCACGGATCACGCGAGGTCGCTTCGGACCCTTGCCTTTCCTCTTGACTGACTTTTCTGCCTTCCGTTTACCCTTGCGGTCCACAACGGGGCCGTTTGCATGCTCGTCAGCACCGGCGATATGTAGCTTTGTTGCGAGCAGCCAGTCCCGGAGGTAGAGTGCAGAGCGCTCGTTCCCCAAGACCTGGTCAGCACGTCGAGGCCTCCACTTGTCGTTCCAAAGCTGGTGAGCTGTGGTGGATCCGTCGGTGAACTTGTCCATGCTCGAGCTGGGGTCGTCGGAGAGCCGGCTGATGGCGGGAAACTGCCGATGCATAGCTGGTAGACTTGAAAGGTGACGGGCTTTCGCGCCGTCATCCGGAAGTAGCTCAGTGGCAGGTTGAAGGTCCACGGGATTGTGTATGGCGTGAAAGTTACGCGCTCGCGCAAGTTGAGAGTAGTCAAATGCATCCTCGAGTTCTGTGACCATGACACGGGTGATACGAGGTAGAAGTGCCATGTTTGATGCGCTGAAAACGCTCTGCGGACCTCGGACATGTTGCATGAGGGCGTTAGGGAACGGAGCGGGTGATGCGGTGGAATAGGTGGGGGAAACACGCTTCTGTGGTTCTTGTGATGCCCTTTGCTCATCCGGTCGCTGTCTGGGAGCAAAGATGGAGTATAAGGGTTTGGGGGGATGCTGGGGTAGGGGTTTACGGGGCCGTATGGGCGAGTGCACGGGCGAGCTGTCGGGTACGACGATGGGGATATCCTTGCTGCCACCTATAGCCACATCAGGTTCACCATAACATATATGCTCATGGTAGAAGACGTACCAGGAGTAAGTTCGTCTGCCGTCGCCGCCGCCGTTGAGGTTCCGGCATGAGCTGGATGCGGACTGGAAGACTCCGGCCCAATACTCGAGTCCCTCGGTGCTGGCTCATAGTCCGAAGAGTTCAACTCGATGACATCATCGGGGACGGCAGACTCATCCTCTGAAGGTGCAGCAGACGCAGTGGGTGTGTTCTTTCCGGAAGCTTTTAGGCCGAAGGCGTCCCATAACGAAGTCTGGCGCGACTGAATTCCGTGTCGAACCAAATTCAGTTGCGACTCCTTGCGAAAGACTTCGCACTGACCGAGCTGTCCTTCTCCTTCGCAGCCTTTCGTGTTCGTTTCCGCTTCGACGCCTGCGACATGGCCTTTGCAGAGAGTGGGCACGAGCAAGACGGGAGAAGACAGAAGCGAGAGCGAGCTAGCCACTCAGGCCACGACCTCGCACGTCTCGTCGCGTCGACGCGTCTTGCGCACGTGATCCGCTTGTCTGCCGGCCCTAAAGTAGTCCTTTATAATCCCCAGCAGTCGTCATCGGCTCTTCAATGGACTCGACCTGTTCAGCCATGTCGATGGTCTGTTCCCGAGGTAACCCAGGCTCCGGTAAGCTTTATCGTCTGTCGCATGTTCAACGTAGCTAATGTATCTTTAGCCGTGTACTAGAGACGTGAGAGATGAAGACAGGGGCCAAGACTCCTCCGCGTGTTGCGAGAGGATGCGGCACTGAGCTCATCTAGGACGGTCCAGTGACGAGTGGCAACGGTGTCGAGTATGTATAGTTCTTTCCGGTGCACCCAATGTCATTAACAAACGTTTTACAGTGAGTCCGGGTTTTGGCAACACCGCGTTGAGCTGCGAGTGTCCGAATCACGTTGTTGATCGCCAGTCAGAAGAACCCGAGACTCTTTATGTAAGCATCCCTGCCCCAATCCTCGTTGTCCACGTCTCATTCTTGTCTTTAGTGGCGTTATGGTGCTGCAGCGTGCGGCTATGGATCGTGTTACGGTCAACCGGCCTGTTAGGCCAAGAACTCCGCCATATCGGCCGAGTGTGCTGGCCGCCAAGTCCACTATGACGACGGCGTAGCCCGTCGTCTGTGAGGTCGCACTCGGCGGTCAGACAGAACCCAAATTAAATACACCAGGACCCCCCCCCCCCTCCGGGGTGCACGCTATTCAGCGACGTTTGGACTGCTATAAACCCGTCCAGTGAACGGTCAGTTGTCAATCCAGCTGTAGACCCGTTCTAGCGATGATGGGCAATGAGCCCTCGCGGTGCTTGTGTACTGTGTGCGCCCTTATGTGTAGTGCGATTAGGTCAATGAAATTGCCGTTATACATGCATCTCAGCCCAGCCCGGGCGTGTGTTCTCAAGTGAAGTATAAGATAGTGCGTCTATCACGCATACTCGTCTGTTCCATGTGTCATGGGGTAGTTTATGTACGTGTTTGTTACAGCAGTGTTCCATCACCGTCGCCTCCAGAGAGGCGAGCGAGCTCGGTAGGCAACGGTGTCCTGCGCTACACAACTACGAGGACAAATCATGCATACCACGGCTGTATGTGCGAGCCTCGTTTCCGTGACCGGGCCACTGGCCAGCCAATCGGCCAAGGTTTGCATTCACGCTGCTCAACCAACTACTGGACCTCGCCAA
Source organism: Lenzites betulinus (assembly GCA_022264855.1). Taxonomy (NCBI): domain Eukaryota; kingdom Fungi; phylum Basidiomycota; class Agaricomycetes; order Polyporales; family Polyporaceae; genus Lenzites; species Lenzites betulinus. The sequence continues at coordinate 430,770 of JABYQU010000009.1, read as the reverse complement.
AACGTGGCTATATGCGTGTACGTATATAGTCTGGTGCTCGAGGTGCGGTTCCTGCATGCCTCCCCAGGCCCTTGTATGCGCAGTACGTATCGTTGGGCCACCCTCGGTGTATAACCGGGTATCACGGCACGCTATAATAATACTTATGGCCCACATAGCCTGTACTCAACTCAACACACCCAACCCCAGACCCATAACAGAACAATCGAGACGAGACACGCTAGCTACATATATAATGGATGGGATGTCACGATCTAAGTACCAATGATATGCTGTACAACAATCTACCGTCAACTCCAGCTCGGGATCCTACACACGTACGTAGCTAGACTGGCGGGTCTAGTAAGATGGACGCGAACCATAGAATAACTACACAAGAGTCCCTGGAGTCGTGAAATCGTGCGAGGTCGTCAAATGTCCGTGCACCGCCCAGGCGCACAATGTTTTCTTCTTCCTTGAATTCTCTCCTCACCTCCAGAATCACGTCAACCACCACGCACACGCCCCCCACAGCACCCCCGCTGGCCACGCCACGTACCCCAAATCGAGCCCCACGCGCCGCAGAAACGCACGCCGCCGCCCCCCTCCCCGCGGCAGCCCCGCGTCCTCCCAACCACGCAAACTCAACCGGCGCGCCCACGCCGGCACCGGGTTCGCGACAGACAGCCGCCGCCGCACACCGCCGAGCTCGAACGTGAAGTCGATCAGCGGCCTGCCTTGCGATGAGGACGGGGAGTGCCCGCGCGCGGCACGCGTGAGGCGCCGCGGGTCGTGCCGCCCGCGCGCAAACTCGTCGTGCTCGTGCTCCTCGTCCGCGCCCGATGCGAACGCGAGGAGCCGCGGGGGGAGCCCGCTGCCGAGCCCCGCGCCCGTCGTGGTCGTGGTCGCGGCGCGGAACGTCGGCGTCGTGGGCGTGTGCCCGTTCGCGTGCTTGCCGGAGTCCGAGGGCGGGACGGGTGTACGCACGGTGTGTGGGATCTCGTCTGTGGGACTGAAGCTCGCGCGGGGGGAGTGCGCGCGGGGCGTGGCGAACCCGGGGGTCTGGAAGGACCAGTCGGGCGCGAAGGGCGTCGGGGGGTGTTGGCCCGGCCCCTGCGCGAGCGGCCACGGTATCGTGGGCGGGAGCGTGTGCAGGGAGATGGACATGCGGAGGGCGCCGCGGGGTGTGTGTTGCGGGAGCGGGGGCGCGCGCGGCTTCCGGAGGCGCAGGATGATAAGCGCTAGGGTGGTGAGGAGGATGAGTGGGGGGTAGCGCCATGTGTAAACTCTGGTGTAGTCGGGGAACATGCATGGGGTGTCGGCCAGTGCGGGCACGCCGGGCTGGGTGGGGGTTGCGAGAGAGAGCAGCTCGAAGCCGGGATAGCGGAGGCCTTGGGAGGGGGAGAAGGTCTTCAGCGTGATCTCGCGGACGGCCTCAGACATGGTGGTGGCTGGTGGCGCGACTTCCGCTCCTACCGGAGGCTTCGGTGGTACGTGCATGTAGTCACAGTAGTCCTTGTCGTCCGCGCTATTGACCATTATCATGTCTCGTTCGACGAGGTATCAGTGAAGGGACATACCTGAAAATCAAGCTTGGGTGCAGTGTCTGCAGTAAGAACGCGCTCGTCTTCTTCCCGAGTGTGTTCTGGTATCCAGGCCCAACTCCCCGCTGGATGTTCCCCTTCTCGCGCAGGGGACCGCATCTTGCGTTATCCGGACGATGCAGAGGTATATGCGTGAATAGCACAGTCGGCTGCTTTTCATGCTCTGTTTGAATGCTTGGTCAAGAAACACGCATGTAAAGTAGCGACTTCCCTACCTCCTTGAAGAGCTCTCAAGAACTCCACAGAGCCGTGCGGGATGCCAGGCCACTGCTCATAGTCAGTATACCTCGCCGCTCTCTGGTAGTCTTCTTCCGCGAGGCCTGCCGCGTCGACCATGACCAGCGTATGATTACGCAGGACGACTGCCTGTTTCAGCGGGCCGAAATGCGTCGTCCATCGGTGCCGCGCCTGGCGCGCGAGCGCAGGGTCGATGTTCAATCTGAGATGCGAAGTTCGGGGGTTAGCTATGCCGGCACGCAGCGATCAACGTCGGCACCCACCCGACGTCGTTGTTCCCCGGGACGTAGAATGACGTCACGCCGCGGGGGAGGTGGAACAGGCTCTTGAACCGACGCTGGTTGCGCTCGTATCTGGGGGTACGTAGGGGAGGGAGCTTGGGTAAGACACTACCGGTATTGAGTGTACCGAAGCTGTATGCTCACTCTTCGTCCGACCTGATGAGCCGCAAGGGCGCGAGGAGGTCTCCGAGGAAGATGACGACGTCCGGCCTCGTCCCAGCCGCGAAGTGCCAGTGCCGTTTGAGAACGAGATCGGTTAGGGACTGGCGGAGGGCGGAGTAGCCCAGGCGCCTAGAGGTGGACGGGTCGCGGACCTGGAGATCTGCGACGAGGAGCACATGGGCGGGCGTTTCGTGATGCTTGGGTGACAGGATTATGTCGGCATTCTGTGAGTCTATTGGGCGGGAGAACAGGACGCTTACCACACGCAGGGCTGTGTCGGGCCAAGAGCAGGAGCGGAGTGCGAGGTGGAAAGAGCCATACTCGCACCAGAGCACGACGGAGCACCAGAGCAGTCGGAGCCAGTCGAGGATGCCCCAGCGGACAAGGAGTGCGTCGCGAGTGCGCCGGAAAGCTCGGCGCGAGGCCGAGAACATGACACAGAAGCAGAGAGGGCTGTGGGAAAGCCTCGAGGCCCCGGTGAGGCAGAAGGGGGACGGGTATTGTGCAGCGGGTACTGGGAATGCAGGGGATGGCGGAAGCAGACGGGGGCCAGGACGGCAGCCGGGGGAAGGCTAGAGGGAGACAAGGCGGAGGAGGGGCAGGGGAGAGAGCGGGGCAATCAGCGACATCGGAGCAGCTGGACGTCGACACGGCCGTCTTTCGCGGCGAACGAGTTCTCGCCAGCCCCGCGAGCTCTTCCATGTTCCCATCACACACGTCAATACCTCCCGCCCACACACGTGATCGCGTCTCACGCATTCCGCGCCTCATGCCATCCTCCCCTGACAAGCAGTTCACGCACTATATATGACGCTCTGTTGCAGATGCACCTTCACTGACACACTACGGACATCGACTACCGCATCCCATCCACCTCGTCACCCACCATGCACCGCCGACGCCGGCCAGAACACCGCCGCGACCCCCGACACCAGACACACCACCACGCACACCGTCGCGAATATGCTGCTGCTCAGCGCGAACCGCGCCCACGCGAAGCACAACACCCCCGCCAGCGCCAGCACGAACCCCACCGCCGCGAGCCACATGCACAGCGAGTGGCAGTGGTCGAGCAGGTGCGTCGGCGGCTGCCCCCGCCGGAACGGGCCCACCTGCTCCAGGTGCGGGTCCGACGAGAACACCGGCGCGCCCTGTGCGGTGCCCTGCCGCGAGCGCGAGCCGGACGAGGGCGAGCGCCCCGCGGCCGCGCCGTCCGCGTGCCCGGACTCGACCTTGCGCTCCTCGCGCTTCGCGACGGTGAGCTTGTACCGGATGAGGAAGAACGCGGCGAGGAAGGAGATGATCGCCGCGAAGACGTGCACGACGAGCGCGCCCGTGAGCGTCGCGTTCGCCACCTGGTCGATCACAGGGTCGTTCTCCGGGTCCTGCGGCATTGAGCTTCCCAATAGCTGCGCCTCCATCGCGGCGAAGAACGTCGTCTGTGCGGTGAGGAGGCGCGGTCAGCGTGCGGGTACAGACGGAGGTGCAGGGAAGGCACGGACGATGACGCTGATGAGCTGCAGTCTGTCCATCCAGGACTGCACGAGCTCCTTCATCGCTTGCCGCCGCGCCTTCTCGTCCGTCTGGTCCTGGTCCTCCTGCGTCCCTGTACATCACAACGTAGGTCAGCGCGGCGCGGGTGAATCTGAGACCTTGCGCACATTTGCGTGTCGGGTCCGCGTTCCCGTTTGCGTCGAGCGGGACGTACACTGGCTGTAGGTCGTACTCTTGTGGGAGCGAGTGCAGGCCCCGGCCAAATAGTCTCGCGGCCGTGGGCGACCGGCTCGCGGGGGAGTGCGGCATCGAGGCAGGTTCCTCCGTCATCGGACGGCTTCCGGGTGTTACAATGCGTCCTGGGAACGACATGTGTGGTCAGTACTAGTACTCCAGTGTTTGCTCGTGCTCCGCGTCTGGTTCGGCACACACCTGGCGCAACGTTGTCTTTCATCCTTCGTTCTGGTCCCGGCCTGCCGTAACTCGGGGGCAACATCGCTACGCCTTTGAATGTGATAGTTCAGACCGTCTGAGCTCCGCGTCCAATACCGCACGGATCGTGATCAAGCCTGCAGGCGTGGGGGCTCTCCGCGAACGTCACCCCACACTGCAGCGCATATATAGGCACATCAGGCACCTTCGATTCCGCGTAAGTAGGATGCGCCACCAGCGCTACTACTAGCCAGTGATTCCTGAATGCACACGCCGGGTTCGCCCTGGGTCTCCACACACTTCGCGCTCGGATGCCGTGGCACGAGGCGCATGTATACGGAGAAGCCTGCGACGCGCAGCAGCACTTGACGAGAGACAGGACGAGAGCGGTAGGACGATCCCCTGAAACTGAGACTGCCAGTGCACGCTCCAGTTGCAACGTTGAGGCGCCACGATGGCAGGAGGGAAGGAGGGCGCGTGATCGCAGTAGTAGCATGAGTACGAATAAGTAAGAGCAATCCGCGCGACGTCAGCGCGTCATCTATGGATCGGAGTACAAATACCTATACAACTGGCCAGACAACCCGGCTAAGTTTTAAAGAGTTTTGTACATGAAGAACGAGCGTGCAGGTACTTGCTACTAACAGCCCAGAGAATAAGCAAAAACATGACAAGAGTGGGATTTGAACCCACGCCTGGTTACCCAGATGAGAAACCCGCTGAAGCAGGTAAGCTTTCGCTTGAGTCACACGCCTTGGACCGCTCGGCCATCTTGCCTAACGGAGATTGTAGGCAAGAGGATACATGATCGTTGTTACATCCTGCGACGTATGAATCGATCGACTTCATACAGTTTGCACACGCACGATAATTGCAAACATCTGGGGCCCGTACGCGCGTAGATACCAACAATGCCATATACAATTGAGACTATGATACATCACAAGCACAAGTCTAGAGATAAAACTGTCCAGCATAATATTTTCCACCACATCATCTTCTCAGGCTGCTCAAGCTGCTGCTGCAACCCCCTGGGGAATATTTTGCTTGAGACTAGGTGCAACCTTGGCCGCATCCATCGGCTGGAAGCTCGGGATGTTGAGGTGCAGCTTGTGCGCGCGGCACTCGGCGAGGAAGTCCGTGAACATCTGCCAAGCCGCTCGTCAGCACCTGCACAACACCAGGCATACAAACAAGAACGCACCTCGATAGTGTCGAGCGGCCCGCCCGCGCTCTCCGGGTGGAACTGCACGCCCCACACCTTCTTGCCGGACTCGGGCGTGGACTTGATGCCCTCGACAGACGAGTCGTTGCAGTTGATGAAGAACGGCTCCCACCCCGCCGGGAACGGGTCCTCGAGCTTCAGCGCGTACTGGTGGTTCTGGCTCGTCACGTACACGCGCCCCGCCTTGATCGAGCCCGCGGACGCGAGCGCAAGCACGGGCTGGTTGTGCCCGCGGTTCCCGAACGTCATGCGGTACGCCTCAAGCCCGGCCGCCATCCCGATCACCTGGTGGCCCATGCAGATCCCGAAGATGGGTTTGTCCCATTCGTGCAGCGTGCGCCGCAGGTGCTGCGCGGCCTCCTGGCAGTGGTTCGGGTCCCCGGGGCCGTTGCTGAGGAAGAGCCCGTCGAACTGCTCGCGGATCTGGTTGAAGTCGTAGTTCCAGGGCAGGACGGTGACGGCGGCGCCGCGGCGCACGAGCGAGCGCAGGATGTTCGCCTTCGCGCCGAAGTCGAGCACGGCGATCTTGACGTCGCCGGTGGGGTTCAGCTCGTACGGGGCGTTCGTGGACGCTTGGGCGACGAGGTTCTCGGTCGTCGGGTCCCAGTACTCCTCGGCAGCGGGGGAAGCGAGAGACGCGTCGGAGCCGACGGCAAGACGCCCGAGGGTCGTGCCCTGGTCGCGGAGGAGAGTGGTGATGGCACGGGTGTCGACGCCGGTGATACCAGGTATGCCATTGCGAGCGCACCACGCAGAGAGGGATTCTACGGCGGTGTAGTGGGAAAACTTCTCAGCGAGATCGGCGACGACTACGGCAGAGCACTGGATTTTCTCGGACTCGAGGACGACACCGACGTCCTTGCCGTCGATAGGCGTTTTGTTGTGGGGAACGCCGTAGTTCCCGATGAGGGGAGTGGTGAATACGAGGATTTGACCGCGGTATGAGGGGTCGGTCATGGATTCGGTGTCTGAAAAAGTGCCACGTCAGTACCGCATGCTAGCGATGCACGTTGGGGACGTGACTTACAGGAGGTGATGGATGTAGAGAACACAGTCTCCCCCCAGATACTTTGCGGCGCTCCAAAAGCGCGACCAGTGAATGACTGGCCCGTCTTCAAGTGGAGGACAGCGGGGGGTGCGGGGGGTGGGGTATGGGTAGCAAACCCGCGGGAGAGGCGAGCGAGCCGGGTGAAGTTGCGAGTTAACATGTTGGACGAGGACGTTTAGTGGCTGAGAAGAGAAAATACGAGGTCGCTGAGGTAACTGCAGTTCGAGCCTGGTCAGTACGGTCAAAATAACGCGTGGAGAGGTGTCAACGTACTCGTCACGAGTGTTTTGCGTGAAAGTCATGTACGAGCGGATTCGCTCAGGTTAAATGGGCTGGGTCGGCAAGGCGGCGAGGATGTGGTGCGCGGTCAAAGAATTTTGTGGTGACTCGGGCGCGTATATGAGTTTTGTATGGATTCCCACGTGGCTTCCGCTTAGAAGCCGATCAAGACCTCCGTTTACTAACGCTTTACATACGTGCTAACATTGCGATCATGATCTTATTAGCTTTGATCAGTATAGACGTAAGCAGCGGAAGTAACTAACCGTACTTCCATTTGTGTAGCGCTGCGCAGACATTAACGGCTACCTACTAACACTGCAGCTGTGCTCATACCATTTGACCAGTCTCTAACTCTAACACAACTTTGATGACGCTACGGCAATGAACTTCTTCGACGCATACGATGCCCCGGGCACGACCACCCCGCCGGTGAACGAGCAGCCCAGCCTTAACGAGGAGGTTACCCAGGTCGTTGGGCAGCTGAGTCGGTTCTGGGGCGGATTCAGGAAGCAAGTACGCACACGCAACGCTGCTACTGCAGCGAAATACTGAGCGCACGGACAGAGTCAAACGGCTTTGGAGGCGGCACGCAAGGATCTGGGACAGGTCGTGCAGCAGGCTCAGAAGGAACTCACGAAGCTTACTGCCGAGGCGCCGCCCTCTACCACCGCTGCTGCTCCAGACCCGGATGCGCCTGTCACCGAGCAGGCGGCGTCGACTTCAGCAGATGCAGACGCAGAGATAACCCCCACCCCATCTATCAACACTCGCGATGCCTCAGAGGACGGGGAGCCTTCGACCTCGCAGCCGTCTCAGTCCCAGAACCTCTTCACCAGGCTCCAATCGTCGCTTCCCCCCTCCCTCGTCTCCACTGTGCAGGCGCAGCTGCCCGAGTCTCTGAAGGAGACCCTCCAGCATGCGCGGGCAGGCAGTGCTAACCTCACCGCACTCGACTTCGCACAGCTCCGCAGCACTATCACGACAGAGCTTCACCGCGTGCAGGGCGTAACGGAGGAGTACGTGCACCGCAGCGAGGGCTTCTTGCGCGAGGCGGGCGAGTTCATTAAGGAGGCCGTGAAGGTCGTCCCGCCCGAAGAGGGCGACGATGGCTACTCCGGCCTGATCTGGGACGGGGCGGATGTCTGGATGCTGCCGTCTTCGACCGGGTCCGCGGCGGAGGGTGCCGCGGGGAGCGCGAAGGGCAAGGAGCGAGAGGGCAGATCGTCCTCAAGCTCTGGACGGCCCCCGGTGGACACGCTGCGCGCGGTCGCGACGCGGGCGCAATCTATGCTCAAACAGCTACGACACGACCCGGAGGTGATCAAGGCCGACCCCAACGATGACGAGAAGATACGAGAGGTCTACACGAGCTGGCTGGCGACAAACGCTGCTTCGGAGGAGCATGGGATTGGCACAACTGTGTGGCAGAGTAAGGTGGAGGCTGCACTGGCAGATGTTGCAGATGGGGCCGCATTGCAGGCGACACTGGACACACTGGGTGCGTTGTTTTCGTTCGTAAATAGCCTCGGGTGCGTACTTACTTCCATCGTTCTCCGGGGCCTCGCAGTCCCCGAGGTGTTGACGCCGGAGGAGTTCTGGACGCGCTACTTTTTCCGAGTGTATCAGGTTGAAAGCGAGGAGGCTCGTCGGAAGGCACTCATACAAGGTATGTGTCTACGTCATGAGTATCTACGATGAGCCACTGACAGCGCGCCCAGTTTCAAACGACAACGACGAGGACTTCAGCTGGGAGGACGAGGAAGAGGACCCCACCTCGCCCACGACAAAGACTGCACCATCAGGCGCCACTGGGAAGCCTGCGGAACCGCCCACAGCCACAGAGTCACCGTCGCTTCTCAGTGCGTCTGCGGCGCAGACGCCGCGGTCCCGTGTGTCGACGCCGGGCAATCTGAGCCCGCGGCAGAGCAGCGAAGATAGCTACGACGTCGTCTCTTCGCAGGTCAGTAACAGCGGAGCTGCGGAGGCGGGGATCACTGCTGCGGCGCCGAAGGCACACGCGCCTGAAGAAGCTGAGGAAGACAGTGATGAGGAGTCAGAGTCGGAGGGCAGCGACTGGGAGTGATCGTCGCGACCGCCTTGGAAAGGGACTTTCACTGTACGGTAGACCGGACTGGGACGATGTAGTATGGTATTAAGATTTGTGCGTCTCGCTGGGAGGTCCCGCCGATGTCACGGCGTAGGGACGGCCATGAGAGTTCAAAAGCGGAGGTCGGTTGCGGAGGATGGTGGCGGTGTCCCAGTGCACGTCACTAGCACTGCGCGCGGGTGCGGCTGGGGTGCTTTAAGTTGATGTCGAGATCGCCCCGAGGGGCTGTCCATATTCTACTAGCCTTTCGGACTTTCTCCCCGACCACCATCCACCCACCGCGGGCCCTATAAGAATATTGCCTCTGGGCACCACAGAGGATATATCAAGCACTCTCCGCTGGCCCAACTTCAGCTTGAACTCCTCCGCAGGCTCGAGTCACCCGTACACCATGGCTGTGCCACCCCTCGGCCCGCAAGAACCGGGACAGTTTGCGCTCTTCGAGCTGGACGAGCTCTTCGCTGCCCCCACGCAACCCGCCATCCACACCAGTATTTCGCCAGCAGTTAGCCAAGCGTCGGCAGGCCCAAGCCGGCCCTCTTCAACAGCGTCCTCTCCCCCATCCGCGACGACCTCCAATCCCTCGCGCAAGAGGGTGCGCCCAAAGATCGCGCTCGCACCTGGACAGCCACCTACCGCCCGGGGGAACGATCGCATACGCGTATACGTCGCGTGTCACGAGTGGTACGTGGATCTTCGCGGCCTGTCAGACGAGTCCATATAATCCTCATCGCGGACCTTTTACCCAGTCGCACGCGCAAGATACGCTGCGACGGCGCCAAGCCAATATGCGTCCAATGCCAGAAACGCCCAGCCGCGTCTGGCGTGTGCAGCTATGACGCCGCGCCCAACAGGAAAGGATACGACAGGCGCGGCAAAGGGACGTCCCGCGCCGCGCGAGGAGCCAAGTCTGCGAAACGACAACGTACGGAGGCGAACGTTGAAGACGCAAGTCCTAGCGACAGTGTTGTCCAGTCGCGCGACTCTACCGACACGGAACAGCCTGCGTCGACCCCGCCATCAAACATAGCGTCGGGGCCAGAACACTCGGTCTCACCTTTGGTTCCCGGAGCTCCGGAGTCTCGCTTTGATGAGGTCGAATTCGACCCTGACAGTTTCGATCTGGATGCCGAGGTATGCGCGCGACCTGTGCCTTCTCCCAATTCATGCCAACTGACGTGCTCTGAAGGAAACCTGGGAGTATGATCCATTCGCGTTCGACCCCGACAATCCGGAGTTGTTCCAGATCCCCCCGGTCCCTTCCATTAGTCCTCCGCCAGCCAGCACTACCGAGGAAGACGCGGACGCAGAGTCTATCCCCTCCCGACCTAGCGTTCAATTCTCGCGCGAGACCTGGTGGGATGCGCTGCTGGGCTTTTATGCCCTAGAGCGCGACATCACGACGGACACATACACGGTCTCTCTGACCGCCGAGCAGCGCAACCGCTCCATGCGCTTCATCATATCCGACCTCCGCGCGATGTTCCAGTCGTGCGCGTCATGGGCGAGCTTCGTCCACCTGCCGAGGTTCTTCGCGACTGTCATGGACCCGGTACGGAGGTCGGAGATGCAGCCGAGTCTGTTGCTGGCCGTACTTGCGCTCGGTGTATTCACGCAGAGTTCGGAAGTGGAGCGCGGCGCGCGGGGGAGACAGAGGGCGCTGAAGCTGCTAGACATGGCTCACGGTGCACTCCAGAGCAGTCTTGCCACCGGATGGGTCGACGTCGGATTGGTTCAGGCAGCCTGGGTAGGGATATTCTGCGTTTAGCCAGGGATAAACTTGCTAACAACATTTTAGATGATCCTCTACTTTGAGCTCAACTCCCACCCTCTACAGACATGGGACCGGTCGTATTCCGCCATGCTCCTCTTGGACTCCCTCATCCGCCTCTTCTCTCTGACTACGTTGGACGCCGGCACCCCACGGTTAGCCAACGCAGGCTCGGCCGCACTCGAGAGTGTCAGGCACGGCGTCATCGGCCAGACTCAGATCGTGCTGAATCCCGCATCGCACACCGGCATCGGCTTCTTCACTCCGAACTTCGCGCCCCAGCAGCAGTCATCGTTTACGCCTGGCTACGACACACACTTTGGCTTCGCCCCGCAGGTCAACCCCCACGCCTTCGATCCGCCCGTTCAAAATCCGTATTACGCGAACATCCTCCAGCCAGGCCACCCCGTCCTGCAGGGCACCATACCTTCCAGCAACACTTCCCCCAGCGGCGCCGGACCGTCCAGCAGCTCCAGGACGACCCCGCCGCACTCGCATGCACACGCGAATCGACGCTGTGACTGTGCGCGTTTTTCACTGGGCCGGAACTGGTCCGCCGTGCGGGACTTCGCGCCGTCATGGTCGACGACGGTGATGTGGCCGACGAACCTGTCCGAGGCCGAGTTCCGCAAGGAGGAGTGCAGGCGCCTGGTGTGGTCGAGCATCGCGATGGTCGCGAACATGAACGCGTACGCCAGCCTCGCGCCCCAGGGGATCACCGTGACGGGGAAGCTGTTCGTGAAAGAGTTTGAGAGCGTGAGTGGACATTCGCGCTGCGCTGCGGTCATGATGCATTACTCACCCATCGCTGTTCGTCTCGAATCATGGCTCCCCCGCACGTCTCCCGTCAACTGCTTCTATCCACCGCCACCATTCCTGGCGTATAGTTTGCACTGCAAACGCCGAGCGAGACGCTCGCGCTCTCCGGGACGCCGGTGCAGGTGGACGACGTGTGGTCGCTGCACCTGCGCGCGATGCTGCTACTGCATGCATGCCTGCGCGTCCGTGCGAGCAACACGATGAGCGGTGCCCAGCGCGCCGAGTTTGCGGTGCGTGCCTGGCTCGAGACGGACGACATTGAGCGGCGGATGGCGCGCCACACGTGCAACATGTCGAGCAATTATGGTTTCCAGAGCCAGGAGATGCTGTTTAGGTGCGTCATCTGCGACCGTCCGTTATCGAATAAACGGCTGCTGACTCTAATGTCTAGTCTGAGGATATGTGTGTCGTATGAGTTCCAGCGGTTCATTCCGCAAATTACTACGTAGGTCCCGACTGATTGGTTTCCTGGAGTCGAAATGAGCTCATGATTTTTTGATTCGCTCCTATAGGACTGGTAATGCACTGTTCTACCGCGACAAGGCCGAGGCGTGGTGTATGTCCTCCATCTCAGACTTATATACTGCCGTATATCTGACGTGTCCACCACCCCTGATTTCACAGTGCGGTATCTCGCACAAGCAGTTGACGCCGTCTGGGATGCCTTGCGTACCTCCGCAGCAGGCGGTAGTGAGCTAGACCATCGCAAGTGCCTCATGATCTTCTGGTTCATGTCCGGCATCAAAAAGTGCGTGCACCCACCCCTTTACCAGTGACCAGTCCCTTCACGCCTCTCCGTTTCTGACTCACTGACGCAATGCACAGATGTGTCGTGCTGTGGGAAGCAGACCCGACGCTAGACCTCGCCCTGTCCACCGCATGCGAGTCCGCATCCCACCTGGAATACCTCCTCTTATTCTGGCCTACTACCCGTGCGTATTATGCCCATCTCGCACACTAGGGGTGGCACTAACTACTGGATGGGTCCGATGCAGGCCTCCGCCAGATATGGCAGAACATCCGTTATGAGCTCGTCAACGCATGCATGAAGGCGGGGGTCCCCCCTCCGTCGGCGGCGATCCCGCGAGCGATTCCGAGGAATGACACTCCCGTGGCTGCGGCATAGGCCGCCGCACTGCGAACGCGGTGATTTTGGGTTGGTGCTGATTTACCCTTTTTGCTTGTGGATTATAGAAGTCTTCTTGCCGTTATATCAGTCTAATAGGAATCTTATTCGCTCAAGGAACTCGACTGCGACCGATGCGATTATCACAGGGGACCTGACGACAAGAATCATACAACGGACCTACATACTACTACTACATGTTTGTTGCTTCCTCAACCTCAGGGACGCCTCAGGGACGAGGTCTCAGATCTCCGGGTGCGAGTGATAGAGGGGAGCGACGTCCCTTCCGGCGACACTGTCGCAAAGCCGCTGCCGGACGGGTGTCTGCCCTGCCCGCACCTTGTGCGAGAGGTCGCCGCTCTCCGCCGCCGACGGTTCCTCGCGGGCCAGTGCCGCCTTGCGCACCTTGAGGAACGCGCGGGCGAGATCCTGTCCGGGCACATCCGTCAGCTTCACAGCCGTGGCGCAGACGGAAAGAGCGAGGCGCACGTCGCTGCGCTGAGGGGAGAGCTTCTCGCGCATGCGCGGGTGCTGTTCGTCCTCCTCCTGTTTCGCGTGCGCGAGGAAGGTGGTCACCGCGCGCTCGACCACGGCGGTGTAGTCGGAGTCGTCGAAGGAGGCCTTGTCGGCGGCGTCGGTGAGGCGCTTGATCTGTGCGTGGTCCTCTACGGGTAGGCTGTTAGCCTAGGACTAGAGCAGTGAGCAGGTCAATACCTTTGTTGTGGGCGACCGCGTCGGCTAGCCCGAGGGCGCCGTACTCATTGTACACGGAGTTGTCCCTCAAATGCACAATAAGGTAACCATAGTGAAGGTGACAAATTGCATGGCCCCACGCACTCAGCCTCGCTGTGGATGGCGATCTCGCGCATCATGGTGTTCGCGAGAGTGGCCTTCTGCTTGAGATCGGTGGTCGCCTGGAACCTAGATAATACGTTATCAGATAAGATTACTTTGCCGACCTGGGGCCCTACCTGTCGAAGAGGTCGCGAATGTTGTCGTGGTCGATCTTAATCTCCTTTGTGACATCGAGTAGATGGATCATGATGCTGGGAGCTATGACTGTCCGTAAGAGAGGCGAACTGGAGCCGGGGGTGGCAGCAAGTGCTGGCTCAGCTACAGACCGACTAGGTAGGTATTTATGCTTAGAGCGACGGTGGTGGTAGCTCGTGCAGGGATCCCGACTTGATTCGCGCACATCCATCATGGTGCGTGCATGGATCGTACATCTCCTCATGAAAATTTGGGGAGCGTCGGAGGAAGGTCATCGATGACGAGGACCAGACCCTGCGTTCTCCACTCCATCCCGCCAGCTACGAGCCCGAGTACATGGCTCATGCAGGAGACTGTGGTGAAGATTAGAAGCAATGCGCTTTCCTCGTTGCGTCCAGATTTGAGGAGAAGTTCTGAGGAGCACCGGAAGTCCAACAGGTGGGGCGGCGCTCGCCGGACTTGAGTAGCACCGCGCGAGTCACTTTCCGAAGTCTCGGGATTCGCCCCGTCTCGGAAGTAAGGCTGGAGTAACGTGTAAGGGACTCTATAAACATGCTTATAGGGTCTCCCCCTACCAGCTGCCGAGTGGACTCGAAAATTACAGAGTCTATAGTCGGAGTCTATGGTCGTACCGCGCCAGTGAAACTCCTACGTCCACCCCGGATTCGACAGCGTTCTATGATTGCCAAAGGCGCAATTGCGCACAAGCGAAGCATCACATAAACACATACGACTCTCGAAACCTGCTGTGCACTCAGATGGGAGTAGCTAGCATGTTTCGTATCGAAGAACTCAATCCTCTTGCTCGCATTCTTCCTCTGATCAGCTTCAGTGCGATGATGTCATACGATACGCGGTCAGCTGATCGCGTCTTACCGCGTTTAGCGGCAACTTGGAAGCAAGTGTCGATGTCCATTTCTGCAACTCCATATAGCAGTTTCACGCTTGCAAAACATACGTGCATGTCCTACAACCAAAAATCGGGTATGTCCTACTCCCTCCTGAGGAGCCACTTGATTCCTCGGATGAGGTCTTCCCGCACCTTGACAGCAGCTTTCAGAGTAGGGAACGTGTAATGGAAACCATGCGTGACCCCGGGGTATCTGTAGACGCATAACCAATTAGCACGATTGATATATTGTACTCTCATAGTCCACGTACTCGATGAACTGCAATTCCACATCTGCCTCACGGAGTGCCATTGCGTACACACGCGCGTCGTCACGGAGCGGATCAAGTCCTACACCCTGCAAGAACGTGCGTGGTAGTCCTCGGTGGGATGGATACAGAAGCGGAGAGAACCGCGGGTCGGATGGAGGTGGGTTGTAGAGGCCTGCACGTCGAAGTCAAGCTGTGAATGGTTGTGTATAGGACATATGGGTGTTGCGTACCTATCACGGTGCGTACAGGGAGGGGGTCGGAGTGCTCTGCCATAGCACGTAGCTCGGCCTTGTATCTGGCCAACATTTGATTAGCTATATCTCAAAGCTGCACACCCACACCACGGACAACATTGCACGTGTACTCACTTCTTTGGGTATACGGAAGCGTGGCAGATAAACGGTTCGCGGACGAGTTGTCCTGTGAGCTGCCGCCCTTGTTCGTGGAAGAAGGAGTCGTCGCGCGCCTCATGGGCGAGTACGGCGCAGATGTTCCCGCCTGCAGAATGACCACCGATGATGAAACCCTTGGTGAGATCCGCTTTGAGAAGTGCAGCATTCAACACGGTCTATCGAGCCGAAACAATGTCAATGCCACGCGGACGCAATAGAATGAGGCAGACGTACCCATTTCAGCGCTGCAAGGGAGTCGGTGACAGCAGTAGGGAAGGGGTGCTCAGGAGCGAGACTGTAAACCGTATCAGTGGGCGCCGAAATCACGGTATATGAAAGGGAACACACCGGTAGTCGACGTTCACGATGGAGAGTTTGAGATCGACGGCCAGCCTGCGGAAGAAGTAGTCGTCGGATTCGATACTGCCCGCACACCACCCTGTCCAAAAATGTCATACACCACCGTGACGGGCCCGCACTGCAGGCGACACAACAACGTGCACTGACCTCCTCCATGGGTGTACACTAGCACTGGGAATGTCTCATTGACATCGTCTACCACAGGTACAATATACCTGACGTTGAAGTCCCCGCCATCGGCCCCGGTGACTTTCTGATCCTGTACGACGTACGCCGTATCTGCGAGCAGCAATGGGTATGAGCGTTCGGTATATTTAGTCTCGGCGTGAGGTCTCACCCGGCGGAAGATACGCCTCCTGGTAGACTTTGAACGGTGCTGCCAAGACGGCCTCGCAGAACACTCGGAAATCAGCGATGGAGGGTGCACCGAGTGAGATATCTGGTAGTGAGGGAGCTGCCTTTATCGCGGCGGCGAGCTCGGGGTCCATGTCGGTCGCCATGGTCTGCACTTTTCCAAAGGCTGATGAGAGGGATGGCTATGGCTGTATTCAGGCTTACGGAGGTATTTATGCAATCGCCCTCAAGCTATAGCACGCCAAAGAGTGCGGGCATAAGCTGGCCCGGGTGTGGGTGTTCACACAGCCATACTACCGTCTCATGGTCGAGTCATGGTCGCGTGGTGCTAAGTTTGCAAGACCTCGACTCCGTTGTGGGAGGAAATCGAAGCAGATGCATGCTGGTACGTCTTGTAATTTGTCACTACACATATGTCACTCTCGGAACTGATGTACTTACCATGACGTGTTTTCCCGGCTGGACAGAGAACGGGACACTAGTTCCACGCAGATGGATGTTACAGTGAGTATAGTAGTGACCCATAGTCGTGATGATGGTGCTATATATGAAGGAGCCGCGCGTGCGGAACGGTGACGAGAACATGTTAACACACTGGTGGGTAAGCTGCGTGAGTATGACCTTCTACGACCTCGTAACTCTCGCCGCCAGGTGACAAAAACCGCATGCCAGCGTCGAGAGCGAGTGGCAGGTTGCGAGCGAGTACGTCCAAGAAGCTGCGGCTACACTCGGGGACGTCGACATATAACGACTCGTGAGACTCATGCCGGCTTCAGGCCGGAGATAGCCCCTAGCCGTACGTTCCGTTTTCCTGAATGACATACAGAAGACGGAGATAGCAACGGGGAGATTGACTGGCCAGGGTACGGCCTGGTACGGTTTGACAGTGGTCATGGCTTGACGAACACAACATGCACACATGTACAGGACTCGAAGGAATTTAAAACCCCGCGTGTTTCGTCGTTCGAGACTTTCCCCTATCTCCCGCTCAGACTAACTAAAGCACCCAGGGTTTGTCACGCTGAAAGTGGCTCCCTATATGTTCAATTGATATGCTCTACCAGTGAATGCTCCCTCTGTAGCGAAATTAAAACCGGAAGTAAGACAAGATGCGATGTGCGACTACGAGATGCGTGAGATGATGGGGGACGAGAGATGCTAGGTATGAAGTATGTGCACGGTGACGGATTAGTACTGTGTGTTTCTACTGTATCGAGGAATGGGTGGGGGAAAGCGCAACTGAAGATGGACAGGCTACCTATAGCTAAGATAATAACGGTCTCTTTTTCTTCTGCACACCCGCCCCTGCACGCCTCTCCCGCGGGATATGCGACTTCTTCACTTCTGCGTCCGAGTCCGATCCAGACCCCGAGGAGTCGTCGCTATCATCGTCATCGTCGTCCCGACGACCATACGAAGCATTGGACTGGCGCTGCTGCGACTGCGACTGCGAGGGGAACAACATGGGCGACGGGATCTCCACCCTGGAGAAGAGCGCCTGGCTGGCAATGTCAGACAGCCTTTGGAACGGTGCTGTCCTGCTCCACCCATTGCGGCTACTCTTCAAGGGCTCAAGAGAGTCCTGAGCGACGCCGTCCGCACCATCGCTCCCGATATCGTTTGCGTAAGCATAGCCATTTACGCGCGGCGTACTTTCGGGCAAGCCGTCGTCAGGGAAGGGCGTGCTTGGAAACTGGCTGCTCGATGGGATGAACAATGCATCCTTTGTGCGTCCGTTCGGCTTGGGAGTCGCGAATGGAACGAGGCTGTCCTCTGGCTGACCGTCCGCACGGTCTTGGGTGATGGTGACTTCGCGAGAGACGTCCGCTTCGTCCTTTTCCGTCGTGTTCGTCGTGTTGGTGGTGCGCGAGATCGGCTCGGGGGAACGTGAGCTGGGTGATCCCGGACTGCTCGGCTGAAGCTCGTCAACCATGGACGACTCGACGTCGACTACAGACTCAGTCTGCGTCCTTGGCTGCGTGGAAGGCAACGTCGCCCATGCCACCTTGGAGAACCCTGGGGTGGAGCTGGACGGCTCGGCGGTAGCCTCCACAGTGGGTCCTTGCGCCTGTTGGTCTTCGTCCGGCTCGTCTGCATCCGCGCTCGCAGTAGCGCGGGACCGCGTCGACGTCGGCTTAGCTGCCGCGCCCCTCCCTCTCGCGGGTCGCCCCCTACCCCTCTTGGGCCTATCTTCCACCTTCTCTTTCTCCTTTTCTGCCTGAGCGGCCAGCTTCAGTGCCTCCTTGGCCTCTTTCTCCGCGCGCTTGGCCGCCTCCTTCGCCTCCTTCTCGGCTTTCTTCTCTGCAGCCTTTGCTTCCCGCTCTGCTTTCCTCTCCGCAGCCTTACGCTCGCGATCAGCCTTCTTCTCAGCCTCTCGTGCCGCCTTTTCATCGGCTGTGAGTCGTGCAGCTCGGCGCTTCGGCGCAGCTGAAGGCTCGGTGGCGGGGGGCGCAGGGGTAGGGGTAGGGGTTGAAGCAGGGAAATCACCGACGGAAGACTGCGTCATGGCGGACACACGACGAGTGACCCGTGTAGTGCGCCGCGGCCTGGTCTCCAGCTGCTGTACCTCGTCTGCCTCCTCGTCTACCTGCTGAGAATGCTCCGTGGGAACATCATCGACTTCTTGAGGCTCGTCCTCCGCTTGCTGTGTTGGTACCGGCGCCGGCTCGTGAACCTGAGCCTCACTTTCTACATCAGTAGCCAGGAGGGCAGGGGCCAAGGGGCCAAGGATCTGCTGAGACAAACTCGGTAACATCTTCGACGGAGACATCGTCACGAGCCTCCCGTGTCGGTTCTTCATCCGCGACACAGTTCCTGGCGTGCGGGGTACAGCGGGCGGAGGGGTCGTCTCCTGTAACCTTGCCAGCTCCGCACCCGCACGTACCGTTGGACTATGTGGTGCGACGGGTTCGATATCGGCGTCGGGGTCCTCAATGGGGTCGTCATCGACTGCTTGTCGCTGTTCAGAAACGTCTGCGAATGAACCAAGAGACTCGATCGGGTCCGAAGGCTGATCAACGGGGCGAAGGTCGAATTCGCTGAGGTGAACACTACCCGTGGACATGTCGACGTCAGCGTGAGCAGTAGCTGGTTGGGGCAGTGGTGGAGGGGAAGGAGTACGTCCCGCCTCCGCATTTACGCGTGAAGGAGATTCAACCACTGGTTGGGTATCTGTTTGGCCAACTTCGAGCGAGAGCGCACGCGTCGCGGATGCAGTGAGAGCAGTATTCTGTTCGACCTCCTTGTCGTCTTCGGACGCAGAATCGTCGTTCAAAGGCTCGTCTGCGCCCTCAGCTTCTTGCAGGACTGCCTCGCCGTCTTCCTGCGGGATCCCTTCGCCTTCAGATTCGTCCTCATTTGCTTCTGGATCCCACGCTTCTTCATCCTCCTCCGCTAGCTGCTCTGGAGTAATATGTGGCGAGGACGCTCTTCCACCAATAGCGGCAGAGTGCTCGTTGTCGGATCCCTCGTCGCGAAGCGCAGATGGCGCCTCCTCATCTTCCTGGGCCTCACCTTCGGTATCGGGTTCTGGCTCCGAATCCGCCTGGCCCTGGCGGACTGGAGGTTGGGGTGCAGCTACTTCCTCCGCGTCACTTTCGTTGCCCTGGTCTGTACCTGCCTTGGAGTGCGCGTCCGGAGCAATCTCTTCGGCGGGCTGTTCATCGGCGGACTCATCCGAGGCGTCCCCGGGGCCGGTAACATCGTTGGATACTATCCCGCCCCACTGTCCTCAGCATGAGCGGGGCTCACACCACTTCGGAGAAGAGACCTACCTCCGCATCAGAACCTTGACCAATTGCATCGTTGGGGGTCACATCCATGAATGTCGGCGGCACAACAGCGTCTTGTCCGTCTGCGACTGCGTCCGCATCATTCGCATCGGGCTCGGCATCGGGCTCGGGCTCAGGTTCGTCGTCCGAGGACGACGCAGCGCGCTGCAGCTTGCGTGACATTCGGCGATACGCGCGGTCGTGCTTCTCCTCCTCCTCGAGGTCCACATCGTCGTCTTTATCATCGGCGGAGTCGTGCTCGTTCTCCGACGACGAGTGCGACGGGATCTGGTCAAGGATGCTCCCGCGCGGCTTGACGGGTCCCCGGATGAGGGCGTCGATGTCGGCCAAGCCCAAGTTGTTGATGAGCGTCTTCATTGGGATGGATGCTGACGGTGCTGTGGATGGCCCGGGCCCAGCCTCTTCGTCGTCATCGCTCGAGCTCTCATTGCTGCTGCCCTCGTCCTTGCTCTCGACCGCGACCTCCGAGATCTCCGACCCCGCAGGCACACGCGGGAGGGGTGAAGGGCGCGCGGCGAAGGACGCCGCGCTGAGAGGGAACGCAGGAGACGGCGTGGACTCTCCTGATGTAGATGCTATGGCGGAAGCTTCGTTGGTTGCGGGGAGGCTGCTCAGCTGCCGACCTCCAACGCTCTTCCGGCGACGGAGCGCTTCCTTGAGAAGTACTTCGAGCTCATCGACCAGCTCTTTGTCGTGACCGGATGACTTCAATTGAGCGATGCGGCTGCGAATTGTCTCTGGCCCGCCTTGCACCACAGGACAGTCTGAGCGTGAATGGTTGGAGGCCTTTTCGCAAATGGGACATGCTGGCGCGCTGGAAGGCCGGATCTTCGCCCCTTTCGCCTTCGCCTTCACGGTCTTGGCGGATGTTTGCACTAGCCCCACCGAGATACTACGAGGGGAAGAGACGTCTGCAGGTTGGGCGTTCGCGACGGTCTCCTGACCTGCAACGGATACAGAAACGGAGGCCTGTTCTTCGCCCTCGATATCCTCAGGGCCCCACGTCTGGTGCAGCTTAGACTTGCCAGTCTTACGCTTGCGTGCAGGTAGCGCAGGTTCGGCTGCGGGTTGAGAGACAGGCTCCTCCTGAACTGGAGCAGACGGCGCGGGTGCGGCGGAAGCAGCACTGTTCCTGGCTAATACCGCTAACCACGCAGCTTGAACTGCGGCCATCGCTGACACCGAGTCCGAAGCTGATTCTGTCAGCAGCGCGAAGGGGTACCACTGGTTCCGCAAGGCTTACTTTGAGAAGTGGCCGGAGCGATACTCTTCTTCCTGCCTCTTTTCTGGGCAGCAGAGCTAGGAGCGACCGGGGTGATTATCTCTTCCGGTAGCGTGATGGCTGGATCTATACAGCTGGACCTCAGGGCTAAGTGCGAGAGTATCTTTATGGCAGACTTACTAGGAACTGTGGTAGAAGATATGGTCGACACATCAGGATCGAGGGAAGTATCTGCAGCTAGAGTCTTGCGTCGCTTCCTCTTGTTCTCTGTGGGAACGTTAGTATGTTGTATGAGGTAGCCAAAAGCACACCCTACCCTTCTGCACCGCCTCTGCCGCAACCTCAGGAAGACTGGAAACAACTGCTACTGCTGCTAAACAGGTGCAAGAGTTTGAGAAAGGCGCACATCGTGCACATTCTTAAGAGATGAATCTACCTTCGTTGGGTGAGGCTGCAGCGGGGATCTCGCTTTGAACCTCAACTGAGTCGATAGCTTTACTCTTCCTCCCTCGTTTGCGCTTCCCATTCTCAGCAGACGTCATCACGGCATCTGTGATGACTTTCAGCACAGCAGGCTCCCCTGCTGCTCTTGCAAGCTGAGCACCGATTTCTGTGCTCTTCGCCGCGCCCGTTGTGTCTTTAGGGACTACGATGTAGCTACATCAGTCAGGTCACCTTCGAGGGATACAACGATGACTTACCTTGCTCAGTGCTAGAGGGCTGCGCGGCGGCTACCATGACATCCCCAGGGACGTCGACGGGAGGTGCTGCAACACCAGATGTCTTCTCGATCTCCTTGCCCTTGCGTGTCCTCTCATGAGAGGAAGTAGAAGGCTCCTGGACATCAGCTGGTGAATCTACATCCGCAGATACGGCCTTCTTCTTGGTCTTCTTCTCTTTCTTGGCCTTCTTGGCCAACACGTCTGTCGCGGCGTTGTCTTCAGTATCAGCAACATCCCCTTCCTGAAGCCGCCCCGATTCCGCGACAGCCTTCTTCTTTCCCTTCTTGCTAGGTTTAGGAGCGGGTGCAGAGGACTGCCCGTCAGTCAGTATCCCGTCGTCTGCAGCGGAGGCGCGCTTGTCTTTCTTCCGCTTCTTCTTCACGGGAGAAGGTGGCGGAGAGCGAGGCGCAGGTGAGATGGCAGTTCGAACGGGGATCGTCTCGCGACTTGTGGTGGCTACTGGGATATCCGGGGACTCATGGCGTTTCCGCTTGGAGCCTACGACAGGAGCAGGTGTGTCCGATGCGCGCGCGGATGATGCAGGTGCGGCAGTATCTGACTCTCGAGTCACATCAGAGTTCTTCGTCCCCTTGCGGGATTTCTTTTTCGAGGACGAGGACTTGGGAGGGCCCATGGTCGTTTGGGTAGCTTCAGTCGAATGTCAGCAGTGAGAAGCTAAAGAATACAACGAAGTTACCGACATTCATCTGCTTGTGACCCGTCTGTAGGTTGCACCTGGAGACCAAGTTGGCGCGTCAAAGGCTCTTCCCTGCGTTTCCGCTTCTTCTGAGGCACGCCGTTTCCGTCCAAAGTCGAAGCAGGAGGGCGCGGGATTGCTACGACGGAAGCAGGTGTACTTCGTCCAGATGCTGGCTCTGAGAAAGCAGTAGATGGACGAGATTCTGGGTTTTTCCTCGACTGTTTCCGGGATAGTGGCTGTGATAGGTAAGTTATAGCAGTTGCATGTAACGCATGGCACTTGACATACCTTGCCGGAAGGGCCCTGAGCTGACCGCTGAATGAATATAGGAGGACGATCATTGCCCACAAACACGGAGACATCGAGGGTCGGCACATAGCGCGCAAGATGGCGAAAAGCCTCGAAATCATCGTCTGTACGGAGATGTGCGTGAGAAGGCGCCCGCGTGTAGGTGTAATTGACGTACCGTCCTCGAGGTCAATGTGCTTTCCCTCGTGCAGCCGCGAAAATCGAATCGACGCGTCATCCGGAAGTCCCAGTTTTGCTCGTACCAACGTTCTCGTCTCGTCGAGGGACTGGCCTGTAAACAATCGCGCGCGACGTCTTTTCTTCAGCACCTCTTACGCGCCCGAAGGTTGTGATGTAAACGCACCCTTGTACACACGCTGGAACGTCCTATCTGGTGCGTAGAACGTCACCACCGTGCCGTCGTCGTCTCTCTTCCGCTTCTGGCCGTCCATGTCGTTGAGGGCGTCGAGGCGGACACGCCGTTTGACGGAGGTAGACGGTGCGCGGTCGAGCTTTGTGGCTGGGACGAAATTGAAAAGACGCCCAGGAGATCCCGGATGGCTGAACCGGTGACGCGCGCGGTCAACAGACCCAAACACCTCCTCGATCCTCCCTCCACCATGGCTGGTCACCACGGTATGCTCACGTTGTCCTCGGCGCGGTCGAGCAGCTGCTCACGCTGCATGTAAGGCACCGGTTTCAACCCGCACCTTCCTGGCTTCAAGCACAAGTTCCTTGCGACCACCCTCGGTGCGACCATGTGGTTCTTCATCTTCTACCGTGCCAGGTGCGTCTGCAGTGCTACTATCCAGACGGCTCTCCTAACAGTCTTACAGGAAGGATGGTGCCAAGCTCTTGGTGCGTTTGTCATTCTGGCTCGCTTTGTTCTGTTGTTGACCGTATCTTCCACAGGGTTTGAAGCACCCATGGGATGGACATGACGATCACCACGGGCACGAGGCGGGGCATTCAGAACACCATTGACACGACAATGATATAGACTCCAATTCATTTCCTGTCCGGCTGTGAGCGTGTTTCGAACATTTGCATTCCATTTGCCCGTAGCAACCTCTTGCCGGGATGGCGGAGGACGGCGCGCCTGTTACCCCGAAGTGGCCCGGACACAAGAGGAGATCGCTGCGAAACGCGTATAGCCCTGTCAGGTTGCCGCGAAGGGTGTTCACGTTCAGGACGGCGTCATGTTCACAGCGACACATAGCCATCCGCACAAAGTCGGACCAGGAAGCGCGGATACGGCGGTATGTACTATGGAAGAAAGAACACTCCCAGCGCCCCGAAGCCGACGCCATCCGCGCCTCTCCGCTCCCTCGCCGTTGTTGAGACCTCTGAGCGCGGGCATACTCAGCCATAAGTACGGGATCATGACCGTGATGCTGCCTTTCACAGTCTTCGTGGCCATCTTCACCTCCATCTGGCCCTTCGTCCACGGCACCGGTCCAATCGTAGCCGTGACGGTGCTATATGGCGCCTCGACCGGTGCGTTTGCCGCGCTCTTTTCGGGCCCGATGATGGCGATGGGTACGGCTGAGGATGTCGGACGGCGCACGGGGATGTACTTCACTATCATGGCCTCCGCCCTGGCGGGACCGCCGATTAGTGGGGCGATTCAGGATGCTACGGGGAGCTATAGACCGGTTGGGATATATGCGGGGACGATGGTGTTGGCAAGTGTGGCGTGTCTCGCTGCTTCGAGGTGGTTTGTTCTGGGTGGGAGCTTCAAGGGGAAGGTCTAGGGACTGCGTGTAGGGATCCATCACTGGCACGCATACTGTAGATGCGCCAGTAACACCACGGATTTCATGATAATGAATTCATTCAAATCCAGATGTTCGAGCGCTGTAAGGCAACTCGGAGGACTCGATCATCCCATATCAATGTACCTCACCGACCTCACTTGTAAGCAACGATCCAAAGCGGCATAAGAAGCAAGGCTCGTGATCTTGTCGCCACAACCACAACCACCTCTGACTCGATCGTTCATCTTGTCACCGGCGAAACTCCCTTTCGCTATCCTCAACGGCTTCACAACTCGACTAGATGGGGGAAACCCCGCCGCAGTCCTCCTCACAACAACGAAGAAGACACAGCGTTGACGGACGCCCAACGCCTCGCAGTCGCTCGTAACTTGAACCACCCGATGCATATATTCGTAACACCTCAGAAGGACGATCCCGAGACTTTCAGAGTGCGCTGGGTGATGACGACCGGAGAAGTCTCGCTCTGCGGACACGCGACCCTCTGCGCCTCGGGGTTGTTGTTCGGAGAGGGACCAGGCAGCACGTTCCACATGCCCGGCGCGAGCGCAGCACGAACCCTCCGGTTCACCGGGTTGTAAAACTCGTTGACGGGGAGAAAGGTCGAAGATGGGAAGATAGAGATCGCGTTGAAAATTGCGCAGGTGGACGAACTGGATAGAGAAGACCCTCGTGCGGTCAGCCTACGAGCGGTAGGTGTGGATCGAAGTCCGACGTATGGGGGATACAGCCTCATCGAGGTCGACACGGATAACCTGGGAGCTGTAGTCGTTGATCTGAATGGAGAGGTACACTTATATCCCCGCTACCTCTGGTAGTGGGTCTTAGCTTCAACCCGCATAATGGTATAGGGCTCCCTGCGAAATATTTCATGTCACGTGCTGACCCGGGTAGGGCGTCTATTCTACGTCTTCCGCCTCTCCGTTCACTCGCCAACGCTCTCTTCATTCGGTCGACAACTGTTTTCCAATCGGTTGACAAACACGGCTAAATCCCTCCGCATACCATCTATCATGAGAGGGCAGAGCTGCTTCTTCCGCTTCACATGTCTCTCGCGCTGCACGGCCGTTGTGGTGGCATCCCCGCCTCGATTGCGTTGGACGGTTCGGCTGCGCGGTCATGCGTTTCGACCTCCTTCGCTTTGGCGCACAACCTACCTCGAAACGTCAAGCAAGTCGGCGATGATGTCGAAATAACTACTCAGGGGCCTATCGTTCTCCCAACACCGGGCGGGTGGTATACGACAACCATGCCCATTCGCATAGGTTATGCTCGTGTGTATGATGTCGTACTGGGCCTTGATTGGCAACGTGTAGTGCAACCTAGAATTGACGGTCCCGTTGTTCTTGATCCCTTGGACGGGCACGTCATTGATCGCTATGTTCAATGGACGAGGGGTAAACACGGTGTGTGGGTTTAATATAACACGTGCAGTACAGCTACTGAAACAATGCTCCAGATTACAGTCGGACAGAGCCTTCCAACGCAGCAGACGATCTGAGTGAACAATCGTCCTCCCTTGGCCGGGGAAGTATAAGGATGTGTGCCACTATACAAGGAAGTGTACGTTCTATATTTGCGTCAACTTCGCTCTGGGATAGTTTGTCGTTGGTCGAACTCGTCGACTTAGCGGACATGCATGGGATGGGGCACTCAGACAGTAGTGCAAGCGATATAAGAGAACATGTTATCCGGCATATACTGAGTGGTCACTGTCGGACGGGCGGAGGTTCTGCGTGCTCGATGTTGTGTGGAAATAGCGATGCTGACGAATTTCGGACCGACTTGCTAAGACGAGTGGTAGAAGAAGTTCGTGATTGTCGTGCTCCACGGTTGGCTCTGGTCGCTCGCTCGCTACACATAGACGTTAGCGGCCCGGAGGCATCCGTGAGAGACTGTATTGTGTCATCACTGAAGAGCACACTCACCGGGTGGAGGGACCTCTAGGTCTATGGTAGAATTGTTAGTCATCGGCGTTAATAGGCATCCGATTCGGACTTTGAATAAACGGCAATCTCTAATGTTAGGGTGGGAGCGATTCGGTCTGGGTCAGAGAATATCGGCCATATCCTCTAAGGTTAGAGTGGGCGGTCTGCTTCAAGGTTAGAGTAGGTAGTCCAGTTCTAGGTCAGAGTTCTGGATGTATCTGCACTCATTCTAACGTTGATGTGGCCGAACACTGTACGATAGAATAAATATATATATTGCTGATATATAGCTGATAAATATACAGTGCCACGCGCATACATCGACAATTGCGAAGATCCCTGAACCGTCGTGCAACATTGTGCAGTAGTACTTGTAGCACATGTACATTGCACGCACCTAAGATTTGTGTTGTTGTGTTGTGGCCCAAACTAATATCTGAACGCCGGCCCAGGTGATCAGCATGATGTTCGCATGTCGCAACCTGCAGCAGACTACTCGTCAGAGAACTACCGGGTGAGAATGAACACATACCTTGCATGATGACTGTGCAGGGATGAGAGGTATAAGCATCAGCAAGGATCCTTACAAAAGAGTAGTAAGTACTCATGGATACACGATCAGCAAATTACGAGCAGAAGAGAAGTACGTACCTGCCCTTGACATCCAGTCGCGCGACCCGAGGTTTCGAATCCATTGAGGAGTCAATGAGCAATAACACCTCCAATATATATGCAAGATATCTTACCTGAGGTGGAACATGAGTAGCTTTAATGAGCCAAGGGAGTTGAAAGCGGGATAGGAGACAAGTGCATGATAGAGGAGGACAAGCGACGAGCGCGGCCTGACGCCGGCTCGGCCTGGTTTTATCCCCAACAACTCTGCACGGGCCACGTTAAGATATGTCATGCACTCCGCGACGGAAGTGAGAGGGAGTGGACGGCAGGAGCACGTACTCGCAGACCTGCTCTAATATATTGCACAGATTAGAGTGAGCCGGACGCTCTAAAGAACGAGTGAAAGTAACTATGTCGTGCACTATAGTTTATTCTAACTCCGATATAGAAGATATACTCTAATTTCAGGAGTAAACGGAAGCCGGCGTTCCTCGGTCACCTATTCTAACATATTCCACATTAGACCACGAGGTGTCTCCACCCAGTGACTGTCATGTGGTGGACAACATGAACACGACGTGGGTGTACTGAACGACATAGAGGATATGAACTTAACGTCGTTGCTCGGTGTCGCTCGTGCACATGGTTTGAACGTGGACGAGCATCCGTCCAGAGAGAACTTGAGGGTGATTATATCGTCACATATCGCGAATGGGTCGTGTTATAAGTTGGATGATGCAGAAAAGGGTCCCGGGTGCAGTGACTTTCGTACTGAAGTACCCACATCGACCGCCGAGGGGGCAGATAACACAGATGCGCAGATTCGGTTGTTGACTCGGTTGACTCCTAAATTGCACGGCCGCGCTCTGAAGCGCATCCTGCAAGCGAACTCTGTTCCATTTGACCACGGCTGTGGCGTAGCAAGGTTGCGTCGAGAGCTGAAAAAATATGTCACGAAACTTCGGAAAGGTAAACGGTCGGCGGACAGACGCCAGGACCGTCATCATGAAAGGGCGGATGCTCGTTCCGCTCGTGAGGAAGTTCGAGCTCGTGTTCGTCGCGAGTGGCCGCGGCAGATCAAGCCGGAACTGAAAGAGAAGCTGATCCGTGTATTTCGACGAGAGACGGGATCCGCTGTTCTGCGGCAGTTCACCTGCGCTTCATGTGCAGGTAGGTTTCGCAATGGTGAGAAGAAGAAGGAGAATTTAAAAGATTTGCCGCTTGATGTGCTACGCTGTCCTGCAGATGTTAGGGAGCAAGCTCCTGCGTTACCGATGCCCAATTTGTCGAAGTTCCAGATCAGCGTGGATGATGTTCTTCTACACGAGGACGGCTTGTCCATAGAAGACGACGAAGTCTATGCTGCGCTACGCCCTGAATGTTGCTCGTGTCTTCGAAGGTGTACACTTCCGCCGCTAGCTCTGGCGAATAAATTGTACAGAGGGCCAGTGCCGAGCGAATTGCGAGATCTTACATTCATAGAGGAACAGATAATAGCGCGATGCCGGTCGAAGTGTTGCATTGTGCACTTACGGACTGATAGTGAGGACGAAGATGCACCGGTGCTGCCTAGCACTCAGAGGGGATTCAAAGGTCATATCATAATTCATCCGCAGAGGGCGGAACAGGTCGCGGCGATTCTCCCACCAACTGTGGAGGACATAGTCACACCTATATGTGTAATATTTGTCGGCTCTGTCGTCCCTACGAAGCAGTGGTTAGAAAGAAAAGCTAAACCGTTGGTCGTGCGGAGGGAAAGAATTCGCGCGGCCCTGTGCTGGCTGAAAGCGAATAATCCTCTGTACAGAAGTATCGAGATTGATGAGAGGAGATTGGAAGACATACCAATCGAAGGCTTGTTGCCGTATCCAACCGAACATTTGCCATCAGTGGAAGCGAGTGAAGCTGTGACGGCCCGGTACGATTGTATGCAGCCATCCGATCATGGGGGACTGCAACCTCTCACAAATATCCGCAGTCCCAAGAATGATGTGCAGGTGGACGGCGATACCGTTATGCAAGAAGTAGTGTTAGGAGGTTCCGGACCGCTTAACGAATGTGCATCGTCTGAACATGAACGCGGCACGGTAAATACATGTCGTAGTGAGACGCCGACGGTCCTGGGTGGAACGCCACATGCGCCAGCGGACATCACAATGCGAGACATTGAGCGGCAGCAGGTTGAATTCCAGAAGGTGGTTATCACGGATGTTGACGGTCATACTCCGTCAAGCCAATTATGCGCTGCCGCAATCAGACATATCAAACGTAAGGGAGGGGGGTACGTTGAAATGCCGCACGATCCACAACCTGTGAACGAATTCTGTAATCCGTCGTTATTTCCTATGATATATCCTACCCTCTTTCCGTATGGCATAGGAGGTTTCGAAGAGCGAACACGCACAAAGGCGTTATCTTTGAAGCGACAGGTCAAACACTTGTTAAATTCGGTATTCAATGAATTTCAGACGCATCATACCTTCCTATTCACCGCGTTCAATATCCTACAACGGCGGACATTATTATTGAACACGGGTTTGAAGGTTCGTCGAGAGCACTTTCGATTATTCGCGGACCGCTTTGCGGCGGTGTCTGAGGAGGCTGTTGCTCGAGTGTGTGCGCGGATAGCGGAAACTGGATCGCCTACGTATGATACGGAAGAGGAGCGCCGTGTTGTAGACCTCATGAAGGAAGTGCAAGTGGTGACGCGTGATGTTCCCAGATCTTCTGCTGCGCGTGTGGCGATGCGAAATCAGATACGAGCGCTCATGGCTACCCAAGGTATGCCTAGCTTCTATATCACGATCAATCCTGCCGATATCTATAATCCGGTAGTAAAGCTCCTGGGGGGCGCCGACATAGACGTGGACAAACTTCTCCCCGAGGAGGTTCCTGACTCGTGGAACCAATCGATATTGGTAGCGCGGAACCCCTTCGTTGGGGTGAAGTTCTTTAATATCTACATGAAGGCATTCATCAAGGAATTGTTAGGGTACGATCCTTCTCAGTTCAATGACGAAGGGGGTGTGTTAGGCGTGGTCAAAGCTTACTATGGATGTGTCGAGGCCCAAGGCCGAGGTACACTTCACTGCCATATGATGGTGTGGGTGGAGGGTGGTCTGAGCCCGTTAGCGTTGCAGGAGAGGCTGCGGAGCGTTGATGGACCAGAATTCGGCCAAAGGCTGATAGAGTTCCTTGATGATGTTATCGCTAATCACATACCTGAGGAACGTTCCGTGAACGCGGACGCTGTGCCAACTGTGAATGGTCATCCTGACAGCTCTCGAGGGTTTCCCCTCGACCTGCATGGTGAGGATCTTCGAACATTTCGACAAAATGATTTGAGATCACTAGTGGAACATAACCAAGTGCATAAACATACGGCGACATGTTATAAGTATTGCAAGGACTCCGGACCGCGAGAATGTCGATTTGACCTTGATGAACAGAACGTGATCAATGAAAGCAGTTGTGACCCGGAGACTGGCGAACTGGCGCTGCGGATCTTGAACGGCATGGTAAATAACTATAATCCGACCATACTGGAAAGCTTGCGCTGTAATATGGATATTCAATTCATAGGTACTGGGGAGGAGGCGAAAGCTGTGATCTACTACATTACCGATTACATCACGAAGTCGCCGTTGAAAGCTCATGTTTCGTACGCGGCTCTTGAAATGGCTGTGAAGCGCTTGGCAGCCATCGAGAACGCTGGAAGTGATGTCAGCGAACGTGCTAAACATTTACTGCAACGTACTGCATTCGCGCTGATATCGAACCAGGAATTGTCTGCTCAACAAGTGGCGTCCTACCTCCTAGATTTCGAGGACCATTTTACCAGTCATGACTTTGCGAACCTATACTGGACTTCGTTTGAGCGGTTTATTAACAAGGCAGTTCCGATTAACGTGAATACCGACACGACTTACACTGCAGACATTATCAGTGATGAATTTTCGGCAGAAGATGCGACGAATACTGAAGCGAGGCAAGCGCAACCTGTGGATGATCATGAAGAGTGTAATGAGGATGACGTTCGAATTGGTACCACTCCGGACGGCGGCGTTGTTCAACTCAGTTCGCAAACCACCGATTACGTCTTTCGCGGTGCGCAGCTGAACGAAATGTGCCTATGGGAGTTTGTGTCATCCACACGGAAAGAAACAATATATCGAACACGTGCAGATCGTGAGCAGGCAGAGGAGGTTGACGACGTTGTCAATGACGAACCAGGACATGCTCTGCCCGAAGATCCTTTTGGCGTGCGAGATGCACGGCAAAGAGCAACTGTGAAGTTTGCAGAGGGGCATCCTGAACGGGAACGGAAGTGTTGTGTTGTGCAGCCTGAAGAACGGCTCAGTATACCTGTTCTAATAGGTCCGTCAGTGCCAAGGCGAGACCGAGAGAATGACAAAGAACGATACTGTCGGTTGATGCTCATACTATTCAAGCCGTGGAAGGAACCCGCCAATTTACTGGAAGATTCGTTAACGTGGCAAGACACGTTCGAGCGTTACCATCCCAGCTTCTCTGAGCTTGCGCTTGAAGTAATGAACAATCTGCAGCTATTACATGAGTGCAAGGATAGCCGTAATGATCATATTAAACGCGGACGAAATCGTCGACGAAGGTGCCGCGCTACTGGATTTCATGAACGTGGTGAAATTGATGAGGATGACGCGCTTGTAGGTGATCAAGACGAGCAGCAGATACTTACACACCTAGAGTCCATCGCAAGCTCAAAAGGCAGACACAAAGATAAGGAACGTGCACGAGTACAGGAATGTCTCACCGCAGCCGACCGCTTTGGCTTGTTCAGAACTTGTGGAGAGAGTGTGGATGCGACCAACATGTCTGAATCAGACGTCACCCTGTTGGAGGACGATGCTGTCGATCTAGAGAGCAAATGGAGGTCAGAATATGACGCACGTAGAAAGGAATGGAAACGGTTGTTGGCGACGAAACCCAATTGTGTTCCAGGGGAGATAGGGACACAGACCGACAGTGCTCCTGCTATCAGTGTCGGCATTCGCGATACTACTACACTGAATGACTCCCATTCCTCCGTGATGGCAGACCACGACGGTGTTCGCGTTGCTGATCCCATATATGCTGTGACAGCGAAATCTGTAGACATTGAACAACATATTACTACGTGGAATCTGAATATTGAGCAGGCGCGTGCGTTTCGAATAGTCGCCGAACACTCACTGCAGAACAAACCTCCTCCTCTACGAATGTTCCTAGGAGGCGTTGGAGGGACGGGAAAATCACGCGTGATACAAGCGTTGACGTCTTTCTTTGCCGCTCGTAATGAAGCCCGTCGTCTTCGGCTCGCGTCGTTCACAGGCGTAGCTGCGCGTAATATCGCGGGTACGACTCTACACTCTGCACTGGGCCTCGATCAACGAAAGGGAGGGAAGGTAGGCCAGAAAACCAAAAGAGACCTCGAGGCTATGTGGGACGGGGTCGACTATCTGTTGATTGATGAAGTGTCAATGGTTGGATGTAAACTGCTTGCACGTGTTAGCGAAGCCCTCACTCAGGCGACTTCGGATACATCTGCATTCGGAGGGATCAACATAATTCTCGCCGGAGATTTCGCACAGCTCCCACCAGTTTCCGAAACAAGACTGTACGCGTGGGTGAAAACGTCACGGAATGCAGCGAGGACAGCCGGTCAGGACATCGTGTTGGGCAAGCTATTGTGGCTGTCTTTCAACACCGTTGTAATTCTGAAAGATGTTATGCGTCAGCGAGGCGATGTGACTTTCATAGACTTGTTAAGCCATCTTCGCGAAGGGCGCTGTACTGACAAAGATTATGATGCTCTTTCCGGAAGAGTGTTGGGGAACATCCCTGCAAACACGTTCCAGCCTTCGCAAGCTCGCGCCCCCATCATCGTATACGATAACGCTACTAAAGACGCGATGAATGTCAGAGCCGCAGAAGCATATGCTGAACGTACCGGTCGACCACTGCACTGGTATTATGCGCGCGACAGTTACGCCGGTCAATTGATTCGCGAACCAGCGCTTCAGGAAGCTCTAGAAGAGATGCATTCAGGGCAAACTTCTCACAGACTGGGAAAGATACCACTTGTCCTCGGTATGCCGGTTATTATATCACAAAATTATGACGTGGGAGGGGGATAGTGAATGGTAGCATCGGTACGTTGAGAAGCGTTCGCTTCATCGTAGATCGCGAAAGTGGAAAGCAATACTTGAGGTCTTGTGTTGTAGAGCTTGATTCCACGCTTGCTTCGAGCATGCACGACCTTCCAGACGGGAACTTCCCTGTGTTGGAGGACACGGTGAACATGAGCTTCATTCACCCACATAGCAGTGCTCGTTGCTCAGTGAAGCGTACACAAGTGCCCATACAACCTGCTTTTGCTATAACAGCCCATAAAGCTCAGGGGCAGACATTTGAATCCGTTGTCGTGGACCTTGCAGGTTGTTCAGGCACCGAGGCGCCATATGTGATGCTTTCCAGAGCCACTTCGTTACGTGGAGTTATTGTACTTCGAGCGTTTGATAAATCGAAGATCACCTGCAGGTCATCAGAAGATATACGGAAGGAGAATCACCGCTTACATGTCCTTGCGTTGCGTACAGTACTGGAGAACGGGTCTGACACAGAGGTCACCCAGGCGCGCAATGCGCTGCAAACTAAAGGAATCAACGTCGCTGACGAAGATGGACGCTTACCATGTTCCGGTGTAGAGGTTGACCATGTGCCTCCATCAGCTGCTGAACGGAGTACCGCGTTGTTGTGTATCCAAGACAGATTGCACGCAGATTACATGTACGCCGACTCGCGGAAACGGCGTCTACCTCCTGCACAATCTCCGCCGGATGAACGAGAGAGGAAACGTCTACGGAATAAGCGCTGACGAGCGTTTTGCGCATGTATCGCTTGCCGACTGAGTGTCATCAATGCATCACTCCTTGTCTCCCTCTCGATTTCTTGGTCTGTCGCTTACACGCCGTGGACTATGTGTGATGTCTACAACTTTACAGTGAACGTGCGTTTTCGGCGCGCAGTAAAGACAAGGTATGGGTGCGTGGAAATGCTCGTAACGTCCATATCGTACGAAATGGGGAAGTCCGCATCGTTCCGTAAGTCCGCCACGATGTGTCATGCAGTGACCACCGTGGACCACCTATACTATGTACATTCTTCGTTCCATGTATAAAGATACAAGGCGGAGATGTGCTTTGTACTGTCATGGATTCACGCCTGCCCTCACCTAACGATATGAGTAGTGATGATTGCAGGTAAGTGCTCTCGTCGTATGGATTCCACCTATTGACGTCGTCGCAGTTCGACATTATCCGGGGACTCGCTCGTACATACGGGGTGTCGGGTGGACAACTCCACTGAAGTCGCTCGTGCATTGACATTGGACTTATCTGACGGTACGCCGTACTTGCCCATGCACATATCCAGTGCCATATTTCGGTCAGTGCCACCAATGAAACACCACGGTATATTCTAATCATGTTGCAGGGAACGGATACAAGGTTTCCTCGACATTACAGGACCCAACAACCGCTACTCTCTGACTACAGTCCCTGATGAAAGCACGTGGGGGGATGGGCGGCTGAAGAACGTGTTATGCGTGGAAGGACTTCCCATCACCCTGCTCGTCGTAGGAGAGCTGAACAGTGTTCGCGCACACATGACCGCTGGGCCCGACCGTACAACGATGTTCATTGGCGTGGAGCTTCTTCGCGACGTCGACCGTCATCGTCGGGATTCGCTTGTTGCTCGAATCGGGACAAAGTCGCTCGGTATGTTTTGGCATTGATGATAACGGCGCATAGAACGTACACTAATGTGTTATCTGTATGTGCAGCGGTCGATGATGCTTTCTATGCATCCCGTGGCCAAGCATCAGCACATCCAGTGAGTGGTTGTCGATAATTTGTGTCGAGCGGACTGCTCACGTTTGCTGTAGTTGTTCTCCTCCATTTTTGACGCAACTGAAGCTTACGATTCCGATCGTGTTATGCCGAAGCTTACCCTTCATGATGTTTCTGTAGGTGACATGGTGCTATTGGAGTGTTTTGTGGTTTGACGTACTACCGCTACCCCCCCTCCTTTTGATCTCAACTTCCTGTTAGATGCTATGTCGGTGATCGTCCGCGCGCCTCGTCGTGCTGCGTCATAGTGGCGTATAAATTCCAATTACCGCTACATTACCTGTCAATACGCCCTGACGTGAAGTTGTATGTTGCATGAACGTATCGTTCTCCGTCGTCGTACGCGGAATGCAGTCCATCGCGCCTTCTGTACCTGCCAACGGATCTCCAAAGGGGTCTTTCACCACGATGCGTCATCAGCTAATTTGTGATTGCGCTTGTACTGTACTGACAAACTATATCCCGCAGCTCCATAGTACATTTACAGCAGACAGCTGCGTATCATTTGCCGCCACCCACATTCTCGTCCACGTCGTCGCCTCTGGGACCTCCCAAACAATGTTTAACCTCATTATGTATGTACATTCTCGCACTGTCCATTCCTACCCCACCATAACCGCACGTCATGAACACGACGTATGCATCTGCCTTTGTGCTGTACATCGCACCCCATTCACGCAAGTTCTCCATCACCAATTGAGCGTCAACATTACATTCTCACGTAACAATTCCCATCGTACAGTTCTCCGACGCTGCTGTTCTGCGTCGTCCGTGCACTCCGTTGGTTATGTATGACTCCGTTGGTAATGTATATTTTGCATTTGTTATGCAGCCCGTGGACATCCATTCCTCATCCTGACGTCAGAATCCACGCTCGGTGTATGTGGCCGAACCCCTTCGCTTGAAGCCATCTTCAGCGCTCGGCATATAAGAATTGGCCATGGAACGCTCTCATTCATCGCCATCGTCCACTTCATCCTTTTCCCTGCCGTCTACTCCACGCCCTTGACATGACTGTCTCCACCCGCAAGCATAAGCAGAACGATCCTGATCAAGAGAATCTTGATCCTAAACGTCAAAGGTATGATCTGCTTAGCGTGTTCTTACTTCTCAAAACTAATTGTTTCAGGACGTTTCTCACCGTTGGTGACGAGTCTGTTAGCGTAGACGGTGGTGAACACGTCGGCACAGCCATTACATCTGAGGACTTGCCCACGCAGCCTGTGGGCTTCTCATCAACGCGCGTTCAGCCGTCGACCATGGCAGCTTCAACACCTTCAGCTGTTCCGGTGTCGGATGAAGACAGTATCCCTCAATTCGAAGCAGTGGGATCGGCAGAGAACACCGATGCCACCCAGTCTGCTACCGCTTGGTAAGCCGCTTCGCACCATGTGGAAATCGACCTCTACTTATGATTATTGTCAACGACCAGTCCTCTTGACGACATCACTACGAAGGACACGTTGTCCACCGATGTCGACAGTGTACAACCAGGTACCCCGGTTACATCTGCGCAGTTGTCAATACGTCCTGCCGAAACCGAGTACATATCTGCCAACTTCATCAAGTAAGTGGCTCTATCCGCGTTTAACACTCCGCCCACATATTGATATATTTATTTCTGCGTCAGTCGCTTGGTACCCATTATAAACTTTGTTGACAAGAGCGCGAACCGTTTCTCTCTCGGTCTGATGCCGCTCAATGCGGAATGGGGACCTACTGGTGATGGAAAGGGCCTCGACAAATACCTTTGTCGCAACGGTAGACCCATCACGATATGGATGACGGGTATCGCAACGTCCGTGTGGTTGGCTCCCATCGAAGGCTCCCGTGTCAATGTTGGTGTTCGCCTTTTGACGAACCGCGATGTGGAGGTTGCTCATCGTATTTTGTATGGGCGGAGCCAACCTGAAGGCGGTACGTGCTCCAATCTGATAGCGTGAACGTTGCGTGCGCTAACCGCTCATATTAGATGCCTCTCATGCGGGAGTCTCTACGTATGCCAGCCGCTTCCTCAACAACAGAGGAGAGACAGCGTGTACCTCGTTCGAGGACGTATACGACACCACGGACTCGCTCGAAAGCTGGACGAGTATGATGAAAAGCAACCACGACAGCGTCAAAAAGACCGACATTGTCCTCGTAGAGTGTTATGTCAAACGATACAAAGCCACCCGCGATCCAGGAACTCGTCAGGGCTGGAACCGATGGGGGTTAGTTTCGAGCTTCTTCGCGTCGCGAAACTGCTAGACGGGCCTGGTGCTGTGGAGCTTGTTCCAGAGGAAAGCAACGTAAACCTGTAAAGGTCATACCGGTATGTCCTTTAAATTGTGCTATTGGTACATCACATATCTGACGTACGTACATCTCTGTGCTGTATGTAGCCGCTGAATGTGGACGCTCAGACTTTGAAGTATTTCTGCTTACTCTTCTTCCATTGTATGTCGTATGTTCTACTGTACCATGTATGTTCCGTACCACCTTGTACTGTATCTTCCGACTGTGACACCACGGTGCATTACTTGAATCTATGATGTATTTGCGCTTTACTTCAGTCGAACACATCCACATCAGTGGTTACAAGATTAACATCGTCATCAATGACAGTTTCACCGGCGCCCTCGTCCCGCACGTCGTCGCCACTGTATCCCATATCCTCTGTGGCTCCGACGGATGGGTCCACCGTCGATAGCGGATTGGTAAACCACTTGACCCCTTCCTGCGTCTGTGTCCTGACGAATATACGGACGGCCGGGGATTCACGATCTGTATCGATGGATAGGCAAATAGTAATGACCTGAATCAGCTGTGGTACAAGTCAGCACTGAACGGTGTACAGAGCACGCGCCGTTATCTTACACGTCGATTCGATGCATCTTTCCTCGCCAGGACCATGTAGATCGGGGACGTGAATACGTCGGTAGAAACATAGATTTGCGCTCCCGCCTGCGGCAGAGCGGCATTAATCCCGGACCGTTCTTCGTGCTCGTGTGACGCAGAACAATCATGCTTCAACACCATGCAGCGGACTTGCGCGTCCGCGGGCAGCAAGCCGTCGTCACAGACGAACACATTGATCAAGATGTGTCTCTAACAAATAGTTAGCGAAGTACGCACCACGTGACAAACACTCACCATGTTATCGTCTCCAAACAGCACTGAGCGCGCGCGCACATATAGCGGTATGAGGAGCGATTGGCCCAAGGTGATGGCGTACGCGCTCGACATCACAGTTTAAGATCGTGCTGCGAAAAGTACCCTCCCTCGCACGGGTTTTATATCAGTGCACGATGTAAGACATGTCGAATGACCATGCCTTCACTAACATTCACAGTCCGCGTACAAGCACGTATCACCTTACCTCACGGCATGGAACTTACCAAACATCTTTCCAGTACATTACTCGCGACGCTCCAGCGAAGAGCCGCCCATGCCGACGTCTTCGGATCGCATCATGCAACATGAGCGCCTTCTTATGCTTTTCCCACCGACGTACGCGCGCGCACACATCGATATATTCTCTTTCTTTGTCTAAGGCTCTCATGTGATGTAATTCATTCTAGTGCTTTCAATTTTCCATGTACTCGTTATCTTCGCCACCAACCACGTCCAGTTGTCCGACCTCTTCAGGCAGCCTCCCTGCCCGCATCACTACAGGAGCACGACGGTCCCGCCCGGCATCTACACCGGCTGTATCGGTGCGGGTGTATTTCTCCTGTACGACACAATATGAATAGGTGGGTTCAGAAGTTCTGATCACGCTCACCTTTGCCTCTCGAGCACTCCAAAGTCGAACAACCTCGTGCATTGCGAAATCAACGATAGTCTGCCGCCGCTTCCGGCTGACTACCGTCCTTATGTGTGCGGTGACCGCTACCTCAATGAAATCCCCTCTTCTAATGGCGTCTGGCGAGACGGGGATGTTCGTACCGTTCGGGCGGCGGACACATGTGTCAATGGTGTGGTCGATACACCACCGGGACGACATCCTCCTCGCTGCTTTGAAAGGATCGTTGATGTCGTTCAACTCAACGACTGAGTTCCGCTGACCCGTTGGCCGAACCTGCGTTGAAGGTAAGTTATCGTACTGCTCACAACGTCGACCCCCTCACCTTTGTGAACACCGTACGGCGAAGGGTAATGCTGTTCTCGTCCTCATCCATGCGAGGCTCTCCCCCCGTCTGGGTATGGACAACCATGAGGATGTTCTGCAGCGCGCGCCGCTGGGCGCTGAACGCGTCTTCCACGCCACCCGACTGCAACTTCAGAAACTGCTGTGCCTGAGGTGCGTCCCGCTCTTCCCTGCGTATTTTCAGTAACAGGGACGATTACGATGTTTTAAACTCACCCTCGCCAGTTTCCCAACACTCCCAGTGCATGATCCCCCATGAAGCCTTGCAGTAACACTGTAACTTCATACAGAGCGTCTCCTCCTCCTTGCGGGAGCATGGTGTGGTCGTAGACGAGGTGTTTCACAAGACAGCCGTCCGCGGATTCTGCTTCGTCGTCGATGACGGTTGCCCAATCATATAGGTCGTCGTATTCCTCGGGCACAAACCTCCAGCTATCGCGAACTTGAAGGTCCCTCAACCTGGGAGACACCCGCCCAAGTCCGTTCGGCCAAAGAGAGGGCAGTATCGCGCAGTTCACTACGGACACCATAAGTGTACTGTTTTCACTTGGATGATTAAACGCACTGACCAGTGATCAAAGACATTGCACAGTTGAGCGGTGAAGCCTGCCCCATCCGCTCGCGCGAATTTATACGCTGACAGTCTTCAACTTTTCCTGTATGGAGATACATCCCACAAGTGCGCATGCCCTTTGCAATTTCGTCACAACTTCCCATTGCAGACGCTTACTGATGGCAGAACAAGTACTGCGCAAGTTACAGACCCACCTATGAATTGCAGACCTTCGTGTTTCCGCTCTCCGAGCGCCCTGCATGCTTTTCATTGTATATTATGGAGTCCTATGTCCATCTCTGGTGGCCAAGTCTTCGTCGTGGCGAACAACTGACGTCTGTACATGTCAAAGTTATTCAGATCTTCGTCGTAAGTGCCTAATTCACTGTCTTTTCCATGTCTCGCAAACTATGTCGTCGAGCAGTGTATCTGTGGCATGGTGGTCGCATCACCGACTTCTCCTTCCGCGTTAACCTCCATATTTTTACGACAGGCTCCGTTCCGCATGCTGAAATCCGGCTCCTCCACAGCTTCCGGCATTTTGAAACGCATCCGTTCGTGTGTCAATCTCCATCGTACCGCCACTGACGTACTTGTTCTCATTCCCCCATGCACCCAGGTTCTCTCCCGACACCGTCGCTGCCCTGGCTCGCCATTCCCCATGCCTCCGGGCATGATCGCAAACTTCGTCGTCCTCTGCGGATCTCCCGCTGCGCGTCGCAGGCTGCATTGTAGTCTGATTCCGCATCCGCTGCTCGCTATAAATTGCGCCGCGAACCCGTTCTACACCACAACAACAACATGACAACCCTCGCGACATCGACCATGGTCCTCAGTGTACCTATCTACATTCAGGCCCCCCCAGCAGAAGATGGCACGTGTAATGTACGTCCTGAAACTGAGTATTCTTCTTCGGTCCTTACCTCTTTTCAGCGCCATCTGTTGGTCACTGTTCATCTCATTCAAGTCGGCCCAGACAATGTACGCGTCGAAACATCTTGGAACGCACTGGAATGGAGTGCCTCCGCGCCAACCACCAATGTTGAGGTGTCCGTCCCTCGTCGCAGAGGCGTTCAAGTCTATTTGCCACGGAACCCATTCAACATGCCCATGTACGTCGTAATTACACGGCGCAATCGATATGGTACATCGGTATGTGCGCTTTCATTTTTGTTCTTCACATCCTGACAACTCCCCCATCCGCAGTATCGTGTCGGTACCGCTATTCATTTGCGTGACTCGCCCTCCGGTACCATAGGCCTCGACGTATCATTTCTACATATCCGAAGACGCAACGCCCTCCATTCGTCCCATGTATGCATTGTCCGTGGCGGCACTCCGATCCCAGCCGAGGATGTAGTTGGAGATGAGGCGAACGATGCTGAGTCTGGAGACGTTGCTCAGACCGGGGAACTGGATGAATGAATGTTCTCAACTTTCCGATGGACTTATCTCCGCTAATGTATGCCCGTGCCCCCGATATATAAGCTCTGACAATGACGTTCAAGCAGTTACAACAACTTGCCACATTGTACTATTGCTCTTCGCCGTTCCTACACCGCCAAACACTTCCCTTACACCGTTCTATAGTCCCATCGGACTTTACCATGTCACCCTCGTGAGTTCGTTCCCTACCGCATGCCTATCTTTCCTTGACGACAATGCTAGACCTACCACCACACCCGAGAGCACAATGCAAAGTCCCACGTCGTGCGCGCTTGCTACCGACACCTCTACGACAGTCCCGTGAGATTTTTTGTGCTCCCAGTGACAGTATCCTTAATTTCATCATGGACCTTTCTTCTACAGCGATGGTGTTCTGCCCTCCGTCTGCGATAACAATGTAGACGACACCGCCCAATCTGCCGCGGAATCTGAGCGCAATGCACACTACAAGCTCTCTGCGGTTGACATCGCTCGTGAGGACACGGACCGGCCGAATTTGTGAGGGCCTTCCGTCCCGACAATGTCGCTTATAAATCTCACCTCTTATCCACTAGCAACAACCTCTTTGCCACCGCTGCCGACAAGGACCTCTGTGCCCTACAACAATGGCGCGCGGAATCCGACTTGCACGACGTCGCCGGTGCACATGCTCTGGACCTCCGTTACATGGTCGCACTGTCGCACTTCGTCGAGAAGCCTTTGCTATTCCGAGACATGTTACGCATCACCTCTTCCGTCCTGTCTGGCTCAACTGCACTCCACATACTCGATAATGAACGTGCCGCGCAGTGGTCCCCTTCCGATCTCAACATCTACACTCCCCGCCACGGACTCCAAGCTTTTGTCGACTACCTTTGCGCATCAGAGGGTTACTCCGTGACGAAAATTGATACATCCAAATACCCATACGACAATTCGTCGATTGAGAAAGTCGTGCATCTCCAGCGCACCGATCATGAAATCGATGTCATCCAATCGTCGTCGTCCTCCGCCCTGGAACCCATCCCCCTGTTTTGGTCATCCCATCTCATGAACTACCTCACCGCGGACGGGTTCTGTGTCGCGTACCCGACCTACACACTGTCTGGAAGAGGCCTTTTGAACCCGTTCAAACTCGTCGGCCTCCAGATCCCTCCTCCCCGCTCGATCAACGCCATGGAAAAGTATGTCGCTCGAGGCTACAATTTTCGAGCACGCCCTCTTGCGTGGTCCGCGAACACCAGAGCCGAATGCGACGCCGACATAGGGTGCGCTCGCACCATACGTTTCTTCGGAGATATGCACTGTTTGATAGGATCTTTTGCTCCTATTGCTCACTTGGCCGCTTGTGAGCCGAAGGTCGCCCTACCGGATCCGTCTATCACGGTTCGCTGGATCCGCGGAGGTTACCCTTGCGGTGGACGATGCAAATTCTCCAACTCCTTTCAGGCCGCCGCAACGCCTCACGCCACAACCGTGTCCTTCCCGCTTCGTGTCGGACCTTACTTTTCATAGAGAATGTTCCTTACCGCTTGTTCGTCCTCCCTGATGATCTCAAATATATGCGAGCAGTACTGATACATAATCCAGTACGTCATGATCTTCTCCTTCCATAGCCCTCGGTGTTGTCCGTCATTTCACCATCTCTACACCTGTACATGCTCTGAGTCCTTTTGGTATGAACGATTGCGAAACATTCTTCACTTGCCATCCTTTGTAGGTTCGCATCCACATACTTCCGAAATGGAGGACCAGTTTAAATACTTTGCTGTCGCCTCCTCTACCTCTCCGCAACGTTTACAATGGCCGACGCCCCCTTCGTGCCACGGCCCACGAATCTGATGCAGTGAGTGGTAGTTCATACACAGTTTATAACCTGAATCTCCGCACTCGTGAGTTCTAACACGCCCAAGCTTGCCTCCAGAACTTCTGCGATCCATCCTCCAATACAGCGACATTCCCACTCTACTGGCCATACGTCGAACATGTGTCGAGCTCTACAACCACACCACGCATCTCCTAAATTCGGAACGTAACAACCTCCTTGAGCACTACGTACCCTCCTCCGATACGCTGTGCGCACACCTTGAAGAAACCCGAGCTGTGATTGGCGGTTTCGCTGCACTCAGTTTCCTCCTGCGCGACTCCTCCATGCGCCCCCCTACGTTGGAGATTTACGTCGCCTCTCCC
The DNA here is from genome assembly GCA_022264855.1 of Lenzites betulinus. Lineage (NCBI taxonomy): Eukaryota > Fungi > Basidiomycota > Agaricomycetes > Polyporales > Polyporaceae > Lenzites > Lenzites betulinus. Next base: position 387,677 of record JABYQU010000009.1, on the reverse strand, counting down.
CACGCAAACCATCTCATACAGTTGCTGGAGGACGATATCGAGATGGACTTGGACATCCAGCACGTGCTGAACCGGCGGTCACACTCCGCTTCCCTGCCATGCCATGTTCGCCGCGCGACCACGTTCCTCACTACTCGTGGGCGATCTATCACTATCTACACCTCAGTCTCCGATTCCGCGTTGGATCCCATCGCAGCCCGGCAATGCAGCGCACTGATCAACTGGATTTCCCCCTTCATCTTCGCATGCGCATACCCTACCCTCACGTTCCAGAGACGCTCGCTCGCACGGGCACCAAGCAAAACCCCTCTCGACATATCATCACAGTCCGACTACACATCACTCCTCCGGCATGGGTTCGATATCCGCGCCGAGCCGTCCGCATGGCGTGAATACGAACGACGCGCGTATACCTCGCAACACACCTGGAGGCAGCCCTGCGTTCGCGATCTCTTCCTCTGTCCTGAGCAAGGACGGTACTTCGGCGATCCTGGATCATTGGTTACCATGTTTGACCTGACTGCCATGGACGTCGACAACCTCCGTCGTCGCAGAGAACACCCCTACGCAATATCTGTCGCCTGGCGGTTACCTTCCTCCCGCCGACCGTGTGCTTCCGCATGTGGCACTTATGACCCCATATTACCCGAAGGTCTCCGTACCTTTCCCGTCATCCTAGTCGAGAACACTCTGAGGCTGCGCACTGTTTACCTTTCGTATCCCTCAATGTAAAGCCTTGTTCGTCTCAATCCTTTCTACCCTCGCGCGTCATTACGTTGTGTTCAGCGCTGAGCACGCGCCTACTGTGGGAATGTTCTTCAGGTGCTAGTATATTCCTCTTCCCTCTTCTTACGCTTTCTTAGCCCCTCCCACATTGTCGTCAATGTATCAGCCAAAGTTCTCTGTATTTTTGAAACCCATCATGAGACCGCCGTCGAAATCCACGGGACATTCTTCCCGCATGCATGCTAAGTAGTGAGACATGCACGGCTCATTCTTTAACGACGTCCTTATTGCTTTCAGTTCCCTCGTCCTCCCCTCCTCTCATGAACTTCAACTCTTCAGCCCATATCATGCCACCCAACGTGGACAGCGACAGCGCTGAAGTGCTCTGCAACAGGTCCGTCTATGTCCCCTGTTCGCGCACCGTTGCGCTCTCTGAGTCTTGTACACTCCCACAGGCAGCTTACCCCCGACATCGACGACATATCGTGCGCTACTCTGCCAAGGGGTACTCTCTGCGCATTGCACCAACGGTCGCATGGCGATATCGACGACATTTCCCGTACCACACCGCCGTGCGCGTTACAGCACGCGCTGCATCAGCCAACACCTAGCGACATAGATGACATATCGCACGCCACTCATCCGAGCGTGTTACAGCTTACGTTACATCAACGAACGCCAGACGTCGGCAACTTATCGCGCACAACACTCCCAAGGGGCTTACAGGTCGCGTTACAGCAGCGTAGTCTCACCGAGATGCCATACATCAACTTGCCCACTTGGATTCCGTTCTTGCGATCTCTGTACGTCCGTCGGGTATCACCAAACGTAGCTAACCTTCGCCTCCAGCAACATCGTCAATAGATTCAGCGCGTCCGCACCACGCAACTCCACGTACTATGTTACAGCCGTGCCTCCGAACAGCACGTGGGGCACAGGACTATCCTCACACCTTTTGTGTGAGCCCACGACGAGCCACCCTGTCACTATAAACATGATTAGCGTTGTGAAAGAGATGTCGACATCCATATCGCTGATTCACGGACGCGCTCGTACCAAGCTCATGCTGGGTTTCGTACGTGACGCTGATCGCGATGCAACGCGGCACTTCCTCCGCTTGGCGAACCCCTCTCCTGGTGTGTTCCTCATCAACGCCATGTAAGCCATTAATGCTGACATCAAACAGCACATCCCGGCAATTACTTCGAATGCGGTCGCGCTCCTCCCATATCAGACAGCCACTACGTATGTTGCTACGTTCCCTCAACGAACGACTATGTTTGACGAATATCCCCTTTTTGTAGCACCCCCCCATAGTTGTCGATCATTCCACCATGGGTATGGGCATCTCCGAAACTCTCTCATTTTCTCAAATCAAAGTCGGAGACATTGTAAGCGTACAGTGCTCGTGTTTCAGGTGGCACCGTATGCTCCATTCCTCGTACGATGAGTATTCTTGGTCGACGTGGTTCACAGGGTTCCATCTTCAGAGCATTCATCTCCTCGTGGTCGCACCATACTCCATTCCCCAACTAGAGCGTCCATTGTAACACACCGAATACAATTTTCTATGGAAATCAACCTCCGAACTGCGACACTCACCACTGCTGTCTCCATATCCGCTCTACACCATGTGGTCTGTTCCTTTCCCGTTAAAAACCTAACTTTGAGCAATCGCCCTTTCCAACTAGTTGTTCACCTCCCATGGCCACCAATCGCATCTCGTAAGTATCGCATTACATCCTCTTCGTTTGTCTTATATCTTATCAGAGTACACATAGACTGCAGCACACCCAACCGAACTGCAACGACACCGCTCACACGATCCTTATTAACGGTGCCTTCCAAAGCGACGTCACTAATTCCTCAGCGATCGTCGACCAATTCAAGCTGCGTTTCAAGCGCGCCTGGTGGTCGGTGCATAACGTACGGTACGATGTTTCTACGCTCGTTCAAACTTTCGTCACTAATTAATGTTCGTCAGCCGTATCCTCAGATTCCTCGACTTCGTATCATCCCAACACGCTATTCATTACGTTACTCAACTCCCTCCTAACGTTGATTGGGGCATTGACGGCAACGGTACCTGTTTATCCGATCGTCTCTCATCCCAACGACTTCTATTATGGATGGTCGGACCTATCACCTCTATCCATCTGTCCACCACTACTATGGATCCTCACACCAGATTTGAATTGGACATTGGCTTCCTGCGCAATTGTGATCGACATGCCATCAACAGCCTCCATGAACTCAGCAAACCAAAGCCATGTACGTCAAAAAGCTTTCCACTTTCCGACACGAGCCACTTCTTATTATACCACGCAGGGACAGACGGCAAAACCCTATGTGTATGTCGTTCGCGCATGCACTCCGATGGACCTCTCGTAAAGCTTCGTTTGCCCTCCTTCCGATACATATAATCTAACTGACGTTTTAGGTTTTTGACGCTATATACGATGCTACAGTTCAATATGGAGACCGTCAGAGTATGCAGCGTTTCAACGCTTTCGACCTCGTCCTCGACGTCGTCGTTTTGGTGGAGTTCTTCTGCTATCGCCGTCGTATCCCAACAAAAGGAACACCCCCTAACGCTTCCTGGCACACTACAAAATGGTATACCACTTTCGAACTCCATGCAGTGTCTCTATTAGTGCGCGCACCTCGAGCGACATATTCTCCCCCCCCTCGCAAGGTCTCTTTCACTCTGTGATAGTACACTCTGTACGGACGACGTTGTCCACTTCAGCCTTTTAATCCGATGGATAGCTTCTCATGCCACTTCTTCCGGAACTGTGCGTAACGTCCATAACGTCTTCCTCTGGACAGACTTAGCTCCGAACTTTTCTCTCCACTCTCTACTTTACAAAGTTGCATGCGCTCATCGTTTACAGCGTGATTTCTTCCAACTGCATATACGTGTAATGTTGCGGCTCGTCTGCGTACCGTTTGAAATGTGCTCCTCTTCGACTTCCGCTGTACGAGAGTACCAGCTACATACCGTTCTCCGTACTTTTACTCATTCATCCGCTCCGTTCCGCTCCTCCGCATCTTGCTATACATTTCAACACCTCACCTACCGCTATATTGCTCGTATAAGTGGCCTAACACTTCCCCATGTTCTGTCGCTTCCCTTTCTCATCCCGGACATCGCGCACAATGACAGCCAACGCCCCGCTATCGCCCTTACTACGGTATGTAACCCGATCATCCTCTCCCCCCCATACTCACAACACCATACAGGCTCCCCGTCGAGTTAACAACCATGATCACTTCACAGTGCGATCTTCCGTCACTCATCACACTCCGGAAAACATGCCGCGCGTTCTACCTGCATGCTAATGCAGTCTTGCTATCAGACCAACGCAGCCTCGCCCTCCACTACGTAACCAACCCCGATGAATTCTGGTCCGTCCTTGGCGAAACCCGTAGTGTCGTGGGGGGCTTCGGCGCCCTTAGCTTTCTGCTCCGCGATAAGTCAGTTCGCCCAAAGGATCTCGAAATATTTGCTCCTGCATCGCTTGCCGCGCAACTGGTCATACAAATGCAGAACATCGATGAACTGTCACTTACAGTCCGAACCGTCCGTGTTCACAAGCATCACTATCGCACCCTCCCCTTCCATGTTTCACGCGCTACCACTCTCGTCGCCACTCATGACCGCACGATTACGATCTACGCCTTCACATCAGACTCGCCCTTGCAACCTATCGCTCGGTCTCCCACGAGTGCCCTGATCAACTGGGTTTCAGCGGACGCATTTGCGTGCGGCTACCCAACTCTTACTTTACTTCGCCGCACCCTTGGACGCTTTCCTGAAGCTTCCGAAGAAGACCTTCACGCTCTGTACAAAGAGCTCCTACATAACGATTTCAAGGTCGCGTCAGAGCCCTTCCTGTGGCCTGAATATACCCATCTGTCCACACCATCCGATCCACCATGGCTGTTCCCCTGCCTTCGATCACTACACCTCTGTCCCGACCAGAGTCGATACTTCGGAGACGCAGGATCCTTGCAAACAGTCTTTAACCTCCTCGACTTCGACGAACACACTCTACGACGACAACAACGACCTCCTTACGGGTTGACCGTTGCGTGGCGCTTGGACAGTACCCGCCGAACGTGCACTGAGCTGTGCCTACTTTACGATCCGATCTTGCCCAACCATGTCTTTTCTTCACCCGTCTTCATTAGTGAGCCTTCTCCGTCTTTGCAAACAAGATATACATACATGGCCCCCATTGACACCAACTCTACAGTGGACAAACACGACTTTTTATAGACGTCCTCTTCTCGTTCCATCTTTACCGATACAACTTGAACGTTCAACTGTATATTTCACTTACACCCTATGTTATCATCCTTCTTTCTATCCAGCGGTTCACGTTCATCATTCCTCCTACATGAGACATCGCCGCCTTCATTCCACCGTGACATGAATGTAAACGCTCCATGACGGATCTAATCACCCATTCATCCCTCTCCAATGCTTCGATTCCGACTCCCCGCGAGCACACATAAAATGTGCGTGCGTTCTCGCAGCATTTTACTCCTCCCTCTCAAACATCCACAGCCAATATGCCGTTGCAGTCAAAACCTCAAGTGTTCCCTATCCTCCAGTACGCCGTCATACTCCCCTTTCGGTCGTATCGTTATACTCAACTGCCACGGTATTCATAGATTGCCAAGCGAGCTGCTTTGCCTCGTCATCAACAGCTGCGATATGACCACCCTTTTGGCTCTCCGAAGGACCTCTGTGATCTTCTCTTTCCACATCACCAATATCCTCGCGAGCGACCGCGATCGCCTACTCTCTCACTATGTGCCCGACTGCCACTCCCTCAAGCGACACTTGTTACAAGCACGTGCGTTAATCGGCGGTTTCTCCGTGCTCAGCTTCATCCTCCGCGACCCTTCCATACGCCCACCCTGCCTCGAGATATTCGTTCCGGCTTCTTCATCCGAATTGCTCAAGCGACTTTTGTGTGAGGATACCACTCTCCTGTTGCAGCTCGATCCATCCCCGCCCACACTCCCTCCTCATCCTTCAATGACGCTCGCTCATATCACTACCGTTACCACCTTCAATGCCGCCCACAACCGATTTGTTGCCATCTTCACCTCCACCTCCGAAACCGCTCTCGAACCTATCGCGGCATCCCCCGCAAGCGCAATGGTCAATTGGCTCTCTCCTTCCGCGTTCGGATGTGGCTATCCGGCCCTCACCCTGAAGCTGCAGTCCATAGTGATGGAGCCTTCTGACTACGACATCCCCCTCATACTGCTCTATGCAGACCTGGCACGACACGGCTTCCAAATATCCTTCGAACCCCACCGTTTCAACAACTGGAGTACCCGCATCCCCCCTTCTCCCATTCCCTCCCAACAGCCTTGTCTTCGACGGTGGTACTTGTGCCCGGACCAAGGACGGTTTTTTGGCGATGGAGGTTCTCTGGTGATGATCATCGACCTGCTCCACGAGGATCTCGAACAACTACGTATGTTACGTCAACCCCCTTACGGTGTCACTGTCGCATGGAGGATGCTGTGTGCCAGACGTTCGTGCACCGCGTGTTGCGCAGAAGTAGATCCCATTTTGCCGGAATTTGTCCATGTCATGCCTATCATTCTAGTCGAGCAAGGGTTTCGTTTGCGCGCTATGATTGGATAAACGTCCTCACTTGTGTTACTGTATTTCACCTTCGCTTCATACACATACTTAATATCATAACGATGGACATGCGCGTGTAACTACGTCTATCCGGCGCGATCATGCTCAAGGGAGGTGGCGGGTACTGCCGCTCGTCGGCGCTACAAGACTTATCACAATACGTGGCGAACAGCCGATCCGATCCAAGACTCAATCAAGACGTCCGTAAAAAATTGCATAAATAATGGAGCGTGCCATAGATCACGCTTTCGGAGGGTCTGAACATAAGACTCAGTTCAAAGACGTACAGTAACAGGAGTATAGTAGATCAACTCACATATCAAGAATCAATAGAGAGATTGACCATCATGAGAGATATGATCTTATCGACGGTGTTGACAAGCTCCTCCTGATAGGGCCCAGGAAAGAGACGCGCCAGGACATAATCCCATCCCGGCGATCCGAACGCCCGGTGGTGCATCCTCACGTACTCCCAAAAGTCGGGATAAAACCCGGCAAATTCCCAATCAAGTATGGCGGTGATCGTCGATCCATTGACCAAGATGTTGCGTGGCAATAGGTCGCCATGAACAAGATGTACCCTCGCATTTCTTGGGAGACGCGCGAGAAGCTCATCCGCGTAATCTGGGGTGCAGATATCGGACAAGAGGACGCGGTAGTAGCTGATGTACTCGTCCACAGAGGCGAACGGCGACGAGGGTTTATAGGGCCAGGGGAAGAAGTTATTGTTGAATGGACCGCCTGTGACCGAGCCAATGCTGGCGCTCGTGAACCGACGCAACTCTGTCTGGAGATGCAGTAGCTGGTCGGCGACGTGATCAAGCTGATGAGTGGTCATATGATCGATAACCGATTCAAGAGGCACGCCCGGCTATGGCGTTCAGAGTGTACAAAAAATGATACACTCCCCTCCACGGATAATCGACCATATTCCCCCACGGTAAACAGCCAATACCACGGATTACAGCTAATACCACGGATTACAGCCAATACCACGGATTACAAAACCCCAACCTAGGGACATAAGGAATAAGCGCCGGTCCTCGACCTGATCGGAACATCCCGGAAGAGCCCCGACGATAGCTGCGCACCCCTCCCGAGGCCAGCGCTCATCGTCCCCGACAGCGCGCTCGTCGTTGCTGACGGCGAGGAAGGCTTCGGCGGAGTATTACTAAATATGGTAATGTCTGCGCCCTTACCCTTAGCTTACAACAGAACACTAAATTTTGGTAATTGGAATTAGCTTATAATCGTTTCTACTATTAGATTGCGCTCTAATGGCTGCAACCGCCGCCCCAGGCAGCGTCGAGGGCGTCGAGCACGACGGGCACGATGGTCGGGGCAGTGACCGGCGATTTCCGGACGGGCGCTACGGACTTGGTGACCCAGAAAGCGTGTAGGCGCTTATATGTTTACCGTGGGATTGATGTCGATTATTCCGCGTGGGATAGTTTGATTATTTGTACATTCTGAACGTCATATGACTCCATACACCACCAGAATTTCTGAAAACATATCTAAGTCCAGCACACCGTAGACAGATAATCCTCATCCCCAAGCACTCACTCCCTGCAAAGCTATCAACCTCTACTCAGTACGCACCACCTTGACCTTCTTCAGATTCCCCCTCATCCTTGCGTAGGTATCATCATGGCCGTCCGACCGAACGCTAGGACCCTCGTGATCAACCCCCTGGGTCACATACACCCGGATGATGACTCCACGAAGTCTGTCTTTCTCCAGGCGGACGGCAAGACCACCGCGACGACGGGCGACCGCCATGTCCTCCTCTGCTGGATCAACTACCAAGACGAGGAGAAGACCGTCACGCAAATCCTTCAGCTCAGCGGTGGACCCGGAAACTACAGCTTCCACAACCCCGTCGTCAAGTACCAGTCTCAGCAGTCTTACGAGACCAACACGTTCTACACCCTCGGCGACTACACCCGTGCTCAGCGCGACCGCATCGTCGAGATCGCCCGCGGTCTTGATTTCAACATGAAGACCCGTGTCAACAGCTGCCGTACCTGGACCCGCCAGCTCTTCGTTGCCATGATGGCCGAAGGCCTCCTCTCTCAGGAGATATTCGACAAGATCGATAAGGACGTTCCCCTTAGGAAGCCCGAGGCTGAAGCAAGCATATTTGGCTGAACGGCGTATTCCTGGCAGTGATTCGACATGCGTATACGGGCTTCGCGGTGCAAATGATCCCGCTGTGTCCAAGTTGTACCAACCGCTGGTGAAGTCTGCCCGATACCACCCAGAGATGGTTCCATCAATATGTAGCAGCCCGGCATACGAAATGTGTACACATGTTACGGGCACGAGAATCTGCTCTTTGGCATTGCTGATATATATCTACGAAACTGTCGAGCACCAGCTCAAGGCCCGGGCCCATAGTAAGATCTAAAGTACACTAGTTAAGTCAGTGCTAAGTAGGCGGCGGCAGTGCGCGCGCGCGCAAGGAATAATCATCGGAATCACTGTACACTAACGGTACTTAGGCAAGAATGAACGTAGGGAGCCGACTATAGGGGTACACTATATGACACGATATTCGGAGAGGCGATATGGGATGAGATAGGTGGGGCGGGTTGAGAGACAGAGCACGCGTATGGGAGACTCTGTGTTTGCGCGGAGGAGGGGAGGAGAGGATGTGCGAGGATGAGCAGCGTGGATAGGGGCGCCGATTATATGTACTTGGGACCCGCGCGCGCGACGACAAGCGTGATAAGTAGAGCAATAAAGCATAGATGAGGGGGAGCGAGTGCGGGGACGGGACGCGGGCGTGCGGATGTTACATAGGGGCAGGTGCGGAGTTGGTGCGTGCTTCAAAGGAGTGTCGTTCGGTGGAGGACGTCTACGAGGAGTACGTCTCGGACTGGGAGGGATATTGTGAGTGAACGGAAGGTCAAGTAGAGCGTTTTTAGAATAGACTTACTGCTACTCAACACGGCACCCATCGTTGTGGGGTCCTGTGCAAATGTTAGGTCTCTTCGCTTTTAGGCGGATGTTGAAGAACACGCACAATCGCGCATGTAGTGTGTACATGCAGCTGCCGCTTACGCGGCGAATATACACGGTGCACCTCCGTCATTTCTTTCTGTATGACTAGAAACAGGAAATGACCGCGTTAGCGTGGAACCCACAATAAAGAGCGCAGACGCGGCTCACAACTTGACACCCCTTCCACGGTATTAGGCCGACTGCGGTCGTAGTTGATAACGTACGTGCTAAACTGGACACCTGACAGTCGCGTTGGTGAGCGAGGTGCATACAATAACGGAATGAACCGCATTTACCCGCTTTCAGTTTCGCGTGCAGCAAGTCCGCCTTGTTCAGCAGCAGGATGAACATGGCGTTTCCGAGCAGCTTGTTTCGGCAAACAGTTTCCCAAAGTGACATGGAATCTTGCTGCATGTACGTCAGAATCGCTCAGTACCTGACTGAAGGCCAAAAGCATCATCCGGACGTACCAGTCGATTCACGTTCCTGTCCTCTGACAGTCGTTGGTTGAAGGCGCTCATGGGACAGAGGAAAATCATTGCATTCACTGCGAACATCATGGGTCAGACGGGTCAGATGCGAGGGCCAGATGTAAGCTCACCATCTTCAAAGTATGACGCCCACGAAGCTGAGCCATGCAGTCAGTAACGGCGGAGCATGAGGACGGGCGGCGCGCTCACCCCGCTGGTTCCGTTGGCCGCCGACATCATAGAAAATCCACTCGTCACCTCTTTCGACGGCTGCAGGGACGCAGTGTTACATTCGTTGGCATCAGCGACTGAAACGGTAAGAGCTTACCGGTCTCCATGGTCATGCGGTGCTCCTCAACGCCGACGGTCCGGAGCCGTGCTCTAAGGATATCCTCTGAAACAAAATGAGCGACATGCATAGGAAATGCACAGGGACATAAACAGACCTGCCGTCGGGACGTACTTCATGTCGGCGATACGTCGCGCATCTTCGACGAAACTTTGGGGCCGTTAGCGAGTGTGATAGGGTGTGCGAGCTGCGGGGGAGTACGTACTACCGCGCATGGTGTTGGAGGTCCACGCCCTCCTGCTCGAGGATGGGGATGGCAGGACTTGCCCACAGTGCAACGATGTCCTCCTTGCAGGCGTCCAGTATCCGCCGCGCGTCCTCCAATTCGTCCTGGAGTGCCGAGAGTTTTGATTGCGAGCCGCGTCGCTTGCGCAGAAAGTGTTTCCACCCGGTGCCGCCGCGTACCGACACTTCTGGTGCGGTGGCCGCGCGCACCAGCCTGCTGTCATCCGATCCTCCCAGCGGGCTTAAGTTCGACGAGCTCTCGGCAGAAAGGCAGCGGGAGAGGATGAGCTCGACCTGCTTGAGGGGCGAGAGGCGCATTTGGAATATGCGGTAGTCTTTGATCGTGTCGGTCTGCCTGCGGCCCGCGCTGGTGTTGGTGTTGAAGAGCACGTAGAGGAGATGGTTGACGAAGCGGGCGAGGTTGAGATGAATGACTGCGCGCCAGGCTTCGGTTTCTGCGTGGAAGGAAGAGGGGCAGAAATATAGTTGGAAGTTCTTGATCATGGTGGACTTGCCCGACTCGGCTTGACCTGCGAAAAACCCTTCAGTACGAAGCCAGGACCAGCGGCGATATTCTTACCGAGCAGCAATATCTTGCTCTGTGGCCTATGTTTGCGAAGCTCCTGCTTCTCTTGCTCGAGGGCGCGGTCAATCTCATCGCTGAGAGCATGGTCAGATGCTGCGAGCATGCCGGTGCGGGGGCGAACGTACCTGATCCTCTTTGCCTCTTTCTCTGCGGCTATCCGTGCGGCCTTCTCGGACTCGGACTCGTTCTTCGCGAGTGCGGGGGGCCAGGCGTGAGCGGACATCTATGTAGACCGGATCAGGGGGTAGGACGACGACGCCGGGGGCGACGGGCGCGCGGGGGGGAAAGCAGAAATGCGGAGGGGCTAGACATGGTGCGTAAGTATTGTATGAGAGAGTGGCGCCTACGGCCGCGACGCCGTTTCACAAAACGGTGCTCAGGCCGTGATGTTGGGATAGCGGCGTCGCGCAGGAGCGATTCACAATTTGCCTTCTTGGGAGAACGCTTGATGCGGCGCGTTAGCCGATCGCCTGTCGTCGTCGCCGTCCCAGATTGGCTGCCCCCACTCGCCGTGCCTGTCGGCTCCCCCCGCCCGTTCCTGCGACCTTCGCAGCCTCCTCCTCGTCGCTGCCTGCAGCCTCGCCTCGCGCCCTGCCGAGCTGCGCGGCTTGCACACACCGTCGCAGCGTCGCACGACACGCACCCGCACGCGCTGCCGCCATCACCTCACTCGCCCGACCCCGAGCGTCAGCATCCCCGCACGCGCCCCTGTGCGAATACGTACTACGCCCAATTTATCCCCCACCGACGCAACCTCAGTGATGTCCTCTGATGCGCCCCGATCTGCATCATGCATATATCTCCTCCAGATGTCATCGCAAGATCTATCTCCAGTGCCACACTCGCTCGCCGGCTTTCCAGCTGCTCTCTCCTGACTCTCCTCTCCTTCCTTTCCTGCTGGCGTCAGTCGTCTCGGCTCGCCTTGCCTCCGCGACACTGGTAGTGATCAATGTAATGACAGTGGCTGCGATTTTGAAAACGTCTGTCGTCCGGTGAGTCCAGTTGCACACGAGCTTAAACCACTAACTGCTAGCGCGCGAACTAGTGTATTGCAGGAAGCCGGGCTCCGTTTCAGTACGGTCTCCAGGCCCACGTAGGCCCACGTTCCCATCCGTAGTCCCATTGAGTCTGATAGCGGCGTGAACGAAGTCTTCGATGTGTCACTTTGTACCACTAGCGATAGTCGAACCAGATAACCGTGTCGATCTGCGCCTCGCTCGGACACACTTCGGACACGCCGCTCAAGCTCGCGTTTTGCGGCCGCCTCTGGAGTTTGTGGTCCGGACTGCTGTGGCACAACCTTCTTCAGAGCTAGGAGTCATGAGACAACGGACATACCCGGCGGCCTGTGGCCTCCGGCGCCCTTCGCTCAAGCTAGACAATCTCGGACCGGTGTACGAAGGCTTCACCGACACGCGCAGCTTAGGTTTACGCCAAGGCGTATTTACGGTCACCATATGCTTTCTGCACACATACCTACGTAACGGCACGCCACGGAAGGCACAGCAACGTTTCCGCTTAGGTATAAGAGTCACTGCCCTTGATTCCAGACGGCATATCCATGTGTGCTGCACGTCACGTCGCATGCTCTTCGATCATGGGCGGCCTCAAGACCGAGACATGGTCGTCCAGCGCTCCATCCCAGGACGCTAGGCTCTGGGAAGATCTGCAGACTGCCGGGTATTTAACCTGCGTGAATAACGTCAGCTCCGAGCCTGTCGGAGGGAGGTGCAGGGCAGCTGCAGACAGCTGCGCTCACGACATCGAAATTGATTGGTGAACGCAGCAAGATGTGGACGTAATGGGTCCGGATGAATTTGATCGACCCACTGCCCCCCGCTGCGGGGCTACCAGCACTGCGTCCCACCGCGGGTGCTCTTCAGGCTTCAGGTCGAGGTTCCAAAGCACGGAGAACCACTTTGATGCGTCCGACAGCGTTTTCAGCGACTCAGTTCCCGTCGCCAACGCCAAGCCTTCATCCCCGCCCGCACCATCAGGAAAGGACGAACAGGCAGACTCAGGGCCGAACACTGAGCTGAGGCTGAGCAGAGCAGGTCGCAGACGCACCGCTCTGGCGCAAGATTGCCCTTCTCGGTCACCCATCGCATGCCGCAGGGGGCGCCGAGGGCTCTCCAGCCCGAACAGCGCGGAGTCCTAGGAAGTCCTCCTGCAGAAATGTTCAACGCACAGATGCTGGAAAATCGGCTAGGAGTGGGCGGCCATCGACGTGTGCTGTTTCGGCACCGAAGCCACGATGGCCCTTGCCTTGGGAGAGCGCGCATGAGTCCCCAAGGCCCATGTCGGCGGCAGGGTCTCCGGAGCGGTGGTGACTCGTGTGAGCGGCGGTGGACGGAGGCAAAAACCGTTCACCGTTGACCGCCGACGAGATCTGCACGTCCGCCGGCCGCCGTCTCGGTTCGGTTATTATGGCGTTCATGATGACGCCGCTACCGTCGGATGTATGGGGACGGAAGCAATTGTATGTGGTTAGCGAGCGCAAGCGGCGGAATAGATTGCAGTTCGGCGACCTGACCTATGTATATGTAAAGCAAGCTGTGCGGGCAAGGCTGGCGGTGGGTTTGTGTGTAAGGGTCGTCAGTCCGACAATAGTTTAGTGTTTTATAGTGCAGATACCGGTGATTGGTATGCCGGACCAGGTGGCCTCTTGTCCCCGGAATCACTGTGGTTCTAGCCAGCACTTTTGGGATGGATCCGAGGCATAGCATGCTGCGCCTGAATGCATCGCAGGAGTCCAGTGAGGTTGTATGCGTGATACATGAACCCCAACTGCATTGATTTACACTCTTAAAACAATGAACAGTTCGAGGGGCATAACGATGCCGCCGTTTGGAGTGCACCTATATTCGAATGTCTGAAGTCATGTTGACTTGGTCAGCCGTACGAAATGGTGCCGGAGAACATCCACACACCGGTTATGCCTGGACGATTGATTTAAGTCCTGGTCTTTCTAAGGTATGGGTCATCAAATATGCGCACGGGTTTTCAAGGATTATGCTTCAATAACCGCCAGTGAAAACAGCATCTGGAGAATTAAGGGAGACGAGTATGGCCGGGGTATTGAGACGACTCGGACTTACCCTTACCATCAAGCAATTGGAAAGCCGACGGTCATTTGAGATGTGCATCGGTGGGTCACCGCTGCGGGTTGGATTTCAAAAGCTTCGAGTCCTGCTCTAACTTGATCTGAGCATCCGATACACTATAGTCTTAGAGCACGTTGATGTGTTGACCGCAGATCATATCGAGTCCTCGGCGGAAAGCGGTAGCATGTACCATGGCAATACAATAAGACTTGCGCAGACGTCTGTCACTGAAATGATCATACTGACAGTGAAACGCATAGTCATACTACCTCAGGAGCGCTGAGCGTCCATGCGCCCCAAGATGAACGGCTGACTCCAGGGTATTGGTACAAGTGCAAGCATGACTGTCACGAGGCGCTGACGGAGCCATGCACATGTCAAAATGGCCACACGATATGAGGATATTTAGAGCAAGACGTACTTCAGATGGCGGCCAAAACGTTTGAAGGCAAAAGACACTACTATGCGTGTTACTAGGATGTTGTGATCTCGACGAACGTACTTAGATGCTAATTCACATTTCTGGCCCTACATCGGAGCAAAGAGCTGTGGTATATATAAGATCGGATGCGTATTCCGCTGTTTTGCGGTGTCGTTTTGGTGGTCCGCCTATGAGCAACTTCAGAGCAAGTAGCAGAAGTGTAACAGAACGAAGGGTTTAAGCGCTCATGGACGAGGAAGTCCGAATATGGCAACGGTCCCGGCGTCTGCCTGCCGCCCGGCGCAGACGTGTGTACTGGCCTCTCGCTACCGCTGCACACAACACAGGCCGTCAAGATTATCGGTGAGTACCCTTATGCTCCTCGAATCGCTGCCAGAGTGTCCTACGAGCCGTGGAGAATGCGTGGAGTTAAGATGGGAGAGAAAGAACGGGGTTACAGGGCTGGATTGGACTTCGGAACTTTGGATGCAGCTCAGTAAGTACAATTTTGACTGACCCATTCTGCTCTTGCTCCCAGGTTATCACCCGCCCGCCCATCATGTCTCTCGTCGTGCCTGAGGCCCACATCCAATTCCAGGTGCGTTTGAAGAACCAGGAGGAGACGTCTGAGCGGGAAACTTATATCGCAAATTCAGCACATCTTGCGTCTCCTCAACACCAACGTTGATGGCAAGCGCAAGATCATGTACGCCTTGACCGAGATCAAGGGTGTCGGCCGTCGTTACGCCAACCTTGTCTGCAAAAAGGCCGATGTCGACCTGAACAAGCGGTATGTACTATGTCATACCACCGGTTTCGCGGTCCTGACGGCGGGTATGCTTGCACAGCGCTGGCGAGCTTAACTCGGATGAGCTTGAGCGTCTCGTCACCATCATCCAAAACCCCACGCAGTTCAAGATCCCTACGTGGTTCCTGAACAGGCAGCGGGACATCGTGGACGGCAAGACCCTGCAGATCCTGTCGAACGGTGTCGACTCCAAGCTCCGTGACGATCTTGAGAGGCTGAAGAAGATCCGTGCGCACCGTGGTCTCCGGCACTTCTGGGGCCTCCGTGTTAGGGGCCAGCACACGAAGACCACTGGTAGGTGCCAGCCATGCACAGGGCTGCACGCAGATAATGACCGATTGTACAGGTCGTCGGGGCAAGACCGTCGGTGTGTCGAAGAAGCGCGGCTAGACGTTTTCTCTCGTCCCTGCTTCTCACATTTTTCATCGGCGGCGGTATTATGTGCACTATGTGATGTATCTCTCTATGCAATAATACCAACCACACATGACATGCTGTCTCTGCTTTCGCCTGTACCAGTATATCCTGCACGATGCGCTAAGATAATGAAGTCGATTCGCGGAAGTAAAGATCGCTCAAAATGGCACAGAAGCGCTAGAACGTTCTCGGATAGTTTGAGCGCTTGCCAGAACTCAGACGTGATCACGGGTATATGAACGCTCTGCTCTCTGCTCTCACCGTCTCGTACCAGTCTACTCCCCTGCTCGCGCATATAATGGCCTCTGCAGCTTGGGCAAACCCCTACGATCTACACCCGTGGTTCAAGATGCCCTCTCTAAAACGCAAAGACGTCAGTAGCGATGAAGAGGACGCGCCCGGCTTCCCCATCCGCGGCGCGGCCTACGCGCCACGACGCTCGCTCTCCCCCGCCCCGAGCCCCAAACGGCGCAGGTGCGACGTTCTCGAAAGCGGTATGTCGCAGCTGACTCTCCTTGGCCGGGCCATACCGCCACCACCAGCGCACGCCGCGTCCCCCCTCCAGTTCCCGCCGCCACCACTACCCCCACAATCACTTCACGCCCCCTCACCCACCATCCTCTTCCCTGACACTCCAACAACCGTCGCACAATCCACATCGCCATTATGGGCTGACGAGCCCCAAGTCACCAACCTGCTCCCCACACCCGCGGCGCTCCAAGCGCCCGTCATCCTCCCCGGGTCCGTCGAAGAGCCCACGTCCCCCGCGGCGCCCGCGCCCGCCGCCGACCCGGACGTGCCGGACGTGTCGATGAAGGTGCCGTCGTGGTACGAGATCGAGAAAGACCGTACGTCCGCTCCCCCTGCGTCCTCCGCGTCGGCGTCCCGTCCTGCGCGCGCGCTGTGGCCGCCCCGTCCGACCGTGGCTGACGCAGATGACACAGGGATCGTGATCACGGACCTCGAGGACTCGGAGGCGGAAGACGAGGACGACGCGAACGCGGACGCGGACACGCACCAGTTCTCCATCTCGTCCGCGCTGCTCGGTCGTCTGAAGACACCGGCTGCGCTACACGGTCAGGTCCTGCTCGCGCCGGAGCCGGGGCCCAGCAACGCGCTCGTGTTGTACCGCCCGCTCCCGTTCGCGGGTCGGGTGGGCGCGGACGAGGACGATGGGCCGCGGATAGAGGAGGTCCCGGAGGGGGATCAGCGGGGCCCTGGGACGTTCGCAGCGGAGGATGCGGAGATGCCGGTGGACGACCAGGACGAGATTGGGTACGCGCCGGTAGTGGTAGATTCGGCTGTAGACGACGAGCCAATGGACATCGAGATGCTTTGACCAGCCAATCATGTACTTGTGGTAGCCCATACGCATACAGTAACAGTGCTAGTGTATTTTGAACTTACGTAGTTTTTAGTCGGACGGGAAGACGCGTGAGTGGTGCGTGCGGTGTTCCTGCACATCAATTGGCCGTGCTCGGTTGACGAATCACAGCGCGTTGTGGTTATGGTGGTGTTTATGTACATACAGGGGCCTGGGATCGCAGCTTCGTACGCGGTACGTATGTTGTGCCGATTCTATATGGGGACGATTCAACCATTTCCTTCAGACAGACGACGGGGAGACGCGATAATGCACGGCCGGGGTGGTGCGTTATGTAACCAAGAATCTAAGGGACATGGGACAACGGGGCGAGATTCGAGAAGCGGCGCGAGAGCTAATAACGCGATTAAAAGAATAAGTCAATGGCGAGAGGAGGCGGACCGGGACCAGGGTCGTCAACCAAACCAGAACCCGAGAAGAGAGGCATGGGGGAGCCAGGCAAATAAGCATGTACATATGTACTCACGTCGTACACACGGCATACATGCACGCCTACTTTTGGTTGGCGGCAGGGGGGAAGTGCATGATGTCGCTACCGCGGCGCTGCATGTCGCCCTTGATGCCTTCCGCAGATATGTTCATGACGGCGTGGTCGGTCGGCGGGGCAGCCCCATACAGCCGCTCCGTCCGGTTCATCAGCGAGACATGGTGACGCGCGTGCGCATGCGGATGAGGGACGTGGTGCATTTGGATCGGGGGCGCATGATATGGCGCGCGGAGGGCGATAGACGGCGGTGGGGCTTGCGGCTGGTGTTGCTGTTGCTGCGAACCCGCCGCCTGGCCAGGTTGGCCGGCGTGGACGTGCGCGTGTGCCGCGCGACCGGGTTGTCCACCGTGGACGTGCGTATGAGGCGCTTGGTTCGGACGGCCTGACGGAACTCCCTGGGGATAATGGCGACCGCTTTCGTGAGCTCCAGAGCCCTGGGGTCGCGCGTCATGAGTAGGCACGTGATCGAAGGGGTTGAGAGGGTCAGGAAGTGCGGTTGCGGAGTGCGGCGAGGTAGGCCCGAGAGACGGCTGGAAGCCGACGTTCATGAGGTTAACGGGAGAAGCGCTGTGTCCCAGAGCGAGGTACGGAGACGGTGCAGGTTGCGGAGGGTGCGGCGACTGAATAGTAGGAACCTGAGGGGAATGCTGCAGCTGAGGGATCGGCGAAGGCTGGGGTCTAGCCTGCGCCTGAGCCTGGACTCGTTGCTGCTGCTGCGGCTGTGACTGCTGTTGGGGCTGCTGCTGCTGCTGCGTCACTATGGGCTGCAGTGGTTGCGGGAGTGGGGCCAAGGATGAAGCAGGCTGAGGGCGGGGCTGCAACAAGGGCTGCCCTGCTGCTGCGACAGGGAGGCGGATCTCACGCTGCTTATCGGACTGCTGAGGCTGCAATGGAAGAGCGGGAGGAGTGTCGACATCGCGCGGAGAATCGACGGTCATTTGCAGATCTTTTGGAGAGTCGACGATTGCGTCTGCATCGTCTTCGCCTTCCCCATCGGCAGAGGCGTTGCCGGACGGGCCTGCCTCCGCTTCTTGATTTGCTTTTTGGGCGGCGATCTCCTCTGCAGTGAGGAAGCGACCGCCAGGGCCACGGGGGCGGCGCATAGCGTGTTTGTGCCTGGATTCATGCAGATAGGGCTAGAGAGAGCAGACGAGCATGAACATGTGGACAGGAGAACGCAGGTGACGATATTTATGACCCTCCACGCACCTTTCGCTGCTTTGAAAGCCGGTGAAGTTCCTCAAGACGTGCTCGGGCGACGCGTCGCTTAAGGATGCGGTAGTACTGCTTGGCGTTCACGTAGAGCGGCTCCTCGTCCATCGGGGCGTCATCCTGGATCTGATCTACGGGGGGCTCCGGCTCGCGCGGCTGTTGCTGCAGCTGCTGAGGGGGCGGCGGGGCCTGTGGCTCAGATTGGGGGAGATGGTGCTGCAGGAAGAGGTGGGGGGAGTGCGGGATGGGTGTAGTGGCAGGCGAGGGGCCCGGAGAGGGATGGCGCGAGGCATGTGGATGCTGGTGGGCGAGCGGGTGTTGATGTTGCTGGTGCTGTTGCTGGTGGGGGTGGGGGTGCTGATGGGGGTGCTGGTGTGCATGTGGATGCTGGAACTGGTGGGGGTGCTGGTGGGGGTGCTGGGGATGCTGCTGGTGCTGGGGCGGGGGGTGGTGCTGCTGCTGGGCGTAGATGTTGTAGAGCGGGTTGTTTTCTGGAGGGGTGTTGGCGTCACGGGCGGGCAGAGAGCGAGAAAAACATACGGTAGTCGTGATAAGGGTTTGAATTGAAGAGGTGATTGACGGGGTCCATGATTATTGGAATGAGTATATGATTGGAGGAGGATGCGGCAGCCAACCAGCTGCAACAGCCCCTCGCCCAGTAAGATCCCGGCCCCTGCCCCTTCCCGATTGGTCACGCCCGCGCCCCTTCCTTTTCGGGCCTGCCACACCTCCTCCGCTACCGCCATGGAGTCCAAGCTGTATGTCCCGCGCTGCCTCCTCCCGCGCCCGCGTGCTCACCTCTCTGCGCAGGAAAGCACTCAAGGTCGTCGACCTCAAGGACATCCTCACAAAGGCCAGCGTCGCCATCCCCAGCAAGGCGAACAAGCCCGACCTCATTGCCAAAATCCTCGCCTCCCCTGCCGCAGTAGACGTCTACAACCAGCAACATGGCACCTCTTCCGGCGCCGCGAAACCGGCACCGAAGGCTCAGGAGAAGCCTCCAGCGGTGCGTACCATCTCCCGGTCATTCGTTCTTTCATTGAACACGCGCGCCACCGCAGCCACAGCCAGCAGCAGCGTATGTTTCACTCTGTGACTACATTTCCACTTGACCTTAGTCTCCCCTCACAGCGCCCCTGCACCACCGTCCCCAGCAAAGGCCGCAAATCCCGCCGCTACCGCTCCCCCTGCCGCTGCAAAGCCCGTGTCACAAGCGGCGCCAAAACAGGTACGTCAAAGAACAACACCCTCCCTGTCTGGCCTAACAGCAACATCAACCAGTCTGAGGCCGCACTAGAGTCCTCAAACGATTCCGCGCCTAGTTCTACGCTGGATTCCGATGGCGAGGCTACGAAGGCACCCGAAGACGAGGAGGCCGAGAGGCGTAAAGCTCGTGCCGCCCGCTTTGGTATCCCTGTGGTCGAACCTACGAAGCCCAAGGAAAAGCGCTCTAAACCCGTGGCTAACGGCAAAGCAGCGAAGGGCGCAGCGCCTTCGTCTGAGGTATGGTTCGCTAAGGTCCCTCCACTTCCCTCACTAACACCAGATCTCAGGACGCTGAGAAGCTTGCCGCGCGCCGTGCGCGGTTTGGTATTAAAGACCCGATTCCGGACGCTGCAAAGAGCACCGGTACCAGCAATGGCCGCAAGCGCCCTGCCCCTCCATCTGAGCCTGTGGATGAGGAAGAGCTTGCGCGCCGGAAAAGGCGTGCGGAGCGCTTTGGTATTCCTATGGTGGTGCGTTTCTATCCTTCTTGATGATATAACGGGCACGCTCACCTAGTTCCACATAGGGGGCTAGCGCGTAGGCTTGTGGATGATGTTTACATCGTCTATTTGTATGGAGTGCGCCATTCGCCTTGTTGGACCGTCGGACTGTGTTGTAATGTATATATCCTGCTGTCTCACGCTGTCGAACATATTCAGAGCTGTGGACGTTGCCAGCCATTTCCAGCGGCGAACCGAGCATACTTTGCCGAATTGTCTTCTACATGGCGGCCGAACACTGTAGCCACGGTGAGCACTTCCTTTTGTGAATCGGACCGAAACACGCTATAGTGTAGACTTTGCATCACCGTGAATGTTCCGTGCGATTATATATGACCTTATGTTTGGCACTCGTGACACTAGGCTACGTACTGCGCACTCAGTACTCATGACGTACACCGACATTCGGTGGTACGCAGCTCGTCCGCCTCTCGGAACACGCTTCCAGTAGAGGGCACAGGACATCCGCAGTTGCGTCATATACGTACGCGTCAAGCAACGGAAAGTAGTCAGGCTACCGGATGTATATGTCAGTGTATCCTGCTGAACTGCGCTTGCCCGGATGTGGTGCTTGTTTTTGTCTCAGTTCAGGATGCCGACCTGCGGGCGTTGTACTAGCCAGTTTCGTAAATGATCGTGGCAAGGATGGACCGCTGCTGCACTGCCTGCAGACTTGGGCTGATCCGTGGCCCGTTGCGTTCCCCGCAGACGACGATCAGATTCCTCCGTCCGTGTTCGCGTTCATGCCTGTTCTTGCCCCGTGAGCCTAGGTGCGCCTCTCGCTGAGAACCATCACCTCGAACGAGGGCATAACCCGCGAATCGCATCCGGGCTATGCTGCTGTCCAGGCGACGTCCGAGTGCGTGGTGCCGCGTGCTAGCCGTGCGGTCGGACGCCCAGGAATTCTAGCGGCTGATGTCATGCGGCTCTTCGTGCGCGAATTCTGCGAGTATGCACTACGAGAGACGGTGGGTACCAGACACCGCCAGTGTGAACCGCAAGGTTTGATAGACAGGCCATACGGTAGGTTGATACACACGAGGCGGACATGCTGGGACTTCCATACGACCGATGCACGTCCGACTAAGACCGCGCGGATCAATAGTATAGTCTGAACGACCTGCTACCTCGAAGCCAAGGCTGCACAATGGTTCAAGGTACGTGAGTGGTAATGCATGACTCCCGACGATGTGTCGTAGGCAGTCGTAGCTGACCGATGTTGTCCAAGAGCTCGGAGCCTAGCCTCTACGTTACCTCGCCCCGGGCTCAAGACATCATGCGCACATCATGCGTCTCCGCTGAGGGCTAGTGTGGACCACCAGCATGCTGTTCGGCGGAGCCCGCGGTGGGGCTGATACCAGCGGAGTGGTCGCCGCATGGCGTGCTCCGAGCAGCACCGACTTTGGGACGCCGTATAAAGCCTCCGTGCATTCCGCTGAGGAGGAGTTGTGTGCGCCCTGACACTCGCCGCTCCGATACGAATCTCCTACGACCTCCCTAGCGCCATGCAGAACTTCACCGCTCTCCTCGCTGTCGTCGGCCTCGCTTTCCTCGCGGTCGTGCGCGCTGACGCCGTAACGGACGCCAAGCGGCCGGATCCTGACGTACGTAGCTGTAACCCCGTCGTCCTCAAGGGCTTGCGCTGACTTGCTCGGGTATACAGCACCTCTCGACCAGCTGGAAGCCCACCGCGACCGTCGTCGAGACACACACGTTCACGGGCACGCGCATCGAGCAGCACACCACGAACGTCCCGCCGTACCTCTACATGACGACGTTCCCGATCACCTGGACGCAGACGCAGACGAACACGGTGTTCTCGCCTGTCCCGACGGACGTGCCCGACGTCAGCCGTCGCCACGCCCGCGACTTCGAGGGGTCGTCGTAGGTGTGTTTGGATGCGAGTTTCTGCGCGAGTTCGATAGCGGCTGACATATTTTCGTAGACCCTTGCGTGATCAATAGTCGCATGTTGGTCTTTTTGTGTTTCAGTATGATTTTCTGTGTTTCTACTACATCCCGGTACGATACAAGGAGCGGCCTGTAATGATTGTTAGTATTGAATGTTGGTGATGTAAGCGGCTGAGATGAACGAGATATATAACCTACATGTTTGAAAGGTACACTGGAATTCAGGACGTACTCGAGTGGTCAGTCAATGCGAGAAATCGAGATGCCACTGGCAGGAGGTGAATTGAGACCCCAAGGCGACTCGGAGTACACGTCGAGCTGGTCACCAGCTTAGCTTGGTTTGAAAATTTTGAGAAGAGGCAAGGTATGCCCTTCTGACTACGGTGGTAGTGCTAGTATTTAGCAATCCTACGTGTACTGGGATGCTGTCAAAGTTGTGATCGGAATGAGTCGGTGGCGATTACCTGTTCTTAGTAAATCACGTGGTTGAGTATTTGTAGCGATCTTTGTAATCTCGCGGCCGATTACTTTGTGGCGGGCCCGAGGACTGAGAAATACTTCAGCATCTGCCATTTCCCCCGCACTCACACTTACATTCTACCGCTATGGCCGACATCCAAGCAATCCAATCGGAGGCTAACTCGAACCTGTACACCTGCCTGTCATGCACCATCGCATTCTACACCGCTCAGGATCAGAGTGAGCAGTCTTCCAGCTTCGATCTGGAGTAGCCGAGGACTGAACGAACGCAGGGGACCACTACCGGTCTGATCACCACAGATACAACATGAAGCGACGGGTTGCGGGCCTCCCTCCCGTTAGCACCACGATTTTCAACCAGAAGGTGCTGGAGAGGAAGGCGGAGACCGCGATCATGACATCCCCCAAGGGAACTACTTGCGAGGTCTGCGGGTGAGTTCCAGACATCCGCAATGGTATGAATGGCATTCTGAATGTCGCTACAGAAAGAGCTACACCACAGACAATGCGTACAGGTCGCATCTAAGCTCGAAAAAGCACAAGGAGAACGAACTCCGTGGCGCAGCCAAGGCCCGTGCCCGCGCTGAAGCCCCCGAAGACGGAGAGCCAACGGCGGAAGCACCCCCTGCAGCCCCCGAGGCAGGGCCCTCCACTCAAACACTCGCGCCGATCGATGAGGACGCCGTCAGCGACGCCGCAAGCAAGCTCCAGGCCGTCGCGCTGCAAGTCGACGAGGACGCCACGGAGGAGGAGATCAACCAGACCATCGACGAAAAGATCGCGGCCGCGCGCGCGCGCATCTCGCCCACGCAGTGCCTCTTCTGCAGCGCGGGCGCGCCGTCGCTCGAGGAGAACCTGACGCACATGTCCGCCGCGCACTCGTTCTTCATCCCCGACGCGGACTACCTCGTCGACCTCGTCGGGCTCGTCACCTACCTCGGCGAGAAGATCGCAGTCGGGAACACGTGCATCTTCTGCAGCGGCCGCGGGCGCGAGTTCCGCACGCTCGACGCCGTGCGCAAGCACATGATCGACAAGGGCCACTGCAAGATCGCCTATGATACCGAGCCGGACCGGCTTGAGGTGTCTGACTTTTACGACTTCACGACGTCGTACCCCGACGCGGACGAGCGCAAGGCGCGCGCCGCGGCGCGTGCGGCGAGGCGGGCTGCTCGGGAGGCGAAGAAGGCCGAGAAGCATGAGGACGAGGACGAGGAGTGGGAGGACGACGAGTACGTCGACGACTCGGAGGTGGACGAGGTGGTGGAAGAAGAGGCGTCCACAGACGAGAGCGACTCGGACTCGGACGACTCGGACGTGGACGACAACCAGATCACGTACGGCGATTCGCACTTCGAGCTCGTCCTCCCCTCGGGCGCGCGGATAGGGCACCGCAGCATGCGCCGCTACTACGCGCAGTCGTTCCCGGGGAGGTACGGCAAGACGGACGACCCGAACTCCGGCGCGGCGCTGGTGCGGAAGCTGCTTGCGGACAAGAACTCCGCGCTCGTGCCGCGGAAAGGAGGGTGGGGTGCGTTCGGCACCGGGACCGACGTGGTCAAGGCGCGGAATCGTGGAGAGGCGAAGGAGGCCGGGCGGCACGTCCGCGAGTTCAGGGACCAGCGCCGGAGAGAGGAGTTCAAGACCAAGGTCGGGTTCCGCCACAACAGCCAGAAGCATTTCCGCGACCCTCTGCTGCAGGTACGTCCTTCACGCACTTCTCACTGTGTCCGGATCTTTCTAACGCACGAATACAGTGATCTGCCGTCTGTTTTCGCTTGTTATTATGCTTCGTACGTAGTGTATGTCATAAGACGACATAGGGGTGAAGAGAACAATATGAACGATGAATGGGGGACGGGGAACGTGAACGTAGACTGCACATAAAGTCTGAGAATGCATCGTGAAACAAGAGCGAGGAAGGGGAAACGCGTGCGGAAGGACCAGGGTAACGACACATAGGAGAGAGAGGGAGGCTGTAGGAGAGCTGTAAGCGAACGACCTGAAGGTCGATCTTGCACCCCGGGTATCGAGACGAGACGAGACGAGGCAGGAAGTGACAATGCGACGAAAGCAAGCTCAATTGACAGTGACCAGGGAAGGGTTCGAGTTCGGGAGAATAAACTAGTACACATACGACGCCGGCACGACACCCTCCTGTCCTGTACGCGCGTCGCGGGCGTACCACCATCTGCAAAAAGAAAAGAAACACCGTCAGGATCATCGCCCGCCAAACTACACGCGAAGGAAACGCCACTTACGCGTCATCTCTATCGTCTAGGATCTCGAGCTCCTGCCCTGCCTTGACCGGCAGCTCGCCCTCGCCATCGCCCTGGAAGGAGTACCGCGCATACGCCGGACGGCTCTGCTCCTCCGGGCCCATCCCGCCGCCCAACGCGTCCGACGGCGTTTCCGCACGCAAGTAGTTGCTCGCGTCCGGCCCGCTGAACGGGTCCTCGTTTGCAGCAGCAGCTGCGGCCGCGGCGCCCGCCGCGGTGCCCACCGACGCGTACGCGGCCTCCTTCTCCGCCGCGGGCCCGAAGGGGCTCGAGCCGAGGATCGTGGAGCGCGTGGCGGCGTTGATGTGCTCGAGCAGCGAGGACGGGCGGTGCGTGGAGTCGTCGTCCACGTCGAGGTCGCCCGCGTCGAAGTTCGTGACTTTGTCGTCCCGCCGCGCGAAGAGCGTCCAGAGGATCTCGACCAGCGCGAGCAGGAAGACGATGCCGGCGGCGATGGCGATGGATATGAGGATGACGACGCCGGTCGCGAGGAACTCTGCGGGTGCGCACGAGTGTGTTAGCGGGGGTATGTTTAGCCAGTGCTTAGGGGTTACTTACTGCGCTGGGTGAAGTCGATCGTCTGGAACGAGTGGAACAAGCCAGCGAGCGCGCCGGGTGTGCCAGACTCGGACGTCGAGATGACGAACGGGGTGAAGGTCTGGCCGTCGAAGAGCGCAGCGGACGCGTTCCCGAACGACGAGTCGGACAGGGTGCCAGACACCATCAGGACACGGTCGGACTCGATGATGCTGTTCCCGGTGTGCGTGTTCTGCAGCGGAACCATGACCAGCTGCGCGACGTCGCTCGTGCCCTCCAGGGAACCGCCTGTACCCCCAGTTAGCACATCCAAGCTCCATGTGATACATACTAGCACCCACCGATAGAAGCCCAGGACTTGCCGTTCCAGAAGTACAGGAATGGCGACGTTCCGTTCGAAGATCTGGCGGCGCAAACTCAGCATACACGCGGTCGAGTACAGCACAGGGGCTGCTCACCGGCCGGCAGCAAAGATGCTGTTCATGTTCCCGGCGTTCACCTCCGCGGCAGTGACAGGCCCAGGGAGATCGGCGCCACTGCCGACAGCGGACCACGAGCTGTTCGAGAGAGAATACGCTGCGACGTTCGCGGGAGTGCTGTCCGCAAGCAGGATCGACCCCGCCGCAATCAGAGTGTTGCTCTGCAGAAGCAATGTCAGCTAATCGAACGCAGCATAAAGCAGATACGGCAGACGGAACACTCACCCCTGCGTCAACGACCGTGGCAACATCGCCCTTGATGCCATTCCCGAGCGCGCTCCACTGCTTCGTAGTCGTGTCCAGCGCGCAGATCGCGCGGCACGGCGTCGAGCCTGCCTGGTCGAACGACCCCGCGACGATCACCACATTCGTGTTCGCGGGAGACACAGTGATAGAGCGCACAACCACGCCCGAGCTGTCGCTCGCTGAGAGCGGCTGAAGCCCCGCGGGGTCCCAGCCCTGGTTCGCGAGATCGTACACGGCGAAGCCGCTACCCTCGAGGCCCTCGACGGTGAACTCGCCGCCGACGTAGAGCGAGTTGCCCTGCACGAGCAGCGTTCGGATCGTACCGTTCGGCTGGTTACCCCGCAGCGGCGTCACCGTCCGGGTCGAGTCGTCGTACAGCGCGAGGTTCTGCGCCTGCGAGCCGCCCGGTGCGGTGTACGAAAAGTTGCCGCCGAGAACGACGAGGTCGGTGCCGGAGCTGTTCGTCCAGAACGCGCCAGAGAGGACGGCGGGAGCGGGGGCGGGGGCGGCACTGGGGAGGGGTGTGATGTTCGTTGTGGACGTAGTCTGGCGCTTGAACACGTTCAGCACGTTCAGGCTTGGGATCCACCCGGCACCGGCGCGGCGGTGGTGCGAACGACGTGTCTTGACGGCGGATGTCGTGGTGCTGGCGGTGGTGGGTGCATCGAACTGCACGCCAAGCGGGGTGACCTTGGGCTCGCCATTGTCGCCGTTCTCCACCATCACAAAGCCCGACGCACCGAAGCGCAAGGACGACGCAACACTGCCCGCAACGAACTGCTGGGTGTCAGAGGTGCCGTTGCCAACGAAGGACATGGAGCCAATGATGAAGCCGCCGCTGTTGACCCAAGAACTGCTAGAGATGTCCCAAACCGCGAAGCCGGCTGCGTTCTGGCTCTCGCTGCTGCCCGAAGAGGTGAGGAGCTGCGTGAAGTTCCCAGCGACGAGGACCTGGTTGTTCGAGACATCCAGAGACGTCACTGCTCCGTCAACGCCGCCCTCAAATGCCGACCACGAGTTGCCGGAAACAGAGTAGACGGCGATGCCCCTGAGCGCGGTGTTGGACGCCTGCGCGGTGTCGGAGAAGGAGCCTCCCACGAAGACCTTGTCCCCGCTGATGACCAGAGACTCTACGGGGCCATTGAGCCCATTGCTAGGCAACGTCGCGAGGGCACCGTTCTTGAAAACCACGATGTTCGACGCGCCGGAAGCGGATCCTGAAGACAGTGTGAACTGGCCACCGAGGAACACCGCGCCGGATGAGTGGTGTGCAACGGCCGCGATGAACGGCGAAGTCGAGTTAGCCACGACGGAAGTCGTCCCCCCAACTGCGTTGAGAAGGTCGAATCCGACGCTGTCGAGAGAGGTGACCGCAGAGGTCGGCAGCACAGCAGCGGCGCTGGATGTCGAGGTTGACGCGCCAAGCGGCCACTCTAAGAAACCAAACCCGCGCTCAGACGCTACGGTAGAGTTGGTGCCGGCCGTCGAGTTACCGTCGGCGGTGAGGTTCGCGCTGGTCAAAGTGAGCTGCACCCGATCCGCCACGATCTCGTATTTTCCGTTCTGGCCATTTCCTACAGGGCTGTCCGCCAAGGTGAGAGAAACAGTCGTTTGGAAGGTCGGGGACGTAGGGACGATAGGTCCGCGGTAGATCACAGTGCTCTCGTCGGCCGTGTTCTGCTGCGAGACGGTAGTGACCCACGGCTGCTGGCCGCCGCCGGGGAAGACGGTGACCTTGACGCTCGTACGGAGCGGGCAATCCTGGAAGTTTGTGCAGCCAGGGACGAGCAGGTCAATCTCGTAGTCGCCCGATGCGGACACATACGGCATCCAGGTAAACGTAGGGCCATTCGCGGCGGATGTGCCAACATCTACGCTCGAGACCAATACTGCCTCTGTGGTGCCAGGTATGGAAGTATCCGCGTCCTTTTCCGTCCAGTCGCCGGTACGCTGCGTCGTCGACGGGCCAGGCGCAAAGCATGATTGGCCGTTTTGAGAGTCGACGGCTGACGCGAATGCTCCGGAAGAAAGCAGCTGGAGAAGATGGAGACCGGGACCGGCGCCCTGCCACTGCGACAGTGTCAGTTGGAAGCCGGTGATATCAAGATCCGAGTCAAACAGGAAGTCCTGGTAGGACACAGTGGGATCTGTCAAGAGTGGACACGAGTCGGTGCAAGTCTTGTTCTGGTTGCTGGTGGGATCGAAATAGTGCAGCTGCTGAACCGCGTTATCGGGGATGGTGGCGACGCTGCACGACTGTTAACCGAATACTACACATTGAATGCATACACCCTTACCTGAAGGCCGTCGTACCGCGGCCGCCCAAGAAAGTGTTGCCCAGGCGGATGCCTCTGGCCGTCAAGAACGCGAATTTCCTCACGGTGACAACAGCCTGGTTGCCATCGGCGGCCAGCCACGTATTGCCGGGGCCATCTGCACCTGCAGGACAGAGGATGTTCGTCACGTTGCTGAACTGGCTGTCGGTGGAGGACGGCGCAGCACTGGCGTCGGAGGCCGCCAACGGGACGGGGACGAGAGAGGAGGAAAAGGGCGTTGCGCCAGTGGAGAACGGGACGTTCGGGTTGTTGGTATTGTTGAGCGGGGCGGAGGCGTTCCCGAAAGAGGTAATGAACGAGCCGGAGAAGAAAAGACTGGACTGGGACGAGTTGGTCGTGATGGACAAAACTTCAGCGGCCGCGCCTGTCAGCCCGCCGAAGGGGGCAGCAGACCAGGTCGAAGCGGCGGTATCCCAGACCGCGACGGACGCGCCTGGAGAGCTGAATTGACCACCGGCCCAGACCTGCTTGCGCGAGGTATCGCAGAACAGGGCATGGACGGCACCGTTGGGCCCGTTGGAGCCGAGTGCCGCGAGCGCACCGGAAGAGACGGTGTAGGATGCGATGTTGCTTGCAGAGGTCTCTCCGATCTCAGAAAAGCTGCCTGCAAAGTAGAACACGTCGCCGATGGCGCAGCCTGCGAGAATGCTGCCGCCAGCGTTGGTGGACGCGACCTTGGAGAGAGAGCCGTCTTGGGAAGACCGGACGAGGAGGGACGCGGTGGAAGGGTCGAATGATACAGAAGAGGAGTTTGTGACTACGTCGAGACCAGCAAACGCGCCTGCAAGGGCGACCTTGCCCATGGCCTGGAAGTTGACGAGCGGGGAGCTAGCAGAGACGACATGGGCGCAGAGAGCGAGGACTAGAGAGGCGGTCGTGAGGGGGGCAGAGAGGGCAGATCTGCGCCTTGACCTGGACGCCATGGCGGATGGCCGAGTAGCGTGCCGGGGAGGGGTATCTTGCACGGAGAGGGGAGAGAGAAGAGCAGCGCCCTTGCTCACTCGGACTGGACAGGGATGCAAGTCAAAGTCAGAGTCTGTTGCTGCGACTAACCCGGCGCGTGGCAGATGCGTTGACTACGCGACTCAACCTGCTTAGTCATCGCCGCATGGGGTATGTTCAACATCCATTGCCCCATCTGGAATCTTATAATATATAGAAGCCCGGTCCCCAATTAGGAAAGTGCCATTGCCTTCTACGGAAGGTGCTCTTTTCTGTTGCACAACCGTCGCCGTGTGCGACCACTCTCGACGCCATTGCAATGTTTCAGATGCTAGAAACAGGCTGCTCGATCCCTGAGGCCGGAGGTCTGGCAGTGACATAGTTAATCCCAGAGCAGACCGGCACAACCATTAGGCGCTCGACAATCGTGCCCGCACACTGCTAAGATTCCTTGCGGCATTCCCGGGTTGACGTTCGGAGGTGTAAGGATGAGTGTTCTTGGGTACATGGAACACAAACATGTAGATGTGACTTCATGCAAACATAGGTGGTGAGCATTTGCGTCGACACCGTACTTTCCGAACAATTTACTCTTGGATATAGACACGGGATGTAATACTGCTATAAAGTTCATTATGATTTCTAGCAGCCGGGTACGAGGGGGTGAAGTTGAATGTTGAACGTTGCGCGTTGAAACTATGTTAGCAAGCCTCAATCTGTATGTTAGTCGACCATAGTTGTGCGCGGCTGCGGGGTTAGCGCCCATATTCGCGACCCATGCCAGTGGTCGCCGCCGACGTCCACTATCGAACATTCTCGATAATTCTCCCATGTGAAGTATATCCCAGTAGCCGTAGCAAACAATGTCATCAGCGGTGCAACCTGGCGTAATATCTAGAACAGTGCCAAGCCTTCGATATCGATTTTTCCAGATACATCAATGGCCCCGGGGGTGCATATAAAGTCGGCGGTACTGACAATGCCACCCAGGCTGCCAGTGCATTTCCCACTGACATCAGGATGCAGGACGTGGTAGGGGGTCCCCATACAGTCCTTGCATAGAGCTCGCGGGGCAAAATCGCATTTCGGACACCCGCAGGCTACGGGGCGGCCAACCAAGCATAGCCCAGCGTTGACAAGTACTTACTAAAGTACAACTAGAATAAGGTAAGCACGACATAAGGTAAGCATGGCAGGGGGGGGCGGTGAGGAAACCAGGTGAGTAGACACAGGGTAAGTATACTAATCGTATCTGAGGTGAGTATGTCAACAGTCCCGGTTAATGGCATGCCAGTGGGCGGCGCAGTGGTCGTTCGCGCCTCTCTGGCTCGGCACAGGTATCCTCAATTCTGGGTTCTTTTCACCCACCGACGTTATTTATGAACTTCTCACCATCGGGGGCCGTTAGGAATTGCGGACATCGGTTTTCCAGGCTGTGGGCGAGAGGGCCTGCCACCCCGCACGGCGGGGTGGCAGGCCCTCCAAAGGTTGCGGAACAATTGCGTTGGTAAAGAATGCAAAACCATTTCGGGCCGTAGGCACGGGTATCTGCTAGTATCATACATCATCTACAGCACAGCGTTCTCGCCCGCGTCCTCGCTCTCAAACTCCTTCAGCGCCTCCGCCAACCGCCCCCACCGGCCGCCGTCCCACCTCACCATGTCCGCCCACTCCTTGCTGTCCTCGCCCAGAACGACCCGGGTCCACATCAGATAGCTCGCGACGCACAGGTCGGCGTAGCCGATCCTGTCCCCGAGGAAGAAACGCTTCTCCACCCCGCCCGCCTGCAGCCACTGCGCGACCGTGTGGAACGCCTTCTGCACTGTCGCCCAGTGCTTCTCGCGCTTTGGCCCTGGGGGCGCGATCTCCTCCAGTTTGCCTCCCATCATCGCCTCCCGCGTCTTGCGGAAATACGGCTGGCTGCTCGCGGCGAGGCGCTCCCCGGTCTCGAACACGACCACCGGCACGAGTTCGAGCACCAGCATCGTGAGGAGCGTGTCGTCGAGGGCTGCGTGCAGCGCGTCCGTCTCGGCGGGCACGAGCTGCGGCGTGTCTGGGTAGGTTTTGTCGAGGTACCGCACGATCGTAGCGGAGTCCGTCACCGCTTTCTTCGTGCTCGGGTCGTAAATTGTAGGGAGGGAGTAGTACGGCGAGCCGTCCGGGTTCACTCCCGTCGCGGGCGCGCCGATCTTGCGCATCATCGCCTCTATACTGTGTAGCTCGACCCAGACGGTCCTGTACTTGATACCCTTGATGTTCAGGGCGTATCTACGTGTGGCAGTTCGAACGTCAGTTGTCTCCAAAAGTTCGTGAGGTAGTGCGGCTAACCTGATCTTCCAAGTGTTGGGCGACATAGCCTTATATCCCGGGGCGCCATCCTTGCTGGGAATGTCGTAGAACACGATAGGCTCGGCCATGGCTGGGGTGGTTGAGCTGGTGTGCATGTATACGCATAATTGTCCAGGATTATATGCGTTCTGTGAGTGCCATGCATATCGGTGGCACCAGATCGCAGCCCCGCACAACCCACGAACAGTCCGAAGACGTACGTGCGTATACCCACAAGCTTTCACCAACTTGAGCCATGGACGTACCGTTTCCTATCCTAGCACAGCAAGCTCAAGCTTTCAACGTACGACTTCAACGCCCAAGACTCCGCAGCAAGGTTTTGGTGGCCCTCCTCCACCGTGAAGGCCGCTGCACACAACGGGGCCGCGGCGGTACCGGCGGTGTGGGTTCAGACGAGAGGCCACGGGTCTCGACCTGCCCCTCTCGTGGGAACTACAGCGCCCGAGATGGCGAGGGCGATCACGTCTGCTCTAGCTGCACCAGGCTGCACCGTGCGAGGTCACCAGACGCCCCCCGAGATCTCGTGGGACCCCCCGGAGGCCGCTGGTCCAATCTGTGCACAAGAAACAGCCCATGAATCAGCGCGGCCGCCAGGGCGCCCTCGCACCCACGCTGCATTACAGGAAGACACGCCGCGGCCGGCGCGCGGGGAGATTTGCGAAGGGGTTACGCCAGGCGGGAGTCGCGGGACGCGAGGGCCCGCTCGCTTCACGGCGCCGAGGGGCGTTCTATGGGCCTATCGCGGTCTCGGACGCCGGGATGCGTCTATAAAGCTTGTGTTGTCTCCGCCGGGTGTCGTTATCCCGCGGGATTGGAACGCTCGCAGACACCACCATCTACCACCGACACCACCCACCTCCACCAGCGCCGCAGCAGACAGCAAGATGGCTTCTGAGCAGCAGATGAAGAACCCACTTCTCGTTGGGCGGGCGATCCGCGCCCAGCTCGAGCACGAGGTCCCGCAGGACCTCCCGCTCGAGCGGGACTTCCGTGAGGACTCCGACTACACCATCACAGATCAGTACGCCCCGTTCTTTCGCCCTAGAGTTGGAGATCGCAGTGCTGACCAAGTACAATTGTACAGCGTGCAAGCACTCCACAAGAGCCTCTGCAAGGACGAGCGGACGCTCGAGCTCGTCTCCGCGCTGGTCACGCACCTGCACGCATTCGCGCGCGAGACGCAGCTGACGCACGCAGAGTGGACGAAGGCCGTCAAGTTCCTCACGCGCACCGGGAAGGAGAGCACGGAGTACAAGAACGAGTTCGTGCTCCTGAGCGACTGCCTCGGCCTCAGCGCGCTTGTGGACGAGATCAACCACCCGAAACCGCCGGTGAGCTGCGCGTGCAGTCCATGTGGAGGATATGGCGTATCTAATTAAGCGTTAGGGGTGCACGGATGGATGTGAACCTGGTCCGTTCTACACAGAGGATGCGCCGATTCTGCCCTCTGGCTCGTCCCTCGCAAAGTCAGGTACGGAGGGCGAATCGATGGCGTTCATTGGCACGGTGAAGAACATCAAGGGCGAGGGGATCAAGGACACCACTGTTGATGTGGTTAGTGCATCTGAGTCTATCCGTAATCACTGAGATGCTCACCGCGTGGATAGTGGCAAGCTGACGGTGACGGCGTGTACGACATCCAATATCCTGATCGCGAGGAGCCGAACGACCGGGGCAAGCTCCTGGCGAACCCAGACGGCACGTTCAGTTATCGCGGAATCCTACCCACCGCATATCCTATCGTTCGTCCCTTCTATCACGTTTTCCGCGCATATAGTGGCTGAAGAGATGTCCTGTAGCCGGGAGACGGACCCACTGGTGAACTACTGCATGTGCTCGGTCAGTAGCCTTGGTCATCATAGAGTTCATAAGTCGCTAACGCGGATGCTTAGGCCGCCACCCCCACCGCGCGTCCCACATCCACTTCACGCTCAAGTCACCCGGCTACGACGAGTGCGTCCACTCTCACCACAACGCCTCATCTCGTGTGCCACCACCACTGACCCGTTGACCTCGCAGTCTGACAACGGCGCTCTACCCCTCGCACTCGCCTTTCCTCGGCACGGACCCGGTGTTCGCTACGAAGAAGTCGCTCATCTGCCAGCTCACCGAGGAGCGCGACCCCGCGCGGTGGGCCGCCCTGGGCTTCAAGGAGGGCGAGGTGCGCGGTGGCCGCGTGTGGGTGTGGAAGTACGACTTCGTGCTCCCGACGGTCCAGCAGGTCGAGGTGCTCAAGGCTGCGCGTGCGAAGAAGTCGAAGCTGTAGTATCGCATTTTGAGTGGTGGTGTCCAGATAGATTTGTAGTCTTGTTCAACCAAGTGTCAGCGAGACAAGCGGTTGGGAAATGTACAATACTGTGCTTGTAGAGGTCGAAGGGCGCGTAATATTAAGCCTCTCAGTTCGATCGGCCAATAGCGGAAGGCGCATTCCTCAGTCGCCAATGTGGACCTACAATTGCTCAACAGGCGGGCGGTTTGGAATACCTTTGAGACCATGCTGAATCCCAACCGTAACACTCAAATCCAGTCACCAGGCCAACGATGAATTCAACGATGCATTTGAGGGTAAAAGTCTAGCCTTGCTTTACAACAACGTCGCTGGCGGAGAGCTTGAGGCCCACAGGCTGAGCGTGTGGTGAATACATCTCGAGCTTCCTGTAAACACAACGGCGCAGCGTTCAGTAACTCTCGTTTAGGCATGGGGAGAGCAAAGCTAGGACTTGGCGAAGTGGAAAGACACGCACTGGGGGTACCGGTACCGGTGCACGGTGGGGGGCTTCGCGTCGGTGACGAGCAGCGTCACGTCTGAGCCCTCCGCAGAGAGAAGAAGGTGCTTGAAGGAGATGCTCTTCCACACGTCGGCCGGGGTCCTCGTGCTTGTAACGTATTTCGCGACCAGGGTCTCGTCGCCGGGAGCAGGAGCGAACTTGTAGAATGCGACGACACCAACCGCAGCCACGGCAGCCCTACGCCAGAAGGGTGTGTTGAATACTTTGTATGACTAGATTAGAAGACTGTAAGCTGTTCTTAGGATAGCAGAGCGTACCTTCAGCGGGGTACTCGTTCGTATCATGGTACTCCTCGTGGTGGTGTTCGTCGTGAGAGTGCGAGGATGCCGCTCGACGTTGGATGAGGGCAGTGCCAGCCCGCTGGGTTGGGCGCACAACGGCCCCGGCCGCCCTGGCAAGAGACATGTCGCAAAGGTCGAGGATAAGGTGAGATGCAATGTTCCGTTGAGCCGCGAGCCCGACGCTGTCCTGCTCGTTGTGTGCGTTACGTAAGCTCGCTGTTCGCCGGGCGCTCCGAATCCCCCGACGCTGCTCATTTCGATTTAAGTAATCGCACCTCTCGTTCTACTAGTACTTGCAACGTCGACAACTCCCTCGGATTTCCGCTCATGGGCTCGACAACTTTCAATGGCGAATTTGTCTCATCAGGACACTGTGAAGGCGCTATCTTTGTCGCTATTGGATGACTTCGACCGACCCTCATCGCTCCTCCCCTTCAGGACTAGATCATCAACAGTGCACGAACAGGAACGCATTACGCATCATAGATAGGCGCGCGAAGAGCGTCGTGTGGGTTTCTAAGGTGCAGTGGATGGCCCTGCTATGGAATGACACGTCGCGCGACGGTCGCTTCGCGTTCACACCTCTTCCCAAAGTTCCCATCTCTCAGATTTTTTGCGAACCTGTGTGCTGCTATCATCTTCCCGATATCCGTTGTGGCCGAGATGCATCTCCCGCGGTCCATCTTCTAGCTCAATTCATCGCTTCTCTCCCGTGGTTTTGCTCAGCCCGGATTCCAACTCAGTGCTTGCTTTGCTCGCTTCGCGCCGCGCCGCATGTCAGCCGTCGCAGGCATGTGGACCGTTAGCCTCCCTCGGGGATGTATATAGCTCGGTGTTCTGCCATGGATGATCCCTAGCACTCTAGCATACTGACCACCTATTCGCGCGATTCCCCTTCGCTCATCACCTTCGACGCCGCCACGCTCCTTGCTGCACATAGCCTAATCTTCCTCGCCATGCCCTCCGCTACCCGCACTCGCGCACCCCTTCTCCCGGTCGCAATATCCCAGTCACCGCTCCTTTCTGGTGCGCTCCCGGATGACCTGTTCTATGCACTGGCGAAGCCTCTGCCCACCATCACCATCGGACTTTACGACCCCGCCTCGACCCGTCTCGGGGCTGACCGCCCCCCACACATGAAAGATACCCAGCGACGCGCGCTTCCAACCGCCTCCCCGTCATCCTCATCTTCATCCTCGTCCCTGTCTCTTCCCCTCACTCCTGCCACACCAATCTCGCCCAAAGAAGTGATCGCGCTCCTCAACCTCCTCGAGTCGATGGACAATGACATCACTATGGAAGTCCAGCGCGTGCGGCTCGGCATCCAGGAGACGCGCTCGCTCGTTCGCGAGTGCAGGGAAGACAGCAAAACGCGCAAGCGCGAGATGGAGAAGCGGCGGGAGACGGAGCGGGAGGATACTAAGGAGGCTGACGACGACTTTTGGCTGGGTCTGTAGATCCCGAGTTGTCTGTACGCCTGGTTACCGCGGCAGCTATCTACCTCGGTTTCTTGTCTGCCTGACATCTGTGTGCGTCTCGATTATCCGAACGGCAGGTGAGTTGTCTGTACGTCAATATCGGCATTGCATGGCGCCACGACTAGCCGCTACACCGCCTGCACCGTGTGTCGATCCCGCACCAACGCACCATCAACTACCCTCGTTATCATATGCAATTCCTTTGACGCGAGTCTGGGAATTTGCACAGCCAACAACCACCTGCGGGTTCATAAAGATCGACCTGCAAGCTGGACATTCCATGCACTGACTTTCAGTTTGCATGCATGGTAAATCTTTCAATGACATGATGAAACGCCCACTGACGTTCACTGTTTAGAATAATGTGGCTTCTTGATACTACTACTGGGAAGCTTCACTACATCGCTGATCCTGCGCGCGAGAACTACGCTATCCTCTCGCACGTCTGGATCTCAGGGAAGGAGCAGTCCTTCCAGGACCTCCAAGCGCTGCACACCCTCACCGCGCGCGAAGCATGGGGCAACCGCCTTGGCCGTCTCGCGGGACAAACGCCCCCCACCGCCCTCTCCAGAGCGTCAGAGAAGATCCGGGAGTGCTGCGTGTTCGCGCGCGCCCGCGGGTACCGCTGGCTGTGGGTCGACACGTGCTGCATCGACAAGACGAGCAGCGCGGAGCTCTCGGAGGCGATCAACTCGATGTACCAGTGGTACGCGCAGGCGGGCGTGTGCTACGCGTTCCTGCACGACGTCGACGACACGCAGGACCCGCGCGTGCTCGGCTCGCAGTTCCGCCAGAGCCGCTGGTTCCGCCGCGGGTGGACGCTGCAGGAGCTCATCGCGCCGCGCGAGCTCGTGTTCATCTCGAAGCAGTGGCGCCCGTTTGGGACGAAGATGAGCCTGGCGGACGTGGTCGAGGAGGTCGCGGGCGTCGAGCGCGCGATTCTGGAGCACCGGCGGCCGCTGAGCACGGTGAGCGTCGCGCGGCGCATGGCGTGGGCGGCGCGGCGCAAGACGACGCGGGTGGAGGACGAGGCGTATTCGCTGATGGGCATCTTCGGGGTCAACATCCCGGCTATCTACGGGGAGGGGCGCAATGCGTTCTACCGTCTGCAGGAGGAGATCCTCAAGCACATTCCTGATCAGAGTATCTTCGCCTGGGGCCCGCTCGTCTTCGAGCGGTACGCGTGGTCGTGTACGCAGTTCGGGGAGGCACCCCTCCCGGAAACGACGCGCGAGGACGAGCCGAACGGATACCTCTTCGCGCCATCGCCGACGGCATTTGAACACTCCTCGCGGATCGACCCGCTTCCCCTCGATGAGTTCGAACGTCAGGTCGCAATCCGCGTTCCGGTACCCGAATACACCATCACGAGCTATGGCATCCGCACGTTACTCCCGCTCGCGACGCTCTGGCTGCCTGCCGCGAAGGAAAGGCGTTTGGAACAACAGCTTGCAGTACATGTCGCGGTGCTCGCATGCGCCGACACAATGGATGGACTTGTAGCGCTCCTGCTGAGCTCGTCGCCCGGCCAAAATCCAGGACACGAGCAGTACAAGGTCGGATGTCGGTACCCAGCCGGGTTTGTGCGTGGTGTCTCCTTGCGCTGCCTCCCAGACATTTCGCCGAACCCGTCATCCTCTGTCCCCTTCCCCCGTATCGACAACAACGTACATCTGGGCAATGCAAACCCCGTCATGACCACCATATACATCCCATACCGCCCCTTCGAGTTGACCGTAGAGTCATACGCAACACGACACGGCAGGCGGTTGCCGCCCACACAAAACTCCGAAACCACCCGAAACCCATACTTCGTCTGCCCGTGCGAGGTCGTCATCCCACAGTGGACTCTGGCCGCGCTGCATAACACGGGATACACCATCTCTCGGCCAGTGCCAGTCGAAGGCGACGATTCCAACAGCACCACGGTCATCCATATCGCGGACGCGGGCCCGATGGTCTGCATCGTCCTCTCCCGCGGGGAGGACGAGCACATATACATCGGTCTCGGGCCGTGTCAGGGGGCGCACTCCTCGTTTGTGCCGCGAATGCTGACTGCGCCCGTCTCGTTTGGCAAGCTCCCTGTTCAACTGCCGGAGGCAACCACTGGTACCCAAGTCTCGGCGAACGGCACCCATGTGAGGACCTGCAAGGCGGTACACGTACAGGACTGGCGGGCGGGTTCTGCGACTTTCGACAGCGAGAAGGGGACGCATGTGAGGCTGACCGTGGGGGCATGGACGGATTATATGGGCAGCGGGAACGATCGGGGTCTCTACGCCCTCAGCGTGGAGGTGTGGACGGCCCGGAATTCAAGTTGAGCTGATACTATCTGATTCGTTGTACATAGGTGTGCTCTGTAAAATGTCAGATCTTGGTACCCATATACTAGAACGTCTTGGCACCGCTGCATCGATAAAACGGGAGGTCTAGATGGGAATGCCAACTTTGGGCGTATTACCGTGCTGGTGTGGGTGGCCCTGTGACCATCTCAGACACCACGACCGGTAAGTATGCTCGAAGATGAAATTCCTGGTTGCAAGCTGGTTGGATTCTGGCCAAAGAACGGTCGAGCGGGGTCGCGAAGCCCCCCCCGGGTCACGGGTGTTCTCCCGATCTGGGCCTGTCTCTCGCGCACTATAGAAACGCAGACGCGCCGCGCGCAGGCGGTGCGCCTTCCTCAGATCCTTGTCTCCATCCCTATTCGCATCGTCGTTACTACCACCAACTCCCTCACCATCTTCATATTTACCCGCCAAACCACGCCCAATGGGTAAGCCCCTGAGCACTCTGCACCTCATCGAAGGCGGACCCTGACGCGATATGCGTGTGGCTGCGGTACCAGCCACCCAAGCACCCGTCCCGCCCAAGCCTGTGCGCAAGCCGTCCTTCGACCCAGAGGCGGCGCAGCGGCTCGAGAAGAGCCTCGCTGTGAGGCCGGACAAAAACGAGCTGATCGATCGCAACATCCTCAAAGGTATGTACCACACCGCATGGCCCGGGCCCATCAACGACCAATCAACGGATGATGGGGCATAGATGACACCGTCGCGCCGTCATTGCAAGCCGCCAAAGAGGCATTGGAACGTTCCCAGCTGGAGGCAAGTGCCCTTGACTGAGTGCGCCGTCCGCCCGGCTGATCGCGCACATTTTGTAGGACAAGCTGGAGCACGCGCTCCAGGCTCGACCCAAGCCCGAGGAACTCGTGAAGGGTGGAATTCTACAGGGTGAGCCTCGGCTTCATGATACGCCGCGAGAGTACAGCATATTCATTCCGAACAGAGAAAGACGTCCCTCCGGCCTGAACGGCGTTACAGTCGTGACAATTAGGGGTCGCGGGTTGCGCTGTAGGATATTTGAGATGTACGAGTAGTGGGTGAGATCTGTCCTGTACGATGGTTAGCGCATGAGCGGAAACGAAACCAGATATTTATGTTCGCAATGACGTCGGCTCACCATTTCCGCCCCGAACAAGATTCGCCTCGTCTAGTCCCTCTCGCGCCTGTTCCGGATCTTCTCGCGCACCTCCTGCGCGGCCCTCCGAGTGCCGGCGCTACCGGCCCAACCTCGCGCGCGGAGCCAGTGCACAAGTCTCGGTGTGATGGCAGCGGTCAAACCAACACGGACGGGGAGGAAAAGGGTCTTGTGAATGGTGTAGGCAAGGAGGAGCATCGCCATGAGGCCCTCGTGTCCATCTCCGCTCGCGTGGGCAGCGGCGGATTCAATCTCTTCGCGGCCGGGCTCAGGCGGAGTTGAGTGGATGAAGCCAGCGAAGTACCCCTTGACGTCGGCGGCGACTTTGGAGACGTGCTCGGCGCCAATGATGTTCACGGCCGCAAACGCGACGGTGAAGTCAAGCGTTGAGAGGATAATGTACACGCCGAGGGCATACCAGCCGTACGACTTGATGAGATGCTTGAGACGTTGTGAGAGAGACGGATTTGGTGGTAGACTGCCACTGGGAGACTCTGGGTCTTCCAAGGATGACCGTGGTGATGGTGGAGGGGAGGAAGAGAGACGTGCGGAGAAATGTGAGAACGGTCGTGTGTTCGAAACAGCTGCACGAGGAGCGAGACGAGTGGTGAGGGGGAGAAGGGGTTGGGAGACACGCGATGCGAGGGCGCGCACGACCGGAATGCGCAGAATGTAGCTCCGAACCATGCGACGATGCGTGAAAGACGAGAAAGAGATGTGGTGGAAGCTCAGGAGACAAGCTGGCGGAGAGCACAAGTTTTGTTCTGGCGGTCAGACTCTGAGCTCGGCGAGAGGAAGCGTCACGAAGCGGCAATCATGCACGGCATCTGCCGCGCACCGCGTCATCATGCTGACCAATGGGGAGAGGCGCAGAGAACAGCCACCGTGCCTTCCTGATTGGGGGCGCCTATCAGATCGCTCACTTTTCGAGTTTTGCGGAGAAAGCGACGGTTCGAGCATCCGGACTCTGTCCTCCCCTCCCCCGCCATCCCTTTCATGCGTCCAGAGATCGCCTTCTCCTTCGCTCGCCACCACCGCCCCAGATAGCACCCCCTACTTATTCTGTCGTCGCCATGCCCTCGGTCGAGATCCCATCTGACCTCATTGATGATGCCCCCGGCGGTCCCTTCGAAGGACCCGAAAAGCTCCTCGAGATCTGGTTTGCGCCCTCTGCCGCAGATTGCTCGGACGTGATCTCCAGCACAGATGGCAAGTTCGGCCTTCGCAAAGTGCCCAGGGCCATCTGGGAGGAGATGCTTGACATCGTCAAGTGCAAAATTTTGTCGGTAGTGGAGGGGGCAGAGACAGATGCATATCTGCTCAGGTGCGTTTCGTCCCCGCTCGTGGCCATGTTGTAATCGCGTGTATTATTACTCCATGTCGCGCCGGCTGTGGGTGCGATCCAGAGTCTACTTGTATAACGTAGCGGCTGGAAGCTATCTATCTATCACACCATCCGTCCGATCGCTCGCGTGCTTCATGGCTGCTTTCATACAACGTCTGGACAGATGCTGACACGGAACGCTTTCGTTTAGTGAATCCTCGTTCTTCGTCGCTCCCCACCGTCTCATCCTGAAAACATGCGGGACCACCCTCAACCTCCTTGGTGTCCCTAGGATCCTCGAAATCGCCCGCGACTACGCCGATTTCCCTTCCGTCTATCGCCTTTTCTACTCCCGGAAGGCTTTCATGTTCCCCGAAAGGCAATCAGGCCCTCACAGGGATTGGCGGGATGAAGTCGAATTCCTCGACAACGTCTTCCCCAATGGGTCGGCCTACACCGTCGGCAAGGTGAACGGTGACCATTGGCTACTTTACCTTACATCACCTACGGATGGCGCCTCTTCCAATGCCGGCACGGCCCCAAGCAGCCCTCATCTATCTCCTGTTGAGGCCGACTACCCTGAACCGGGCTCTTCCAAGTTGACAGCAGGCGCCATCGATCCCCCACCAGACAGCGCAGATGATGCTATCGCATCCGACTACACCATCGAGATCCTCATGACCCACCTATCTTCTGATGCGCGCGCGCCGTTCTTCAGCCAAGCACCGCCGGACGAAGCAGAAGCTACGGCTGGCGCTGATGGCATGGCCCTCTCGTCCAAGCTTGGAATCACAGAGATCTTCCCCCCACATCTCACCACCCTTGACGCCTACTCTTTCTCCCCGTGCGGATATTCCTGCAACGCGCTACTGAAGTGGCGCCCCGACATCGGCGAAGACCCTTCTCGGCCTGGCGAAGGGTACTATACCATCCATGTAACGCCTGAGGAGGGCTGGTCCTATGCGTCCTTCGAGTGCAACGTTCCA
Source organism: Lenzites betulinus (assembly GCA_022264855.1). NCBI lineage: Eukaryota > Fungi > Basidiomycota > Agaricomycetes > Polyporales > Polyporaceae > Lenzites > Lenzites betulinus. Next base: position 345,155 of record JABYQU010000009.1, on the reverse strand, counting down.
CTTCCGACGAAGTCCACCGACAAGCCTACGAGCGTTCCCGACCTCAAGACACTCATCCGCCGCGTTGTTGACATCTTCCGCCCCGGTCGCCTCACGCTCACGCTGTTCGTCTCATGCGTAGACAACGACGCGGTGGAAGAGGAAGAAGGCGAAAGCGCGATTGAGGCTGCGCAGCGCGCGTTCAAGTCCGCACTCACCCTCCCTGCGAAGCGTTCAGACCGCGGGGAGGATGGAGCGGTGTCCGGGACATCTGGGGGCCTGTACAAGCGCACGGACAAGATCAACTACGAATTCGGCGGTTACGACTTGGCCTTCGCCAGCTTCGAGCTCCGATAGCGCGCCGTCGCGCCGTTCTTGAATTCCCCTGCATCTACCGGAAGTTGTTTTGGGGGGCAGCGGGATATTTTTCGCAGAACCGGCAGTAGGGCGTTGTGTAGGCGGGATTTCTAGTCAACTTCCAAGGAGACGCACAAAACAGCCTTTACGCGCAGCAATACAAATGTCTATGTACCGTCCGGACGATATTCGGCGTTGGTAGCTCGTGCTCCAGGTGTGATCCCTTCCATCTATACGGCGCCATCTAAAGCGAGCAGGTCAGGAGTTCACCCGGAATACATCTACACTCATTATGGCATCCAGGGCGTCGATTCCATCATCCCATAAATACGGCACCAAGATGCGCGTAGTCCATTTCTGACGAAACGGTGCGTAACGGTCCCATTATTCCATTCTTCTCTGCGACGGCAAACGGCGCTCGGGGGGACGCAATAAGAATTCGCCGATGGTCCACAATATCGCCAGGATCGTGCATACATGCATGGAATAATCCACAGAGGACTCCGAACCTCGCAGGGTCTTCCACAACCCACTCCCCGGCGGCGAGCACGGTCGAGCGCGGGCCGTCTCGCGACCTCGAGGCACGGCGGAAGCGTCGAAAACCATCGATCGAAGCATCGGCCCCGGACGCGCACGCTAGAACCACGGTTACGCCGCGCTCCGATAGACTTCTACGCGTGCGCGTCGAGCGGGGAGGACGGCATCCATGATCTTGCCCAGCGCGCGCTGCAGCTGCGGCCAGGCTCGCCGCCTCGATAGCAGGGTCGTCCGTTCCGCCAGGAAACGTCGGGATGCGAGTGCCTCGTTCCGAGCCCCGTGCAGGGCGGCTGAGACAGAACGCCAGCATACCCGAGCCGCCACCACATGGGGATGAGCGGGCACCCCGCCGCATGTTCTCGACGGCTCGGGTGTGTCTGGCGGCGTGCGCGAGCGCTGCCTGCTCTCTGCTACCCCGCGAAAGGCTGCGATTACGTACCGAGCCTGCACGGCCCTCCGCCGCGCGCGACGTCGGCCTTCCTTGATACCATCTGCTCGACTTCCAAGAAGCGTACGAAGGCGTGCGCGTCCTGGGCTGCGTGCTCCCGCTAGTCAAAACGCGGGTCACGAGTACGCTTCGCGCGCGGGCATCGATATACGCTCGCGACAGAGAATGGCCCCGGCTCGCCCTGGGCCCCGGGGTGTGCGGCGTGCGCCGCGGGTGCGGGTGGGTGTGTCGTCGTGCACCCTCGATCTCGCGCCGCGGGACGGGACGGCCTATTGAGTTGCAGTGGCAGACGCGGTATCTGTTGACAGATCAAACACGCTCTGCGGCGAACGCCCTCGACCGCGGAGACGGCAAACCCCTGCACAGCGCGCGACTCCAGGCCGGGCTTGGACGGAGATTTGATACTGTGGCGACAATGGGAAGACAGCTGGCTGACAGATGGATGGTCTCGCATGCGGTCGCTGGCGCACCCGCTGCGCGCCGTGCGCTCGTCTTCGGACGGCTGAAGCACAAAGGACGGTCGGGGGATGGGAGAGCTGGGCAGGCGCGCACGCGGGGGGGCGCGCAGTGTTCCCAGAATGGCATCCGTGGTGTTCAGCCTGGTACTTAAGCGATGCAGCAGCGCCCACGCCCTCGGGATCGCCATATGCGCCGAACTGCGAATCTGCGCGGGCTGTTTCGCACCCCTCGCTGTTTTTGTGCGTTTGCACTCAGGCCCTCCGGCAACTCAGATACCCTCGTCTTCTTGCGTGCGTGTGGCGGGTGCCGCACGGCCTGTGACGCTATGCGGCACGCGGTGGTTCTCGTCGGGGAACAGGCTTTGCATTCAGTTACCGGACGTGCGCACGCCGCCAGCCGCTGACGACGGGCCCCGGGCGTTCTCCAGGGAACGGTGCATCCGCCTCGAGGGCCGGAGCCTGATGTCAATCAGCTCATCCACCCCTTCTTGCATCATGGGCGCAGCCATTGAGTGTCATAACGCCCGGCGCTCCGATCCCAGGCAGAAGAAAAAGAGCTCGCCGATTGCTCAGAAGGGTGCCCGCGGCGCGGCGCGGACGACATCCGCCCCTTCCCCCTCCGTCAGATCCATCTCCAACCCTGGCCTTATATCCTCGCGAGGCCTAGGGCGCCCTGGAAGCACAAACCAGCCCGTTCGTCTCGCCGCTTTACTCTCCCTCTCTTACTGTTATGGATCTCAGAGTGATTGACCTCACCCCCGCTAGCGAATCACAGCTGCAACGGGCCTTCGATGAGGTCAGGGACTTCGCTACTACGGATATGGACCGCGGGGGTCCCGAGCGCTGGACCTACCGCATGCTCCCAGAACTTGCCGTACAGGAGGAGTTGCGGAGGCTCGCGTGCCCGCAGACGGTGGGCAAGGCGGATGCGGCCACTCTGCAGCCATGTAGGACGTGGCACTACCGCAGCCAAGACCGACACAAGGTTGAGCAGTGGGGCTTGCCCGGCGGCACCTGGACGTACACGGCTGTGTTTGACGGTAGGTCCGCACATGCCGGAAACGGTGGCACCAGCAGATACAGGCACTGACAAAACGTCATGGTTTAGGTCATATGAATCACCACACAGTGGACCACATATCGGCGGCGCTAGGGCCTTACTTGCAGGATTCTTTAGCCGCTGCATTACGTTCAGAACATTCTCAGTCCAGACTCAGCAGCACCCTGGTCTCTGATACCATCCGATCCTCCTTAGCACACCTCGACAGCACCCTCATCTCCGACTTCCTCAACGTCTTCCCTTCCTCGGAACCAGAGGAGCTAAGACGACTCGAACACTCGCGGGTCAAGCAGCTTCTCAGCACCACGCCTGCGGATAGGACCTCGGGACATCTCAAAGCCGCGCGCGCGTTCGGCGGCACGACTGCCCTTGTCGCCCTCGTCGATCCTACGGAGAGCCATTTATGGATCGCTAACGTAGGCGACTGCGTCGCGGGTGCGTCATTCCGCCCGGAACTGATCCCGCGGCACGCTGACCGAGCTAGCCAGTTCTTGGGCAGAAGGACACCGCCGGCAACTGGCGGGGCACCGTCGTCAACTCTATTCACAACGGGAGTAATCCCGGCGAATTGGAGCGCATACGGACAGAGCACCCAGATGAGCCGGACTGCACGTGGAATAACAGGGTTCTAGGCTTCCTTGCGCCGACGAGAGGTGCGTCCGCCGTCCAGCCGCTACGTTTCCTCTGCCGTGCGCCGACATCTTCGTCGCCCCCTTCTTGCTCCCCGCCGTGGTCTGAGCAGCGATCGGCGACGCGTGGCTGAAGCTGCCCGCCGTGTATGCAGAACTGACGTTCAGCCACCTCGACGCGGACTGGCTGACTGCGGAGGTCATGGAACCACATATCCCGCGCATCCGCACGCCGCCATATCTCTCGAGCAAACCGGATGTGTACCACATCCCACTCAAAAACGCGGACTCAGGGGATCGGGGGCAGGTGAGCGGGCACGCCGCACAGCCGAGGATACTGATCCTCTGCTCCGACGGACTCTCCGATCTCTATGAAGGCTATTCGTTCCAAGACATGGCCGACGAGTGGGTCCAGACCATCGGCCGAGAGCTGGACTCGCGGTCAATTCCGGGACCGGGCGCTGGGCACCACGCGAACTTGGCGTTGACGCTTCTCAGGGAAGCCATAGGCGGTTCTGATACCCAGCTTGTCTCACGGAATCTAACGGTGGAGATGGAAGAGCGGTGGATGGACGATACTACAATCGTCGTGCTGCAGCTGTCTTGAGGCACGATTCGTCTTGATATGGACTTTCACTTGATACCCCGCTCGCGCCCATGACATACTCATACACGCTAATCGAAGCAGAATGTATCATTGTAACACCACATGCATGTGGATCGGCGGCGGGCCAGATGATCGTCGTGTTTGGGCGCGTTGAGCTATAGCAATACAGGAGTATACAGCAGTTATAAGCCCTAAATAAAGGGTACAGCACAGGAGCGCTACACCAAAGTCCCGAATTATGTGAGAGATGCCATGCGATAGCGGTGGTGGGTGGAGCGACGTGAGTTTAGCGAAGAGAAGACAAAGGCACGGACTACCGCTTGATCGCAGAACTGGGTCGGAATGCTGATGCCGACTCCTCGTCCACGGCAGGGGTGCGGCCATTTCCGCCCTTGGAGCGCAACTTGCACAGTGGACAGAGACGGATGAACATCTCGACCATCGGCCAGGTGATTGTGGCCTGCTCCTTAGAGCGTCAGTTGCGGCAGTTGAGCATCGCCACAGCATTATACCACTCACCACACCAATGCGCCGAGCTTCAAAGAGCATCGTCGATGACGAGCCGTGGTTTCTGTGCGTGTACACCAGCACGTCATAGATCTGGTTCTGCACAGGCACGCGCTCGAAGACCGCTGCCGACTGCAGAGGGCTGAGCCCGTTTTCGGCAAGCTTCTTTGCCCCTTCGCTGTTCTCCTCGCCGTCCGTCTGCATAACATAGTTCAGCCGCAGCTTCTCCTCATCCTCCCGGTTCATGTTGTAAAAGGCGTCCCGCGGGAGCAGGATGAGGTGGCGTTTCGACGAGCCGGAACGCGCGTGGTGGCACGAGGTCCAGACCTGCAGTCTAGGTGACAAGGATGACAGCCGTCCTTCCGAGATTGCTCGGGAGACCTCGGCGTACACCTCGACTGGGAACGTCGCAGTGTCCCGCAATTCCTGTGAGAGCCCTCCCAAGAACTTGAACAGCGACTCATCGAACGCGTGTCGGGAGGGCATCTCGATGGCGTTGACCGCGCGGAGGCCTCGGACAACGACATCCGGCAGCGGCACGAATAGGGGGTGCATCCATGGATCGATGTGCGGCGTTGTCACAATCATCCCCTGCTCCAGTCGCATCGGACGTCAGCGCGAGAAACACGGACATGCAAGGGAAGAGGTCATTCACCCATGTGAACGAGCCGTCCGGCCCTGCCTGTTGGAATGATCCGTCGGGATCCTGTTCCATCGGCACCTCTTCCTCGATGCCACCCGGCGGTAAGGGATGTGGAGGCATGTACTGCCTGATTTGGGGTTCGGTGCGCATTTCTCCCTCGTACATTGGTCCTACGGACGGCCCTGCGGGAGAGCCGTTCTTCGGCGAGTCCTCTTCAGCACCATGTTCATTGACCAGGAATGAGGCAGTCTTGGAAGCGTAAGGGGCTACGGGACGGTCACGGGCAGGGCCGTGATCTGAGGGTACTTTGTGTCGTTTCTTCGGCGTATAATTGCAGTCGGTTTCATTGTCTTCTTGGCAGTGATTGCAGACTGGCAGGTTCCGGTCGCACTAAGGTTGCGACTATGGGGAAGGATAGAAGAATGGGAGGATTATGAGCTCACCTTCAGGTTCTTCAAACGACATCTGTCACATCTCGGTATACCGCGATGGGCGGGGGTGGGGAGTGGCGTATATTTGCATTCACGTCCGGCAGCCCATGCGCAGTGGTTGCAGGTGGGTAATACTCGGTCGCACTGGCCGAATTTAAGAAGGTGAAGGAACAAAAGCGGAGAGGAGGACGAACTTTGAGGTTATTTAAACGACAGTAGTCACACCTCGGTTTTCCTCTCCTGCCCTTCCACTGAGATTGGCGAGCCATATACACCTTCGGGTTTGGAATACGGATCGTGAGTTGACTGTCGTCACCGGACTCGGCGGGAGAATCGCTTCCAGCGGGAGAGTCGGCCATTGTAGCAGTTCTGAGTGATATAATATCGGGAGGAGTGAATGGCTGAGCTATGCCGAGCAATTGGATAAGAGGAACACACCCAGATTCCAGTTGTTTGTCCCGAGTAGATGCACAAAGACGGATGATGGTGATAAGACTACAAAGGGTGACGAGCAAGAGACCGTAAAAGTGGCTGCAAAAGGTAGCAACGGAGTACAGATCAGCAGAGCGTACGAAAAAGCAGCTAGCAGTGAAAACTGGGGTGTAGATGAGACCAGAATGGCGACAGGCGTCGCTGTGCCGATGTGAGTTTGTACAGACAAGAAACCAAATCTGGCCAAACGAACCTAGTCAGATGCGTGACCGTTACGGTACCTGGTCACACATAGATCCGACGAGCTCACGCAATCGCTCAGAAACATTTGTCCACGGCCTTACGATGCTCTACCTCACAGGCCTCATATATGTATCACCTGCTCAGCTTGAAAAGCTGTTTCATCATATCAAATCTCCTACCAAGGCGTCTGACCAGGCCGCGTGTTCACAGCTCGACACGATGCACGAAGCGGCAGCGCATTCTCTCGCCACGTTTTCTTGAAGCTAATTACTAAATTTGGATGCACACTTGAGATCCGTGCCGACCCGTACGACGACGACTTCCACCACAACCATCACAATCGCTACACTCTCTGGAGTCGGTGTTGTCTTGCTATACGGCTACGAAGTTCCAATATGCATGCCTGAATCACGGATTTCACCCCTATTTGAAAAGGCAGAAGCCCTCAGCGGAGTTAACTGGTGTATCCCTCTCCATCATGTCAGGGTGTTCACAGTTGAGCATCACATGAAACTCAAAGCACTTGTGAGTCCTCCAAGTGCGAGCCACAGCAGGCAGTGGCTCGTTGCCGACCGAGCAAAGCCCTTTCAAAAACCGAAACAAGAAGTGAACACTGAACACTGCATAAACATCGTTTGCGACTCACTCAAAACACGATAAGTCGGCCGAAAGTTTACCTCTTGTCTCAACTTTTGTGCCCATTTTAGCCTATCCCCAATGGACCAATGCCCACCGTGAGCGTCCGCGCCGAATGCCACAGATTAGGCTCACACCTGGCTCATTCTTCAAGCTTCAGGCCACTGATGATGGTGAACAGGGCCTAAATCAATCATGCGCACTAGCTTCTACCGCCCAACCGCATTGACCTGGTCGGCAATACGTCCGGGATCAGCCACATCCAACCAAGATGACCAACTGGGGGGCATACGATATTGGTTGGATCAAGCCTACCGGCGCGTAGAAGCGCGACCACGCAGGAACGCCGGTCTGGAGGACGAGGAACGTGTGCTTGTGCGGGGATGCGCCGGCAATGCGCATGATACGAACGTGGACGACGTGAACACAGTGATGAAGCAGGACCCGCGTGAACTTGTCTTCGGGGGAAGCAGTCGGGACCACGCTGAGTCCGCCCGACCTAGCAATCCCTAGTGCGCGTGACCAGCGCCTATCGGAGATTGAGCTAATCCTGACTGCTGTTGTCAGTTGCCGTCTGTCCGATTCTCGCGTTCTGCTCAGTGCGCCTCCCCATCCGCCGTGTCCGCAACGTGCCCCTCCGGACTGCCTTGCTCGCTGCGAAGCAATGCCCACATGGTGATCCTCTGCGACAACCAATGGTTTCATAATCACAGGATTTCGTTTTCCCATTTCCAACCCTGCTTCTGTTTGTGACCTGCGCTCAGGCTCGGTAGGGCCTGGCGGCCATGTGCTACTCGCTCACGTTCACATCGCTTCCAACGGCGGCATCCCTGCTGTGTTCTCCCGAACCGACAAGGTATAAATGTCAGGCATGCTGCTCCAGTATCCCCCAGCTCTCTGCTCCTCAGCCACCTCCACCCCGTGTTCTTCACCGACCATCCTCCAGCCAAGATGTTCTCCAAGCTCGCTGTTTTCGTGCTCGCTGCCGCCCCCGCCGCATTCGGCGCAGTTATACGTCAGGCTTCCGACTTCGTCAACCCGACGCTCGGTGGAGGGTCCATGCTCATCGACGCTGGCAATGGTCTCGGAGAGCCGCTCAATGTGCGCATTGACCGGTAGTATCGCCACCATGATGCTAACCGAAGTAACTATCGACAGGTGATCATCTCCGGGCAAAGTTCGAGCCAGGTTCTTAACGAGGACGGCATCATCAACTATGCCAAGGCAATCGGATTGTGAGTTGCGCGCGAAGTGACCGCGAATCCCGCCCGCCAGCGCGAATCTGTGCTGATCAATGTTGGTCAGCTCCACGGAGTGCCTCGGCATCCACCTTGGGAACCCGTTCTCCGCCAACCTCGGTGACGGCCACGGCCCAGTGAACCAGACGGTGGAGTTGCGCCAGGACTACGGCAACTCGGAGCTCGGGACTTGCTTGGAGAGTCTCATTGGGGGCAACCACTTCAGGTATAGCACGCGTTTCTGAGGCGCTCGAATGAGAAACGTGCGCTGATGCGCTATTCCTGCAGGGTGTACTTCCAGAACGGGCCGTCTGCGAACACTGGTGCTGCCTTCCTCGGGTGTGTTTCTCTCATGTCATCCTTCGTCGCGTACTTCGGAGTCTGATCGAAGATTGGCAGCGTCTCGAAGGAGGAGCCTGCGACGGATAACCACGACATTGTTCCTGACGGCTACGACATCGGGCGGTGAGTACACGACACGAGTGCTGTCCATTGCCTCTTGAGCTCGTGTGTGTGCCAGTATGACTGACGTCTCTCACAGCAACGAGCTCGTCGCGAGTGCGCTCGGCACGACGAGCTTCGGTGGGGTCACATACAGTACCACCGCTCAGAACGTCACCGGCCTGCTCCCTGTAGGTTCGGACGGCGTGAACCATGGTGCGTCCATTCCCTGCACAGGCCTCAGAACGTCTTAGAACTGACGTACTGACGTCTGCATCGCATCGCCCTGCAGGTATTGCCCTTGACGGCATCGTTACGGTGCTGACGGTCATCGTTCAGTGATTTGATCCCGAGACGTGTCGCCGCGGAGAGACGGCGACGACCATGCAGGTGTCCATGCATCATTGTTCAGTCTGGGGGGTCGAAGTTTCGATCATGATGTTGTCTGTCATTGTACTGTATTGGTATTTAACGACCCTCTTATGATACCCCACAATATACGATCTCATTCACTTCGAGAGCTGAAATGTACATGTGATCGTGTGCTCCATCGAGGCGGCTAGCATCCATTCATATGAACATAGCGCGATTATAGACGCGTCGCATTTCGGGACACCGTCAGCGTTTGTAGCATTGGTCATACACTTCTGTAAGTGCTTTGCAAACCAGAGGCATTTGTATGATTGCATGGGTGTTATACAGTCAGGTATATAGACGAAAGCGCGACGAGTTTATCATCATGCTGCGTTGCAATGGCGACATATGGTATTGTACAGTGCGGTGTGAAATGTGGGCAGGTATTCGGGGTAGAGGGGGGAAGGGGGGTCGATCCAAATCAGAATCATAACGGGGCATTATATCACTCCATTGCGAATGTTCGTGGCGCGAAGCCGAGAGGGGGGGAAGGTTCAAGATCCAGGCGTTTACACCTCGACGGCGCACTTGCCAGCGTCGACCCACTCGTCCCACCTGACGTCGTCCCCGATGGTCTCGTCGCCGACGTGCTGCATCAGCGTCTCGGAGTCCTCGCCCTCGCTCGAAATGGCGAGAGCCTGCGCCTGCGCCTCGGCCTCCACCTCGGCGAGGAACTGCTCGTTCTCCTCTTCGACCTCCTCAATCGTCCGGCGCCGCACCCGCGAGAGCACGCGGTCGAGATGCACGAAGTGCGAGTCGTCCATCGCGTACTTGCGGTGCTTCTTGGTACCGATGTGCTGCGCCAAACACGTTGTCAGCGCGAGAAGAGCAAGGGTGAGAAGAGCGGACAAGGACGACGCACGTGTTTGAAGTCCTCAAACTTGACGCGACAGCACTCGCAGTACCCCGGCTTCGTAGCCTCATCGCGCTTTGGGAGCTTGAGCGTGTTGGTGCTCTTGCTCTTACGTAGGAACTTGGCGCGCTCCGGGATGGTGGAAGGCGGGCCCATCAAGTTCTCTTTGTTATCTCGCTGGAGGGAAGTGGCGATCGACGCGCGGCGCGATGTTGTCACCTGTTGCTGTAGCTTCTCCTTCAACGAAGGGGGGAGTTTCAGGGTACGGAAGGGGATGCCAGCAGTCGACGTCGTTCCCGTGGTAGAGGTGATGCCAACGCTATTACCAGATGCTGCCATATACGCTGCGGAAGCCAGATAGCCAGACGCGTTCGCAGACTCTGCAGTGTCGCCGTCACAGAAGTCGGCATCGAGATCGACCAGCCCAGGCAACGCGGGATTTGGGAACGTTGCACGACGCTGCAAGTTGTTCATCGACGCAGAGCGACGGAGGTCGTGTTGATGCTGTTGTTGCGCGGCTTGGATACGCGCTTGCACTTGCGCTTTCCGTTTTCGCTGGGTTTGCTGCAGACGCGCCTTTCTCCGGGCCTTCTCCTCTCTGCGCTCCTGCTCCGATCGCTCTGCCTTCTGACGCCGGCGTTCTTCTCGATCGTCGTACTGCAGGAAGGGCCCACGGGACAGCGGATGGCAGTGTAGGACAGGCCAACCGCCACGCTCCTGTCCGTCTTTCGTCTTGGTGATTGGGTACTCCGCGGCGACGATCGTCGCGAGCTCTTGTCGAAGATCCTCGACTAGGACGAAGTAGCTCTCCTTCGAGAAGTAGATGTAATCATGTCGCCGTTGAGTCGGATCACGCTCCGTGGTGCCGTGCAAACGCTCGGTTTCCAGCAGACGTGCAAGATTACGTTCTTTGGTTGATTGCTGCGGGTGCGTCGGGAGAGAACCCGTGGCGGATGACACGCGAGGGGTATTGCATCGGTCGAGGATGTTGTTGAGCTTCTCAGCAGACCAAAGTTTCATGTTGAACGTTCGTGCCTTCTGCACAAGGGATGCAACCGCGCTGTTTCCAGCCAGTGGCCCGGTCAGGATACTGGCATATGAACAATAGCACACAGGAATGACATACCGGCCACGCAACCTGATTGGACTACCGAGCAATCCACCTGGCCGTGCGGTGGTTCCTGCTCCTGAGGCGCCTTTGGGTCGGTCCTTCTCGGTGTTCTCCTTGTCATCTACGTCGTGAAGCGTGATGAAGTGGGTAATATCTTTCGAGAAGAAGTCCTCAATGCGCTACGGTCCACGACGCGTTTTCGGAGATTGTCCAACCACACATGCTTTAGAAGTTGTCACTAAAAGGATGAACGGATTGCTCACAGCACCCATGTATGCAACCCGCTTCTCTAAGTGACCCCGTATCGTTGCGATCTCGGGGCTACCCGTGTCGAGGTCGAAGTAAAAGACCCAGCTTGGGAAAGCTCTGGAGTACTTCACCCTGAACTCCTCTTCACGGGCCAGCCGCTCTTTCTCCCGCCTGCGCTCCTTCTCTTTCTTGGTCTCGGGACGCGATGCGGCCGGGGTAGGCGACTCTTGCACCACGAGCTGCGGGACCGTCTTGGCGCGTTTCGAGCTGTGATCTATGAGCTCGGCAGGCTCTGGAGAGAGAGGCCTCTTGTAGGCAGAAGTCTTCCTCAGCGTGGTTCGGCATGGGGAGATGGACATGCCGGTGTTATGAGGCTGAGGTCGTGCGGCTAACGGGTTGCGGACGAGGGTGGTCGCCATGCGGGAAACGCGTGTGCGGGATTATAGGGCGCCGGTAGTCGCCCTGGACGGTGTAAGGTGAGTATATGCAAGATGCACAAGAAAAAGAGGAAAGGCAGAAAGGGAGAAGCGAGGAGGGCAGACGACTCCGGCAGGCGAGGCAGGTGGAGGGAGGCCGTGAAGAGACGCGTGACGGACAAATGTGGTTGATCAGGCCAAACAAATAACGCGTGCTCCAACCTCCGACGCGTCCGCATCCCTGCATTGCACATTGACGCGTCGTGCAAACAGTGGACGTATTGACTCGATTCGTCATTGTATCGTCGATGATGAACTTGCGTTCACGGCAACATTTCTGCGAACCACCTACTACATACGAGCTAAGTACTAAGCACATAGCAAATACATAAGCCATTGCAATGGAGGTGCAATCTTCGTCGCGGTATAGAAGCAGTACCTCGTCCTCCGCCGTGTATATCGGCTCCTATGCCCCCGACGAAAAGAAAGGGGAAGAGGACGAGCGTGTTCACGCCACGACCGGAGGCTATGGACGCACTCCGCAAGTATCGGAGCGCCAGAGATTCCAGGTAAACATCCCACGGCACACGTGATCGCGTTTAAGATCCCCGTCACCGTCGCCGCGTCGCGTCCCACTCAGCGCTCATCCGTTCACACGCCACGTTCTGACTACACCGCAAATCCTATTCCTCGTCCTACTATCACATGCTACATAATCCTAGTAGCGCCGACAAGCGGCACAGCCCGCTACCTGACACATATAATTATTACAAATAACCCGAGAACGTGTTACAAGGTTTCTCTCGTGGAGCTGGTACAACAATATCGCGTCCATTTGTAGGCACAAGTCCCAGGACGGCCAATGTGGGTTCGTTGACATATGACGGTGACGTTGTCGGTTACAGAAAACTCGATGAGAACGATGTCACCCACTGCTAATTTGGAGAAACGTAGTTCGGCCATCAACTCTTTATACTCCTTGATGGCGTCGTACAGGGATCATGATTGGTCACGCAGTGAATTGGCGGATTTGGGTACAAATCGATCTATGTGTATAGTGGCTGGCACACCGGCGCACAAGCCTTGGAGGATGTGGACCATGATAGAGTGCAAAGAGGGATGTGTCCGCGCGTTGGGCGAAACACAGACAGATATAGGTGAACCGGAAGAGATGCTGACTAACAGTTATCGGAAGCAATCACACACCGGGAGGTTACAGTGAATGAGGCCTTCAGGAGTAGACATCCGCACACAGGAACACAGCGGATGTGCCCACAACCTGCTAAGGGGCCGGACGCACGAAGATCGCTGAATTCTGCCAGTAGCAGTGCAGCGGATGGTAAGGGGTGTGAATTTGTCACGTGAAGCACGTGACATGAAATCCGCCCGCGAGTTTTGAAAAAATGCAGGCAAAGAAGACCCACTACCTACAGGTAGCGGGGATCTTCGACACCATCGTACAGCTAATCCTAGCGCGTAGCACTCAATCTTCCGACTTGTGCGGAGCAAAGGTCAACAGCCAACGGATGCCTTCCTTGAACTCGGCGTTCCACTTCTTCGCGATGTTCGTCTGGCTGAAGATCGCGTTGAAAGCATGCGGTGCTCCGGGATAGCTAGGAAGCGTGTATTTTAGTAATTATTTCTCTCACGGAGAGCATTAGATACTCACATGTTGACCTTGGTTGAGATACCGTTCTCTTGAAGCTTCTCTGCATATGCCAGACCCTCGTCGCGGCACGGGTCGAACCCGCAAACTTGTATGAATGCCGGGGAGAGCCCAGTAACAGACGGGTACAAGTAAGGGGAGACCTCAGGGTTCTTAGGATCGGCTTTCAAGATCGCTGCAATTCAGAGGTAAGAGCCGAGTAAACGCCCTTTGAGTTTTGCGAACTTACCGTACGCGCCACGCACTTGATCGCGAGTAAAGAGAGGGGCGTCCTTGCATTGTTCCATGGACTGGAACTTGTGCTTCACTCTGTTTGCCACGCGGTCAATATTGTGTCAGACGCCACACGGGGGAGAGACTGACTCCTCAGGGACGGCGTCCGGATGGCAAACCGTAGCCATTTGCAAAATATGGCCGGTCAAGGGGGTATCCGCGAAGAAAGGATCGTCCTTGGCGCGATGGGCGACAACCGCTGAAAAGTTTCCTCCACTGGACTTTCCGCTCACGATGAAGCCCTTGCGGAGGTCCACATGGATCAATGCAGCGTTCTTGGCAGTCTTTGCGGCACCAGTGTCAGCACCAATCATGGTGGGCCAAGCATGAAATGCTTACCCATTTCAGAGCCTCGTATACATCGTTCAAACCCGCAGGGTACGGGTTCTCAGGGGCGAGCCTATCATTCCTTTGCATCAGTGTCGGTTACTTCATATTACTGTGAATGGTAGTTACCTGTAATCAACGTTCACGAGGGCGATCTGCATATCGACACAAAGGATCCTCAGGTAGTAGTCTTCCATCTCAAGATCTCCGTTCATAAACCCTTTCAAGGTGTAGAGTATGAGTATGAGCAGGTGTGACAACCAGCCGGAAAGCCTACCTCCTCCGTGAATGACGAGCAGAACGGGGAATGTTTTGCCATCGTCCGCAGCCGGGCGGTAGGTCCTGATAGCGAATTCCCCTGCATCGTTGGGTACTTTGTATTCCTGAATGACATAGGTATTCTCTGATAAGGGGATTCGAGGTTAGTATACTCTCCATCTTTGAAAATATAATAAAGTACACACCGGCAGGGAGGAGGGGCGCGAGATTCTTCTTGGCGACGTTCGTGAACATCGCGTTCATACGAGCGCGCACTACCGCGGGGTTCACAGGACCCGTAGGGGCGGGCACTGCAGGGAGCGCGGCGATGAGGGGCGCGAGTTCGGGGTCAACGGCAGCGAGGTAGTTGTTGGACATATTGGGCTTTGAGGGGTTACTTGGTGAGTATGAGATAAAACTGAAGTGTTATGGGAGGCTGGTGATGTCGTCCTCCATGGCGCAAGGGGCGTATAAGTACTCCCCGTCGCTGCACCCGGGACACGCAGCAATGGAGGCGTACTGGTGCGTGCAGCGCGTCGCGTACGTGAATGTGCTTACGCGCCATTGAAAAGACGCACAGCTTGTGCTAGCCGTCTTTGTGATGACTTTGATCTGACGGGCCATCCCGAACGAGACCAGATGGCGCCACAGAGATCGCAGCGCGGGAGTCAGATCTTCTATGCCCTTACGAACGGTTCCGCGTTCATCGCGTTGGGCAGCAACTGTGTCGCGGGTGTTCAGAAGGTTGTGCGTTGGTAGGGCGTGTACTGCGAGATGACTCAGGTTGGCGAGCTGCGAGATGGGGTGCTGGTCTGCTCTGACAGTCGTGGACATGATTGATCTTCATACTGTGTGCGGCTGACTATACCACCCACGCTAGAAGCATAATCATGGCCCAGCTGGTGCGCATATAGCGGATATCGTTGTGCTGCGGGACTCGTTGGACTACGCTTGAGGATGCTGCGATGTCTTCGAAGTGCGAGAGGCAGTAAATATTGGTTCATCGCAATACCAATATGTTGACTACTGGGTCTTCACTGCGAACCCAGTTGAAACAAGAGGCGTAGAATTCCGCGTTGCCAATTCTTCATCTATCCAATTATTAAGTATGCATATACGGGCGCACGTACAATAATCACTCAACGTAGGTGTTGTATGTTCAACAAATGGGCTTTATAGTGCTAAGTTTACTACGGTTCCATTGATTCGATGTTGATGTTGAATAAGGAAGCAAACACAAGACTTACCAAAAATTCCGAGGTTCCTTATAGCTAGCACCAGTTAGAACAAGTACGCGGAAGACGTGAAGCAGGAGCCTGGACGCGCCGGAGTTTGCCGACGCGTCGCGTCAGGCGTTCCATCAAGTGTGACAAGACGTGTATCGCGCAGGTCACACCCTTGCTACCGTCCGCCACACTCGGCTTGAAGTTGGATCGCGTCTTGGCCGGCCGTTTTGACTCTCCTACATCAACCCGCGCCGGCTGTCTCCACCTGTCAAGAATATTTGGACTCCATGGAAGGACTTCCCTCTGAGCTAGAGGGCACGCTCCTCGACGTGGATGGTCAGACATTCCGGGAGCCGCTCTTGGACCTTCCAGCTCGATTCTTTATACCCCGCCTCGCGGACAAGCCGCAGAACCCAATTATGGATACTTTGCGGCTTTTGCGTAACTCTGAGCGTCCACAACCTACAGAACCCCCCTTGTTCGGTCTACCACCCGAGCTCGAAGTTATGTCTCAGGATGTTGCCCAATTCGTGGCGGACAAGCAAACAGCACGTCTGGAAGACATTTGGCGAATTGCGGTGTCCGAAAAGCCGAGACACAAGGTAGGCTACTTGTGTTTTCATTACATGATACATTTTTGAATGCATATATGCTTCAGAATCAAGTGCTCTCTTGGGATGCCTTACGCTCTTCGCGTAAGACGAGTGTAGCGTTGTCCCCGTTCCTTTCAGAGCAGTCTAGTGACACGTTCGCATCCGCAAGATACTAGTACGTCGTCAAAGCCATCTCGGAAACCGTATGTTGACTTGATTTGTGCGGCCAGTGTCCGTCCACCTTTGCAAGACCCAACTACACAGCTCGTGTATACCCACATTCCGGAATTGTTCGACTCGCTTATCCTTACAATCAGCGGCACATCTTCGTATCTGCATATATGGGACACAGAGACAGAGAGGTTCGTTTTGAGAAACCTCAGAGGGAGGGAGCAGGGTCACATCGTGATCGTAGGTAAAGATGAGGTCGTGAGCGCAAGGTTGGCACTCATGTACTTGAACCTAGTTTCGCGCTAAAACGTCCTTAGCTTACTTCAGCGTTTTCTCACTATCGGAAACCTAATGCGGCGTCTTGAGCTCCTGGCAGACAGCCGAGAAACAAGGTATGTGGTAACGCCAGTGTGGTTCCCGACGCTAGTGAACATTCGACAAATCAGACGCACTACACCTGTCTCGCATGCCTTCACGCACTCCTTGTCTTCCATATTGGCTTACTTGCGTCAACTCGCCGAGGCAATCCCTGTAGATTTTCAAGCAACCACTGGAGACGATGCGCGGTTAACAGCACTCTGGACACGATATGAGGATATGGAGGATATCCTGAAAGCACTCGCGGCGCTGTGTGGCCGAGTAAGTCGAACCCTGGGTCATGTATTGAGTCACGCTGACCTTCCTGTAGGATGAAGACACATTGCCGTCAGAATACGTCCCCGTACCGTCCACCCCGACCACATTGCTCTCCTCCATTTATACGAATCTTTCAGACCATCTAGAACGCTCGTCCTCGCGTATCGTCACTGCGGTCCTAGCATTTTTACTCACTGCGACCTCCCGTAGTTATTTCCAGTCTCTCTGCGCCTCAGTTGGATACAACACGCCGGGCTCGCACGTTTATCCCCTCCCCACCCGTGGCCCTACTCGTACGGAAGACCGCATGTTGGACGACGACAATTTTACCAATCTGCCCGGGGAGTTGGAGGATCTCTCAGGGGACGGCTTTCCAGAGTTCATCGGCCCCGAAGCCGCAGAAATCATATCTCGTGCGCGCCAGTCGTTGGTGCTGCTCAGTGCGGCAGACCCGAATCATCCCCTTTTGACGAGCACACACATGCACCAGGCCATCGATTGGATGTGGACGGAAGAGCAAATCGACAACCTGGCGGACAAGTTCACTTTTGGAATCGTTCCCCCCACACAGGAAGCGCACCACGACCCACCACCGCCCTCCAGCACAGACGTGCTCGATGCTTTTAAGATCTTCGACCTTCCCCCGGGCGAAACATCTAGCACCCCGACAGACATAACCACGCCCACAGCTGCCCACCTTTCCGGCGCACACACCACCGCCCCACTTATCACCTTCCTCAACGTCTTCCCCGACACACTCCCCCGAGCACTCCGACGCTCGCACACCTCACTGCGCGCATCCTACGCCCCCTCGTCACGCACGCATCCACACTCTCGGGCGCGCTTGTCGCTCATGTTCTCTCACCTGCGACGCCGCTGCATCTACGCGCGCATCTGGTACTGTTGCGCGGATACATCCTCCTAACGGCTCATCCGTTCAAGGCGCGCCTGCAGGACGCGTTGTTCTCCGATGCGGAGGAGATGAGCGCCCCCGTCATCGGGTCCCGCATGTATGCGGCGCGGGAGACCGGAGACCGGAAGCGCACACGGACACAGAGCGGTGCAGCAGGCGGCGGGAGTAAGAGCCGTGGCAGGAAGGAGGGCGCGCAGGAGCCTGGGCGGCGCGCGATTGGGCTGTCGCCCGCGTTGACGGTAGGCGACCAGTGGCCGCCGGGTGGAACCGATCTGAACTTCCACCTGCGGACTGTTATTGTGGATTCGCTCGAGGAGGGGCGCGGGGATAGCGAACGGGATGAGGACTGGGATTGGGCGCGGGCGCAGCGCAAGATCTTGGAGGAGGCGGAGTGGAGGCTTGGGTTTGCGATCCGTGACTTGCCGGCTGGGACGGGCAGGGAGAAGTGGTTGAATCCGTTGTGTGAGTACTTTCTTCCAAATGACACGCATGATTCAACTTCTCAACGTCTCTACCAGCTATTGAGTAGGTTCCTTGCTCTCAGAAAAGCGCCAGACGCTTACTTACTAACATATAAACAGAGCTTTGGACTTCCTATACATGCACTACCAACCTCCACACCCCCTGGATGTCGTGATCACGCCCGCAACCCTATCTAAGTACCACCGCATCTTTGCATTCAACCTGCGTCTCATGCGCGGTATGCCCCCACCTCTCATTCCGTCATCTCATGCATTACTCATACTGTTCTCTTTTAGTGGAAAACGTCGTGCGGACGCTGTTCCGGATGACGCGACACGCCGCAGACCCGCTCTTCCCGACGCTCGCGCCCGCCAACAAGCGGCTGCTGCACTTCCGCGCCGTCGCGCATACATTCGTCATGGGCCTCGCCGCGTACGTCTACGACGTCGCCATCGGCAGCAACGTCGACGGGTTCCTCGCGCGTCTCCCCGCCGCGCCTCCCATTTCATCGCCGCCGTCATCCGAGTTCGGAGACGCCCTCCGCCAGTCGGCCCTGGGCCATTCCAGTGGGGGCATGGAATGCGCAACAGGGAGCGCGGGGTTCGCGGACGTATTCGGGCTCGCGGAGCACCACGCGCGCGTGCTGGACGATGTGCTGAGCTCGTGTCTGCTCCGCTCGGGGCAGAAGGCCGTCGGGGACCTCCTCCGGCAGTGTATGGAGCTCGTGCTCGAGCTCGGCGTCCTCGCGGGGGAACGCAAGGACGGCCGCATGGAGGAGTACGAGGCGGCCCCTGCGCTGGAGGACCTTTGGGCCCGTTTCAGGACGAAGATGACGATGTTTGTGAGTGCGGGACGTTGAGTTGTGCGGGTGGGGACGAAACTGATTTGTGTGCTGGTTCTTTAGGTCAAGGTGCTCAAGGCGCTCGTTGAGAAGGAGGCGGATAGCTCGGGGCTCGTCCTGAGCGAGATCCCGCTCCATATGATGCAGGGGCACAGACGCATCTCGGGAACGACGGCGAATTTGCACCAACTGCTCCTCAGGCTGAACATGTCAGATTGGTGGACCAAGGGGGAAGCAGCTCGTCAAACTTAGACATTTGTATTATATCCTGCTCTCACACACGTCGATAACCATTCATGTAAACGTACTGACTTCATTGTATTGCTGGGTACACACCGACATTCGGAACGTGACAAAACTAGGACTACGGACTAACAGTACACTACATAAGGGATACGAACGTTCTACAACTACTTGGCTACCTATATCCGAAGACGGGACGTTGGTATGCATGAGAGAGTCCCGGGACGTGACATGAGATGATGCGGAAACTATGGACAGAACGATGCGGGATGGACATAGACGATGGATCAGACATTGGGACGACGAGCACGAGAAGAGCATGTGATAGTGTGGCGAGCAGATGCATGGGGCGGGAATAATGAGACAGAATAATGAAAAGCAGGGCGGAAAAGGGCGCCCGATGTGTAGGACTTAGTCCTCCATGGCATCCTCAAACCCGGCAGCCTCGACACGACGCGTCTGCGTACGTGCCTTCGCTTCACGCGCAATGCGAGCCTGCTCGCGCTGGTAGATGGCGCGGACTTCCTCCTCACGAACATCTGCGGGGACGTCATCTGCTCCGAGGCCGAGGCCGCGAGCAACCTCGTCCAAGCGTACGCCGTCGACGAAGCGAACCTCCTGAGCCGCTTGGCTCCCCCCTGCGAACGATGCCGAGCGACTGAAGGCCTTCTTTCCGGACTTGCGAGGCGTAGAAGGCATGCTGCCACATGTCGACAGGGCAAAGAGACCAACGACCTCCAAGACACCGGCCAGATCGCCAAACTCGCTGCGTGAAACGGGGTTGAGAACACCGTTCTCCGTCCGGCCGAGGATCGCCGAATAGAACGAGTGCAGTTGCCCCAGCTCCAGAACGGTCTGCTTGGTCGCGGCAGGTTGTGCGGTGGCGGTGGATGAGGAACGCTTCACCGGCGATCGCGGAGATTGGCCGGGAGACGACGCGTTCAGCGATACCCCTGCCTCCGTCGACTTCACAGCTAGCATCGTCGAGAGAAGGACGAGACGCTGCTGTAAGCCCAGTTCGCGGATCTTCGTTACCGTCTCGCTGTCACTAGTCTTCTTAGGAAGCGAAGGTGCAGTGGTAGCAGTGACGGCTTGAGCGGGAGCTGTCTTGCCAGCGGGTGCGTACGCCTTCAGTGCAGCGAGGATGTGAGAAGGTGTCACGGATGGGGTGGGCACGTTCACAGGATCAGACGTAGAAACGCCGCTGACCGCAACGTCGATGGCCCCACGCAGGACTTCGAAGATAGCACGGACGTCGCCAGTTTGGGCCGCGATCTTCTTGGAAAGCAGAGTCAAGGTAGGGGGAGGCAAAAACTTCTTGGCTCGTTCTACAGCGGCAGAGTCCTCCCCATCCGATAGTGAGGCCAGTCGAGTGCGCAGGATGTCGAGGAGCTGCTCGGGAGTGTATGGAGAGAAATGCAAAGTTTCCACGCCGACCATAGATTGGACAGAGAATGTGGTACACGATGACGAAGTCAACGTGTGAGTATTGGCGATGCCAATAAGCCTTAAGCACGATGCATAGGTGTTTGCCAGAGTGAAAAGAGGCGCAAGAGCCTGGGTAGAAGAAGCAATGTGATCAAGTTCGTCGAGGATGACGACGCTATGAAAAGTTTCAGCGCGCATCCTTTCGCGGACACCGAGTTCACTCACCACTTCCGCTTCGATGCCTTCAGCACCTTCTCCACGGCTTGCTTGGGAGAGTCCTTGGACTTCCGCGTCCGTCCGACGGTTTTGCGATCGTCGCCGAGGACCTCTGCAAGCCTATGCCACACCGCCTCGACACTAGCCAAGGCCATGCAGTTGACGGAGAGTACTCGGGTACTTTTGCTCTCGAGCGTGGTGTTCATTGCAGCAAGGACGACATTGACCAAGGCGGTCTTGCCAGTGCCGGGGGAGCCAGAAACATACAAAGTTGAGGGCGAGTCGGCATCGAACTCATCCGCAAGGAAGCTGATGAGGAAAGACTCGATTTTGTGCCTTTCTGACGAACGCCCAGCAAATTGTGGCGTGTCATTGCAGGTGGGGCGCAAGAGGGCCCGAGCACGGATGTGAATAGGAAGGAGACTTGTGGGAGGAGTGGGCGGAGGTGTTGCCAAAGATAGGTGAGCGAGGGAGGCCACCGGCGTAGCGGCTGCGGCCGCCTGTCGCAGATCACTGGTTGACGCATATCTCCGAGGCGCTAGGGTACACGTCAGAGTCGTTCGAAAAGTCAACAGAGACGACTTACTGCTAGGTGACCTCGTTGTGGTCCCGGCGATCATCGTACTAGTGCGGCGCAAGGAACGCGTAGCCCGGGAAGTGGAAGGGGAGCCATTGATCGGCTGAAGCACGAAGGGCGGAATGTTCTCCTTGTTGTGATCTCCGCCTAAGAGAGTGGTAGACGTCTTTGCACGTTTTGGATTGGGTGTGGAATCTGGCGTCGGGAGGTTGTGGCCGCCTTGTGCGTCGCACGCGACAGCTGAATCCGATACATCCACTTGGTCGATCTGGTGGGATCGTTTCCCAAGGACAGAGCCTCCAATTGGGCGTACCATGTTCATCCTCAGCAATGCTATGTGCTGGTGACGTGCAAAGATCTAAACGACGCCCGTGAACTCGGCGAAGGGGGAGGGAGAGAGGGGGAGGGAGGAGGGAATGGTTGTGGAGGGAAGAGTGAGACGCGGGAACAAGCGCTTATGACGGGCAGACGCCGGTTCAAACTCCGCTCGGTCAACGAGACGCGTCGGGACGCGCGAGCACGTGACCGACGCGTCGCGCGGTGTCTATTCCGCCACAGACGCGTTGGAGCCACCCTAGCAGTACTACGCCAGTCGCGGCGATAGTGCGGCTGTGCGCCTCTCATTTCCCTCTCCTCATTGGAAGCCTGCACAGACTTCTTCGTGCTATCATGCCTGGCTGCTCTACAGCCGACGGGCCGAATGCAGGCATGGTGCGCTTCACGATGCTTCGCTGCGAGGCGATGCGGAAAATACGGTATATACCGTGTGGTTAACGAGATGCCCCCCGTGCAGTTCGTCAGGTACCCCCATGCAGCTGCGTCTTCCGCTGTGGTATATCTTGGTCCTGCTCTGGGCGTTCCTGCTCAAAGGGCGGGCGGCGCCGGTAAGTTGCCGGACCTCCAGTCAGACGCGGTAAGGACTTTCGCCTGAGTAGGAGTCACAGTATGTCCGTGCTCATCGTGACCTCCCTCTCAGCAACGACGACGACGATAGTGACAGCGACAGCGACAGTGACGATGACGACGACGATAGCAATAGCAATAGTCAGCATCATCGCAACGGCTGTCCAACTATCGGCTCAGGCGAACAGAGGGGTCTAAGTAAGGGGGCGGTAGCAGGCATTGTCATCGGCATCTGTGAGTTGTATACGATGAGCTAGGACGATGTACTCACGTACGCCATAGTGTTACTCCTGCTGTTGCTGATCCTCCTTGCTTGCTGGATGCAACGAAGGCGGCGGCGGTCCAGGTCTCGACAGGGGATCGAGGTCGCCGTGGCCACAGTCGCTCCACCCCCTCCCGCAAAGGAGCACTCCTCGTCCCGCTCAAACAGCGCCCACCCACCCACACTTCGCCCTCAGTCTATGATCGCGCAGCACTTAAGCAACACTGCTCCTGGCGGGGTAATCCTCTCCGACAGTATGGGGCGACACCACTGGCAGACGCGGGAGCTCAACAACGTCCCCCGCACAGCAGCCGAATCCACCGAGTCCGTAGCGCTGCCGAATCCCTATGAGCAGGACAGGCCGCCCACGCCTCCGCCCCGTGACGACAGCGTCACGTCCCCCGCCTCTACCATGTCGCGTTATGCATCCCTGTACTCGACCACATCTGGGCCAACCGAGGAAACGCACTCGCGTACACGTTCCTACTCGGCGGTCCCATCCGCGTGGACGCACGACGACAGCACGACCCCGCTTCTTTCGCGTGGGACCACGCAGGCGTCGCGCCTCACGGCGTCCTCGAGCCTGCACGAGGAGATGGCGGGGTATCAGAAGGCACTGGAGGCGCACCATCGCAAAGAGCAGGACGACGCACAGCAGCGGGAGAGCAGGATCGGACAGGGCTCTGCTGTGCCAGAAGACCCCCCGCCGGTCTATCGTGACAGAGAGGAGTTGTTATGAGTGAACAGGAGACGTGTGAGGGGAGTGGAGATAGTCGTTTCTGGCGGACAGCACTTCCATGGACTGTATAATCGTCGAGAAGCCATGTGAATACCACGGACAGCATATGTATACGGTGTAGCTGGTCAGATGTCCAGACCTCCTCGTGGGTTGCCGCTTCCGCTATCTGCATGCCTCGTGAGCCAAGAGCCAACCACAACGAGGTCGGAGCTACTCACGCTATGCATAGCGCAGACGGTCATGAGAGCGGCAGCCGGCAGCACCACACATAACGTGGATGTGCACCCTGCTACGGATTTGCGGAGCTCGCTTCCACACATGCAGCCGAAATCTTGGCGACCAAGTAACGGAGGAGAGGTATCCCGGAATTGCTGGGTTCTGCGAAGCGCGGCGGTCTGTTTGCAGGGAGATCCGCGGCGCAATCCGTAGCGGACCTGACCGCGCCGAGAACCTCGATCTCTGCCTTTCGGCGCGAGAACAGCATGTGCTGCAGTTCCTTCCTGCGCGATATGTGCCATTATCACAAGTGTCAGCGCGGGCGGGTGAAGACGTGGGTAGAACAGATACTGACCGCCATTCCGCGGGCGCCCCTTCGCGCTTCAGGAGGGAACGAGCCTGTAGGTCGGGGGCGGCATCGTAAATGAAACAGTCGCGGAAGGAAGCTTCTGAGTAACATTAAGACTCACCTTCCTCTCGTCATGCTTCGTGATCGGTATGAGCGCGTCTTTTGGTATGCCCAGTCTGTCGACCCGTTCGCACAGGCGATGGTCAGGCTGGGGGTTCGGACAAAGTCGGGGCAGGTAGTACGTACGAGGCGAGTTCGGTAGCCCATAAGCCAAGCCATTGGATCCGCGGTGCTGCGAGGTTCTCGTTCTCATGTTGCATGCTTTTGCTGCCGTGCTTGTAAACGGATAGGATGTCGATGCCGTACGCGTCGCCGTCCACGAGACATAGGATAGGGATACTATGCATGCTGCTCAGTGTGAAGACGCGGGCAGAAGAGAAAACCGGTTACCGTGAGGGAAGGTTTGCCGAGAGTGTCTTGACGAGCTGCCGCGTTGCTACGTCTGGATAGCCCTTTCCCTGGTCCAGCTTGTTGTGAAGAAAGCAGCGGATGGAGACGTAAAATGAAGGCTTACCGTGATCACAAGCCCTTTCCCTGGCAAGGACCCGTAAGTGGTGAGTCGGAGCCTGCACAGAGTCTGAAACACGGCCTAACAAGACCTCGATCAGTCGCGAAGTTGCGGGAAACCGAATGACTGTCTGCACACCTCCTTCTCGACAACCAGCACCCACGCCAACTCGTTGCCTACTTCGAACCGCTGAATGTCCTCGGAGTGCGGCACCAGCGCGGGCTGTCAAGGGGGTTCGAAGCTCTTCTCTTCTCGACAGGGAGTTCGAAGACAAACTTGCCTCGCTATCGCTCAGCTCCACAATCTCGCCGTTCCGAAGGTGTATCTTGAGGCTTGGGCCGCATATGAGCCCCTTGCAGGATGCGCGCTGTGGGACACCTTGTGAACACATCACAGAACAGGGTTCCGGGGACGGAGAGTTACCACATTGAGGTCCGCACGACTCAACTGAAAGGTCGCTGCGAGGTCGTCTACCAGCTAAAATCCAACAGACAGGTTCAGCGGCTCGTTTTGGATCGAAGTAGACAGACGCATACCTTGTCAACGGTTGATTGCGATCCAAACAATTCTACGTCCTTGTAATACATGTCCCTGTCATGTGGGCCGTCAGAAATACGTCAGATACGACGCAGCTCACACGAACCGTTTTGTCGTAGGGATATCGTCTATGACGGCCTCATGCATGAGATCCATCGTCCTAAAAAGCTGGGCTACACAAGGGGTAAATATATGCGGCTTTACCGTGAAGAGATGACTGATATTTACCAATAGGTCTTGCACTTGGACCTCTAGATCGTGGCATCATGAGAGCGCGCAATGAGGCATTTCTGCAGGTTGTTTCTATAGTATGAGACTCTATACAGGGAGTATTGGAAAACACTGACCCCTCACGATCTTGCTTTCGCCTATCTGCTAGCTGAAGCACCACTTTTTTACTGCTGGTGATCTTGGGGTCTGGCCGTGTGTATGCGTTTGGAAGCGTATTCGATAGCTGCGTTAGGAAGGAAAGAACAAAGCCCTCTATAGAATTCAGGGCCTCGTCTCTGCATCATCAAAACAAGGATGAACTAGCACGTATAAACTCAATGGCCGACCTGATGTCTTCCGCATCTTCCTCGTATGCGTCATGCGCGGAATTTTGCGTAGCAGGATCCGTTCCCTGGGAGTCTTCGCCGTCCGAGCCATCATCGAGGAGTGTCACGTCGTCTGCATCGTCTTCGGAGATATCCAGAGGTATATCGAGCTCGTAGTCGTCTTCGTAGGCCTCCTGCATATTATGATACATGGGTGGTTGAGTGCCACCCGTGACTATATGCGGGTCCGCGCGCCAGCCTGAGGGGGAAAGGTCCTCGAGCTCCATACCGGGTCAAGGCTATCCGGTGGTGGTGGTAGAAAACAAGATGTAAGCATCCCAAAACATCTCCATCCATGTAGGCAGACGATATGTGAAGAGCTGCTTCCAGAACCTGTCAACATCGTCCGCGCCGACATCGTCGCGCTGAGCGTACAGCGACCACGCGAGCGCGACTCCTCGGACGCGCATTGTCACGGTGTGACTGGCCGCGTCGGTCACGCTAAGAAACGCACCTCCACGGTATCTCTGCCAGAGCCCGCAGTATCCGTTTACGTTTCGGAGACATCCTAGAATTGGAACATATATACAAATGTTGTCCCAAATGTGACATGGATTAACCCCAGTTCTTGACCTCCACCTCGAACCACGTCGGTAACTGTCTCCAGAATTCCTCCCGCGCTGCTTCTACTACCGCCGCGTAATCCAACCGACAGGCTTCGCACGCGCGGTAAGCTGCCTTGTTCTCCACACCCGGTTGATCGTCCCGCGTCTGCATCAGCACGCTGTCTGCGATGGTAAACAGCGGGTCGCTGTTCCGGTTGCACACCATGCCGTTGACGTCCCGGATGAGCTCGAAGGTGACCGCCTCGAACGCCATCTGACAGGCGCGCTTGAGCGACTGCTGGACCTCGTTGCGGTGCAAGCAGTTTGCGGTAGGGCCGCGGGCTTCCAGCTCGGTGACGATGAAAGTTGAAAAGAAGCGGGCGCCCTGCTCTTTCCCTCGCAGCACTTTGCAGACGTCGTCGTCCGTTAGATGGTGTTGCACGCCGTCTGGGCCGACGTATCCTTCCATGAGCTGGCTCGGGAGGTAGCGGGAAAGATCGTAGAATGCTGAAGGGAGGAGGTTCGGCTCTCCGATTTCCCGCGCGAGGTTGATGAGCAAGCTAATGGACAAGTGTGAGTTACACCTGCTTTGAAAGATAAATGATATCACACGCACATGGGATGAGGAAGAGCTTGGCGTGGAGAGTACATGCCGTCTGCCGTTGTCGCTGCCTTCTCACGCAGTTCCCAGAGGGCCAGTGTCGAAGGCCATGAGATGAAGACGTCACGAATAGCGGCGTCGCGCAAGCCGATGACCTCGTACTTCGTTGAGAGCCGAAGAATTGCGGAAGCGACGGTGAACTTCCCAGCCAAGTTGTCGTAAGTGGCTCCGCTTCAGTCTCGTGATCAGTGTCCTGTGTCACACCAGCCTGAGTGTATGTGCTTACCCATAGAGAGCTTGAAGGAAGTGCGCGAAGTCGTTGGGGTTGTCATCCAAAGTTAATACGGGACGTCCTTCGAGGGAACTAGCGTCGTTGTCCTGAACAGCGGCGATATGTTTGTCTAACATTTTCGAATGCCGACTGAGAAGGCCGCGGTGGACGATGAAATATTGGGAGCCGGTTACTACCGCAAGGTTGCCGTCATCGAAGCAGAGGTCCGGATGGCGGGCGGGTACTTGATATTCTTCGGTCGGGGTAGCGTGTCTGTTGGAGCTGAATTCGGAGTCCATGTCGATGAAGTGGAGAGACGAGGGGTTGAAGGACGAAGAGCGTAAGTGGCCGCCATATATTTCGAGATGAAGTCAGCCGCAGGAGGCTGACTCTGGCTGAGAAGAGATATGCGGCCCACATGTACAGTCCAAAACGTCAATTGCGATCGAGCCGGCTGCGAAATGCGTGAGACGTATACCAGACAGCGGACGTGAGATCTCCGGCCGCTGAAATGAATATTGTGCACATAGCGACCTAGATTCCGACTCTGAAGCTCATAGGCGTACCTGCATCATTCATGTCCATCCGTCATGACAATGCTGGAAATTATTGCGCGGGCTACGAACACGATCGGACATTGTAACAACTCGAGGTCTTAGAGGTTTATAGGTTGCCCAACGTTGTGTTGATATGCTAAATTCGTGGTGTTGCGCGCACCGGTCAGACGACCTGCATGCGAATTCCCAGGCAATTGGCACAGGGTCACGCAGAACGGGAGCATTCTGCCGCCAGAGAATGGGCGGGATAGAAACTGTATAGCTGTTGGGGAAAATCATGCCAGTAGAATAGAATCATCTAGGTCAGGCAAGGGAGAGCGTAGAGAGCAAGAGAGAGACCGTGAGTAGGAGGCGCCCATGCAGATGGCGAGGCGGCTCGAAGTCGGGGTGACGTGATGAGCTTGCGTGGGAACAGCCCCGACCCCAGGTCCTTGCTTCTCTTCAACGCCAACGTTCCACAACGCCCCCCGACTCTTCCTAGCTTGCGTGTCGCCTTCCATCGCCCTCGCACCCCTCGCCTGCACTTACTTTGACGTGCATCATGCCAGAAACCATCACAACTGCCCCACGCGTTGTACCCGGCGCGCCGCCTCCGCCTGCCCCGTCCAAGACGCAGAAGAAGAAGCGCAAGGGCGGAAAAGGAAAAGATGCCAGCGAGTCGGACGCGCCTGTTGCTGTCCCCGACACCACCACCGCTGCACTGATTGACCATGCGCCTGAGGAGAGCGATATCAAAGAAGGCGTAGTCGCGCCTCAGCTGGTCGCTCAGGCTTCGACGGAGTCCCACACTCCCGTGGGCCTCAAGGCGACCCCCATCGTGGACATGTTGAACAAGCGACTGAAGGCGAACGGAAAGAAGATCGTGAGTTCATTAATCCCGGCATCCATCTCTGCCGTATACATCGCATGGGCAATACGTCATTCCTGCTGGCACTTCTACCCCTGCATGGTTTGATCGGTTACTGAACTACTGGTACCCCAGACTCGGATACAAACCTACCAGAACGAATCTCCCGAAAAGCTGAACGACGACCAAAGAAGACTGCTGAAGACCCTCCCCACTCTTGAGGCCGTTAGCAAGGAGTTAGAAGAGGTCAAGAAGGCCATTGAGGTTCGCAATCAAGGGTTGCGCTCTATTCTGTGGTTTTAAAGCTTTGCGTAGGTTCATGAAGCCGAGGTTGCTCAGGAGCTCGCTTTCATCAAGGCCGAGGCCTCAAGGGCCGAGTCCCAGAGGATACGTGATGCCGTCGCTGCAGCTGAGGTTCGAGCAATCGTGGGTCTTGGCATTCGCTAGGCTGACCATGTTCATTTAGGCCGAATATCTTGACAAGACGGCAGAGTTGCTAACCTTCCTGCGGCTTCACGCCATGCTGTCCAGTCATCATCCGGACGCCGTAGCCTTGAATTTGAGCGAGGCGGAGAATCTTGCCGTATATTCGATTACTGAGACCCTTTCCCATGAACGCATCCCCGGGAAAACTGACATAATTCGTGCTATCTTCTCCGGTGAAGGCGAACACCTCGACATCCCTTGTATGTACTGTTTGGTGGCATACGGTTATACATTACTGACTGCAAGCACAGACTCGCGCATTCTTGAGATCAAGGAGCAGTTCTTGAACCCTCCCCCGCAGAAGCCTACAGAACCGGAAGAAGAAATTGAGGAAGCTCCAGCAGTCTCTGAGGAAACACCAACGTCGGTCACCGGCGTTCCATCGGCCATCAGCACAATTGGGGGGATCAACTTCATTTTGACTGACGAGCTCGCGGAAGCCGAAACAGAGAACGTGCAGGACAGCGGCGAATGGGTCGACGTGCAAGCGCAACCCGAACCCGAGCAGCCTGCCGAGGTCGAGATTACCGAAACCGTGGTCACAGCAGAAGTGAATGGACATGCCGTGGTAGAGGAATCCGTCACGATCACGACCACCACAGAAGTACGTTAGGCCGGCATCTGCCAACGCCACTTAATTAAATAATTCACCAGGTATCCCCCTCCGGTCCAATTAACTGGGCTGATGAGGAGGACCACAACGAGCTGCCTCCGCTTGCGAACCTCCAGGCCCACTACGGCACTTCCGGCGAAGCTTCGCCAGCGCTGGAAGCACCCGAAGCCGATGGTGCCGTGCCAGAGACACCAGGGACTCCTCATGCGAACGGCCAGGGCGCCCTCATTGATGAAGAGGGATTCACACACCACCATAGAGGTCGTGGCCGCGGGCGTGGCGGGCATAGGGGAGGCGAGCATGGCGGGCACAGGGGAGGCGAGCGTGGTGGCTTCCGCGGTGGCTTCCGTGGCGGAGAACGTGGCGGCCCTCGGGGCGGCTTCCGTGGTGGTGACGGCGAACGTGGTGGCAGGGGCAGTTTCCGCGGCGGCGATGGTGAACGTGGTGGGCGCGGTCACTGGCGCGGTGGTGATGGTGAGCGGGGTGGCTTCCGCGGTGGCGACGGGGAGCGGGGCGGCTTCCGTGGTGGCGACGGCGAGCGGGGAGGGTTCCGCGGTGGAGATGGCGAGCGGGGAGGGTTCCGTGGCGGTGACGGTGAACGGGGTGGCTTCCGTGGCGGTAAGCACAAAAATTGTCCCGTTCTGACTATTGGCTCGAGCTTAACACTTTGCACCAGGTTTCCGCGGTCGATCGGATGGCGATTGGCGAGGTGGGCGTGGTACCAGGGGGCGCGGACGCGGTGAGCCTGCATCGTGACATTCTTTCCCTGGGACTAGTATATAATCCATGCCTTACAGGATTCCATGAACCCCGCGGCGGCGCGCCCCCGGCGTAGACCTGCGCCTCGAGATAGTGGTGAGGGCGTTCCAAAAGGGCACTCAACAGTCGTTTCGTCGGACTTCTATTATCTTATAGCTAGGCTGTTGCCCAAATGCTTGTCCGTGTTGTCCTGCTTGTAGTCGTCACTTGTGTACACAGTGCTCCCCCCTCTTGCTCGAAATCGAGATACCTTGAGTCCGAACGTGCGAGGCTTGCGTTTGCAGGTCAATTATGCATCCCCGTAGAGCGTCTTCCCATTTCCGAGGTAGCCCCGTTCATACCGGAGGCGTGCCACTTTCCACGTGGGAGCCGACTGGCAGAACACGATCTCGACAAGATCCGCTGTCTTACCGCTGTCTCCGCCTCCACACCGCTGCAGCCCGTCCCGCTGCTTGCACCCGCACACTCACAAGCTACACCTAGACCACCTCACGTTCTTTCCTTACTTGTCTTCCCCACAATACACATCCTAGGTCTTACATCTCTAGCGTGCTGGCGCTCACAGCCTCTTGGATGCCATTCAATCCCTCGCTTCTCACATCATGACATCACCTCAAACCAGCGCGCCCGCCCTACAGCCCAAAGAACAACTGGACGCCTCGCACACCGTCAAAGTGGCAGAAACAGAGAAGAAGGCTGCGAATACATGGCTAAGCCCTCAACTTTCATCGTATTTCATCGCCGGGGGCGTTGCGGGGGCCGCGTCTCGAACGGTGGTTAGTCCATTAGAGAGGCTGAAGATCATCCAGTGAGTGTTCCGGCTCCTCTTGTGCATGGGTACTAACTGGATGCCATGACCATGCAGGCAGGTGCAACCACCGTCTTCGGAGAAGCAGTACAAGGGCGTGTGGTCCAGCCTGGTGCGCATGTGGCGGGAAGAAGGTTTCAGGGGATTCATGCGGGGGAACGGAATCAACTGTCTGCGGATTATCCCCTACAGGTCGGTCTGCCCCGTTCTACTTCGTCGGCCGCAGTCCTGATGAGCCTCGCAGCGCTGTTCAGTTCACGACTTACGAGCAGTTGAAGAAGGTGCGTGGTCTGCCCGCCTTGGCTGCGCTCGGCTCACAATTAACTCGAGTGCTGCAGTGGTTCACCGGATATGGCGCAAAGCCTCTTGATACGCCCACACGGTTGTGTGCTGGCGCGCTCGCCGGTATCACATCAGTCTGTATGTATTGCACTCGTTTGAGGCCACGCGGATCCCGTCCCGGCTGACCCCCGGTGTGCAGGCAGCACATACCCACTGGACCTTATTCGCTCGCGATTATCTATAGCGACGGCTTCGATACCGATGCAAAGTAGCGCGGCGTCGTCCAGCACCGCACAACCGGCCCTCGCCTCCGCATACCATACTGCTTCCGCGTCCGCGCCGCGCCTGGCTGCGAAGTCCGTCTTCGCTCCTCAAGACCTGACGGTGTGGGGCATGACCCTAAGGGTGTTCAGGGAAGAGGGAGGCGTTAGGGCACTGTATCGCGGGCTGGTACCGACAGCGATGGGCGTCGCGCCGTACGTGGGTAAGTATAGAACACACCGCTCGGGGCTCTACGAGATCTGATCTGGGTGCGCCATGTCAGGCATCAACTTTGCTTCCTACGAGGCACTGCGAGGAATCATCACACCTCCTGGGAAGAGCAGTGTGCACCGGAAGTTGCTATGCGGAGCGTTGGCGGGTCCGTATTGTGATGCCACCGTCACTGTCTGCGTACAAACTGACAAAGCGCTTGCCAGGTTCGATATCGCAGACGCTGACATATCCTTTCGACGTCCTGCGGAGAAAGATGCAAGTGACAGGAATGAACGTGCTCGGTTACAAGTACAACGGCGCCCTCGACGCCCTGGGAATCATCATCCGGACCGAGGGAGTAAGAGGGCTCTACAGGGGGCTCTGGCCCAATCTATGTGCGCACGCCTGCTATATTGCGTCATGCGCAGATGAACGGACACTCACGCGCTTTCGTTATTGCAGTGAAAGTGGCCCCGAGTATTGCCACGTCTTTCTTCACATACGAGCTGGTGAAGGAAATGCTCGGTGCCTCATGATCAGGGCGTGATGGAGGGCGGAGGGACAGGACGGTTCGAGAACACGCGCAGACTACCGTACATAGACTAGTACACCTATTGCTCTACCCCGCCATTGTGCGCGGCGTGTAGATTACTATTTAGCGCGGTCCATGTGCCGATTGCAATCGCCTTTGAGGCCCGCGCGGGAAAGGGTGTAGTGTTGAGGCAAAGGCTCGCGCACTGTCCGCATTGATTTGCCCGGATCGGGGAGTTCCGCGCATACTTGTAGCGCGTCGCGCGCCGGCGACGCATCTCGCTCCCACCTCCGACCGCCTTCTTCCCGTCTCCCACTCGTCGTGCCCGCATCGCGTCCTCCAGGGTCTCCGCCTTCCATAACTTGATGATCTTCATCTCGGCTTAGGTGCTCGTGCCATTCCTGGTGAGTGTTCCTAGACGGGCAGCGCGAACGATCACCTCGCCTGAGCCTCGTTGCGCTGGCCCCACTTACGTCTGTTATCTGACATTGACCTCCAGTTTCTGGCGTTGGCAGGCCTGCTGCACCCGGTTCCTCTTCAGTCGCGTATCTTTATCAACTTCCTACAAGTCCTTCTCGGTCTGGGTCAGCAAAATGGCCAGGATGGCTTCCTCGCAGCCTCGGACCATGGATACCCATGCCCTCTCCAGCAGCGTCCCTACATCTCATTCCTCAAGCTCGCTCTCGTCCTCGCTCTCTTCTTCCAGAGCTTCGTCCGACCTCCTCCCCGCAGCACCGCCTTCCAACTCCAGCCAATCCGATATCGCAGTCTCCGATCGCTCCGTGTCCTCGCTGCACTCGTCCTCAAAGCCCCGGTTCTTCCCCCTCGTCCTTACGTCTGCTCCCCCACGCTCTGCCTCCCTCGCCAATATGGGCCAGGGCCCTTCCCGCCCGCCGCCGACCCCCAGCGCTCCACCGCTGTCTCCAGCACCGAGTACGTCGTCGAGCACTGGGGGTCGGTTCAAGCGCGCTTTTGCCGGACGCAGAAAGAAGTCTGAGGACATCACTGCATTGTTCACTGGCTCGCAGCGGTCGGAGAAGGGGAGGGGCCATGAGTACGATGCACCGGCACCACCACCGCCGTCCGCCATGATGGATCTTACCGAACCGAGATTTGAGCGACCTCCATCTCGTGGTGCAGGTGGCCCGAAGCTTCTGAACCTCCAGAATGTGTTCAGCGGCAAAAGGGCGGCCCAGCAGCCGAAGGCAGGCAAGTCCTCATCACCTGGCCCTCCGCCTCCCCCGCCCAAGCCCGTGTATGTAGGACAGCGTGGTCCGTCGCTGTCCCCGCCGTCGACGCCAGCCAGGAATGCGCAGTTTCCTTCCGCAGCCCCTGTGCCCAGGTCTTCTGTGTCCTCTCGAACCCCTCCAGAACCCAGACACTTTCTAGAAGGACGCGAGCCTAACGGGGCGGTCGTCACGGAGAAGGTTGTTACTGCGGCAGAGAAGGAGAAGGAGAAAACGAAGGAGGATTGGCGGAAGAGCGACGCGACGATGGCTAGCCACATTACCATCCGCCCTGGTGCGCTCTCGGGTAACCGGTCTCCTCGACCAGTTTCTCTGGCAGAGTCGTCGCATTCTGCGACCACCATCGTCGCCCCTGTCAACAAGCGTCTGAGCGCGCTGATCACCGACGCAGAGTTCACCATGTTCGAGGAAGCTGATAACGGCACCCTCGACGACGCTACTCCTCGTCCCCCTCCGTCCGGTCGCCCCTCCCCTACTGGCTCTATGAAAGCGCGCAACCGGCGGTCTGCTTCGCTCAACCTGGGCAATCTGCGCAAGGCGGCGTATCACGAAACACCAACCAAACC
This sequence comes from Lenzites betulinus, assembly GCA_022264855.1. Taxonomy (NCBI): domain Eukaryota; kingdom Fungi; phylum Basidiomycota; class Agaricomycetes; order Polyporales; family Polyporaceae; genus Lenzites; species Lenzites betulinus. The sequence continues at coordinate 310,878 of JABYQU010000009.1, read as the reverse complement.
ACCTGGTCCGCACTCGCCGGGTCGAATCTTGAGTGATAGTCCAATGGTCTCGTCCTCTCGCGATACGCCGACCCTCACTCGTACTGCGGCTGCTGGGATCATAGCTCCTGTCCATACCGGCGACTCAGCTGAGGCCACTGGCAACAACATTCGTGGCCGCCTCGCAGCTTGGACCGCGGCCTCCAACCCTACCCCTCTTGTTCGTGCTGAGCGCCCTCTTCCTGCACCTCCACCACCACAACTTCGCCGTCCACCGGGCTCCCCACAACCTCCACCTGTCAATCCGACATTCCGCCAGACCGCCGTCAGTATGACCGGCAGTCTCGCACCGGCTGCTGGCTTTGCTATGGGTTTCGGTAAACGGGCCGTCGAGAAGGTCGGACGTGCCTGGGGCGGCTTCGGTTCCAGTCCGTCGAATCACTCTGGCTACTCATCGTCTTCCTCAACTGGTGCAGGCTCTACATCCAGCGTTAAGGCCTCCGACGCTGCTTCGGGATATGCTTCCTCTCCCCAGTCCGGTCCGTCGGGCTGGCGTGCGAGACGGAAAGCGCCGCACGGATTCTCAGCGGGGTCGAGTATATCGTCGTTCACCTCGAATGCGTCCTCTGAGGATCACTACACGCCTACCGGCCCGCAACTGGGACGCCGACTGCGTGGTCCTAAGCTGTTGAATTCTGGCATGAGCGTTGCAGGTGGTCTTGTGTTCAAACGGGACCTGCCGACATGTGTTCGCGAGACGGCGATCGAGGAGGTTCAGATACTACTGGCCAGCGGTGATCGGGACGTGACATCCCATGTCGGGTTCAGGCCTTTGGAATCGCGTCTGGTGCCTGCTCTTGTCGTGCGCTGTGCGCAGCACATCCTCCGTTGGGGTGTTCAAGAGGAGGGTCTATTCCGGTAAGTAGTCATAGACGTGTACATGTCCATCTTCGTCGCTGATGATCGAACAGGGTCAGTGGACGTTCGTCGCATGTGGCCAAACTGCGCTCGGAGTTCGACGCCGGCTCTGACTATGACCTTACCCAATGCGAGCCAGGAGATCTGGATCCCCATGCTGTTGCGTCTATCTTCAAGACCTTCCTCCGCGAATGTCAGTCTTCTTTCTCGTGGTTATGCTATATATTGATATTGACAACCATGGCAGTGCCAGAACCGTTGTTGACAAGCGCACTCCTGTCCTACTTCGAGTCTGCTCTCACAGAAGACCAGGGTAGCAACGAGAACGGCACCAGCTCCTCGCAACACACCCAATCTTCGATTTCGTCCAGGAATTCGTCGAACTTGGCGCTGAGAAAGCCTCCGTCGCTCTCGACGCTTGCAATGCCTTCATTCGCGGGAGCGCGTCCTCTCTCGGGTGCTCAGATTAACGCGTTGTCGTTCTTAATCTCCAGGCTTCCTACGGAGAACCGCGACCTGCTGTGCACTGTCGTCGAGCTCATCAAGGCCACCGCGGCTCACAAACAAGACACCAAGATGCCGCTTGGCAACCTACTGCTCGTGTTCTGCCCTAGTCTGAGCATGAGCCCTTCCTTGTTGCGAGTGCTTTGTGAGGCTGACTCTATCTGGAACGGCCCTCCCGAGCAACCCGTGCAGGAACCCCAGCAAACGGTGCGCTTGGTAACAGCCGAAAGGGCGGACGAAAATGTCTCGCAGCCATTGCCTCCGACGGTCGACCTGCGCTTCCCAATCGTCGAAGCCGACGACGCTGCCCCCAGTCCCCAGGACGAAAGTCCTGCAGACGACGCCGCCTCCTTCGTCTCAGCGCTGGACCCCTGTACAAGCGGATCCACGCGTTCCCCGAGCCCTGCAGTGTACGGCACCCCCATCCCACCTCTCTCCTCTTCCGACTCCTTAGCTTCGTCATCATTCTCAGATGAGTTGCTATCTCCCGAGCCACCATGGTGCAAGACTACTGGCGACCGCAAGTCGGCAGCTGCCTCGGCAACCTCGCTCGCGATTCCTGACACAGCCGATCTCCCCCCCGCTACACCCCGCCTTGTCACCGACGTCCCGGTCCCCTTTCCCTCCGGGGGTGGTAGCGTTCCAACCACACCCTCGGGCCATGCCCCGCTCGCTCACCGCAAGTCTTATACCCTGCTCTCCTTCCCTCATCTCCGTTCAGAGTCTAGTCCCGACGTGCTTGTCAATGCACAAGGGAAACGGCCTAAACGTCCCTCGCTTCACCTGCTCTTCTCTAAGAAGTCAAGCGCGTCACTTCCATCGGCATCCGATGCGGCAAACACGTCCATCCCCGAGGCTTGTCCCACCAGTGGGAATTCCTACATCAGCATGCCCCGGCCTGTCATCCACATTGCCAGCACGCCGCCGCGGCTCGACACGACAATTTCGTCCTCGCCCATCACCTTAGGCTTCGAGGATCCCAGTTCCCACTCGAAGAGCCGGGACATTGCTCGCTCTGCCCCTCCCACGGTACCCGAGGCGAGCCTGGAAGCCCCGTCTCTGGACACACGCTCGGACTCCGGTGGCTCCTCGATCTTCACCACAGCTCAATCGACGCCTATCGCCGACTTCTATCGCGGTCGCACGACGTCGCTCTTCTTCCCTGAGACCTCCGGCGAGGTCTCGCTGCCAGCTCGCGCGCGGTCTGCGACCCAGGTGTCCGAGACTCCCTCTCTCAGGATCAGCGTCGCCGAAACGCAGCAGGACGACTGGATGCGGAGCGTCCTCCTTGCCGCACAGGCTGGGGGCAGTCCGAAGTCGTGAAGTTCCCCTCCAGCAGGCTGTAGGCTGCACGTAGTCTGGCTTGCGGCTGGATATGCTATCGTCGCCGTCGCCGGCGTCGGCTGGGTGCGTTCCGACAGGCCAGTGTTTCTCACACCGCATTCCCCCAACTTCCATATGTCCCGGTTGAACATGGACGCATCCTTCGTTTGCTTAGCACGATCAGTACTCTCTCGTGTCGTCTTGTTGTTCCTCACGCTGTCTCTTACACCCATGGTTCCCCACCACGCATCCCGTCGCATTATCATTTACCTAGCGTATCGTAACGCCTGTGTCGTCGCATCCCACACGTCCAGCTTATGACAGTAATTCTATTACATCCTACTGCAATCCATTCGCTGTTGTGCTCTCTGGTATCCTGAGGCGCTGAGGCGCGCCGACGTCGGACTAGGAGTCTCGGTTGTTCCGCGCTCATCACAGTCGAACGGGGCCCCACAACCTGGAACGGAGGATGACGTCATGACGTCGAGCCTGATCAGGACGCGACGCGTCTGCAGCGAAAGAGCAGATCGAAGACGCCCGGGCAGGTCAACATGAAGCAGCCCTCCGCCCTTCCTCTTTCTCCTCCCCCCATCATCCCCGCCCGCCCCGTCCTGCGCGATGTCCCAGACCCCGCTCAAGAAGCTGCAGGCGAAGATCTTTCGCGGGCAGAATGGCGAGGACGGCAAGAACGATGCGCCGAAGGAGTCCAAGCCGACGCGTTCGACGTCGGATCCATCCCTCACCATCAACATCCCCAATCCCGTCCTCACCGACACGGCTCAGCCGGGCCACCATCCCCCCAAGATGACCAAGACCGAGTCGTCGTCGCCGAAGGACGCGAACGAGGCTCCCCCTACCGACCCCTTCCGCCAGCGGCTCATCGAGAAGATGGGCTCAAAGTACCACGGCGCGGAACGCTTCCGTCTGGACCAGGACGAGGAGAAAAAGCTGCACTGGAAGAGATGGGGTCCTTATCTTAGCGACCGGCAATGGGTGCGATGCGCTTTTCTCATCGGCTGGGGTATGTGCGTCAACTGACTGTGCATGACGCGCATATAGGCCACCGTTCGTGAAGATTACTCGGCGAACGGGGACGCTTGGAGCCATTTCCCTCATGAACATGCTCGGTCGCGCGTGTATCGATGGGGCGAAGACGGTCTCGGCGGCATATCTGACAATCACCAGCGCCTTTGTCTCTCGCTCTCTCTTTGGAATGGCGAGGATCGCATCCTTAAGGAACGTCTATTCGGTGTCACGGGCCACCAGGGGAACCATGGCGAAGATGTGAAGGAGCTCTACTACTACCTTGACTCTACCCCGACGCACTCCTACATGAAGTTCCTGTACAAGTATCCGCAGAAAGCGTTCCCGTACGAAGAGCTCGTGCGCGAGAACCAGCACCGCGATCGGAACGTCTCTGAATTTGAGATCCTCGACACAGACGTGTTCGATGACGACCGCTACTGGGATGTCTTTATGGAGGTGCGTCATTTAGTGTTTATAAACGCGCATATACTCAGCGAATCTTCAGTACGCCAAAGATGAGCAGGATCCCGAAGGCATTTATGTTCGAATCACCGCGTACAACAGAGGCCCGGACCCCGCTACTCTTCATATCATCCCACAATTCTGGTTCCCCAACACGTGGTCTTGGTCCGACAATCCTCCTACCAGGCCGTCGATGTGGGCCTCTGGCGACGGAATCATCACTGCTGTTCATCCAAGCCTCGGCAAATATAACCTGTATTGTCTCCCTTCTCCACCCCCAGTTGACAACCAAGGTCAGCTTGTCGTTGGCGAGAGTGGAGAGCCAGAAGCGGTAGATGCCGATCTTCTCTTCACGGAGAACAACACGAACTTCCATCGCCTCTACGGAGGTCAGAACGAGACGCCGTATGTCAAAGACGCGTTCCATGACCATATTGTACCCTCCCATCGTCCCCCTCCTACCGACGAAGGACATCCTGGTTTCTTCTCCACCAAGATCCACACCGGATACACTACGCATGGCGGCGAGGACAATACCCCCAGCTCCGAGGAGGAGTTGGGCCCACGCACGCCTTTCCCGGCCACCCCCTCCTTCGTGAACCCTGCCAAGAGGGGGACGAAGTCTGCTGCTCACTACGTCTTCGAGAACGTCCCTCCTCGTGGCGGGTGTTCTGTCGTTCGCTTGAAGCTCACTCCGCGCACGCCCGCTCAGGATCCAAGTATCGAGGACGAGGGGATCTTCGACGACACAGTGGAGGAACGCAGAGAAGAGGCGAACGAGTTCTACTCTGGGCTCGTCATGGGCCCTATCAGCGACGACCTCAAGCAGATCATGCGTCAAGCTCTCGGCGGGATGCTCTGGACCAAGCAGTATTATCAGTTCATTCAGAAGGAGTGGATCAAGGGCGACCCCGCTCAGCCGCCTCCTCCCCCGGAGCGCAAAGGGATCCGAAACAAGGTATGCGTCACCTATTTCCGAACTCGAATACGGGCTGAACGCTGCGCAGGATTGGAGGCATCTTCATATCGCCGACGTTTTGTCCATGCCAGACAAGTACGAATTTCGCCGTTTCTATCTGTCACTGTTGTCTGACAGAGAGCAGATGGGAATACCCATTCTTTGCAGCTTGGGATACCGCGTTCCATTGTATCCCGCTCGCCGTGGTTGACCCCGCATTTGCAAAGAAGCAGCTGGACCTGTTGACGCGTGAGTGGTACATGAAGCCTGATGGTCAAATCCCGGCGTACGAATGGAACTTCGGTGATGTCAACCCGCCTGTACATGCTTGGTAAATTGTCTCCGATTTCCCGAATCCACGTATTTTGACGCTGTGAATCTCAGGGCTACTTTCCGTGTATTCAAGATCGAGCGCAAGCTACACGGACACGAAGATCTGCAGTTCCTTGAGCGTGTCTTCCAGAAGTTGTTGCTTAACTTTACTTGGTATGCCATTCTTTTGGGGGTTGTCAGCGATATACTAACCTGGCGCTACAGGTGGGTCAACCGCAAGGATCAAGGGGGGAACAACGTCTTCGAAGGAGGATTCCTGGGCCTTGACAACATTGGTGTATTCAACCGTTCTGAACCTTTGCCCACTGGCGGTACCCTACGTCAAGCGGACGGCACGGCATGGATGGCATTCTACTGCCTGAACATGTAAAGATCATCATTTCCTCCTATACATTAAAGTGCTCACGATCTTACCAGGCTGAACATCGCACTGGAGCTGGCGAAGCACAACCCGACGTATGAGGATATTGCGTCCAAGTTCTTTGAGGTACGCCTTGCGCAACCTTTATCGTATGACGACCTCTCATGTACCTTTTCTACATCAAGCACTTCATCTTCATCGCTGATGCAATGACGTTCCGTGGAGAAGGCGACAATGAACTCAGCCTGTGGAACGAGGAAGACGGAATGTACTACGACGCCGTTCAATTCGACGATGGGCATACAATGCAACTTCCCGTCCGTAGTCTCGTCGGGCTCATCCCTCTTTACGCTACCCTAGTGCTCGAGCCAGCCACCGTCAATCGCTTCCCCGGCTTCAAGAAGCGCATGGAGTGGTTCATGGACAACCGACCAGGAATGTCCGAGCGCAACATGGCCAACATGAAAGGTACGCCGGCCGCATCGAAGATAAGCGACCTTGTTGCTGAACCGTCATCATACAGCGAAGGGCCGCGGTGAACGTCGTCTGTTGGGGCTGGCGAGCAAGGAAAGGCTTGTTCGCATCCTCGAGAAGATGCTCGACGAAGACGAGTTCTTGAGCGAGCATGGCATCCGGTCGTGAGCCCAAATCACTTTATTTCGATCGGGACATCACTGAGCGTCCAAAATAGACTATCCAAGAAGCACAAGGACCAGCCTTGGGGCATTGACGTGAACGGCGAGCGGTACGAGGTCAATTACTGGCCGGGCGACTCTAGATCGGGCATGTTCGGCGGCAACTCGAACTGGCGCGGCCCCATCTGTAAGTGTCGCGTCTTCAACAACAACGTCAGGGTATCTCATACTGATGCCCCGTGTAGGGCTCGCCGTCAACTTCATCCTCATTGAGAGTCTTCAGCGCTTCTACCAGTTCTATGGGGACGAGGTTCAGGTAAGCGGCGGTGGACGGCGTTTCACGAATAGCTTCCTGACATGGAATAAAGGTTGAGTGTCCCACCGGTAGCGGGGATTACATGAACCTCGTTCAGGTGGCAGAGGAGATCCAGCACCGCATCATCCATATCTTCGGCAGAGACACGGAGGGGAAGCGCGCCACTAACGGCGGGAACCCAAAGCTCGACCACGACCCGCACTTCCGTGACTACGTCTGGTTCCATGAGGTTAGTTGATATCATATTCCGATTGAACAGTCAAACTTAAGGGGCAATGTAGTTCTTCCATGCAGATGATGGTCGGGGTTTAGGAGCCTCTCATCAGACGGGATGGTACGTCTGTTTGTCTCCACGGGCTGCTCCTGTTGCTGACACCCATGACAGGTCGGGCTTGGTGGCCTACCATATCTTGCAGAGCGGTGCAAACTGCAGGTTGCCGAAGACTCCGAAGAGTAAGGGACTGCTCCTGCATAGTTTGTTACGAGAGCTGATCGTTGTTTTCCAACAGCTCCCCGTAGCCTGGCCCACCATTACTTTGACGTAAGTGATATCTTCGATGCAGACCTAGGGAAGTACGCTAATAACGATATCCACAGGAAACCATTGATGCACAGTCGGCAGTAGACGACGAAACGCGGTCGCTGTATAGCGCATACAGTGCAGCCGACCTGAACACTCTCGGTGACATATCCCCCGACGCTTTGTAGAAGGAAAGGATAGAACGCACGGCGCCTTTATGTTGTTGGTCAGACTCATACAAGCAGTGTGGCACGGACGATATTCCCATACGACTTTAGAAGATGTATCGCATAGCCCCGCCCCGTAACCCAGCATATACTCGGATTCACTGCATCGGTTCTGTAGCATCGTTCTCGTTAACAATATACGTGTTTTCCAGTGGTCGCTCTGTACCATGACATCAGCGGTAGCGTGCCACGCTTGAAGGGGATACATACCGAATAGACGTGTGCGTCGTCGTGTGTGCCGTCGTTCCAGCGGCTAAATGTAGACGCCCCACCTCGACCGGTATCCTCTCACAGTTGCAAGTTACACTCTGAAAGACATGGCTACACCTTCGAGCGATGTCGTTTTGCACACCCCAGACTCTGTGCACAACCCTCCAGTGGACCTCGACTTGGAGACGTTCATGAGTACCTGGTATGTATAGATCATGTACCTACTTTCCTCAGGGTCGATCACCTGATCATCACAGATAACCCGGCTAATAGACTTGTCATAGTACCCCCCTTTGACAAGCTAATACGCTCCGAATGCCGTGCAGCGTCATACTGCCAGTATAACGGCGTACTGCCGCCATCCCTTCCCTCGTTGAGTAATGTATCCCTCTCCCCAAATGCAGTAGTTTGGCATGGTGCCGCTGATTACTAGATCTACTAGATCTCTGCTGATAAGATCATTCCCGCCGGCGTTGAGTACGCCACGCGCCTCTCCCCGCCGGCGCTACAGCTCCACGCGGCGCCGCCACTGTTGCTCACTGTTGCCGACGACGTCGGCGCTGTTCCCCCCGTCCCTCCCGCCCACCTTGTCCGTTCTGTCTCGTTCTTTTTCCATTGTAACGCTATAGTATGCGCGAGTAATAATGTACTATACATTGCGCTAACCGGGACACTCTATACGGTTCGCCTGCGACTTGTCTGTTTTGGGGGAACACGCGCCTAATAATAGGTAACCCGAGTCCTCCCGCCTATGCCCGCCTATGCCCGCCTACGCCCGACCTCCCGCCTGCCCGCCCGCCCGCCCGCCCGCCCGCCTGCCCGCCCGCCTGCCCGCCTGCCCGCCTGCCTGCCTGCCCGCCTTTTCTCATCCGCCCACCTGCAACCCCTGCCCCGCAGCCTGCCCGCTCCTTGCCCCCCGCTTGTGCCCGCCGACTCCGCCCATAGCTACTGGGTGGCCTGGCGCTTGCTTGTGATGCAGGAGGTTCGGGTGCGGCATGAGGCTTGCCGGGTACGATCATCTCCAGGCACATTGCGCCACGAGGACCCGCTGCGCTCTCCTCCGCTGTGTCCGCCTGTTCCCCGCCCTCTCGCCCGCCTCTTGCCCGCCCTCTTACCCGCCGCCTCCCTGCCCGCCTGCTCGCCTACCTGTCATCCCGCCCTGCAGCATGTTGCAGTAAACATTCATTGGTGCATCAGTTACACGTTACTAACGTTCGTGCGCAGGCTAGCCCTCGGGGGCGCGCGATCGATGGTATCAACACTCAGGCACCAAGTGCCAAGTACCCGACCTATCTGTTATCCGCGCCACCCGCCACGTCCCGACGTCCGCGACTTCGTCGAGCCTCTGCAAGCCCCTGCAAGCACTCAATGTGTGTCCAACCAGCCAGGTCATATACCGTCTCATACAAGTGTACAGGGTGTAATACAAGTGTACAGTAGCATAGCTGAAGGTATTCGTTGCAGCGTGACTCTTCTGGATCAATGTATGAATTGATGCAAGCTAACAGATAAGTAACGTTCCCATCAAATGTCGCCATATGTCCGACAAGCGGACACTTGGCGCACTGGCTCTCCCCAGTGTCGACGGTGTACAAACATATGTATTAGATAGCTTGCATGCACACTCAGGCTGTATAGACTCGATGTACAGTAATTTGGACATGCCAGACAGTATTGTACAATGTTCTAATGTTCTACTGGGTGCTACACCTGAACTTGAGGTGCTTTAAGATGTGCCAAGCCTTTGGTATGATCGGGATCCTCCAACGCGCGAGAATGCACACGAGATCAGTGAGATCATCACGACTCAGGCACTACGATTGGGGTGCTCATAACACCAAGCCATACACGGGCAGAGTGAAATCTATGAATTTTCTTAAGAGATCAGACCTTTGAGATACCCCCAAGGAATTTGTAAGACGATCACGTTTGGAGGCCCTGGAGAGGATCTTAAGAGCGGCCGATTCTTAAGACCACCTTAAGGTCGGATCGCGAGATCTCGCTATATTTGGCCGAAGCAACGGCCGGGGTTGGGCCGGATTGAGCAGGTTCCGGGCACTCCCGATGCCTTTTGTGGTAATTTCCATCCGTTGCAGCACCGGCCAGAAGATACTGAACAGGCCCGGCAACAACCATTATATTATCTGAACTAATCTATGATACATGACTTGTACAAAATGTTTACAGGCGCCAGCGACGGCGCCCCAGCTGCTGACGAACAGGTGCAGACGGCGATGGATAGCGGGAATACTGAGGCGTTGCCAATCACCCTGGGCTGCTCATGCACCCAGAGCGTGGGCCCGTCATTGCTTACCTTGCACACAATTTCGTGATACTGTAGCTTGACGTGAGCATGCCAGAGACCGTCTGACAAGAAGGCAGACACTTACCTGGCTGCAGTGGGGGATTGGCCCCCGCTGTTATAGATGCCCTTGCATGTCGTTATTCGCTGTAATCGGTAAAATTCTACTCAGCGAACAAGAATGGACATCGAGAGAGCGAGTACTTACATATTTGCAGTGGTAAACTCGGCGCCCAATGCCGATAGCAGCGAGCTCGACGGTTGCTTGCAGCTGACGTGGCCGCTACATGGGGACGACGTTGAGTTAATGGCTAATACTATATATACCAGATGTATTTAGGTCGCCGTATTGACGTTTTTATGGAGCTTGGTCCATAGATTGGCGGATGGAGACAGCAGAGGGAGGGTCGGCCAGAGGGCAGGTGGTGGAAGACAAGAGAGAGGGAGCTGACGTGGCCCTCGTCAGAAACGACAAGTACGAGACGCCCGTTCACGTGAACGGCATCATCGGCCGACGGCACGGCGGCACTGATGCTCAGCGCCATCGTGGGAGCTAACTTCCTGAAGCATTTGCAGTCTGGGTTGGGGTCACGCAAGCGCCCCCGGCAACGAGCCCCTGGGCGGCATCATCTTAAGGGCAACGCAGATCAATCTCAAAGTATCTTAAGAGAAATTTCCCTGAAGAGCATCTCACTTGCACCTTAACCGCATCACAAGATTTCCATCTCAAATCATTTTAAGAGCGCTCTCCCTTAAGAATGTTTAGAAATGCCCGTTGGCCGTGTACATGCATACACAAGAGCAAGAGTGGGCTATCAATCATTAGGAACACTAGCATAACAAGGCGATACATAGTTGTAAACTAAAGCGAGACGAGGCTTTGCATACAAGTGAAGTGCCGAGAGACCGTAGCCAGGATGTAGCTACATTAACACGTCGTTATAGCAGCGTTGTCGTACTGTAGTAGAGACCTACGCCCCTGTGGACTGGCCATCGCCCGCCTTCGATTTCTTGCGCTTACGGGGGCCTTCAGTTCCCTCGGCTGCTCCATCGGTCGTCTTTCCTTTGCGCGGCTTGCGCGGACGCTTCCCAACAGCGACAGACCGACCGCTTGCATTGGTGACGACATCCATGGCGATGAATGTCATGCCTGCGCGGGCTTGAGCGCGGGCAGAACCTGTCGACGTGGTAGGAGGGTGAGCATTGCCGGTCGAAGTAGGTACTGGCGCAGCGACACCGCCTGTGCTGATGGCAGTAGTAGGCACTGGTATCGAGGCCGTCGTAGTGGGAATGGCGGCGGCGGTCGAGGTAGCGTTGGTCGAGCTGGTGTCGGTCGAGGCGGCGGCGGTGGCGTTGGTCGAGCCGGTGTCGGTCGAGGTGGCGGCGGCGGTCAAGGTGGCATTGGTCGAGAGGATGTCGGTCGAGATGGCGACAGCATCTGCGGCGAGAGGTCACCAGCTGATGTACTCCTGATGTATCAGGAACCGTTTGGGACTCCGCGCCGCTTTACATCAGGAACAGGAAGCGTTCCTGATGTATCACGGGCGGCCGGGGGCGCCAGCGCTGCCCTCCGGGACCTGCCTTATATGGTAGGCAGGCCCGGGAGACAGCGCTAGCGCCCCCGGGAGTCTCTGATCTGTTATCTAATGTAGATTGTGAGCTTATCTCATCTCCCTGTGCTTTCCTGCGCGCGCCTCTGTCTCCCTCTCAGCCACTTCCGGATTAGGCAGGTCTGCCTCAGCCAGCCACCCCCTGCTTGCTCCCACCCTACCTCGATCAAATCTCGTCCGATTCGCTTCAAACCTAGCGCATCTTACTCGGGTGTACCTACGCTACAATCGCGCGCAGACGGAACGGGAATCGGGTAAGTACTGATTGCGCTACAGTGGATACAGTAACAGGGTAAAAGAGGCGGCAAAGAACGGGCGATATCTCGTCCGTTCTTTGTCGCCTCAGCGCGCGAATTGTTTTCCCATCAAGAGGGATTTCTGCGCGTTCGAACGAGCCCGCACAAGCGCAAATCGGCCGACGGACGGTGGAGCTGCGCTCCGCCCACCCCGGGGGGAGTGCAGCTCCACTTCCTGTGCTCATTTTTCGTTCGTTTTGGCTCGCACCTATTGTGTTTAGTTACTAATACATTGAGCCGCACAGGTAGTACGTAGAACAGCCAAAAAACGCCCCAGAAACATGTCGAGGAGGGTGGGTAGTAGTGGGGCTAGTACCCACCTTCCTCGACCCATAGCGCTGCCATTTCGGCGCGTATCGCCGCGCAAAAGGCAACGCCAGAAAGCGGCGGAATGCAGCTTTCTAGTGTTGCCTTTTGCGCGGCGATACGACCACGTATCGCTTCGCTATCCCTCTCTGCTCCTCCTCCCCCCCCTCAGCTGCTCAGCCCCCTTCCATCTCTTCACAGGTACTCTAGAACACTGCATACATGTTACTTGATACCTAATGTACTATAGCTACCTCCTAAATAACAATGTAGATTCATCTGTCCCCAATAAACACAGGAAGTCATTGAAAACTCAAAAACTGCGACTAGTGCACACTAAGTTGGCTGATACATAGCTACTGAGAGCACAAATATATTCATAGAGTAAGTGGCTAGATAGCAGTCGTATACAGCTTTCAAACGAGCCCAAATACATGTAAATCGGCGGAAAACTCGAATTACTGTCTTACAAAGTGTTCTACAGGGTCTGTAGGTACTGTGCTGTACATACAGACCTGCTGAAGCCGCCCGAGACCGTCTTAAGACGGTGGGCGGCTACCTGCATGTCTGCAGTAATCGCATGCTATCTCGGTCACTTCTTTTCTGTTTCCTCTGTACTTTGGTGTGCTGCTAGCGGTTCCATAGCGTACCAATCCTGCCAATTTATATTACGATCGGTTTCGCGGATCACATGCGGCGAGGACATATATTCGTACTATAGATAAGTAGATTATACATGCACACCAAGGGCGATGGTGCTGTAAGTTGATATTCACATGGAGGAAACCTATATACATACATGGCAGAAGTCAGAATGAGACTTTATGTGGTTTACATGGGGCTATACACGAAACTGTAGCTGACTGTGTATGAGACATAAATTGATGTATTGGGCGGGTTCCTGCGGTCCGATCGCCGCGCAAAAGGAAACGCTAGAAAGCTGCATTCCGCCGCTTTCTGGCGTTGCCTTTTGCGCGGCGATACGCGCCGAAACGGCAGCGCTATGGGTCGAGGAAGGTGGGTAGTATTTCACTATTACCCACCCTCCTCGACGCATTTCTGGGCCCTAGTTTGTTCGTAAAACGTACTACCTGTGTCTTACAATGTAGTAGTAACCAAAAGAAACAAAGACTAGCCAAAACGAACGAAAAATGAGCACAGGAAGTGGAGCTGCACTCCCCCCGGGGTGGGCGGAGCGCAGCTCCACCGTCCGTCGGCCGATTTGCGCTTGTGCGGGCTCGTTCGAACGCGCAGAAATCCCTCTTGATGGGAAAACAATTCGCGCGCTGAGGCGACAAAGAACGGACGAGATATCGCCCGTTCTTTGCCGCCTCTTTTACCCTGTTACTGTATCCACTGTAGCGCAATCAGTACTTACCCGATTCCCGTTCCGTCTGCGCGCGATTGTAGCGTAGGTACACCCGAGTAAGATGCGCTAGGTTTGAAGCGAATCGGACGAGATTTGATCGAGGTAGGGTGGGAGCAAGCAGGGGGTGGCTGGCTGAGGCAGACCTGCCTAATCCGGAAGTGGCTGAGAGGGAGACAGAGGCGCGCGCAGGAAAGCACAGGGAGATGAGATAAGCTCACAATCTACATTAGATAACAGATCAGAGACTCCCGGGGGCGCTAGCGCTGTCTCCCGGGCCTGCCTACCATATAAGGCAGGTCCCGGAGGGCAGCGCTGGCGCCCCCGGCCGCCCGTGATACATCAGGAACGCTTCCTGTTCCTGATGTAAAGCGGCGCGGAGTCCCAAACGGTTCCTGATACATCAGGAGTACATCAGCTGGTGGATCATATCGGAGGCCGGGAGGCTGCTGGCGGGGCGGATGATACGGCGGAGCTGATGGAAGATGGAGTGCGGCGGGTCATCCTCAGTGCCAGCCTCACTTTCGTCATCGGAAACATGGACGGCTGGGTAAACATGTTAGCTCGATACACAATCAAGATGGGCTGACTCACAGTACATGTCGCGGGACGTTTGGGCATACTCATCGTATGCGCGCGTCGGAGACACCCTGCGCACCTGGGCAAACGACGGCGAGGCAAGTGGGGGAAAGTTGCCCTGAAGGTTCCGCGGTGAGAGAGGAGGCCCGGGTATCGTCGATGGCGTAAAGGGCATCGAAGAGCCGATCTTGACAGGCGACCCGCTGCGCTTCACAGGTGAGCCAGGGCGGGATGTGCTCATCTTCACAGGGGAGGCCGGGCGGGATGCACTCGTCTTTATGGGCAACGCGGGGCCGGCAGGGGAGCGCATCTTGGTGTTGACGTTCGCAAAGTCGGGCGCAGGGAGTCGGGTCCGGGCCTTCTGAGGGCTGTTGGGTGGCGCGCGAAGCGACTGCACGGTGGGTCCATCGACGGCGTGTGGGCCATCCCCTGGGGTCGGTGCATCGCTGGGAATCGGAGGGCTGGTAACTCTGAGTGCGCCGCGGCCCGCGCTGCTCTCGCCGCTCTCCTTGAACACCGGCTGCAGATGGCGCTTTTCGAGCATCCAGACGAGGGTGTTCCCAAGCATATGGAACCCTCTGTACTCCGCCATTTTGCATCGGGTGAGCGGGCGTACATAAACGGCCCTATGGCAAGAAGGAGAAGTTAGCGGTAGAATGTTATATGGCGATAGCGCACAGGAGGGGCGGCGTACCAATCAAACCCGTAGTATATGCCTGTTTGCGTAGCCACTTTCATAGCATAGAACTTGTGCTCGAAGGGCTGCATGAAGTGCCGCTTGACGTACGGGGAGTTGGCGAATGCATTGCGAAGGACATTAGCGTTGTCGGGACCCTCGATATCCTGAAGAATGTCGTTGAGCCGATAAACTTGCTCCGCCATTGTCTTGTCCCGGCAGACTATAACAATGGGAAGCAAGTCGATGTGCTTGCCGAGCGCGATTCCGGGCGGACTGACATATGCGACACCACCATGTGAGCACAGAACGAGTAGCAATAAGTACATACTACATACCGAGTCTCGTAAATCCCCGGATTGGCCCGGTCCACGACAACGTAGTATGCTCCCGCCAGGTAGAACGCATCAGCGTGCTCCTCATCTGCCGCAGGGTCCTCGTATTCTTCTTTGACCGCGGCGTCTGCATAGCGTGCCATAGGTGAGAGGCAGCAGTGTGGGTCGATGGAAGTGGATGAGATGAAGGCGAAGATAATGATACTGAGTGATCAATACTAACGTGGTACTCACCGCGAGCGCTAGATCCACGATCGAGCTACCCCGCATTCTTGCCTGCCAGTGGTCTGTACTAAAGGTGCTTGCAGCGCATCAAGTTTGCGGCGGGGCATTCTACTCAAGCTTGAGGGGTGTGGTAGAGAGGCGACGTGGCAGACAGGAAGAACGTCAAGGACTTACATAATGCTTTGGCGTGTGGGAGGGAAAGCGGGAGAAGCGCATTCACTTCTCGATCAAGCTCGGTAGCGCTGTACATCAGTACGCCGGGCTTGACCTTGCGTCCTCAACTGTGCGTTAAGTCATGTAACTGGAGAAGACCAGACTATTCCACATGGTATGATCACACATTGGTGGACTATGAGTTCTGCTTAATAATCCGGACTCGCGAGCGATGTAAAATGTCGTCGGCCTGCGACTGGCATGTAGTACAGGTATTGGGCTCAGACTTGAACGTTTGAACGTTGCAACCACTGCCATCTCCCCGCGCACACCTCCGAGCGGCGGCGCTCACCATTTTCAGCCTGATACCTGTAGTCGGGCTTGACGCTGTATAGGATAGGTATTATACACTCTATCATACCAGTGTGTTAAGTAGATATGTATGCGCACACGAGCGCGATCCTACGATATTCAGCAACTCGGGTGGCGCCACCCGCCTCACACTGAATATGCAAGTTTCACCCTCGGCGACTCAGCGCACATTAGTCCCGCCGGTATAATCAAGTACCTCGAACGTTCTCGTTATGATGCCACTGCTATGTAAATTTAAAGCGGCCGACTGTGGCCAAAACCTAGAACGTGAACTACGGAAACACAACCGAACTCGACTCGAACTCAACCCGACTGCAAACACATGCTACAACTCGATCTCATGACATCTCGAGAACTACAAACAACGTCTCCCAATCCTATCCTACCTGTGGAGAGGCATAATCCGTAACATGTATATAAAACTCTGAGTCAGAGTCGAGCTTTATGTTATGTTTCAGGCTTCACTCAAGCTTCACAGCTTCGAGAACAGAATATGAGACAGCAGCGAAGTACTAGTATTGATCAAATGACACATTCACAGGTATACATAACATGGATACAAGCAGCTACAGACTCAAAGTGCCATAGAAGTCCGTCAACGTGGTTAGCTCCCCTTGGACATCATCGTCCTCAAGATCCTCCTCTTCGGCTTCATCGACACCACTACTCTGACCCGTTGCCTCCGACATCGCAATGTCGCGAGGCTCTCGCATAGCTCCTCCATGTCCGCCGAATGGAGGCGTGGGAGGCGTGCCCATACGCCGACCGGGTGTGGGGTTGCCAGAAAAACCCTCCAGAGCATACAGTTTCTTGAGCGATGTCAGGACGTGAGCGCTGGCTGCACGCCGGCGAGTCGTGTACTCAAGCACAGCACCGTACGCGATGTCGTTAGTACTGCGAAGTTGTTCAAGGATGCGTGCAAACATTCTCTCCTCGTCATGGATCGATGTGTGCACACGCTGTGCCTCGAGGTTTACAGACGCGATCTCCTCGTGAGCACGTGCAACGCGTCGCGCCCGTCGCACAGTTTCGCGGACGGCTGGCTGGGCCCACGGCTTGTCACGGACGTCAGCTCGTGTATCGTTCAACAGCTCGAACTCTTGCAGGAGATGATAGTGCGACACCGTGTCCCAGTCCAGCTTGGGTCTAGGCGGGTCAAGGGCGGCAGCAGCGGAGTTGTACGTCTGGATCGCGTTCCGGAGGGCGCGCGACCGCGTCTGCATATTTTTCGCGATATGACGCCGCATACGGTACCCTGATAGACGTAAGTGAAAGCTACAGTTGTTGAGACATTGACATACGGACGTACCAGTTTGTGAGATGTTCATCTTGTGTAGTTCGAAAAGACGTTGGACGACAAGGCGCTGGAGATTCGACAGCGCGCGCTGGTACTTGCGAGTTGCAACGTACTGCGCAACGCGTATGTACTCCGCATCACCTGGCTGCCATGAAGCGGTGATGCCTAAGTGCACCTCGAGGTCAGCGACCTCAAGCATGAGAACCTTGCGACGGGCGTCCAGATACCGCCGATTAGTCTCGATCTTGCGCGTTCGGGACGTCTCGTCCTCGTAGTTCGTAGGCCCCGCATGAGGCGGTAGGAATGTGAGATCGGGGGCCCCATCGGCGGCAAGGAAGCTTCTTGTTGCCCTTGCAAGTTGAGTACTAAGCGCGAAGTTAGTACTAGCACATACTCGTACATGTTCAGCTCACGAAATAGCCCGCAACTCCTCCAGCCCCTCGACGTACGCGATTTGGTGTAAGTCTTGCGATGATTCATTGCCAAGGGAGCGCAGGTACGCACGTTCCTCAACCGCAAACTTGACGAGGTCTTCTGGCGTCAGACCGAGCGACTTCATCGCCTCGGCGACGACGATACCCTGCTCGCGTATAATCCCCAGAGCCTGCCGATAGTTGTCAAACAGCATCTTCCCAAGATTGAGGTACTTCTCTTCATCCCACTGCTGGTAGAATGCATCGATCAAGACCCGACGACGGTAGGCTGAAGCGTAACGGATCACGGGCGCTAGCTGGTTCGAGGCGCTGAAGATCCGTTCCATGGTCTCGAGATCTTCAAGGCCCATCCCCTCGATACAGTTTGGATGGTGTTGGACCTGGCATGAGTACTCATGCGAGTACCCGTGGAATGCGTTCACGCACATCCGACACCCCGCGTCATTGAATCGCTTGCCAAGGGAGCTCCTTTGGATCATCGCGAGGAATGAACACCCCACGTCATAGCCGCACATCGTACAGTGCTCAAAGACGTCCAGGGCCTTGGCGATTGTAGCGAGAGGGTACCGAGCTCTGAAGACAGTGATCAGTAAAGTGTACGAGCAACGACAAGATAACTTACAACTCCCCGCTTCGCACCATGTCGATTATCCACAGTATCAAGCCGTGGCGGCACGCGCTCACGAACACTCCTGTCTCTTCAAAAACGTCCCAGGAACGTTTCTTGTCGTCTGATTGAGCGGCCTTCCAGTTCTTCGTACACGTCGTGACGGCTGGATCGCCGTCGGTAGGATCACCTTCCGGGGCCTCGACCTCTGATATTGCCAGCGGCCCACTGACGGAGTGCTCGACGGCGGGTTCGGCGGGGACTGTACCTGGATCAGCAGAGACGGCCATAGCGGGGGCAGAGCTCGGGACATCAGAGTCAGGGGGAGAGGGGTCGGCGTGATCCCGGGCGGAAGGCGCATCTAGGCACGGACGGCCCAAGGGGAGCGCTTCGGTGTCATCGGACATATCAACGTCGACGTCCAGACGAGGTTCTGACATATCGGGTTCCATGACATGAGGTGACGAGGGACGGGGGTCTGCCTGCTTTGCCTTTGAATGAACCTCATTTGCGTATGCGTCGACAAACCCCTGGGGGAGGTAGTAGTCACTGTCAGTGAACACCCTGTCGTCGCCGACCTTGCGGCCCCCGAGTGGACGCATACGCTTGAGAGAGTTGTTCCCGTCCATGCAGAATAGACGGGAGAAGGACTGTGCGGGTTCCCCTTCAAGCTGGTTCAATATGATTAGTATTTTCAGTAAGTCGGATGATGGCGTCATGACTCACCTTGTAGCAGCACGCTGGACAGGCATTGCATACTCTCCAGTCGGGAGATTCCCGTCCCAAGGCCCCCATGACACGTTTTCTCACTGCGCGCAAGATGGCGAGGTAGATGTCGAAGGAGTCGGAGATCGCGTTGCGGACGGTCCTTTGATAGGGGACCTGCAGGGCGTCAGATGAGGAGATGCTCATGAGATCACCATACCTACACTGTAGTAGTAGCACACGAGCTTTGCGAAGGCTTCAAGACTGAAGGAGGCTTTGAATAAGCGAATGCGCCGGAGGAGCTCCAGGGTGTGTAGCGAGATCGCGAGAGACGGCGTGACCGGGGTGGACCCAAGATAGCCGTTGGAGACGAGAGCTTCGGCCACTGACAGCGCGGAATCTGAAGATATGGATGCCTGAGAAGAGGTTGAGAGGATGTCGAAGACATCGATGTCGAAGGAGAATGTCTGCGAGGTGTTCGGCGCTGTATCTGATGGCAGCGTATAATGTAAGGGCGTGCCAGACCTGTGCTGGAGGCGTCGACACTCACCCGTGACTCCTGTCGACGCAGGTGGCGCGTTGAGGGGGTTTGAGGGGCTGGCGGGTGCGGGAGACCCCGTAGACGCATCCCCCTGGGGACCAGCCGGTGAGGAACATCTGCTCCCCTGTGTTGATGGGCCTGAGAGACGTGGATCCTCCTGCGGGGGCGCACTTACATCATCATGAAGTGATCCATGGGCGGGAGGTTTGGAAGAAGTGGAGGGGGTGTAACGCCAGCCTATGTAGGCGTCGACGAGTCGTGGCATGACAGCATTCCAGTGGTGATCTTGCCGTTGGACGCGCTGACGCCACGTCCGTTTATCGGAGCGTTTGCGGTAGCGATGTCTGCGACAACAAGGGATATAGATCAATAAAATCACGCACAGAGAGAGTACGCACGCAAACTCCAGGAGATGCTCCATTTCCTTGTCCTCGACTTCAACGCCGTCTTCCATATCTTCCCATGCATCGTCGTTGTCGTCATGATGCTCGGTGGGACCCGTGTCCTTGTAACCGTCCTCATCGATGTCTTGCCCGCTACTTGATGCCGGTATGTCCGAAGGAGCATCCCCACGGGCGGCGGAGAGTACCCGTAGTGTTTGCTCATCCAGTCCTATGCACGATCAGCTGAAGGGTCCAGATATTCGCCATGTGTGAACTCACCGGATAAGTTTAACTCGTACTGCTGAAGAGCCTTGGTATGCCGTCGGGCTATCTCATCTGTGCGAACGACCTGGGAGCGGAACGTCTTGCGGGTGGGACCCCCGTCTCCATCCGTACGACGGTATGGTGCAGGTCCCGCGGTTCGCACAGCCTTCGTCGTGCGGGCTCGTGAGTTGCCCATGGGAGATGGGAAGGTCACCCTAGAATTAAATGAGTGTAGCGTAGATGTGAAGGGCACTAGCAGAGCCGTAGGGTAGAGCTGGGAGAGGGACGACACGATGAGACGACAAGTCAATAGGCGCTAGAAACTCTCACAACAAACCCATCACGTGCACTTCGGTCTTCCACGAGGCTACGATCTGCCGCCCGCTCGATGTGCCTGGCGAGTCTCCCGCCGTGCCGCCCCACGCGTCGGGCGACGTGATATGTGCGAGCAGGGGTTCAATGTGCACCAACGCGGCGGGCTGGCGGCGGGGCAGGAGTGGGGCGGGCAAGGGCGGGCTGGCGGGCAAGGTCGGGCAAGGGCGGGTGAATGCGGGTTACATATTAATAGACGCGTGTTCCCCCAAAACAGACAAGTCGCAGGCGAACCGTATAGAGTGTCCCGGTTAGCGCAATGTATAGTACATTATTACTCGCGCATACTATAGCGTTACAATGGAAAAAGAACGAGACAGAACGGACAAGGTGGGCGGGAGGGACGGGGGGAACAGCGCCGACGTCGTCGGCAACAGTGAGCAACAGTGGCGGCGCCGCGTGGAGCTGTAGCGCCGGCGGGGAGAGGCGCGTGGCGTACTCAACGCCGGCGGGAATGATCTTATCAGCAGAGATCTAGTAGATCTAGTAATCAGCGGCACTATGCCAAACTACTGCATTTGGGGAGAGGGATACATTACTCAACGAGGGAAGGGATGGCGGCAGTACGCCGTTATACTGGCAGTATGACGCTGCACGGCATTCGGAGCGTATTAGCTTGTCAAAGGGGGGTACTATGACAAGTGTATTAGCCGGGTTATCTGTGATGATCAGGTGGGGTCGATCTGACCACACATATTTGGGATCTGAATAGGCACGTCACTCATTCTACAGGGGTGCGGACCGAACGGCCCGCCAGCTCCGTAGCAGACACTACGTTATGGGCGCTCGAGAGATGGACGCGCTCTCCGCGGTCTGCTCTCTACGCCCATCTCATGCGCCATAACACTCCCTGTGATACCGTCCACACATCATGGCCGCGGTGAATCTCAACATGCTTGCTGAAAACGCGTCTAGACTGGGTATGCGCTTGCAGGAGACTTTCTCGGAGCACACAAGGGACCTCGCGATCGCACGGGGCTCTGGCTCAGCCTTCCTCGACAACCCGGAGGAGAAAGTGAAGAATATTGCAAAGCAGCTCGATTCTAGCAGTGATAGGGAAAAGCTCGAGGCAATGAAGAGGCTCATTGCAGCACGTCCGCGAGCATATGTGAACGCACACATTCCCTGCTCACATCCATGGTCTCTCCGCAGCTCATCTCGAGAGGCCGCAACGTCTCCGAGTTTTTCGCGCAAGTCGTCAAGAACGTCGCTTCGCACAACCTCGAGATCCGCAAGCTCGTGTACATCTACCTCCTCCGTTACGCCGAACAAGAGCCCGACCTCGCGCTCCTCCCAATCAACACCTTCCAGAAAGACTTGTCCGACCCCAACCCGCTCATTCGTGCCATGGCCCTCCGCGTCCTCTCGGGCATTAAGGTCCCCATGATCGGCAGCATAGTCGTCCTCGCTATCAAGAAGTGCGCGGCAGACATCAGCCCGTATGTGCGCAAGGCAGCCGCGCTCGCCATCCCGAAGATATATCAGTCAGTCCGCCGTGTGCCCACCATCCTTTGCACGCACGCTCACTCGGCGCAGCTTAGACTCCACCCACCAGCCCGAGCTCATCAGGATCATATCCACGCTGCTGAAAGACCAGTCCCTGCTCTCCATCGTCAGTGTGGCCATCGCATTGGATGCAGTATGCCCGACACGGCTGGACCTGCTGCACCAACATTACCGGCGGCTATGTAGAACGCTCATCGACATGGACGAATGGGGCCAAGTCGACCTCCTCAACCTACTCGTGCGGTATACACGCGTCATGCTGCCGCGACCTATACCCTCGAGGGACGCGAATGCAACGACACCATTCGAGGTCGACAGCGACCTAACGCTATTGCTGACATCGGTCGAGCCACTGTTTCAGTCGCAAAACCCGGCTGTAGGTAAATGGGGACAGCGACCTAGCAGAGCCCTCATTCATGATTCTCCAGGTTGTCCTCGGTGTCGCACGGGCATTCTACTACCTTGGACCACCGTCTGATCTGCCAAAAAATGGTCCCGCCGCTGCTGCGCTTACTGCACGTATCTCGTGAGATTGAACGTGTAGTCCTCACCAACCTCGTTTTGATTTCCTCGTCACTCTGTGAGTTGCCTTTATAGTGTGCGTGGTAGCGTGCTCACCGTATGCGCCCCATCGATTTCTAGGAGGTGTTAGCGAAATCTTACACGCAGTTCCTGGTACGCGCAGACGATCCACGACAAGTGAAGAAGGACAAAGTGCACTTTCTCCGCTTTGTGATCAATGTGGAGAACTATCCATCTCTTCTCCGAGAGTTTATCGTGAGTCATGTCCAAGTACAACCTATGATAAACTAACGAATTCTGCAGTGCTACGCAGACGATGCAGACGACGATTTGGTTGCAGAAGCGATCCAAGCAATTGGGTACATCGCGCGCATTATTCCAGAGGTGACACAGCAATGCTTAACGGCCCTAATGGCATTCATCCAGAGCAAGCATGGTAAATATTACCGCGGTACACATTCTGCGTCATCGCTCACGTTAGTACGACAGATGTGATCGTTGCCAATGCCGTCCTCGTTTTGAAGTCGCTCGTACAAATCCGCATACAGCAGCAGCAGAATGTCATCGCCGCCGGCGGGCTACCACCACAAATCTTCTCTCCGCTGGAGATCATCTCCCGTCTCGCCCGCCGAATCGACGACATTCGCCACCCCAAAGCGCGAGCGTGCGTGGTCTGGTTGGTAGGACAGTATGCCGCCTCCCCGGCTCCTGCAGAAAACGGGACTACATCTGCAGGGCCCGAGGGTATCGCTCCGTGGGCGCCAGATGTTCTACGTAAGATGGCAAAGTCATTCATCCAGGAGGTGAAGCTTTCCTTCCCCTTTAGCTCTTCATTTCGCGCCCTGACTCTCGAGCAGACCCCCGTCGTAAAATTACAAATTGTCACGCTTGCGGCGAAGCTCCTTGTGTTGTGCCCGACCAACCGGACGATCGGGCTTCTATATCGTTACGTGTGCTCACTCGCGCAGTATGAGCCCAACTACGACGTGCGTGACCGCGCGCGCATGTACCGGGCGCTCCTGTCCAGCGTGACTGCTGGTCTATACGGCGAAGCCGACTCGGACCACGAGGACGTCGGCGGCGTCGTCCTCCGCCGAGAGCAAATCAAGGTCGTTCTGTTTGAAGGAAAGGCAAGTCCAGATGAGGACATCGCCAAGGGCGGTAAGCTTTCCTTCTACAGCGCCTGCTCTACCGCACCGTTCGCTCACATATATCCGCAGAGGACGACCACGGACGGTTCGGTTCCCTAGCTGCTCTCACTGGACGCTGGACTGGCGGTGACGGGTACCTCCCGGACTGGCTGGAGGAAGGCATCGACTCGTCCCTGCGGGATACCGAGGCGGACATGCCGCAGGCCCCGGTGTACGTCTCCCAGTCCTCCTCTGCCGCTCGTTCGATCGGCCCGTCCAGTCGTGCGTCGCCGGTTGTCCTCACGCCCACGTGCGGTGTGTCCCCCGCGGGCTCGATCACGCGGCAGGAGGGCGGCAAGGCTGCGTACATGGACCTGGACAAGTTTTACGAAGACGCCGAGGAGGAAGACGAGAGCGAGAGCGACAGCGAAGAGGAAGAAGGCGAAGAGGACACTGCGAGCGGAAGCGGCGAGGACGGCGGCTCAACAGAAGGCAAAGACCAATCTGAGCCTGGGAGTGATGACAACGAAGACGCTGAGGGTGACGGTCTGCTTAATCACGTACAAGGTACAACAAGGTAGTTTACAACACTAGTATATACAGCAAAAGGACATTACAGGACAGGCAACGTGCTGCCGCTATGCTTACACCTGCGTCCCCTCGGGGATCTTGTAATACAGCGGCTGAACACGCATTCAGTGCACGGTCAGGTAGATACCAAGAAGGTGCGCTCACCGTGCCGAACACATGGTAGAAATGGCCTCTCATCCCGCCATTCTGCTCATAGTACTCCATCGGGAACCACTACCGCCGTTGTCAGTCGGTGAGACACGCATAAGGAGTGCACACTTACGTGGTCCACAGGCAGCTCCTCCTTCCACGCGCGCATGTAGCGCGCCTCCTGGCTGTCGTCCACGATGCCCGCGCCGCGTCGGGGCACGACGAACTGCCCAATCTGCATCTCCGTGTCCGTGATCGTGCTGCGCGAGACCCGGGCGTACGCCGTGCGGTAGAGCCCGCGGTAAAATATGTACTCGCACCTGCGCGCCGCCGCGACCCCTCGGTGAGCCCGCAGACATCAAACGAGAGGGCAAGGGAATCACGCACCACCGGTCGTAGTCGTCCGCGTCGATGTCGTGCACGCGCCCGTCCGCGACCATGATCTCGTACGGCGCCGGGCGCGGCGCGAGCGGCTTCGTGACGACGTACCCGAGGAAGATGACCGGGCGCGGGTCCGCCTCGGCCATGATCCGCGCGAGCTCCGTCGACTGCAGCTCGCGGTCGAGCGGCTGCGAAGGACTCCACATCAGCGTCGGACGCAGAGGCAAAGACATTGGGCAAGGCTTGCCTTGGCCGTTGTGGGACACGACGACGGTCACCTCCGTGCCGAACATGTCGAGCACGGCCTCGATCGCGGGCGCAAGCTCGCCGTCCGGGGACGGGAGCAGGTGGTGCGTCGAGTTCAGGATCGGGAACTTGGACAGCAGGACGGTGCCCCACGTGTGTTGGTTCGTGCCAGGGCCAATGTCCACGTACTGTTGATAAGTCGAATATAAGCGACCCAGGTTCGAGCCGGAGAGCCAGAGCGATGTCAGAAACGTACATAGCCAAGTTCCTCCGCGATGACGCGCGTGCTAAGCGGCAACGGTCAGTCCGCTCGCCAACGGCACACACAGCAACACTCACAGATCCCTGTTCCCGAAAGGAATCCGCTACAAGTGCCCAGTCATCAGCCCATATCCTCTGCTCATCTCGTGCAGACACTCACATGCAGGTCCGTCTCCAACAGCCCCACGACGTCGAGCTCCATATCCCTGCCCCTCGTCAGCGTTCCGCTCCAAACACACCCCAACCGACGAACAAGAGACGCACTTGATCAGATCGCGCATCCGCCGCTGGCTGTCCCTTTCCTCATTGTCGATCCCGAAATGCACCTTCCAGATGCCCGCGCGCACGATCCGCGCCGCCTCGCGGTGCGGCCGCGGCACCACCGCCGGCCAGCTCGCGCGCCAGAGCGACGAAAGGAGCGAGAGCGCGGCCAGCAGCACGAGCATATACTGCACCTTGTAGTGCGCCGCGCGGGACAGGCTCGCGGCGGCAGCACTGGTGGGAGAGGCAACGCGGCGGGGAAGGCGCCAGTCGAACGCGAGCGCGATGAGTGCGACTTGTGAAATGAGCACCCTAGAGCGATCGTGAGCACGGCATCACCACAGCCGTATCGAGTGCACTCACAGATCCGTGCGCTCCCTGAAGATGTCCCCGCCCGGCACGAACGCATACGCGACCGTGAACGTGCTCGCGACGTCGTACACAATGACGACCAGACACGCAACAGCCATCGTCCGCGCCTCCCGCCCCCTCCCCGCCTCCGCCGCGCGCGCCCACACCGTCGGAATCGCGCCCATCAAGAACGCCGCGAGTCCCAGGCCGCCTGCATACCCCGCCCAGTCTCTGTACGCGTACACCGCATACGCACTGGCGCCCCGCCAGCGAGCCACAGCGGGTGGCCGCGCGCGCCATTAGGGAGACACGCGGCGAGCCCCAGCCCGAGCACCTGCGCGACGTGGGTGAGTGAGCCGTGCACGGCGGGCACGGGCCCGCGGATAGGATATCCAGTCCAGGACCACGCAATGAGCGTGCTCGCGTCCGCGAGGAGCGCGTGCAACGAGAACAGGAGCGCGCCGAGCGCCAGGGATGCGGGGAGCCAGTGGTGGGATGATGTAGATGCAGGAGGCTTAGTTGCATGCAACTTGGGGGCGGGGGAGGGAGAGGGGGCCGCGAGGCAAACTCGAGGATAGCGAGTAGCGCGAGCGCAATGCCCGTCTTGTTATACCCGCCCGACCGGCCGTCGACAAATGGCCACACTGCGCCGTGCGTCGGGGCGATTCAGCTACTACGCCAGATGCAAGACACGCACGAACGCACCTGGGTTGTTGGTGTGGTTCGCGTGCTTCGACAGCGACGACACGAGGAAGCCCAAACCCGCCACTACCGCTCGCGTCAGCGCCCACATACACCCGCCACAACGGAGCGCGATCACGCACCTATCGCCTGGTACACCACGTCCTTGCCCTCGCCCCCCAGCCAATCCACTGTCGCCCCGACCACCGCGTTCGCGCTCGCAAACGCGACCAGGAACAGCCTCCCAAGGGGGCTCGGCACAACGTACACCGCGAGCCCGACGAGCATGAGCCCGTGCAGGATTGCGCGTCCCTCGCGCACCGCCGCCCACCCCCACAGGGGCGGGATTCCCAGCACCGCTGGGGCGAGCGTGGCGAGCAGCGCGAGCTTGTGTCCGGCGAACCCGAGCTCCCACACGGAGAAGTAGAAGAGCGTGGGCATGAGCGCGGTGTACACAGACCAGAATATGTACGCTGCGGCGCCGCCGGGCGCGGAGGGGTCAGCGGGCTGCGGAGGGCGGATGCGCCGGGGCACGACGTACAGAGATACACGTCGCTGGCAAAGGCGATCGCCGGCCGTGCACGCATGAACACGGACGGGGGCTGCACGGCGGTGGGGAGGACGAGTGCTGCGTCCGCCGGCTTACTGCCGGCTTGCTTTGCGTCTTTCTCATTTACCGGAGGCAGAGGGGATGCTGCGCCTGATGCCGTTGATGCGACTCTACAGACTACGTCTCAGTTTGTGACACTCATGCAAGACGGCGAAGCTGCTGGTACATTTTATCTGCTTCTGACTGCCCGCCAACTAACGTGCCCACTGTGATCTAGGGGTGCGTATTGAACTAGTAATAGACGCATATTGCAGGGGAATTCCCGCTCACCTTCAGGTCGGCTGCCTTGAAGTCGAGCTCCGCCGAGGAATCGTACAACACATCCAAGAAAATGAGGCTCCATTCGAAGAAACTGTACCGGGTGTATGCTGCAAGTGCAAGCTAGTCAGCGCATCCGCAAACGTCTCAGAACAAGCTCGGATCCCACCTCCGGGGACTCGGTGAACCTTGTGCTGTATAAAGAAATATACCATGGGCACGAGAGCTGCAAAGAACCTGATGGAACTGGATCAATAACTTGTCCCACAGTTTCCAGGAATGAGGGGCTCACGTATATGACGCCAAACGCCTGTTTGGTAGGTCAATAGGCGTTCGCCGAATGTACAAACTAACGAGCTCACCTTCTGCGTCTAGATGCAACATGACTGACGGGCGTACAAGCTGTAGAGCCGAACATCCAGGGTATATTGAGCACAATATATGCAATCATCAAGACGTCGTGGGCATCATGGTCGTCGGAAGACGTAATATACACCCAGCCGCCGCACGAGAGAGTGCGGAGGACACCAACGAGGAATAGGAATCCCGGGATGCTCGAGTGCGGGTTGCGGTGCAGGTAGTACTGCAGAGCAACGAGAGCGAAGCGCGGGCCTGCGAACGCGCCCAGTTCGTGAATTTAATTCTCTACTAGGGCGTAGCTGCATGGATATCTTACCAGAATTGATAGCGATCAGTATTTGGAAGATATTTCTCTCGGGGTACCAGTCGCCAATCCTACCGCACGTTGGGTTGAGCATACACTGACAGGCGCACCTAACGGGGTTTAGGAGGCTCACGGTGGTACAGGATCTGTCGAGGGTGGGCAGACGTGTCTGCCGCAGAGGGCAGCGCCAGGCCAGCGTCCCGAGGGGTGACGAATGCACAGCGAGCAATGGTCAGAGGAGAACGCGCGCCCGTGCGCCGACCCTGTCCGAGCCTCAGAGGAGGACGGAGGCGTTCTCAACCACCGCCCAGCCAATCTCGATCCTCGATCACGACCACGTGTACAGCCGCCTCCTCGAGACACTGTGACTCTCGCCCGTCCCGCTCCTCGACCACTCGGCGCGCAGAGGCCGAGCTCGAAGTAAGACTGAAGAGAACAAGCAGGAAGCGTTGCCAGTTCTCAGCCACCGCCTCGTTCGCGGCCGCATACGTCATCCTCCTTTCTCACTCAGTGCGAAGCAGACTTGCGCACCCACTCGTCCAAGTTTACGGTCTCAAGTGAGGCAAGTGGGCGGTGCAGTACTTGGAGTTTGCACTAGGGCCTGCCGCGGCCAGAGTCTAAGTTTTGAACCGTCGGCCCAGAGGCACCGCAAACACGGCGTCGACTCGCGATCGCTCGGAGGTCACTAGATTCGATATCTGCGAATCCACATCACTTGTACACAATGAGAAAGCGAGGCAGGCGATGTCATGACAGTGTCGAAGACATGGGAGGTGATCAATCCTGTGTATAGAGCGTCAATGGTTTCAGCGCGTGAGGGATCGTTGAACATACCACACCTAGTTATGCTTGCCCTTCTGCTTCTTCTGCGCAGGCGTGGGAGAGGGCGGGGAAGGCGGGACGTCGCGCCCACCGGCAGCCTGCTGTTTCTGCGACTCCGGGGTGCCATATAGAGCGGTCGTCATTCGAAGTCCAGTGGGGCTCAACGGGGGTGAAGCCGTTCCGACCTGCGCTGTTCGAACAACCAAGTCGGCATGGGTGACCTTGTGCATGAAGTCGTCTCTCTTCTTTGTCGCATCCCGGGTTCGCTGCTCGTCGTCCGTCGATTCGTTGGCAGGGAGACCGCGCACCATCTCCAACGTCTTCTCCAGAAGCTCGATCACAAACTTGTGGATGTTGTGGTACTCGTAGCCCTCGAACTCGTATGCGAGCAACAGCAGTTCCCACCATTGACGCAACACGGGCTTGAGCGGCTCAAAGTAGCTGTGGACGTGGAGAAGGAGGTGCGCCTCGAACTCGCTGGGCGTTTCGAGCAGCTCCTTCTTGTTCCACGTGATGATCTCCAGGCCGCCATCGAAGAAGCAATGGACCATCCGGCGCAGTTCTAAGATCTGTGTGCGTCTGGGCTCACTAGCAGCGTTGAAGTCTTCGGTGAGTTCCTTCCGCCGATCGCCACCTGGTCCTGAGCGTGTGATGCATATGTAGAGCAAGACCCAGAAGAAGGACTCCATGTCGTGGATTGCATCATGCACGACCGGATAAGATTGCAGAGCGCCTTTCACCTCGGAGTCCTGCCGTCTGACTCGGACCTCGACCGGGCTGAGTATCTTGACGCTAGCATAAGGGGGAGTGCCCTAGAGTACACGTCAGCGAGGACAACGGTGTAGTAGGTCAGTCACTCACGGAGCGGGGCTCTCGTTTCGGGATGGTGTTCGGAGTGGTGTCAGACTCGCGAGGGGGTGTCTAGAGTACCATCAACCTTTGACAACAACGCAATGGACAACAATAACATACCAGCAATGCCGTGTTCCAACCGAAGTCCTCTGGAGTGAAGACATTGTCCACCGGCGGTGTCAGCCCGGAACTCTTGTGATAGCGCAACGCAGCGTGGATATAGAACACGATGGTGCCTATGTAGTTAATCGGTGGTATAGGTTTCGGGTCCCGGAGCTTGAAGCAATGAAGAGCGCGCTGGAGCACCGCCTCGTTGATTCGGCCCGGCGTCGACACCCATTCTGCTTGAAGGTACATAGGAAGGAGGGGAGTATCATCTTCTTCGAAATCGATATTGCGCTCCGACACGGTTTGGATTCTTTTCGCGTGGTCGAAGTCGATGAGGCAGCCTCGAGTGCCCTGAGATTGGGGCTGCGAGCTAGCCCCATTATCCATCAGAGTGATAAGCAGATTCGCGAGGCTGATGTCGCGCTGGAGGACGCCGTGGACGTAAGCGAACCGATGTCCTTTCGGTAGCTCAGTTTGGGTGCAACACTGACGTATGGGACCGACACATACCGCGAACACTGTGCAGAAGAAGCTCAATTAGCTCCTGCAGGGTGGTGAAGAACCTCATGGAACAGCCGAACACCGCTAGGATGACTCGCATACGAGTGCGCTTCCGGGGCGCTGTCGCGTTCGGCCCGACGACGTATCGCGCCACCATTGGAGTGTTGTCTTCAGTGACGATGGAGACATGAAGTCGCTCCTCCGCCTCTGCCTCGATGTCGCGATTTCTCTTCTTGGAGGCCGCAGTGCTTGTGTTCGGAGGTGCCGGCGCCGATTTGAGGCCCCTCTGTATGAGACTGTCAGTGCTGTCGACCTCGTCTCCAATCTTCACAGTCTCGTGGTGATGCATCCGGGCGATGTACTGTGCATCTGGGTCGGGCGTCTCGTCGTTGATCTTCTGCAGGTACTCGTATATAGCGCCTTCGTCTGCCTGACCCTCAGACTTCCACCATTGCTTCAGCACATACACCTGCGGCAGGAGATGAGCTCATACATGGCAAAGAGTTGCACTACTAGAGACCGTACCGCACGCGTGTCCGGACTTTGGCGACGTTCATCATATCGAACAACCGCCCACACCATACAGCCGCTACCAATCACCACGTCGGTGCGAAGGACGCTCAGCGCCTTCAAGGTCAAGAAGACGCCGTTCTCTGTAGTGATCACCCATTGTGTTGCGTAGTTGTTCTTCTTGTACATTGCGACGTCGAATCTATCCGGACCTTGTGACGATAGTCGGTACGTGTGAATGGGCGACAGCGGCTCGCGTGCGAGCTGCATGCTAGGGTCAAAGCCGAGACGATGTGCAGGCAAGATGGCCAATGCGGCGATGACGTGAACGAATTCCTTCGGGTTCTATCACTCCAAGTCAGAGTGAACGCACACGACAGAGCGCAAGTCGCACCTCATGTATCAAGATCGGTACATCCATGCCTAGCACTCCGGACCTGTCGTGGCACCAAACGGAGAGTTGATTGCGACTTAGGAAGAGGCCGATAGCAAAACGTCGGTCCTTCTGCTCAACCATGACCAAGCGCAGATAACCAAGAAGTTGAGTGATGAGATCTTTGTCGTTCTGGTCGTAGCTGCGCTTGGCCTCAACTGCGACCACAAACTGGAGCCACCAAAGCGCCTTCTTCTCCTGCGCCTGTAAGGCATGAGCGAGGGATTCACGCATATTCATCACATGCCAGTGAAGCTTACCGCAATGGAAGAACCTTCTTCGATCGAGCTTGTCAGACCAGCAATGGCTAGTGCGCAATCGGGTCGAATCCACGCAGCGTCGGGCTCGAGAGATTTCGGAGCGTTAGAATGATAGTCCACCCAGATAGCTTCACGGACTTGATCGTCTTTGTCCTCGTGTACCTTCCTCGCCTCGCTCGCAGTCTTGTTCGCGATCTCGACGAATGGTGGATAGAGTTGATCTTCTTTTAACGCTTTCCCACTGGGTGGGAAACCCTTCCAGAGCATCTTCTCAGTATTATAGAGCTTCGAGTCGAGTTCCAAAACATTTGCATAGATTTTGTTGAGGACAGAGTGATCGATGGGCAGGATTTTGTCGAGGAAGTCCCTCGTGGGTACGATGCGTATGTGGTCAACGTCTTTCATGGCGTGTTGGCGAATTTGGTCCTTGGTTAAAGGGTGTTCGCTAAGCGTGTAAGTGTTATCAACGGATGGAAGGTCCTTGATTGGGGAGTTTGCTGGGACAGGATTGTGGAAGCGACTCCAGGTCTGCGCCGGAGGGTTAGCCATGAGTGTTGCGGAAAGATGGCGAAGAGGAGGACGAGTCGGACTGCATACCTTTTGCTATGGCCGTTATCGATATCAGAGATCACGGGGATGCCAGACAGGTGGTAGAGACCGGATTGGGGACAGCTTCAGTGCACGAGGACGTGTAAGTCGCAATCGCGGAGGCTATATAAGTACGTGGGAGGAGATGTTCACCGGAGGTTCCGGCCGTAGATATGTCCTAATGGTGGAGCAGGTGTGAGCGATCTCGATGGCCTCGTGAACGAATCAAAGGGGTTCGCGGACTAACGCGCAAGAGCAGAACTGGACAGTGCTACTGCGGCCACGTCTGAGTACTGAGTGGCGGCGTTGTGGCGTGGGCGCAGGGGGAGAGAAGACGTCGAGGGCGCTCGAACGCGTCCCGCGTAGACGCCGGTGGCTCCACTGGGAGGGCTCAGCTGCTTGAGCTTCCTCCTCTCTCCCCGTCCTCGTCCTCGCTCGCGCCTTCCTCGTCTTCCCGTGCACCACGCAGCGGACATAGTCAAGGCGGCGGCACAAGGCAACGACGCAGCGCCTCACACGCCTGCATTTTCATTTCTCGTTCCGTGCGTCATGGTAATACATTGACACACAAATACTAACAGACCCGCCAGTCACGCAGAATTCTCACCTCCTCAAACATGCACGCTCTCTGACGGCCTGCACAAATACAATCAGCGTGAGCTTGATATTTCGGTACAGCGTAAAAGATGCTTACGATCACACAGCGAGCGCAGGTTCTGGGCATGTGTCCGCTGCTTGGAAGCGAGCATGCTTGACGGTCGACGAGCACGCCCGCGAGTGCAGCCGTTGCTAATGGCTCGAGGTCTCTGCAAGTGGGGATCAGCAACGACGACGATAGACGGATATGTGCCCGAACGGCGGACGTACGAGCTGTGGGCATGGCGTCGACGCTGCCCCTCCCGGACAAGTGGCGGCAACGGAAATGTGAGTGCAGAGTGGGTACGAGGGAGGTGGGTGTGCAGCACGGCACTGATACACCCATGATTTACAGGCACACGGCGCGGCGCACGGACCTCCGAGCGAGGCGATCTCGGCAGGCAGTGCGCATTCTTTCGCAGCCTCGCCTGCGTGCGCCCGTTGTAGTTCGCGGCGCACATCACTGTCATCAGTGTCGATACGGCGTCCGTCGCTTCCGCAATTGCGGGCCCACGCGCAGGGCCCGCGGGGCGTGTGTGTGCTCGCTTAGCGTCCTCAAACATATCCTTCTGCGGTGCGAGCTTCTGATGCCGACTTGCGCTCAGGGCTTCTCGCTGCGGGCGTACGATGACACGGATGCGTTTCGACGGCGCCGTGCCGCGTCTTCAGTGGATGGCGGCTGCGCTGAGCCTGCTGCTGCCCGCGGCGACCGGACTCGTTTTTCGGACCACAGCAAGCTATCTGCGGCGCGTGAGTGCCCCTCGCCACTGTTCATGCCGCAGGCCGACTGATCTACACACACAAAGGACCAGTCTGGCGGAGAGCATCGCTCCGGAGTGCTCGCTCGCCTTCGTTGCGGATGCTGTCGCCAGGAGAGCAGAATTTCCGGGACAAACGCCGCGGAACAACGACACCCCCATGTGTAAGAAGCGTCGCGCCCCGCCTGTCGTTTACGCTTGCGCGCGAATGCACGGCGGATGAGCGGCGACATCCGCTCCCGGCCTATCAACCAGATCGGGACTCGCGTACGCTTGAGACAACCCAGGACGGCGTTCTAACATTCCGCACGTCGGAATTCACCCGAGTTCACGAGGCCGCCGCCCCCTCCCTCCTCAGACGATGCCCGTCGCTTCCGCAATTGTGGGTCCACGCGCAGTGATCGTGGGGCGCGTCTGTGCTCTTAGCACCCTCAAACATACCCCTCTGCGGCGCCGAGCTCCCGATGCCGTCGTGCGCTCAAGGCGTGTGGCTCCGGGTTCACGATGATGTGGATGCGGATGCGTTTCGACGGCGCCGTGTGACGTCGTGAGTGGATGGCGGCTGCGCTCAGTCTGCCGCTGTCGGTGCGCTCGCGGCGGCCGGACTCGTGTTCTCGAACGCCGACACTGGGATATGCCACAGCGGGCTATTCACGATGCGTGACTGCCCCTCGCTGCTGCTCTCGCTGTAAACTGACGTACTCATGCACACACCGGACCAGTGGGGCGAGTGCTCGCTCGCCTCTGCTACTGACGTTACCGCCAGGTGGGAAGAAAATGCGGGACAAACGCCGTGAAACAGCGACACCCCCGCGCGCAAGAAGCCTCGCGCGCCCCGCCTGTCGTTTACGCCTGTGCCCCAAGCACCGCCTCGAAGCCCGAGTGCACGGCGGATTCAAGGCAAAGTCCGCTTCCGACCTACCAACCAAGCGATAGGGCGGGACTTGCGTGTGCATGAGACCGCTCGGGGCGCCGTTCCAACATCCCGTACGTCGAAATTCGCTCGCCGCGATGGCGGAGCGCGTGCCCGAGTTCGCTTGGCCGCCGTCGTCCCCTCTAGCGCGAACACGGTATTTTGGGCCTGGGCGGAAGCAGGCTGCGCTGGTGAGTCCCCCCGAGGCCCGTTTGTGCGTACCGGCGGCGTTCAACATACGCCATCCATTCCGTCGCACCCGTTCGTGTTCAAGTCGTCTGATCTGCGCAACAAGACAAGACGGGTCGCCCGCCCATGCATGGCGGATTAGCGGCGACATCTGCTCCTGGCCTACCAACCAGGGGATCGGACGGAGTTCGCGTGCGCGTGAGGCCACTCGGGGCGCCGTTCTGATATCCCGCGTGTAGGAATTCGCTCGCCGCGATGGCGCGGCACAGGCCCGAGTTCACTCGGCCGCCGTCGCCCTCCTTAGCGCAAACACCGTATTTCGGGCCTTGGGGGTCGCAGGCGGCGCGAGCGAGTCGCCCTGAGCCCCACTCGTGCGCATCGGCGACGGTTCAACACACGCCATTCGCCCCGTCGCATCGACTTGCGCTCAGGTCGACCGGTTCACGGAACGGAACGAGGCATGCGACTGCGGCGGTGCTCGTTGCACCATGAGCTGCGCGGTCAAGCCAGTCGTGCATCAGCGTGGCTGCGTCGACGACGGACGCACGCATGAGGTGCGCGCGGCACGCCGGCGCACGCGAAGGTGTTTCGGCGGGCGTGCAATCCGCACGGTCCTGCCGAGACATTTTTGTCCCGTCCGACGTCGCACGTCTATCTCGTGTGTATATCTCGCATACAGGTTGCGAGGTGATCGCACGGGCTGGGGGGATTGTGTGGAAACCCGGTAGGATCTTGCGGACGATGTCCGCAGAGGTGGGTTCGCTGCGTGGGGCCGGCGCACGCAGCGTCTCGATAGAGGGTTCGTATCCGAATACAGGTACATGGTTTTACGACATACATAGTACACGACTGCAATACATACGGCCGGCTCGAAGGCGAGTCGGGACCGCTCGAACGACTCGAAATGCGCTACCCAACGTGCTGAGACACAATCTCGTTCGCCAGACACGACCCCGCATCGCCTTCGTGTGCACTCAACACAGCGATCGACAACCCCGCGTGTGCCTCAATAATCGACGGGCGAAGTGCGCCTAAATCATCCTTCCAGTTCTCGAGGATACGTGCATATTCTGTGCGCGAGTCGAGCCTGGGAGCCTGGCAACCGGGTATAGATGTCCCTCGAGCTCGCGCCTCGGATCTAATCAGCGTAGCGAGCGAGTCGGAAAATCCGCTTCTGCGCACACGAACGTACCATGCCCTGCGCGGTCGAGATTTCCATGGACATGCGCGGAGTCGAATGACTCATAGTCCTGCAACTGCCAAGCCTGTTAAGCGGCGGAGGAGACGACAACTAAACAACGACGTACCTCAGGCTCCTGCGGAGACTGTGCCCGATACGTACGCGGCTGTTCCAGTTCATAGGGAACGCGCAGGAAGCGCGGCGTCGCTCGTGTGGACTCTGGGTGTACGAGCCACAATAAGCCTCGAGCTAGTCGCCAGAGGGAAAACCCTGTACATTCGCCCACAGCCGACGCAAAACGGACCTACGGGGGAAGAAAGACGTCAGTGCAGCTCGCGAATCAGGCGATTGCCGCGCCGTACGCAATGCGGCGATGTCCCCAATATGATGGACACAAATATCTGCGGTTGCGGGCGGTCCGAGGGAAGCGTTGCAGCCGTGCGACTTACCGACGAGGGTGCGAGCGTGAGTACTGAGTTGCCTGCTTCAAATCTTGGGTTTCCAAGCTCGCCGATCTTTAAATATGAGACTGTCAGCGTAGTTCGCCGGCGAAGGGGCTAGAAGCACTCCTGAGTCGACTCATAGATGGCGTGAACCGAGATGCATAAGCCTAGAACCCATCAAGAAGCGTAACAAGCGTGTGGGAGGTAGTTCGCACGAAAACCCGCGGAATAGTACCGACATTGACGAATGGCCGGCATTCCGGATATGAGACATCGGTGGCGCCTTTTAGTACGCAATGGAGTGGCCTGAGGAGGCCATTAACTTCGTCAGCATCGTGTATGGAAGCGCGGAGACGTACGAGCGAGATAAAATCAGCTTGCCAGAGTGGGGGTCGTCCCGGGAGTCCGGACGCTGGGGACGCCCGGGGCGTAGTACTCGTGGCTCCTGTGACTGTCAGGTACGTATCTCCTCCGTTATGGAATCGCACCGTACCGCACCGTACATACCGAGTGCGAGCGCGGGAGTGATCATGCCAGTTTCGGAGTGTGCAGCGCATCTGTAAACTAGACATCATGACTCGGTATGTAGTTCCAGATTGAAAGGATCCGGAGACGTACCCGAACACCCACATCCGCGAGCACCGTACACACGCACACACGCACGCACGCACCATAGAGTGTGGTGATAGTCCGCGACACCTTCAAGAGGTCGCCGCAGTGCGTCTGGGATCGTCCTCGTGCTCGCCGTGGCCCGTCGAGCATGTCGAGCGCCAAAGGCTTCGTGGTGCATGGCAGATTCTCTGCGGACGTGAATGGCAGGACAGGCTATCTACTAGCACAAACGCAACATGGCACGGACGTACTACATGACAGCTTTGAGCACCGGGAAACCGACTCGCAGCCAAGACGTGCATGATTCCAGTGTTCGCGCGGTCAAGCTACCGACATGCGTATTGAGAGTCCCACTATATAGGCGTCAGACAACAGACCGGACCTGGCATAATCAGCGCACAGACATACCATCGGCGCTGCTGCGAAGAGTTCCGATCCTCCAGGCTCCAGCAAGACGGAGACAATGTCCCACTGCATGACATCGGCAACCGGGCCTTCATGGCTCTCCATCTTCCGTCGTAGAGACGTCTCGTGCCCTAAATGAAGTGGCAAACATGTTAGTGCTTGCTTGCACGTAAGTTGAAGGACTCGAAGACGCACCGGCCCGGCGGGGGTCTCCTGCGCCGGTGGTGCGTGTCTACCAGCTGCTCTGCCTCCGCCGGGGTCGGCAGACTCCAGTACGCTAGCCTACGCGTAGAGCTTCGGACCCGACTGCATTCTCGCTTACCTTGGACTGATGCCCTGGTAATCTTGATGCCGCGCGTGAGATCCAAGTGCCCACCGAGTCGTTGCGTGGCGCCTCCCCCGCCTCCGGCGCCCCGCCCGCCCCGACGCGCTACAAGTGGCGCGGGAAGGGCTGCCATTGATGCACAGTCGGCAGTAGACGACGAAACGCGGTCGCTGTATAGCGCATACATCACAGATTTGTCCGTGATCTTACAATGCAATATAATCCAGCTATAATGGACTTGTAATCGGTTATAAGGTCCACAATGATGGCAAGTTGATATTATCTCGGATCGTGTAATAATGCCACTACGATCGCGTTGAGCCCGTTAGAAGAACCCGCCCAGATTGCAAGATTTCCCAATATTGCGAATTCTCCAAATCATTGTACATGCATGCAAGGTGTACGATGCCAGTATAATAATATTCTTGGGCTTCTAAATCCTGATCACACTATGCACGGTAGATGCGGAAACATATGATATATTCATAAACACCGAGAACGTACATGAAGCGATACTTGTACCAGTACTATTACTACAACTACTGGACATACACTACCGAAACACCAGAGAAACTCCCGCCGTGCAGAACAAAGGGCCTCGATAGTGTAGCCGCTCAGTAGCGTCGGGTAGCCGGATAAAGAGCACCCAGGTTGAACGAGCATGTACAGCGCACACCAGGTGATAGTAGCCAAAGATACTCCCAGCCATGAGCAACGCCAGGTATAGCGACCAGTCAGGATGCCTCTAGAGTCCAGGTACGAGTGCGGTAGCCGTAGACAGCTTCAAGACCCAGCGGAATCGAGCACACAGCAGCACCAGCAGTAGTACGACACCCATAGCGGAAGCCTACTAGGCCCTATAGTAGGATGAAAAGGTCAGTAGGGATACATGCCGTCGTGACACTAATACACAAGCAAAAAAGGGGGAAATGGGGGGATGTGTGCAAGTGGGAGGAGTTGGAAGGATGGAAAGAGACAAGACTTGTGCGCGAGCAAAGATGTCAATTGCTAGGAGACGGATTTAAGCTCCGCCGAAGAACTGTACAGGACATCGTGAAGTGTCAGTAGATTCGAGCGCGCGGGTTGTAGGGGGATTGCAAAGCAGGCGGGAGGATTGCGCAGGTTCCAAGATCGTTGCAAGTGTCTTGCAAGCGTGTTCCAAGCCAGTCCAATGATCGCGGCGCTTGCTATCAAACCCGAGATTATGGTCAGTTTACAACAGATTATAACGCCTTCTCACGGCAAGAATCATTATCCGTCTTGCAATTTCCACGCCTTTTCTGTGATGTACAGTGCAGCCGACCTGAACACTCTCGGTGATATATCTCCAGACGCTTTGTAGAAGGAAAGGATAGAACGCACGGCGCCTGTATGTTGTTGGCCAGGCCCATACAAGCAGTGTGGCACGGACGATATTCCCATACGACTTTAGAAGATGTATCGCATAGCCCCGCCCCGTAACCCAGCATATACTCGGATTCACTGCATCGGTTCTGTAGCATCGTTCTCGTTAACAATATACGTGTATCCAGTGGTCGCTCTGTACCATGACCTCAACGGTAGCGTGCCACGCTTGAAGGGGATACATACCGAATAGACGTGTGCGTCGTCGTGTGTGCCGTCGTTCCAGCGGCTAAATGTACGCGCCCCACCTCGACCGGTATCCTCTCACAGTTGCAAGTTACACTCTGAAAGCCATGGCTACACCTTCGAGCGACGTCGTTTTGCATACCCCAGACTCTGTGCACAACCCTCCAGTAGATCTCGACTTGGAGGCGTTCATGGGTACCTGGTATGTATAGATCATGTACCTACTTTCCTCAGGGTCGCTCTGACCACCCATACCTGGGATCTGAATAGGCACGTCACTTATTCCACATTGCCACTCTGGAAGGTCCGTTCGAGGACGCTTGCCGAAGGAGGCCGCCCTGTAACTAACCCTAACACAGGACAAGAAGGATGTCACCATAACCTACGCCCTGAAGCCGGGCGGCAAGGAGGTGCAGTTCGACGACACCGTCGAGTACCGCGCGCACGGCGCAGACGCGACGTCCGCCCCCAGCCGCATCACCGGCGTCGACACCCTTGTCACCTCCCCCACCTCCCCCGCCGCCGCGGGCACCCCACCCGCCCCGACGCGCTACAAGTGGCGCGGAAAGGGCTGGCTCGCGGTCGCGACCTCGCGCTGGGCGGTGCTCGGGTGCAGCGCGGACCCGTCCCCCGCGAACGCGCACGCGTGGGCGGTCACGTACTTCGCGAAGACGCTGTTCACGCCCGCGGGGCTCGACGTGTACGCGCGCACGCCGCGCGGCTTGCCCGCGGAGCTCGTGAGGGAGATCGTGGCGCGGGCGGCGGCGCTTGGCGGGGAGGCGGGCGCGCTCGCGGGCGGGTTCTTTGAGGTTGAGCGGAGTGGGGTCGAGCGGGGGCCAGGTGTGTGTTGACTGGCATGCCATGGGATGCAAGGTTGGCGCGGGCTGACGTTGGTCTGCGTTGTAGTCCCATCGTAAGTTGTACCCTCGGCTGACACTGGACAGGGCAAGCCGTGCCGGCGGGCAGGGTCGACGCTCTCAACCATGTCGCCCTGAGCCCGACCTGCAGGACCAGGTACGGCGGGCGCAGCAGGGCTCGCTAAGGCGACGCCATAATGATCATACCCATGTCATTGTCACCGGTTTCCTCAGACAGCCTGCACATGTACGAATATACCACGACGGCCGGACAAGGAGCCGCTTTCTTGGACGGACGGGGTTGGGTGTATGTGACTCTGAGTAATCCCGCGTAGCAACGCGGACGTGCAGTTTGTCATCGCTTGAGAACCGTCGTCCGCTTTCGAGACTCGAGAGCGCACACACGCATGCCGAGGAGTCAGGACGTCGGCGTCGTCGGACCAGGAGTTGGGAGATTCAATAAGATAATATATTCCGTGAAGGCCAGCCTGAGCAAACGATCGACGACTCTAGTAAATGATACACATAGTAGTAGCCTGCACAACATGGGGCCGCCGCGTCGGCGCCGTCCCACACCCCGCCGCCTGTCCGCAATGCACACTCCGCCGGCGAGAGAACGAGAAAAAACCGGCCGCGGGAATAGATGGCAGAGATGATGACGATGATGATGATACGGGGAGCGGAGGGGACATGGGTAACGGGGTGCGCGCGGGGAATGGGGGGCGGGTAGACGTAAGTAGACACGAATACGAAAGGAGCGGACTCGGACGGTGGTGCCTCGCGCCCCGGAACGCAGACACGGATACGCATCCTGGTAGGGTACGTGGAGGGAGGGGAGGAGGAGGGGGCGGGCGAATAACAGCGCGCGTACGCACGGCATCAGATGCAGTAGAGTATGGGGGGAGCGGCGTGAGGAAGCGGGTCGGGGCAGAGCGTAGGCCAGAGACAGCGCGGGAAGGATCGTGCGGGTCGTGATACAGACTATGGTGAAACAAGAAACAGTTCAAAAACGAATGTGCGCATATGTGGTGAAGGTCCCCAAAGATAAGGA
Organism: Lenzites betulinus; assembly: GCA_022264855.1. Taxonomy (NCBI): domain Eukaryota; kingdom Fungi; phylum Basidiomycota; class Agaricomycetes; order Polyporales; family Polyporaceae; genus Lenzites; species Lenzites betulinus. Next base: position 269,659 of record JABYQU010000009.1, on the reverse strand, counting down.
TAATGCCGAAGGAGGATAGTCATGACGAGGGTCAGATGTATGGTACGAGGCCGTGCGGTCGTGAGCAGTCGGAGGGGGATGGAGGGAGATCGTGCATGTGTGGTTGTGGGGGGTGGGGTGGTTGGGGTGACGCAGGGCGGAGAGGGCAGGAGAGCGTCGGAGACGACTCACTGCACGTAGAGCGTGACCTGGTTGCCCGGGCGGAACGACTCGAACGCCATCTGGACGTCCTCCGTCGACCCCAACGACACCAAGTCGCCATCCTCGTCCTTGTACTTCACACGCAGAGGGCCGTCATCTCGCCTCGGCCCACAGAGACGGATCTTCTTGCCGACCTTGTCGACAAGCTCCGAGTACTCTGTCGATCGAGGCACTTGGATCACGAAGATGTCTTCGCCGAAGTGCACCTTGATCTTCACAGGCGGGGTGAGGCGGAGTTCGTCCTTGAGCGGCGGGTGGCCCATGGACGGGTCGACGTGCGAGCGGATGGAGCGGCCGGTGGAGATGCCCGCCAGCGACGACTCGCTTGAGCCGTAGGGCGTGATGGGCGAGCTGCTCGTATGGGGCGAGTAGTCAGAGCTGTCGCCCGTAGACTGACTCGAGCCACTCCCGCGCTTGCTCGCCTGGATCGCACTCTGCGCCCGCTCCGCCCACCCTGTCGGTAGTGGCGGCGGCGCCTGTGGCGGGGGGTGGTACGCGCTCGGCTGGCTGGCGCTGCGGGAGCGCATGGGCTGGTGCATGGTCGGCGTCGGCATGGGGCTCGCTCCCCGCGAATCAGATTGATCGTACGCCGCAGCGAGGCGCGTCGAGCTGAACTTGCTGCGGAGGCTGGGGCGGCCCTGTACCCCTGGACCGAAGCTCGCTTCCGAGACAAAGCTGCCGTTGCCATTGCGGGACATCGCCGGCCTTGCAGATGAGGGCGGCTGGAACGAGCCAAGTCCGCTGGAAAGGACGGGAGACGATGTCTGGCCGCTGTTGCGCGCACTCTGCGGGTACGGGTAGTCGGGCCTGCGCTGCTGGCCCATCGGCGTCCCACGCCCTGAGTGAGGACCCCCACCAGTGAGCGGGTAGTCCTCGTAGTCGTCTTCGGGATCTAGGTCGAACCCGTCGTTGGAAGGATAGCCTTGGGGGTTCGTGAAACCGTTGCCGGAGTAACCGTTCGCAGATGACGAGGAGACATTGTTGTCTTCGTTAGCATACGGGTGCCGCATGCTGCGCGAACCGCTGATCGTGGCCGAGTACGGGACGCCGGACGAGTAGCCAGTAGACTGTGAGAACATGGAGCTGCGCTCCTGCGCGTACGAGTTGTGCGCCGACCGCACCTGCGGAGATGGGTTTGTGCTGTTCGCGATCTGCGCCAGACGGGACATGTTGCGGTCCGACGTGCGCCGACTGGCGGTCTCCTTGATGAGGCGGTTCAGCTGCATTTCCCACATCTTGAGCTGTTCTTCATTGCGGCAGCGCAACGTGAAGAACTCGAGGTCGTCGTCGCCGCGCCACCATACTGCGAGCGAGTATTGGCCTGACGACATCTATGTCAGCGACAGGGATAGCCACGATGAGACTGTGGACTGACCTGCGATGACCTTGGGCACCGCCTGGGTGACATTGTTCAGGAAGATGCGACCCTTGAGGAGGAGGGGCGTGTTCTTCTTCTTGCTTGACGGGCCCGCGCCAGGGGGGCCCAGAGTGGACGAAGGAGAGGATGGCTTCTTGAGAATGGAGTTGCTCTTGCCGACCTTCTTGCCGTTGCCCGGCTGGGGCACGTACTCTTTGCAACAGAGAATGATCTTCTCGAAGAGGAAGACATGGTATTCCCGGTCGACCTCGGACTTGGTGACGCTGAAGATGTCGTCGAGGAGGAGGGCGCCAAAGTTTGAGATGTGGTGGCCCTTCCAGTCTTCAACGCGGCCTTCCAGATTCTTCACGGTCGCGTTGTTCTCCGCCCGTCGCTGCGCCTCGTTGATCTTATCAGTGATGCGCTTCGCTGCGCCGACACCGGCCTTGAGCTCCTCGATGTAGGGGTAGTCGGTGTTGTTCACGGCCTTGAGGAGAGACTATCACGGGCTCGCGTGAGCAGCGCAGCGCAAACAGATGGAAGCGGGCGCATACCTCAAGCAGCAACGGATATTTGCAGATGCGCTGAACAGGCTTGATTAGGAAGGCGGGAAGCTCGCCCTTCACATTGATGACATGATTAAGCGCCTGGCCGGACACAGTAAGCGCCTGGATGCAACCAAGGGGACGACGTTCGGGACGGCGGAAACAAACATACCGCGAGGTTGTTCTCCTCCTGGAGCATGATCTCCGACGCCATCGTGTAGTTGGCACAGTACGGCTCGTACACGGCGAACTCTTCCTCCTATTGTTCCGTTTGCGGCCATTGGATTGTCGTCGTACACAATAGGTCGATAATGGCGATTCCATAATCAGCACTGCCCGTGGACGATGGCTCGGAGCTACTCACGTTCTCGGAGAACAGAACCCCCCATCGCTGCTCGTTCCATGACAACTCGGCAATGCTCTCGACCTTGATGAGGAACTTTCTCTGAAAGTTGAGCAGCTTGTTGAGGCCCGGGAAGAGCAGATGGAGCGTGTCCCGGTCGATGTATGCTACTGCGTTCTCGCAATATTTCTGCAACCGGGCCAATTATGAGATCCGGGCGGCCTTCGGAAGCAGCCGGACACGCGCACCTGCATGACCTCCAGGTCCTGTACGTACTTGCGCTCGGTGTCGACGAGCTCCTTAATGATGTTGGCGCGAGCACCGCCGGGCTCTACCGACGACGTCGCGAGAGAGTTGTCCGAGGTGAGAGACTCTGTGGATGCCAGGGCCGAAGAAAGCTTGGGAGACGCGGGGGGCGTCTCGGTGAACAAGTCGTCCGGGAGTTGACTTACAAGGCTGATGACATTGCCAACAACCTGGAGACCGGTGAGGATCACAAAACTGTGGCGGACAGCAAGCGTCGTACCTTGACGAAACCATCAGTAGAGTTACGGTCCCACAAGTCCCTGACAGTGAAGCCGTCGCTGTTGGAGACTTGCTTGACGTTCATGGCGAAGAGGGCGATCGCATGCTTCTTTGTGCGCTCGTTGGAGGGGTCGTAGTTTTCGACCGCGGTATCCACTTGGATAGGAGAGGGTGCGGAGGGCAGGAGATTGAAGAGGTAGCACAAGGGGACGCCTAGGGCGAATACATCCCATAGTTGGGTTACGGGATCGGTGGACCGGCGAGAGGAGTCAGGCGGGGCCGCGACAGTAAACCAAGCGGAGAAGCCAGGAAGATGCATCAGACGAGTGCGGAGTGAGGAGCATTGCTGGTAGAGAGAGGCAGACTGGGATGCAGCTTTGTTGAGTAGGGTATTATTGGCGACCGGAGAATCGATAGTGGGGGGGGTTGAGCCAACCATGGACTTTTTGCGGGCCGCGACAGTGGCCATTGGGGGCGAAGGAGGGGGCGGGTAGGCCGATGGCAAGCAGGACGGCGGCGGGAGGAGGGGGGACGGGGGCGGTTGCTTGAGAGATGGGAGGATGGAGGAGACGGAGGAGAGGCAGCGGCCGGGTAAGCTCTTCGTCCAGGGCTGGGCTCGCCAGGCGCCCGTTCCTTCCCACAAACATCCTCCAACTCCGATCTCTCTTTGGCCCTGTTTGCACCCCATCACCCATCTCAGATCCCGGCCCGGCCCAGCGCCCATCCGCCTCCGACCACTGCGTCCTCCGAGCGTCCATATCGCCTCTATCACCTATTTAGTATATGATCCCATCCGTGTCCTGCCTCCCGCCCCCTACCCCTCGTTATTACCCTGCCTCGGAGGTACACGCTATGTGTAAGTCAGCAAGCTCCCTTCCTATGCCGATACCCGTTTCACCGTCTATCCCAGATGACGTGGCGTCGGCGCATGCCCCTGCGTTCACTCAAAACGCGTGCTGTCTCCGTTGGCTGTGAACACAGTTTCCATATCCGCCGGTCGCACCCGCCTTATCCGTGCGCGTCCCACGCAGGATTTAGACACTTTCACCGACTATGCGCCCACCGCGTTCCCACCGCCGCCTTCCCTTCTGCTTCTGTGGATGCCCGCGACGCCGGCCTTGAAGGCAACTCCCGAGAGTCCCATGCATAGCGCACTGCCGTGCCGACCGCCATAGACCCCGCGCCGCGGACCCGGCTCGCGGATGCATGACGATCCTCAGCTGAACGCAGCCATGCACGGCGGCTCGCACGCTCCCGCTTCGGAGCATGGGCCCTCCCGCCAGCGGAGGGCGCGCTGCTGCCTCGAGCTCCGAGCTGCCGCTGCGTAGTGCACAGTGCGCGACGGCGCGGGTTTCCCAAGCTGGACGTCGTGGCTGTGGGCGGCGTCGTTCGCGGCCCTCCGTCTGTGAACGCGGGCTGCTCGGTGCCTCTGCAGCGCAGCAGTCCCTATGGGGACGCCGTCCAGTGTCCAACATCTTCCCGATGTGGAAGGACGAGGAAGACCGCGGCCGACGCCTTCGTGGCGCCGCGCACCTGCTGGCCATCTGCCAGCGGGAGGTTCGTGCTGTGGGAGGGGCCGTGGCGCTATCTTCTATCTTTTGGGAGGTCTCCTCGGGCTCGTACGGACAGTGCTTCATTTCCGTCCACACGACGAGCCTCGCGCACTGTCTGTCCGGCCGGGCGCTGCTGTCCCCGAGGGCTGCGTTCTGCCGGGCAGAACTCTAACTTTGACGAAACCCGGTCCTGACGTACTCGAGGGTTTCGTACCCGGGCCCACGCAGGGCGTGCACATGGCACATGAACAGAATGAAGCTCCAGGTTGGACGCGAGATCTTACGGGGCGGTGCTGACAGTTTGTTTGAAGGCGTCCTGACTGTACACTTCGGCCAGTAAGGATCTGTAACTGCGCGTCTGAGTGACGGTTTGTAAACGACATTACTTACCCGGGTAGACGACCATAAGCACGTATGTAATCCACGGCGAGGCACGACGTCGTCGGTCAAGCCATGGCCCGATCTAATCATCTAACGTCCACAGGCACGCTAGGGTCAGCACAAGCACATGTAGAAGACCCTTACCGTAGATCACCTGTACCCGCCGAGCGCTGGCCCTGCATCAGAATCATATCATCGTTCGCAGTGATGCAGCATTCGTCTCATTCCGGGGAAGGCACACCGGTCCTGTAATCCAGGCTTCCGCGCAAGGTTGAGCTAAGGGCGTACATAGGGCCGCGTCGAAGTTCTATAGTACCTGGTGCCACATGCAACTCAAGCGCATGCTTGCAATTGAGCTCAAGGTTGCATTCAATTGCAAGCCGCGGCTTTGGGAAACGGTCTACTCATCGCGGGATGACGTCGGCGTCTTGTGCGGACGGCTACTTGACAGGCATATGAGAACAGATCCCAGCGTTCAAACGTTCATATATCATAGCCCTGCCGGAGCTGCACCAGGCATCAACCTACACCTGAACAGAGAGTTTCTGACACTCAAATTCGGTTCAGCTAGAACACGACCATGGAGCCCGGAGGATTTCCAGCCGTGCGAGCGCAGAGGCACAGCGGCCTTCCGGAGATAGAGCCAGAGAATCGAAGGCCTGTGCGAGGGCCGCGCATCACTGATAGCTCTGGGGAAGCGCAAGTCGATGCGGCAAGGTCCGATCGTGCGTGCGTGGGCGCAGGAACTCGAAGACGGGAGAGGGGAGACGTGCGTGCGTGCATGCGTTTCGCCCGCACTGTCGCCTATTGCTCCCTTTCGGGGCACCGTCGGTATCGGCATCTGTTCCCTGATGCGGCGATGCGATTCATACGCACGCCGGGGGTGGCGTCGATGCGGCTCAGACGTCGGCGTGCGGTGAATGCAAGTGGCTTGGAATGTCGGGGCGGGGGGAGGTGGGGCGCGGGGTGCAAAGAGTGCTGTCGGGCTGTCGGGCTATCGGCGGCGCACGGAGCAGGGTCGAGCAGCACGTCGCTGCTAGGCGCGGTGGATCTACGTCTATGTCTATGTGGCGCACTGGTCTGTCCTCCCATGTGCGCGTGACAGACGTCGGCCCCGAGGCGGTGTTTGTGCATGCATATCGTGGTACGTCGGGACTCGGGTGAGGGTGGCAGAGCGCGCGGCCGTCAGTCTCATCACTGGGGAGCGAGGATCAGAGCGGTGCGCATGCATCTTGACAGCAGGTTTAATGATGACGTTACGGCAATATATGAATCCTGACGGCTGTCGAGGGCCGCCGCGGGGCTTTGTGAGGGCTTCGTGCTTCGAGCGTTGGACTTTCATTTTGGAACGATCGCGTCGCGGACTGTAAGATGTGCTAGGAAATTAACCGTGGACAGTATCAACAGTGTGAAGCCGGGATACACCCACCATCTTCCGACTTGTGCGCTTGTGTTACATGTTGAGGCTTTTCGAAGGCTAGCGCTGTTGTTGTCTATCTCTCTATTGTCTCCGACTAAGATCACCTCGAGCGGATCTGCAACGCGTTCCGTGCGTCGGCGTAGTTGTGATCGACCAACTCTCGCGATATCGTAGTATTGAGTGAGCCAGAGTGCTAGTGAGACCCGTCCTCGGAGCGGGCGCACTAGGAGAAGATTTAGAGAGACACAAGCTGGCCAGTGTCTGTCTCACCCCAAACCCGATGCCGGCACGGAACAGGAGACGGAGACGGAGAATAGCAAGCTCCCCCGGTTCTAAGTTGCCCACCGGGGAACACCGTGATACAGCACTGTCAACAGCTGATACACGCAGCAGCGCTGACGTGCCCATGCGGGTCTGCGCCGTGGTCGGGATTGTTAGAGAGGCGAGGGGAAAGTTTCTGAGGGATGGGAGGGGATGAGTGATGATCAATGTGTGATGGTGCGCGCCGTGCAGATGCTAAATCGGGGGCAACTGAATGGACACGGTAGATCCTGGACAGGACGGCCAGGCGCCGGCAGGTCCAAGAAGACGTCGATATCTTGTGCCCTGGGACCTGAATGGTGCCGGCAGAGGCACTACTGTAACGAGCTGGATGAGCTTGAGTTCGAGGCTTCGGTTCTGAGATGCGGGCTCATGCGGACGTATCGCCTTCGTGGCGTATCTGTCGTGTCGTGTGTCGTCGGCCCGACCAGTCAGACGCATATAGACGGCGTTCGGCATGCGCAAGCAGAGGACTATGCAGCAGAAGCCGGTCTGATCTTATTAGTTGTAGGACTTTGGATGGTGCAGAGTGCTCCTAGGGCATCTGCAAATGACACCGTACAGGGTTTTCCCATGGTGGAATCAGATAGATAATATGACCTTTCGGGTTGTGGGTACCGCTATGGTGCTAGCAATGGCTTGTAGCTCCCCGGTAACGAAAGACTCTGTTGTATCATCATCGAAGGTTCAGCTCAGTAATCATACCAGCGCGATGATCGACGCTCAGGCTGGAAAAGCACTACTCACATATTCTGCAGAGCGATTGGTATGTTCATCAGACCTTCAGGTCTCTGTGTACTGGACGAAAGCAAGGACGGGTCCAGTAGCGATTCACGAGTGTGTACATTAGTTAGTCCGCCGAATGATGAGTGGCTTCCTACTGGTATGTGGCATAAATGGTGGCGAATAATCGACGCACTGGGTTGATGGATCTAACGCAGCGGGGCTCCCGGATATACCGTCTCGTTCCAATTGCGACTTCGAACTCTGTAAAATGATCGAGATGTCCTGTGCCACGGCTAGCCACATGATGCGCTTTCGCCATGGGCGTCGGGAAAAGCTTCAGCGCAAACCCCATACGTCATCTGTCGTATTTTACTGACACATCTCACCGTAACCCCCAAACACCGAGTGCCCCGACGGAAAGGATGGAATCCGTAGGGCTGAACAGCGCTGGGCCGTAAAGGTGCAGCGCCCCCGAATATTAATATATGTGGTGGCGTGGGCTGTTTTGAAAATATCCGGATAAAGGGAAGTGAACAACACCCTCGCTGCAAACGCTGGGGCGCGCAGAAAGAGCGAAGGGCGAGCAGTCAACCGGTCATGGGTGCAGAAGGGAAGAATGCAGCCGGGTGGAGGGCGTTGAGTAGCGGTTTCAAACTCCGCGGGAAGAGAGGAGACGAGCGCCGAGCCCCCTGAAGACTCCCTTCCCAAAACCTCTCCCGGGTCAAGACCCATGGCACCAGCACGCTCTTCCGCCAACCGCGCTCGCCGCGACCAAGCCCCGCATGCACCACCACCGCAGAATATATCTCCTCCCCTCGATGAGTCCAACATGGACGAGGGGCTGTTTCTCGACCCGCTCATGGGCACGCCGCTCGCCATATACGTGGAGAAAGACGTTGAGAACCGCGATGAGATCGTCGAGCTCGTAGTGGTATGTCCCCATCCCCCCACGCGTGTTCTCGGTCGCGCGACGCGTTTTTCGCGCACACATGCGTATCACAGCGTTCACTGCTGTAAACCTGTCAAGGGGACCGTGCCACCGACGAGCAGCGCGTTGAGCATATTACGAGAACCGGTAGTTTTTGACTGACTCTGACTACTTCCACGGTGACCACAGAAACATGGCGGTGTCGTGTCTCCGAGTTATAGCGGTGTTTCCTATATTCTAGGTATGTTCGCACTCTGGTCGTATGCGGAGCATATTACATTGCTTCGCCACGTCTTGTGATCTTCCCCTGACTTCCTTCCAGTTGACCCACACAAGGAGTCTGGACAGAGTCTGTACCGCCAGTATGCTGGCAAGAAAGCGAAGCTTGTCCTCAGCTCACAATGGGTCATCCGGTGCGTTGAGGCTGGTGCGCTGCAAACCTACCACACCAACTTCGGTGGATGTAAAGTCACCGGCACGGAAAAGTGGGTAGCACTCCTGCCACCAGTAGCGATTCCGAATGCTCAAAACTCAACCTGTCATTCAGAGTAAATCCGCCGCAACTTGTTCCCCCGCACACAGAAGCGGGTCCTTCGATACAGCACATCCCACAGCCTATCCCGGGCGCAATGCACCAGGTTCAGTCGGAGCAGGTTCCGCATCAGCAACCCTCCGCGTCTCAGCAGCCACCCCAGCCCCCGCCTCCTCCGCCTGGGTCGTCGGCGCAAGCTGCTCAACCACCTCCGCTGCCGCCTCAACCTCACCCACAGCATTTGGCCCATGCCCCTCCGCAGACTCATCCTGCGCCTCCGCCCCCGGGGAGCATTCCTATCCCTCACCCAGGTCACTTGGTCCCCCATCCAGGACAGTTTCCGTATCAAGTATACGGTGCCCCCATGCAACCTCCTACGTCTGGACCCCCTCAAACATGGCAGGCAGCGAATGGCATTGCTCCTGCTCAGACTCACATTGCACCTCCCCCTCCTCCTCCTCCGGCGCAACCAGGGCAGCCGGATCACCCGATAATGGATCGCCATCCGGGTTATACAGAAGATCAGCAAGCGTGGAACCAGGCGTATCAACACATGCAGCCTCCGCCGCCCGGCATGGTACCTCCGCCCCCAGAATACGCGTACAGGTATCGGGAGGATCAGCCTCCCAACTGGGTACCAGAGGGCTATTACGGTCAGCAGGTATGAACGGCGTTTTAATTTGCAATGACTTCCGTCGTTGATCCTGCGTTCCACAGTATGAGCAGCCCTACCCTGCGGCGCCAGACCAGTACATGGAAGACGCGGGACCATCTAACGTAAATGATGACTCCGCCACAGCCGACCCATCGGCTGAGAAACCCAGAGGGAGAAGACGGACGAAGACGCAGGTAAGACCTCGATTGCGAGAAGAGCCCTCATCTCACTAACACGAGGTCGTCCTTACAGCCCCAACCTGCACCGCCTGCCTCAACTTTGGTTGCGAATCGTCGCAACCCCCCAGCGCGCTCGCCGACACCCCCAAATCGTGTCATCAAGAGTACTTATGGCGGGAACCTCTTCACATCCGACGATATCTTGTATTTGAAGCGGTACATAGACTATTGTCAAGAGCAAGGCCTCGTTCTTAGGTAACACTCCAACTTTATTAATTGCGTCTTGGTGATTGACCGGTCAATAGCTTGCGCGAAATATGCGAAAGGATAGCAATCAAGGTATGTAGGTATCACACCTTGAGCGCGGCAGCACCGCTAATGACATATGCTTCACAGGCACCACACCATACGTTCTACTCGTGGCGTCGGTATTGCAATAAGCACAAGATCCGTCTCGGTGGATACGCGATGGACTTGGGAGAAGACGGCGATGATTCGATGCCTCCGGACCCCCAGGAACCCGAACCCGGACCTAGCGGGCATAACGGGAGGCAGGAGGAGGCTCCACCGCCCGTCAGTCATGGACCTGGCGCTATCACTGCAGCCTACCGAGCTGTCGCTGCCGACATTCATCGTGCACGCTCGCCTACACCTCCACGTGCACTGTATAGAAGCACCACCGGCAAGGGCGTGGCTTTTACTGATGAGGACGTCATCTTCTTGGTTCGCTTCCTGGAGTACCGAAGTCGGCAGCACGATGGCAAGCTCGATATGGTTGCGTTTTGGAAGGACGTTGCTGTGAAGGTAAGACCTTCGTCTGGATGGGGTGCTGCATCGGGGCGCTAACGTTGGTCCTCTCGCAGGCCCCTCACCACTCGCGAGCGTCCTGGATGAAATTCTATAGGCGACATAAGCACGAGCTTCACCACGCGCCGGGCGATGAGCCTTTGCCTGCGCCGCCAGAGAAGAAGATGCGGTACAGCCGCCAAGACGACGTCTTGCTTGCGAAGCACTTCATAAGCAAACCCGAAGGAACGTCTGACAAGATCTTCCAAAACTTCGCCCGACTAGTAAGCCCGGCTTTCTTATATAACTTCTCAGTCGGCTGACGGTCGGGCGCAGCATCCCCATCATCCTTGGAAGGGGTGGCAAGAGCACCATCGCATACATAAGGCGAAGATCGACTACCTGATGCAGCGGCTTGCGCAAGGCGAGAGCATCGACGACGACACTGAGGACTAGTATGCTTTGTGTTACGCTGTCATCTATCGTTATTCTTCGTTATTCGATTATATGCTCTCGTTGAGCTGTGCCAGTTCCATTGTTATTATCAACGACGCACGATAATCAACCCAATGCTTCTCTAGTTCCTATCTGCGGTTTGGCAAGTTTCTCTTACATCCGTTGCTCAGGATTCAAGAGTTAGACTAGGGTATCAAGCTTCAAGGTCGCCAGGTTCGCGGTGTATCGTTCCGCATCCATGTGACATGTGAGCATTTTTACGTTTCATGTTTCCGACTCTCCGTCATCATGTCGACTTATCGAACTACCGCCGCTCATGCTGACCGAACAACCTATGATTAAAACTTTGTTCAAAGTCCTCTCCCCCTCATCATGCTATCGTCTGGGTGGATTGTGAAAAGCATAGAGCTGGTGACGCTCTGGATGAGTCTCTGGGCTAAATATATAGAGCTCGAACTAAGTTCGTGACTTCCTTTCTGGGAGAGCCTTGGCTGGCGTGGCAGTAGTGTAGATAGGCATAGCCACCGTCACTATCATCCTCCCGTGTCGCGCCGACTTCGATACTTGGCTTGGCTGCTCGAGATTTGATCATTGTTACTGACGTCTGTGCACGACGCGCGCTGCAACACAACATAAGCAGTATAGTTATCATTCTTCGACATTCACGGGGAGATATATCGCCATCAACTCCATAGCACATCATGACCCAAGGAAAGCTCGAGTACCTTACCAAAGAGCAGGTCGACCAGGTAAGAGATTATTGCGTTTACCCATCAATCTCTGTAGCTGCCAAACTCGATGCTGACGCGTTCGTAGTTTCGATCGGACGGGTAGGCGAGAACCTTGTTCAGTGCCCGAGATACGCCTTCTTAGCGATTCGTGCTATGTCAGATACCTCCGACTGCCCAACTTCCTCGAGCCGGACGAAGTAGAGGCCCTCCTGACCCGTTCCAAGCAGCTGTTGGATAACTTCAGCATTGAGGAACACCCCTTGGTACGCATTCATCAACAGCGCGTTCTTCGGCATCTTAAGTCAAGAGGCGCACGCTGACTCTCTACTACGCTTATGGCAAACAGACTAAATTCACGACGGGTGACGATAACCATGTGGGCGACGAGTACTTCTTGACGTCTGGCGACAAGATCCGCTTCTTCTTGGAAGAGGACGCCGTGGATAAGGATGGGAAGCTGAACAGGCCCAAGCAAAGGGCGGTGAACAAGATTGGGCATGGTATGTATACCCCCTCTCCGCTGCCTCTAATCGACTGGTCACGTTCACGATTGATTATCCAGGCCTCCATGAGCAGGACGCCGTCTTCCGGACGGTAACTCTCGAGAACGCCAAGATGAAGTCGGTGGTGAAGGACCTACAATACCATCATGATCCTGTTGGTACGTTGAGAATGTCGCATGGCTACAGGATATAGTGCTTAAGTCGATATGGCAGCTCTGCAGTCGATGGTGATCTGTAAGCAGCCGCACATAGGCGGAGAAGGTGGGCGCTCTTCGGAACTCCAACATCCATGTCTTGTACTGATGTACATATGTGTCGTAGTTCCCGAGCACAACGACTCGTAAGCATTGTATCCTTGACTCGTGGCGATGCTACCGTTGACATATACTGCGACTGACAGAACCTTTTTGGTACGTCCAATGGCATATCGGTATCCATTGATGCATGACCACTCAGACTCATGCCGTCTCAGTATACTAACCCACCTTCGGCGGTTGGATTCTGGATACCGCTGGAGAAGTGTACACCTGAGAACGGAGCGCTCTCATTCCTCCCAGGCTCACATCTCACCGCACCCATAACCAAGCGCTTCGTGCGTCTGCCGAGCGGTGGAACCGGGTTTGAACCACTGATCCCTCCTGAGGAGGCTCCGAAGAACCCTGAAGGGAAGTACATTCTCGAGGCCTGCATGCCGGGTACGTCCGACTCGAGCGATCCAGAATTCGCTAGAGATTGGGCTCACTGCGGTCGCGCACAGGGGACCTCGTGATCATCCACGGAAGCGTCTTGCACAAGTCAGAGCGCAACACGAGCCCGAACACCCGTTTCGCTTACACTTTCCACATGATCGAGTCGCCCCCGCACGCGGAGTACGACGCGAAGAATTGGCTGCAGCCGACGCCCGAGACGCCGTTCCCGCATATTCTTGACACGCCGAATCCCACTGTAGTCTCAGTCGGGGCTTGAGTCTGTGTTTTCTGGAGGCCAGGATGATTGCACATGTACGAGCGAACCAAATCGGAAGGAGATCTATATTCAAGTACAACAGTCAAGTAGGTGTACGATTACAAGCAGAATAGATCACATTCTATACTTCGCAGCACCCTGAGAACTTCACAGCACTTCGACCTGCGCATACGTTGCGATCTTCTCGGGAGTCAAGGCACCCAGCTCATCGATGAAGGCAGGCAGGAACGTCCCGCTTCCCTTGACGTCAGACCTGACGGCCGCGAGCTCCGACGCGATGGTGACGGCCAATACGCTGCGGGCGCGTTCAGAAGGAAACAAACGTTGAGTCAGACCGCCATCTTACCCTCCAATTGCAGCAACGAGCATGTCGCCGCGCACAAGCTTTGCGTCTTCAGGCGAAGCATCACTGCGCTTCGCCGCTGCGGCCATGCTTGCGCCGCCGCAGAAGACCGTAACGGCTGTGCCGACCATGCAACCAGAGCCAGTGATCTCTCCCAGGAGTGGATGGCCGTTCGACAGACGGACAACGGTAGTCCCGTCAGAGACGTAGTCCACGACGCCAGTCAGGACGATTATAGCTCCTAGATCCCAGTCAAAATCGAACTCAAATTGAACGCAGGAGTTCCCGCGGCGACGGTGGGCTATGCACGTACGCTCTTTCCGTGCGAGGTTGCGCACGAAGGCCGCAGGGTCAGCGAACCCCGTGCCGACGCTGTCCACGCCTTTTGCCTGCACCTGTCAGTCCGGGTGCGAAGGTTAACTTTGCTGTGCATGTCCGAATTCGCCGAATGGGAGCGCACTTCAGTTGAGTTAGCGAGTGCCCCCAGCTCTGCCGCGTTTCCCTTAATCACGGTTGGTTGCCATGCGTTCAGCAGCGCAGCGGCCGACGTCCGACGATATGCGGTCGCGCCCACACCAACGGGGTCGAAGACCACCGGTTTGCGCCGCTGGTTGTAGTGGTAACCTATGCGGTGGGAGCAAGGGGGTGCGCATCAGCATCTCCGAACTGTCATGCACGAGGTTGGAAACATGACTCGCCCGCCGCGAGCATGCCGTCGAGGTTTTGAATGGTGCCGAAGTTCACGAGAAGCGCGCCTGCGGCGGTGCTGAGATCAGGCATCTCCTCCGGCGCTGTAGCCATGATGGGGGAGGCACCCAGGGCAAGCGTGGCATTGGCAGATTGAGTGGTGACCACGTTATTGGTGATCTGCCGGGATGGTGTGACACATTGGTTGTGATCCGTCGGACCAAAAAACGGACGTCCTGAAACTGCATACCTGATGAGCCAATGGGGAGAAAGTCTTCACCGCGGAGAGGAGCTCGCCCACTTGCTTCTTGACAATATCCGGGGAATACGAAGACACGGAAAGAGAGAACGTCGGAACCGAAGCCGACTTGAATGCTTGCACGATTGTCGCAATTCGTTTGGCGGCGTTGAGTGGGTCGGTAGACGCCACAATGTCGCTGACAACGGCTACACCGTCCAATGGTCGTCCAGCGGGGGAAAGAGATCCATGAAGACAGTGCAGGACGTTGGTTGACTTGATACCAGCTATGTTGCGTCTGTCAGAACCGACGGCTCACTTGGGCGAGGCTACCATATGGTTGAGACCTACCTATAGCAACGGCCTTCACGTTACTGCCGTCGAGTGCATCCAATAGTTCTCCGATACCCCGAACGCCGACGACCGGATGTACTACCTTTTTTGTTTGAGTAGCCCATACTGGCCCTAAGCCGACATAGTCCACGCCGTCCTCGACCGCTTTCTTGACATGCTCAAGTGTGTTGCATGTCATGCCGATAATTGCGTTCTGTGGAAGCAGCCTACGGGCGACCTCCACAGGCATGTCCGTCTGGCCAATGTGAACGCCATCGGCACCTATAGCAAGTGCGATGTCTATGCGATCGTTGATAAGGATCGGAACGTTGTATTTGCGGCATATAGATTTGGAATCCTGGGCAATACGGAGGAACTGAGCGGGCAATCAGCGTTTGATTGAACGAAAAGTTCATAGCAAACAATCGTAGCCACGTACCTCTCCTGTGTCGGCATTCTTCTCGCGTATCTGAACGAGCGTCACGCCCCCTTGGATAGACTACGAGGACCCCATGATGATGAGCAGCCCATGGGGAGCGATGTGAGTGTAGCTACCTCTTCTAAAGATTGAAGATAATCCTAGATGGACGAGTCGGATGCATGTGAACACGACGCTGGTGTATGATCGTCATTTGTCAATATAAGGATGCTCACTTTGCCTTGCGGGAGCAGCTCCCTACCCGTCACGAGATAGACGGAGTAGTCGACTGTAGGTTTGACAGACATAATGTTTCGGCTTCAGATAAAACGTGATTTTGAATGATCAAGGCCCTCGGACTACGCCTTGCTGAGAAGGCGACGCAAGTACTAGCAGGGTAGGTCCAATAAGAGACCTACTAAGTAAGAGAGCTCTTGCTGAAAGTGCACGGAATGGCAATCCCGGAGTGATCAAGGATAACTGCTACGGTACTGAGTATTATAATTGATGAGACGGTCGAGGCAGACTCGGATGTCGTCATCAGCGCGCAAGCACAGGACAGGGCCATCCTGGTGGAGTAAAGCGTAACAATATTAGCGTTGGCCGCTCCGGAGCCCATCCAGATATAGTGCAGCCAAAATGTCATGATCAGAAGGTCTGTCTCCGCACTTCGTATGTTATGTCCAACTGTAGCTTGAGGGACCTGAAGTACACTGCAAAGCGTAGCGCCCACACCGTCGGATTTCTCCGTAGCGCTCACCGGCCACCTAACAATCCGAACTTTTCAGTATCTCCTATAGGACTAGCTTTACGCAGCCTCCATCTCAATAACTCTGATCCTCATCTTCAACAGCTGCTTTCATCCCCAACTGCATCTTATGGCCTAACAAAGGTCCCATCCGCTGCTATGGCCACTCCTGCAAGAGTCGACGAATCCCATTTCCATTGGGTGAATGACAGTGATTCCCCATGCGGTGTCCTGCACAAGACAGCCTCCTTGGCGGATTGGCTGTGTCGCGTAGTCGTAGTGATGAAACCATTGCAGTATTGGCAAACAGCGCCGCTCTTTACGGGCGGGAGTGTTACGACTTGGCGGGCGGACGAATGTCCAATCCGGTGTGCGACCGTCCACGAACGAAAGCTGACATCCATTCCTCCGTATCTTCTCATACCGCCTGTGGTTGCAACATAGCCAACCACAGAATCGGATGGATTGGACTTTAGGGCTGATGTCACCTAAACAGCCGCCCTGAACAAGTGCAAATGCGGGGATAGGCCACCCCTGCGGTCTGTCACTCACCGCCCCAAGTCAGGTACGTGAGAGTACGCAAAACTCGTTGAAATAATCGTTCTCGATCACTTCTGGGGTAGGTGCTTCTTGTTTGGGGATACTTCGCCTCAGAGCGTTGCCTAAAGCTTCACTAACGGTGCGTCGCGGCGGTTACAACGTTACATACGGTTGCTCGGGACTACACCGTACAACTTGCAGATGGTGCGAGGCGGTGTAGCGTCCGGGTGACTATGTTGTTCCCATAGATTCAGAACGCACAGATATCAGGCCGTGGGCGCCCGCCGCCGGCTAACTGTTGGCATCCTGCCCTGTTGTCTACGGCGGCGACCGCCACCTGGCACAGCAGATCAGAGTCCACGCACCCGGACCTCCGTAGGCACAGGTTGTGTCATTGTCGGGATGTTGATTTCCCAAGTGGCCTATTTAAGACGAGTCTGCCCTTTCTTCGACCCTCACCCAGCCCTCCCCCCTGGTCATTCGTTCGCCTTTCTTCGCCGCGGTCAGGTATCGCCTGTTTTCTGTTTGATTCACGAAGGACCCGGCGTCCCATCCGTTCAGTTCTTCCATTACACATTTCTCTCCTTTCGTCATGCAGTACTCCATCTTTGTTGCGCTCTCCTTGGCCCTTGCTGCCTCCGCGAGGCCAAGGTACATTTCGCGCGCAGAGTTTACCCTCAAGAATGGACAGACCGCTGTTGCCCAGAAGTAAGCTTTTTCAAGGCAGCCGTTCCGACTCAAGCTAATGTCGAACTGTATTACAGCCAACAGTTCGCGTCGTTGACTGCAACTTCCCCGTGCACGGCGGGAGAGAACGCATGTGTCAATGGCGAGTTCGCACAGTGCGTCAACGGCCAGTTCGTGCTCCAGCCCTGCGGGGGCGGCCTCATGTACGTCTCGAAATGATCCCCATGAGACCGGTGGACAAATGTGATTGACACCTTCTCTCTGATCTAGTTGCGCTGCGCTGCCCTTGGTCAACTCCCCAGGAACGAGCATCACTTGCACCACCGCCGCCGACCGCGACGCGCGCATCGCTGCTACAGGTGCCAGTACCGTTCAAGCACGCGACGACCATGGGCCGGCTGCTTTCGCTAAGCCAGCTAAGCCCGCTAAGCCAGCTGCTCCCGCGAAGCCCGTCACTCCTGCGAAGCCTGTTACCCCTGCGAAGCCTGTTACTCCCGCGAAGCCTGCTACGCCCGCGAAGCCTGTTACTCCTGCTAAGCCTGCGAAGCCAGCTGCTCCCGCCAAATCCGCTGCTCCCGCCAAGTCGGCTGCTCCTGCCAAGTCATCTGCTCCTGCTAAGGCGTCCGCGGCTGCTAAGCCCAGCCAAAGCTCAGGGAACAAGGGCAACACTGAGGGATCAGCCTCCTCCAGCGCGGTGGCTTCCGCATCTTCCAGCGCAGCTAGTGTGAGTAGATTGTTCAGCCTCTCATGTACAGTATTAACCTTCCGCGAACAGGCTGCTAGCACAAGCGCTGCTGCGAGCGACAACTCTGTTAGCAACAGTGGAGGTGCTGCTGGGAACAACGCCTCCGAAAACCCCCAGACGTCTCTCACATTGCTGGGCGATTTGGTGGCTGATGGCTTCACCCAAGACGGCCAGGAAGTGTAAGCAATGTCTTTCTTTAGCCCCACGAACACCACTCACCGTCCTTTCAGTCAGGAAGCGGGTCAGGTGCCGTCTCTGGTCTCGTCGAACAACTTCATCAACTTCTGCGACACGGTTTCGAACCTGCCTATTACCAACGGCAAGCAGGTCATCGGCGGCTCGTGCAACCCGGCGCCCATGGGCGTGATCGCGGCGAAGACGAACATGCCGTCCGCCAAGTTCGTGAAGCCGGCCAACCTCGACACCATCCCCGCGAACAAGAACTTCACCGTGCAGCTCGCGATCAACCACCTCGAGACGGGCCACTTCGTGAACGCGGCGACGAACTACTTCGCCGCGCCGCAGGTCGTGAACGCGGCGGGCGACATCCAGGGCCACTCGCACATCGTCGTCGAGAAGCTCACGAGCCTCAAGCAGACGACGCCCACGGACCCGAACGGCTTCGTGTTCTTCAAGGGCCTGAACGCGCCCGCGCAGAACGGCGTGCTCAGCGTGGAGGTCACCGGCCTCCCCGCGGGGGCGTACCGCATGGCGACGATCAACTCCGCGGCGAACCACCAGCCGGCGCTGGTGGCCGTCGCCCAGCACGGCTCGCTCGACGACATGATCTAGTAAGTCATCAGACGCCGCCGATGCCGGAGGACGCGCCGCTGATTGCCCCATCTGCTCTCCTACTAGCTTCACCGTCCAGTAGATTTCCGCATGATCTCTCATTCGCTTGAGATGAGAGCGGGAGTCAGGGGTTGTATGACGTTTGGTATTTATATCCTTGTAGATCAGTTAATGGCACGCCATCATGATGAGCTTTTGGCTGGGAGAGATTCGGGTTAATCGGCCGGTGGGGATGGATTCGTGGGCACGCGAGTCTGCACCTCATCTCGGCATAGACAGCATCACTGCTGATGGTACGCACTAGGGTTTTATGCAATGTATTTTTGGATTTCGATTCTTCGGCGGCGCATAGGCACGCGTATGCACGGGGGCCACCGACGTCTCCGAGAGCAAGTGCCTCGACGGTGTGTATGGTGAGCAGCGCTTGCTTATTGCTGCATCCGTTGCATGGGTAATGCACACCGTTCCTCCGATACGGCTCGAACGGCGGGCCTTCCTTACCCAATCCTTACATATTGCACACAACCGCGGCGGGCGCCGCCGTGTCGCTTCTCCTCGACGATCAAAAAGAAACCAGCTGGCTCGCGCGCACAAGCCTACGTGGACGCCCGCGAGTCGTGGCCGGGCTCGCTCAGGCTCACTGGCAGCCTGACGATGTGCACACTACCGTCTGTATAGCCGTGTAAAGTCTTGGCAGTCGTGTCTTGACACTTGAGACCGGGTGCCGCGGGTGTGGAGAACGGGCCAATGGCTGCTTGTGTTTCATCGAGGGACAGTACGTTTTCCGAGTCGGGACTTGACCCAAGTCCTGCAGCCCTGCGCACACGTCTCGCATCTGAAACTTAAATTCTGAAGTCCGAGTACTTTCTGAAATTTGAATGTCGGACCCGAGTCTGGCCGTCGCACTTGATGATTGGCGGGGAAAGCGGTTCGTTCGTCGTCGATTGCTTGGCACGAGCGACGCTGAGGTTTCCGCGACGACCCAGGACAGGAACTATTGCACAGGAATGAATAGACGAATAATCCCGCCGTTAATACTGCAGGTACTCTGGCAAAGTTGCTATCCAGCCCTAGTGCCAGAGTCAAACATTCGAAATAGGCGCCCGTTACCGCTACGTCCCCTTCTAATTTGACAATAATTCGCGAAAAGTACACAACGGGGTAGCAAATGAAGGGTTGAGGATGCAGCAGCGGCCCAGGCCTAGACCACTTCTGCACCACACCTCCCCATCCTCACCCGGAAATCGAACACTGAGAGAGCGAATGGCGAGACAAGGAGCAGGAACGGTCCAGGCCTAGACCGCCCCCACTCCCCGGCTCTCCATGCTCCCCCATACGAGTCATGAAACAGGTGTGAGAGCTCGGAGGAGGAAGTACAGCGAGGAAAGAAGCAAGAGCGGCCCAGGCCTAGGCCGCCGATGCTTCCCCGCTCGCCGCACACCCTCCTCCTCCCTCCCCTCTCCCGGAAGAAAAGAAAGAAGAAAGACTGGAATCGAGTCGGAACGAAAGGAAATGGAAGAGAAAGAGGAGAGAAGGGAGACCTAAGAGACCAGAGCGAGGGGGAAACGAAGCGAGGCAAGGCGAGACTGAACACCGAGGCAGGACCTGGAAGAAAGCGGGAAACCAGACCGAACACCGAGGCGAACTCTGCAAAGGGGATACTACGGCGTGAATGTGACCCCGAGAAAAAGAAATAGGAGAGGGCATACTCACTGCGCGGACTCGCGGTGCGAGGGAAAGGGCACGTCTGCCCCTCCCCCGCTCCGACGGAGGACGACGACTGGGGCAGGAGCGCAGGGGAGGGGGCGCCATCCCCTACACTGCGCTGACCACCAGGACGTCGTCCACCGTGTCCGGTAGACTCAGTCGTGACGGAGCGCTTTGAGTAGATGTGGTGAGCAAGGATGTGCGGAGTAGGGAGGGCAAAGTGAAGCGTACCTGGACATGCTGTGTTTGCGTGGTGTGTGGTTGAGGACCTAGATGAGAACACCGAGACGCGAGGGCACGAAGACAGGGACACGGGGGCGGGGACACGAGACTCAGAAATAGGAGACGAGAAACCAGAGCGCAAGACACAGACGCAAAGCGACACCAGAGCGAACAAGAGAGACGCAGAGAGACACCGGAGCGCGCGAGGCAGACACAAAGAGAAAAAAGGGATACTTCCTGGCACTGCCGGGGAGGCTAACATCAACGGGTGATCCAAGCCCTCCGTCAACCTCGCCAGCGCCGAGTCCATGTCCTATGTCCTGGGTCCGGGGGTCTTGCGTGGAGGCCGTCTTGCCAACTTGAGAGTCGTGGAGGTACCTAAACAGAGACCTGGGGAAGAAAGGACGGTGCAGCAGCGAACTGACGGGAATATAGACGCGAGCAGCAGAGGGAACGAGAACAGGATACTCCCTGGCACTGCCGGGGAGGCTGACATCGTCGGGTGATCCAAGCCCTCCGTCAATCTCGCCGACGCCGTGTTGTCCTGGGGCATGTCGTCCTGGGCCTGGGGGTCTTGCATATCGTTGCAGCACCTAAACAAATATCTGGGGAAAAGAAGAGCAGCGACGCCCGACTAGCACGAACGCCTCAAAGACGCGCGCGCACCGTGCGCCGCTGCGCGTCCTCGAGCGAGAGCAGCGCGCACCCGAGCGACTGGTAGCCGTACGCCGGGGCGTAGTCCACTTCCTCGCGGGGCGCCGGTGCAGGGGCGGGGGCGGGCGGGACGAACTCCGGCCACACGTATGCGCGGGGCTTGGAGATCGTCTTCTTGTCGAGAGAGGGCTTGCGGGAGGAGGGCGACCGGCGCCCGGAGGAGAACTTCAGGAGGGTGGGGAAAGGCATTGTGGGGTGGGGTGCGAGGAGATGATGGACGATGGGAAGAAAGAGTAGGTGAGGAGGGACGAGGGGGAGGCTGGGTTTTTATGCCCGTGGTGGTGGTCAGCCGTCGTGATCGGGGCTGTAAGTTTCGTCGGATTCGGGGTGTTGTTCGTGCTGGTCGAGACTCTGTATGCAGTATTGTATGGCGAGCTGCAGCCAATCGGTGTCTGAACAGAGAGTCGCGTTCGATCATACACCTACCGTTTTCCGGGCATGAGATCGAGCTTGAACCGGGTCGGTCTAACACGTACGTCCTCCCTGAACATGTAACATCGGTAAACATGTTCTGCATGGGTGCATAATAAGGCATAAATAGTCACTTCTTCAAGTTGAAGGAGCGTCATTTCGCAGTGGTTCCGAGGCGACTCGCCGCCTACAAACGTTATCCTGCGCCGGGACAGGCAGACGCTTCCAAGTACATCCGCACGTCCATGCGTGAAGAATTAACATCTCCCTGAACGACAACACGTGGCCGGAGTACGTCCCGCGTCGGGAGATGACAACGTCTCTCGAAACGGCATTCGGACATGGTAGGATCGACTATGCGAGCGCCTATGCACTGCCACACGCCCGTAGGCGTTGTGGAGCAAAACATTTGGCGATGACGTCGACAATAAATGACGGTCCCTGCCAGCCCCTGTCCGGCAAATCAGTCTGAACGCCGCGAAAATTTGCTCGGGCTGACATGACCAAACTGGTATGGGTGTAAATTATCTGTCTTGGATTAGAACAGATCTATGGGTACAGGTGCGGATACAGCTAGCACGAAAGCCGGGGAATATCTCCGAGCAAAAATCGATGGAGCTGCCAATATGGATACAATACAGTAGGGGGTAGAGCAAGGGGGGGAGGTGGCATCATAAGCAACTGATGTCCTTCGCAGAGTCATAACGGTCGAGCCGAAGAGCGAAGGGGGTAGGGAGGGGGGCTGGTATCCGAAGGGGGTTTTGCTGCAAAGCGCTCTGGAAGGGAGGGAGGGAGTGAGGGAAAAAATGTCCAGCGGGCCGTTTAGTACGCAGCGCGCCTCCTGCCGTAGCGGCCGAAGCTGCCGCAGAGGCTGGCAAAGAAGCCAAGGAAGAGCGCGACGAGGGCGCCGAGGACGATCCAGTTGGCGTTGCCCCAGGTCGCGTCGATGCCGCGGTCGCGCATGTGCGTGCGGGCGACGCCGAAGAGGACCATCTCGATGACCCAGGCGACGAGCGTGGTGAGGAAGGCGAGTGCGCTGAGGAGGGTCATGAAGACGGTGCCGGCACGGTGGTATGCGGCTCCGCAGATACCGAAGAGCACGGAGAGACCAGCGAGGCCAGCGGCTGTGGGGAGTAGTTAGTGACTGGGAAGGTGAAAGTGAGGGGAGAAGGACGTACAGATGGGGATGAGGACAAGAACGAAGGTGAGGTTGTGGAAGAGGTGTCCATCCAATCTGCTATCACTGCGATGGGGATGAGTAGCGAACCGGAGGAGAGTGGGAGGCGGACATACCCAAGTGTACTGGGGAAGAACCAGCCAACGTGCACTTTCACGCCCGTGTAGCCGAAGACACCGAAGTGAGTGGTGGCAGCGCCATTGGGGACATCGAGGAAGGATATGCGCTCCCATGTTGGTGATGATACGGACGCCTGAGGGTATGGTATGAGTGCTGACTTCTCACACAAAGTAGATGCGGACGTACGAAGATGAGGAGAACCATCGCCGCGAAGGTGAAGAAGAGGCCTGGTACAGCAGCGCCGGCAGCCATTGCGATTGCGTGAGTCGTGAAGGGGTCGTGAGTTGAGGGCTTGAGGCTGTGGGGGAATGACTATTAGAAACAAGGATGGAAAAACGGAGAGGAGTGGAGACGTACTGGGGGAGGGGATCGTGGCGAAAGCGAACGAGTGCGGAGAGAGATGGCGATAGAGGCGAAATATAAGAGGACGGGAGGAGTGACGTCAGCCGAGCTACTGTCACGAGATGGTCAGGCGCGGATGACTTCACAGGAACGACTGATCCCGTCTGCGGAGCCATCTGCGCTGCGCCACTCCGCCGCGGCCGAGGCCGGGACCGACGCTCGTCACCCGCCTGCCCTGTCGTCGCCGCTGCCGACCCCACACCGCCGACGTCGATGACCTCACGACACATCCGACGCCTGCCCCTGCAATTAATGCAATAGTGCGGCTCGCGTGCCGAGTCTCTTTTTCGACGGCCAAGCGCTGCACGTGGCACAGCCGCACCCGACTGCGCAACGCTCTCTCGCGTCTGCCGATTATATTCATCCAACCATGGCCCTCGTTTCCCCGCGCTTTCCCCAGGTCTGAGATCTGAGCCCCATATCGGCCCACTGCGCACGCGGAATGCTATACCGGCCTCCACGCTTATTTTGTATACCATTCACTCAACCCTCGGCCTTTTCAGCCCTCCTCGCCTCTCGCTAACTGATACCGCACAGACATGCCCACTGCACATGCTTCCTCCCTGCTGCGCCAACATGCTGCTTTCGCCAGGCAGTGCAAGAGCTTCGCTTAGCTCCGACAACGCTCATCCCACATTACTTTCATTTCCCACTACGGCGTACATCCCCAGCATCCCCAGCTCTTAGAGCTCTCACGACATCTCAGCCACAGGACTCCGCGTGTTGCCCGTCCGGCCAACATCCTTTCGCTCTCCTTGCGTCTCTCGTGCGCTGTGATCGTTCTCTTGAACACCCTCTAGCGAAGGAGCGTCCCTGCGAACTGCTTATCGGTCTTTGTCACGCTGCCTTGGCCTCTCGGGACTATTCAACCTTTGTCTAGTAGCTGGAGTCTACCGCTTCGCTTGGCCTCCAACAACACATACTGCGCCAGTCCTTCACTCATCCATGGGCCATACCCCCAACTGCGAGACGCATGGCCCAAATGATATCTCGAAGCCGCAAGCCACACCCAATCCTGTGACGCGCACGTCTATATCCAGACGCACACCGAAGCTTCCCGACCTCGCGGCCGCGGATGTTAATGAACGCACACCCAACCCGCTTTGTGTGCGCCTCCAGCCGCCGCAACAATCGCACGCGCCTACCGCCTTCATGACGCCTATCGCCCATCGCGTTCGCCGCGCGGGGTAAGGGCATGCTGCGTCGCACACTACGCCCGCTACACAATGCCTTGGTCGCTACTCCTGTTCGTTCATCCCTTTCTGCTGTCGTCCTTGCGAGTCTGGTAGTCCCTTTGAAAGCGGAAAGCGTCGCCTGCCGCCATCGCCTGATCTCTACTGCCGTATTCTCTTTCACTGCGCTCGCTTCGGGTCTTGCTGTGGCTGCCTATTATTCTTCATCGCCCGCTTTGAGCTGTCGGCTGTCGCAGCCACCGCCGCTTTGGCTCGCCTGGGGCGCATAAGTACTCTGCACGCCCTCCCCCGCGCGAGGGAGATCGCCCGCACACCCATCTAGACTGTCGTTCGCAGGGGCTCTCTGCCTCTGGCGCCCTCGCTCGCTCGTTCTTCGTTCTTCGTACTCACACTCGTACTCTTTCACGCTCGTCTCGAGCAAACTTCGTTCTCAGCATGCAGCGACGCACATCACAGACGTTTCAGAGGCTCCGCAAGCTGTCCGACTCGCTCGTGTAAGCCCCCTACCCACCTCCTACCCTGCCTACTTTGTAGCTCGACCGGACACGCTAACCCCCCACCAGCTCAGCCATCGCCCCCAACCAGTCCGCGTCCAAATCGGACAAGGACTCCTTCTTCGACTACGGCGGCAAGAAAGGCTGGCACCCGCCCCCCAAAGCCTCCACCTCCTCCACCTCGCTCTACGCGCAAGCCCAAGCCCGCGCGCACGGGCATGATGCGCGCAGACACCCCTCGTACCGCGGCGGCCAGCGCGTCTCGAAGGAGGACATCCGGTACCCGCTCATCCGCACCGCTGCCGACTCGCTCGACACCGACCCCGACGTCGACCCCAACGCTAGCTCGCCTTCGCTCGCACAATCGCACTCAAACTCCCACTCACACTCGCAATCACACTCGCACCCGCGCCACGCTCACAAGCAAAGGGAAAGAGAGCGGGAGAAAGAGAAAGAACGCACCCGCGCGCGCCGCCCAGAACGCCCGCGCGAAGAAGACCTGCCCTACGGCGCCCCAGGCAGCGTGCCCCGCGCGCACGCCCCGCCCTACGTCCCGCCCCCGCCTGCGGTCGGGTCGGGCCCGCTGCAGGTCGTGCGGCCGAGCGCGAGCGGGAGTAGTGTGCCGTTTCCGCGGGGGGTGGAGCGGGAGGGAGTGAGGGAGCGGGAGAGGGGGAAGGAGAGGGAGGGCAGGTTGATGATGCAGGGGGCAGGCCGCGAGAAGCCGCTGCCGGAGCCGCCACGGGAGGCGTTCTATAACCTCTTCAGGTCCGCAGCGGTCCCTGTGGGCGCACCCGTCGCGGGCCCTTCGACGCACGCGCGTCCTGCCCGCGCCGACGACGCCCTGCGCACACGCACTAACAGGACCAGAGAGGAGTGCCGCCAACCTGAACGCGCGCGAACGCGAGCCCCGGAACCGGAACCACAGCCAGAGAGGACGCGCCAGCCGTACGCGCGCGTGCGCCGGATCTCATCCACGGGCGACGTGCACCCCGCCCCCGCGCCCCCGTCCGCATCCTCCATGTACGCGCGCCCCGAGCTGCGCCCCGTCCGCTCGACGCCGCTCCGCACGCGGGAGAGGAGCGAAGTGCCGGTGCCGGTGAGCCCACAACCGCTCGTGCACGTCGCGAAGCCGCGCCCGCGGAACGTCCCACGCGACGTGTCGCCGTCCCCACCGCCTGAGCTGGAGAGGGAGATGGAGCGGGAAGGCGCGAACCCGCAAAGGCTGCCGACGCCGCCTGGGTCGCGCGAGGACGTGCGCGTGCGCGCGCTTCCCCCGCAGCAGCAGCGGGAGTATCCGCGCTATCCTTCAAGTTCCGAGCTGCAGAGGAGAGAGCGGCCCCCAGCGTCGTTGGGCCCGGTGGCGGCAAGGGCGCAGGCTGCGCTGCGCACGCAGGAGAGCGCAGGGCCGAAGGCTGTAAGGCTGGACGGCGTGGGGGCGGAGCATGTGCGCGCGATGTCGTTTCGGGCGCAGGTCGTGAGGCCCGCGCGGGATGCGGAGCGGGAGCGCAGAGAAGAGCGGGAGCGACAGCGGGAACGCGAACGCGCCGCGCGGGACACCGCCAAGGCCACCCTGAAGGCGCAGGAGAGCGAGAAGGCGAAGGCGAGAGAGGAGCGCGCGCGCGCGAGGCAGCACCGGCCGACGCACACGCGCGCGGTCGAGATCGAGTACTACGGCATGGCGGACGCGTTCTCGCAGGAGATCACGATCGCGCTCGCGGAGCCCGAGCGCGCGCACCCGCTCCCGCTCGACTGGCGCGTCGCCCAGGGTGGCGCGGGGCCGGGGTACGACTATGGCGTGCGCCCGCTGGTGACGAAGAAGAGCCGGCAGATGCAGGTGGCGGGCGCTGCGGCGCGGTGAGGTTTTGTATGTGTGCTGTATGTGGTGTTGGTATGTGGTCACTCCCTGGTTCGTGCTCGGTTCTGCGTACGCGCATACATTCGTTATATCTGTCTCGTTTTCTCTCTCATGATCACTGCTTCGTTGGAATATGATACTACTCCGCGCGTTTCGCGGCATTATTACCTCTCGCTGACGCAGAGCGTCCCCACCACTGTATCTCTACCCGTTATACTTACCGATACGCACGTAGAGCGTTTCGAGATCGCGCTGCGCGACACACCCTCCTTACCTGTCTCCGGCCTCGTTGTGTTGTGTATTATTACCGTTCGGCTCTCTCCATATAGACGTTGTATACTTATCGCTCGTGAACGTGCGAGATGCGATCTGTGCATGTGCCTTGCAGGCTTGCACCTAGCGGGCATGGAGAGTGCGTGTTCGGACTCGTGAAGATGTCATTAACAGAGAGCCGTATGCGCGACATGATCACCAGATACGCTTCACCATGGTGAACCTCGTGATGTCTTCTAATGGGACTCTTTTCCGCTTCCCGCCGTCCTTGCCCCCGCCCCCGCCGGGCTTGCTCTCGCCGATATCGGGAACAGGCACTACGTCGTCGCGCTGGCTGTCGAGCAGCCCCTTCAGCTCTTTGTTGTAAGTCTGTGCCACGTTGCGCATGATTAGACAAAGTTGCGAGAAGGTATGAAGGAGGGCGGGAGAACGCACCTGCTCTTCCTTGCCCTCGCCGATGGGGTTTCGCCCAAAGTCGTTGATCTTGTCGTATTCCTCGCGCGCTTCCATCCCCGCTCGCCTGCGCGTGGCGTACGTGAGTAGGTACATGCCCAGGATTATCTTCACCACCAAGAAGCTGCAGCAGACACAGTCTATCAGCGTCCACCCCCAGGATGTGCGGCGGGCAGAACTCACCAGGCCCAGAACAGGAGCGCAAGCGCGCTCCACTTGGCGACGTTGATCCAGTCGTCGGTGGTGTACTCTTCCCAGGGGCGGAGCCAGGACGAGGACTCGTCTGCGTGCATCGAAATGAAGAGCCCCACGGACTGCGATCCGATGAGCACGGCGAGTACGGCGAGCGGGAGGGAGGCGAAGCCGAGCCGGCGCGCGACGAGGGGCGATTGGTCGACGTATGTGTGCTGCGAGCGTATCGGTGAGCTGGGTCTCGGCGCAGGTGGGCTGTACGTACCTTTTGTGCGCCACGCCGGCTGACGGCGCTGCCACTGGCGAGGTCGCGGCAGAGCACGTCGGTGTATCGCTCGTATACGGAGGGCCTGATGTGGTTGAACTTGGTGATGAAGGCGTGCTTGAGCCAGTCGACCAGGGTCTCGGAGGCCAAAACGGTCAGCACGGGCTGTTGGGAGATGAGATCTCATGCCTCTGGCGGTGACAGCAGAACTACTGACGTAGGAGATGGTCCAGAGCACGTTGTTACCGCGGAACCATCCGAAGCTCTTCGGGAGCGTGAAGCCCTCGCTGAAGTCGAATGTCGTGCCGGATAGTTCGATCAGGTTCCGGAAGGCCACGACGAGCAACATCAACGCCAACGTGAATCGTTCCACGATGTCTGCAGTGCATGATCATGAGCGTTCTGAGTAAGTATCGGAGCTTCGCCTGCATACCGGCACATGTGATCTGGAAGAGGTTGTCCTTCTCAAACTTCTTGAAGACGCTCCCCTTGATCTCCACAAACTGGTTCGACACGAGGAGCGTTAAGAGAGCGTTGTCGTACGAGTTGACCGCTACATTCAAGGAGATCATCTGGTATATCATGACTAGTGCATGGCCAACTATCTCATGATTGTTAGTGGAGCGCGAATGGCACGGCATACTTGACTCACCGGTGTACACAACCGCCAAGAGAAAGTAGAAGAATGGCCGGAATGTGTGTGAGGTTGGGCGTTTTCTGTGCGAGATTACTTCTAGGGTGGATCGTGAGAATAGACAGTCGATTATATCTTGGCCTATAGAGGCGCATAGACGGTCCGCGATCTGTCCACTTGTGTCAGACTATCGCTCTATAGCACCGAGGGAGAGAACGTATGAAGCATACTTCTAAGGCGTTGAAGATAACATACAGTTTGATGGTGTCTTGACCTCGAATGAAGTGGTACAGCTTGCTGGCATCGGTCAAGGGCGCGAGGATCACAATGGAGACCACCAGGAGCATAGTCCGCAGAATGTCAGCCTTCTGGGAGGGCGGAAGGGGTGGCGAGTTGAAGGCGAAGGTGTTCACGATGAGGCGCCAGAAGGCGAATGCGAATCGTATGGGCAGGATAGTGAAAGTATACATGAAGGAATCCAAGCAGACGACGAAACCAAAGAGAAAGATCTGCACGTCATAACTTGGATCAGTGGGTGGTAGAGACGAGTCAGGAGGAGTCAACTCACCTTCTCTAATGCTATTGGCATGCTCAAGAAGTTGCTCACCCTCTCCCACTTGAGCTCCTGGTGGGAGTCAAAGTCCGTCGCAAGCAGTTCCTCGCGGAGGTAGTCCCATATTGAGAACGGCGGCTCATAGAAGCTGTCCAGACTGGGAAAGGAGGGCAGAGGGGCAGATAGAGATGGAGTCTGAGGTGGTGACGGGGACAGAGGTGTAGGTGGTAGAGAGGCATAGGCCAGCGGTTGACGGAGAGGAGGGGAGTGGGCGTGGTGCTCTGAGGGTGGGAACGCGTGAGCAATCTCTGAGAAACCGAATGTGTTGTCGTCGTCGGAGTGCAGGTCGTGGTGGGTATGTGTTGGGGAATGCTCAAATGGCTCATTACTGGACGCGTTTGACCCACGCCTTCGACTCCGGACGGTAGACGATGTCCGGGATGCGGATTGCAGCTTGGGGTTCCATCGTGCACCAGTGGCGGCCGAAGCAGAGAAGTACCGCCTCACACGTTTCCGCTTGGGTGATCGCGATACTTGGGGCATTGCGAGAAGGATGTGAGATGCCCGCTAGGTCGTCGTATGAACAGCCAGGGCTCGTGGCTGAAGCGTGCTACTGCGCTGGATGTGAGCATTAATAATGCCTTGAGTCGACGCGTAGTGCCTGAACCGACTTCACCTCGATGATTTATGTACCTGTGTAGGTGAACTAGCCGTGCCCTTTGCCAATGCGCCGTGCGTCGTACTGGCGAGTTGGTCTGAGCTTCTGGTAGCTGGCTGGAAGGAGGACGCGACAAGTGCCGAGAGTCGCGCCGTAGCATCCAACGCGTCCATCTAATCTTATCTCCAATGCGGGGAACGCCGGACACTCGGCCCGAGTTCGAACCGACGTTCTGCCGCTGGAAAGCGTCGCAGCGCATTTCATAGTCGATTGGGATTGTAGAGCGATGACGACAAGAAGCATGAAATTCTACTGGTACATATACTGGTGGTACACAGGCATAACGATAGCGCGACAACAAGAGACACGACAGTGAAAAGACTACGGGTATGGAAAATGCATCACTGAGCTTGAGCTTCCTGGAAATATAGTCAGAGTTTGTCCCACCAATACGAAGGGATGATAACACACCTGCTCGACGAACTGCATCGCTTCTTCGCGATTAATCGCTCGGATAGTACTGACTTTCTGGTTATTGAAGAGCACGCCGTAGAACTTGTCCGCCGTTGCCAACATCTCCGGCCGGAAAGTGGTGGTGATGAACTGAGCGGTGCCCGAGAGCTCATGGATCATGGCTGTCATTGCATTAGTCAAGTAAAGTGACCGAGCTATCGCAATACTCACCAGCAACCGCTGTCCGGTATTGCGCATCAAGATTGGCATCGATCTAAACATATATTAGCATAGAGTTCTTGTGCAGACGGTGGCAAACACACCTCGTCGAATAGATAGAAGGGCGCGGGATCACACTTCTGAATAGCGAAGACTGCAGGAATATGAGTCACCGAGCAACACTGCGAATGCTGTACCACCCACCAGTGGCGAGTGCTACGAGCGACTTTTGACCACCCGAAAGTTGTTGGATACGCAGGCCTTCGTCTACCTTGGAGTTGAAAGATACCTGGAATTGCCTTGTTGAGCGACCATGAAATGAGGAAAGATAAACTACATACCCGGATAGACACTCCTGTGTAGTTATCAATAGAGCTTTGCTGCGCCTCGTCCGCTTCATCAGCGTCTTCCTCGTCCTGTTGTGCAGAGGTGTCAAAGTCACGAGAGAGGATATGACATACACTACGATACCTGATCGATCCGCCGCTGAATGACAAGGCGGCCTCTGCCAGCAGGAACAAGCTTCTCGAACACATCCTCGAAGTTCTTCGCGACCTGCTTGAACGTGCGTTCGATAGCCTCGTCTTTGCGTTGATCCAGAACCTCGACAAGCTCCTCAATCGACTGTGCAGACTTGTCGAGGTCTTCCCGGCGTTGGATGAGCTGGTCGCGCTGCTTAGTGAAGTTGTTGTACTGCTCGAAAGCCTTCTTGTTGACATGCGCGAACTTCTTCAGACCTTCGTTGACGGTGTGCAGTTTCTTGACCAACTGTAATCAAAGCATCTCATTGTTCAGCCATCAGTCGAACGGAGTTCAAGATTATGAACTTACGCGATCGAGCTTCTCATTCGTGTACTTCTCGAAAGCTTCTTCGGGCAGCACACCGAGGTCACGAATATTCCGGTTACACTCGTCCTTGCGGTTCAAGAGCATCTGGCGTTTTGCCAAGTACCGTTCCGTGCTCTTCTGTTGCTTGGAGATACCGCGGACATCTTCTGACTGTTGGTTCTGCAACTTCTCAAGATCGCTTCGCTGCTCTTGGAGTTGCTGGTTGGCCTTTTCAATATCCTTCTCCGTGTCTGACCGTATCGTCAGCCGGGGAGTTTTGTAGGTGGTTAAGAAAACATATTTACCTTGAATCTTCTTCGTCAGGGATTCAATAGCGTTGTTGAGCGCCTTGAGCTCTCGGGCCTTGGCGTCCAGTGCTTCATCTGAGCCGCTATCCCCCGCTTCGGAGGCACCGAGGGTCTCTATCTTGAGGCGAAGCTCCTCGCGCCGCCTCACGAGGCCCTCGTTGAGCTCGATCTCGAGGAGGTTCTTGCGGCCCCCGAGCTTCAAACACAGTCATTAGCGTGAGAACGAACTCCCGGAAGCAAGACATACCTCGTTCTTCTCCTTGCCCAGCTCAACGAGGTCCTTCTGACGCTGCTCGATCTCGCGACCAAGAGTCTCGATGAGGTCCTCCTCTGCGCTCGTGAGGTTCTGTGCCATCGGGCTCGCCAACTCCGCCCTGAAGCCATCGATCCTCGCGCCAAGGCCACTCAACTCAGAAGTGAGCTGGTCAATCTCCGCCTCCAAACGCGTGATGCGCGCTGTATGACGCTCCCGTTCACGGTAGAGAGTCGCAATCTCTTCCGCGATGCCTTCGCGCGATGCTCGCGCTCGCGCTTGCTCTGCGCTCCTGACCTGCACGGCACCAGCGGAGCGCGTGATGTCCTGTTCGAGCGCGGTGATTGTGGTCTTGACCTCCTGCAGACGGGCGCGGCCCTCGTCGTACTTGGTGCGCCAGGTCGTGACGTTGCGAATGGCTTCGATACGGGAGCGGCGCACGTCGTGATAGCCACCAGTGAGCGCACCCTTGCGGTCGACTTTGTCACCATCGAGAGTGATTGTGTTGATGCCGTGGCTCTTGACGTATGCAGCCGCAATCGTGAGGTCACGGCAGACACACGTCTTACCGAAGACCTGTTGGAATGCCTTGACGTGCTTCTGGTCGTAGCGCAACTTGTCTAGGAGAGGAATGGCGTCTTGTGCGTTCGGGGCCGGGGGAACCTTGGGCTTGAGGCGGTTGAGGGGCATGAACGTCACTCGGCCGGTCTTGTCGCGCATCATGATATCGAGCACGCGGGACGCAGTCTCATCCGAATCGACGACGACATGGAACAGGCTAGAAAAAGCCGTGAACACGATATCAAGAAAAATATAGGATAAACGAACCTGTTGCCTGCGGTAAGTTCCACCGCAGTGTTGAACTTGTCGTCGGTTATCTCAAAAAGACGATACAAAGGGCCATATACTCCGTCAAAGTTGGCACGCTCGGCCACTATGCGGTCGATAGCGCGTAGCCCAGCACCAGTATCCTACGTGCAAGCCCGTCAGTAAAGCTAGCGACCCATGGTAAAGACACTTACCTTGTCCATCATACTGGCTAGTGTCCTCTCAGCACTCCGCAGCTCATCAGCAGCGTTGGTCACTAACGACTCGAGTTTCGTATCTTCGCGCCACAACTCCTTCCGCCGCTCAGTATCATCAGCTTGCTTGTCCTTGAGCTGGGCGATGATCTCGCCCAACTCGCGGACCCTATTGCGGCCATCCTCCGATTTCTTCTGCGTAGCGTTGATGCTGTCATTGACCTCTTCCAGTGACCTCTTCGCGCGCTCTAGCTCTTCCTCAAGCCCGGCGAGTGCGCTCGCCTGTGTCTTTCGGAATGTCTCCATACTAGCGATCTCAGCGCGCAGGTATTGGTCCCGCTGTGCCTTCGTGCGGAATTTGTCCAGCCGTCCGCGCTTCGCATACAACGCGTCGAGGCGAGCCCGAGCGTTGTCCAGAGCCCGCTTCTGCTCACTCTCGAGACCGCGCACCCGATCCCACTCAGGAGTGAGCTCTGCGATAGCCCTCTCCTTCTCGATCATCTGCCTATCGACTGTGGCCAGCTCGCCTTCCAGGGTTTCGCGGCGCCCTCCTGCCCGCTGGACAGCGAGTCGTAGATCGGAGACCGTGCATTCGAGTTCTGTGCGAGAGCGTACGAGGTCGGTCAGCTCGGATTGTGCCCCTTGGCGCGTCAGGTTCAGCGTTGTCAGATTTGTCCTGGTCTGAGCGAGCGAGCGCTCGAGATTCTACAGAGCTAGTGAGCGAACATCAGCATCCGCGAGGGGTGCTTACTTACTTGCACCTGCCTCTCCCTATCGGTGAACTGCTCGCGCCTAACGTTCGCACTGTGCACTTCCCCACGGCGCTCCTCCTCGATCTCCTCGAGCGCAGCTCCAACTTCCTCCAGCTCACGCTGGTAGAGGGCATACTCTAGACAACGACGCTCCTTATCCTTCTCCTGGAACTCCTTCAGTTCTTCCTTCTCTTCCTCGAGCTCAGTGAGCCGACTGTCGATATACTCTAGGAGCTCCGCGATCTTGGACCGTTTCGAATCCGTCTCGGACATGATGCGCAGTGACTCAGTCCGACGTTGTTCGTACACCTTTGTACCTGCGACCTCTTTCAGGAGCGCCAAACGTTCGTGGTCTTTCGCATTGGTGAGTGCCGTGATCTATGCAGCTAATGAGCTCCACCAACTAGAGGGAGAATCAATGAATAGACTGACCCGCCCTTGAGGCACAATGTAGTACGGGTTGCTCTTGCTGAAACCTGCGCTCTCGAGCAGATTCATGACATCAGCCTTGCTAGCACTCTTCTTGTCCAAACTGTATTCGTCCTTCTTCAGACCGATGGTACGCCGGAGGATCACTTCATCTCTGCTGGTTGGGAAACGGTTATCGGAGTTATCAAAAACAATCTCAACTAAGAAATAGAAGAACGGGCTTGAATTGGGTCAGGCGCGTGGTAGAGGGAACGAATAAGCATACCGAATGCTGAGAGCGTCTGTGCGGTTGAGACACCTTCGTGGAGGAGAGATTGGCGTTCTTCTCGGGTCATGGAGGTATAGGCGTCGGATAACACAAAACGGATAGCTTGAACAACACTCGTGTTACTTGGAGGTAGACATACGGGCGAGCATCGAACTGGGACGTACCTGCGAAGAAGTTACTCTTTCCAGAACCATTACGCCCGACTACGACATTATGCCTCGGAGAGAAAGGCTCAATCTGAGTTTGATCACGGTCTGTGGAATACGCGGTATGAGCATATAGTGCAGTCAAACACGGACAATAGTGACTCGCAGGACTTGAAGCCTTGTATAGTGAGGGTCTTGATGTACATGGTGGCAGAGAGGTTGTAGCCACAAGTTTAAGGTTGAACGTGGCCTGGCAGCGTTCGAAGGAAGTATATATGAGCCGCAGAGTCTGCCGAGAAGACCCCTGTGAGGGGATGGGACACCGGAGAGGGGGAGGTTAAGTGAAGCGGAGGCAGCGAAGTGGCTGAATCCGTTGCACGCTACTAGCGTGATGCACACGCGTGACGGACGCGTCTGTCACACACATGCTGCCCCAGCATCACGTGACAGGGAGCTTTGCTCAAGTTCCGGTCAACTTTCGAGTACGAACTTCTGACTCTGAGCAATAGCAATGAAATCAAGAAAGATCAAGGAATGTAAGGATCAATAGTTTTTGAAGCCCGAAAATCGCGAAACACTAAGCGAGACTACAACAACAAGTTGGACATCTCGTCGTACCACAACATAGTAGTACTGTTCATTGAAGTAAGATAGGTTGCACCTCGCATGTTCCTACTGATAACCATCCTTGCCGGGTACCACACCGTGGGCAGGACCTCCTTTACCAAACATCTTGCGCAAGTCGCTCACCAGCGCTTGAGGCTGTTCGAAGGCCGCGAAGTGTCCACCAACCTCGTGGTCCGACTCAAAGACGACCTTGCCAATCATGTGCGCCCATCTAGGTTATAACAAGTAGGAGTACCAAGGCGTTAGAACAGACTACACAATAAGAAAATAGGACGCACGATTTCGGCAAACGAACGGGTTCCTGAGGGAACCACGCCAATCCCAACGGGACTGACGTCCAGGTAGTCCCCTCAAACAGGTCGTGTGAATTACCGCCGGTAAGTTCGTAGTAAATGCGCGCAGGCGCCCCAGGGCCCGCACGCGAGAACCAATAGATAGATATCCATTCCAACACTACGGCAAACATTAGCTGTGTAACAGGTCACTTAATTGAATCCATTCGACGTTGTTACTTACCTTCGTCCTCCGTCCAAGGATAGCCTCCTACACCCATGTACAATTTTTCATAGAGCCATGCCAGTAGCCCAATGGGCGAATCTGCCAGGCTGTAACCAATTGTCTGGGGGACCGTTGCTTGTACATTGAAGTAGCCCATCCCCGTTGTCTGGAGATGTTGAACGGCGGCAATTCGATCCCTCAACGTCTTGTTGAATGGGAGAGTGAGGAGCTCCAGGAAGAGAAGAGGGTTTGAGAAAGCCGTCGGGCGGCGGTACCTGGAGATTATGCGATGACAATGATGAGCAAGCAGGCGACGTTGTCGATGATTATAAAACATTACATTGGCATGTTGGAGAGCCACCCTTTCATATGTTTATGGCCATAGATGTTGGCAACATAGACGCCGATCTGTGAGAAGAGTGAGAATACTTCTGGAGGCATAGCACATATACCCACGATATGACCGAAGTCGCCACCTTGATACACTATAGCGGGCGAGAACGAAATGAGTCGCGTGATTGTGAAATGCACAAACTAAGCAACTCGCCGTATTCGTTGTACCCAAGAGACAGCATCAGCTTGTTGAACGTCTGGTGCCAGGCTGATGCTTCAGATGGCTGTCGTCGAGAATTCTACTATGCACGCACCTCCGCAAATTGAGGCCCGGCAAAGCCGGGTTTGCCTGGCGCTTCGGAGAATCCGAACCCGGGAAGGCTCGGAGCGACAACGTGGAATGCGGGGTGATCATGAGACCCAGCAGTGAGTAGCGGGAGCAGCTTCCGGACTTCGAGGAAATGACCGGGCCCTAAACCAGAGCACGGTTAGTTTCCTACCCGTGCGGACACATGGAGCCAAAAACTTACAGCCGTGTACGAACAACAAAGGGATAGCATTCTCTACCTCGCTCTTTTGATGTACGAAGTGCACATTGAGGGAGCCGAAACCATCGACCTCTATGTCGGTCGTAAACTGAGGAATCTCATTGATGGAGCGTTCTGCCTTGCGCCAGTCGAACGTATTCTTCCAATATTCAGAGAGTCTCTTGATATCTGCCAGCGGTACACCATAATCCCAGCCGGCACCGTCTAGCTCGTCTGGGAAGGTAGCGAGCTCGAGCTTTGCATGAAGACGCTCGACGTCCGCGTCTGGGACGGCGACGGTGAAAGGTTTGGCCCAGGTCGTCATGGTAGATGCAAAGTGAGGGAAGGTGTAGCCTGCGTTGCCGCCTGTAATAGATATAAACGATGGTCGATCGCATTCTTATAACAGACTCCAGAGAAGGTCGGCCGTTCGGTATTGATGGCACCATGAGAGTATTATGAATCGCCACGGCGGAAGCTCCCTGCCGTTGATGTAGGATGTCTCTGCTCGAGTAAGGATTGATGTAACTTACCAATGACGCAGTACTATACGATCTGCTTGGCGGTGCTGGTGCCTGCTGGTGCGCATGCACACTTAGTTTCCGATGCGCTGTCACGGGCGGGTGTGTGGAATGCTGCGATCCCGATGTTCTCGGATAGATAATAATCACGTGCCTTCAGAGCCAGAATCGGGGCGTCTAGGCAGCTGGACTTTGAACGGACTCTGCCATGCTCGTCCTCCGCCTCCAACGTTGTCCTTGCTCTCCTGCCCGACGGCTTGCCTCCATCAGGTTATATGCTTCCCAGTCTGCCATCCCGGAACTACCGCCACCGAAACAATGGCAAACCAAATTCCCTATCAATAACACGTTGAGGCGTGAGCGGGCAGTTCTGAAAGATCCAGACACCGCCAGGTCGGTTGCGCGCTCCTTCCTATCCCAAGCTAAGAGCGATAATGGCGGCAAGATCGTCATCGAGGCATTTCCAGGCGAGCCCACACGTTGCAAGTGTCTTCAGCCCCATCTAAAACAACGACGTTCCCCGCGTCAGGCCCTGGCGCGCTCTCGCGTGCGATGCTGGAGCTGCCGTCGTCCGACCTGCGCAAGCTGATAATTCTTGAAGAAGATGAACAGTATCTGGCTGCGCTCAAAGTAGTACTCCTCTTTCTTAAGTTGCTGCGTCTTGTCTGACATACCTAGCCTCTTGAAGAAGCCGACCCCCGCGTGAGAGTGATACCGGTGTCTGGACACAACTGGGATTCCTACAACCACATACAAGAACTCGGGCTACTAGAAGGAGTGCAATCACAGCCCTGGGACGGACCCCGTACGTCCTGCAGCCTACATGAGAACCCGCTCTACAAACATGCCGGGACTAACGGTTCCCTACTTCCCCTAGCACCCAATCTGCACTTCGTAGCGCATCTTCCTATCAACGTGAAAGGCGAACAGCTCGTTGCTCAACTCTTCCGCTGCATACCGGAGCGCTCCTGGCTATTCCAGTATGGCCGGGTACCGATGAGCCTCATTCTGACCGAGTATCTGTGGTCGGTACGTGTCATGCCGTCTATGTCGCTTGGAATGGGTATCGAACGGACGTGTTTTCTAGCGGCTGAACGCGCAACCGCGGAGCTTGCGGCGATCCAAGCTTGCTGTGATTGGGGAGGCTACGGCGGACTTCCAGGAGACCACTGATTCCACAGAACTGGCGCCATATGCAGACCGCTTTCACCCGATTCCTCCTGCGTCAGCTGCCTCGCGGGCGGTATCGAAGAAGGTCGGGCAGCCGATGCATGCAATCACAGCCATTCCTTACGCGGATCAGGTAGGGTCCCGCACTCGAGGCTCATCAGACCACTGACCATGCGTTAGGTCATTCAAAGGGGAGATATTGACAAGTGGGATTACTGCTTACGGCGGTTGTTCGTGCTAAAAACGATACCGTTGAAGACTGCGCTGAAGTGCGTTCGCCTACTACTACGTTGCTCTCTCCATTGACCCTCGCATAGCTCTCTGGCACCTGGTGCCAGCACACTTGTCAAGACTCTGACGTCCACAAGCCTCCCGCTCGATCAGCGTGTCAAACTGACGAAGTGTGCGCGAGACATGACCATAGTAGACTGGACATTGCTTGTACGCGCGTTCAACAATTGGCCATTCAGACCAGAGGTGTGTACTGCTGTCACTACGTTTTGGCTTCTCTATAACACGCCGTGTTTTTAGAACTTGATGATTACCGACGCTTTCAAGGAAGATATAGATTGAACACATCTACATCTTCGCTACTTGTCTCACTTATCACCCGAGAGGTCTGTTGAGAGGGTACGTAGGACAAGATAGCGGCATCGATACCAGAGACGTCCCCCGTTACTACTAAGTACAGCACGTATAATATAAGATGGTGTCTCAGCCCGCTGCCACCTCCAGTTCCCGCTTGCGAGGCTCCGGTGAGTCAGGCCATTCGATTGGACTTCCAGGATCCTGAAGGCGAAAAGGTAATGGTGAACACTCGACATAAACACGGGAAATGACGAAATACACACCTCAGTATCCATGACGTCTGTCTGCTGTGTCTCGACCTCCGTTGGCACCTGCGACGGCTCTTCGACCTGAGTGTCTTCGACCTGCGTGTCTCCGGCATCCTGGCTCTCATCCATGGCAACCTCTGTCGTCTGCGTCTCTGTCTGGGACTCCTGGGCGGCCGCCGCAGCGGTGTCCTGCGAATCCCCTGCGGGTGTGCCGGCTTTCTTCTTCGGGCGGCCTTTCGGGTTCTTCTCCGGAGGCGGGGCGGGAGGGAGGCCGAACAAGGTCGTCTGTCTGGCCGTTTCCTTCTTCTCCTTTTGCTTCGATTTGGCTTGTACGGGTCCTAGCAGAAAAACAGCGTCAGGACACACACGGACGACAGGCGTGAAATGGAAGGAAGAGGACGCACGTTTGGTCTTCTCGGTCTCCGCCGCGTCTACCTTGGTGAAGAAGCTCTCGCTCTTATGCACAGATTTGTTCGCGTCCGCGCTCCGGGAGAAGGGATTCCGGTTGTTGTTGGCGTCCACAGCGGGTTTGCGCGCGAAGGGGTTGCTTCCTGCGATTGAGTACGGGGTCAGCGGCGTGTGGTATAGGTAACACCGCGATGGGACTTACTGGGCTGAGCAGCGGCGGTCCTTGCGGTTGACGCAGAGTCGCCAAGTGCACGACGCTTCGGGCCCGAGTCGAATCCTGGAGAGCTGGCTCGTGAGGGTTCCTCGTCCAATGGCCGCTTGCGCTTGCTATCCGACGAAGGCGACCCCCATGTGTCGGTCTGCGTGCTTCCCCCATATGCCGTAGCGTCATCCGTCATCTGAGTATCCGTGTTTCCGCGCGCCATGGCCTCACTGGATGGCGTCGCGCGTTCCAGCCCAGGCCGGTGCAGCGCTGGAGGCGGCCTGAAGTCCTGGAACGCTTTCGGGCGTGAGGACTGGCCCGCTGACGATGCGGCAGGTAGGCGCATAGCGGGGACGGGAGCGAAATCGTCGGCGAGCGCACGGCGCCGGTTGCGGAGGCCCTCGAGGCGGTCGTCCGCGGCGCGGTCGGCCTTGAGCGCCTCGAGTTTCTCCTGTAGGCCGAGAAGATGGTAGAAACCAGCGACCTTGATGGCCATGTCGAACGAGGGCGTCAGGTGCAAGAGACGCGCGAGGTCAAGGGCGCGAGCGAGCCTGTCGGTCTTGCATGCGTGTTGGATGAGTTGGATGAGCTCCTTGTCGAGCGCGAGCTCTCGCGAGGCCAGGGTGTCAGTGGTCAGCTCGTCCTCGCCAAGGCCGTCGCGGAGGATGTCGAGCTGCATCGTCTCGCGCGCGAAGCTATAGTCAAATGAGCATCAGGCGTCACCATGAAGCAGTATAGTGAACGTACTGTTCTTCAAGCAGTGCCTCTTTGGGATCCGTCCGCTTGAACGGGAAGCGGATAGGAAGCTCTTGTATGAGGGGGCGGGGGAAGCCTGGATGAGCTTGCCTACCCTTGAGTATGAGGCACATGAACGCATCGCCCGCCACGCCGACCGGCCAATACGACTCGTCTTTCCCCTCGCGACGCTCGAGTTTGTTGGTGTCGAGTACACGCATCCATGTTGCAGACATCGGGATGCGGAAGCGGGGCATGATATGCAGGACACCAGAGGAGTCATAAAGTGCCGGAGCCTGGAAGACGAGAATATGGTAAGTACGTAGCGAATGGAATGTGGTCACAGATATCACATACGCCTTCTTCCGTGACACCGACCCATTTGACGGTATGTCGCTTAGGTATTGGAAGCGCATCTTTCTGTAGTACACAAAAGTCGTCGAACTTGATCAACCTCCCAGTGAGGTTTTGGGAACCTGTGAACCGACAGTGAGTATGTCACTCCGCCTCCGCTCGTATATTGTATCCACGCACCGTCCATGGTGGTGCTCCCATCACGCGAGATCATGAACACCCATTCGCTACCCGCGACCATAGTCACGAAGTCGCCAGGCATGCTCAAGCAAGCACGCTCAACCCCACTCCCCGTCAAGAAGATCAGCTCGCCGTCGCTGGTCGCCAACACGACATGCCCTTGTCCGCCGATGTCAATGTCGCTCTTATCGCGCAAGGACTTGGATGGGGGCGCGCCGCCTGCAGCGATGCCAAGTATCCGCGTCCCCTTGGGCAGTTCGTATGTCCATTCAGACTGCGAGGCCCATGTGCCATAGGGCTTGTAGATTATGTGGGCTGCATGTTCTGCCTCGGGCTGGCAGGCGTATAGTGCGCCTCGTTCGCCTAGAGCAAGCGATTAGGAACGGGAGGTGTACAACAGAGTGCTCAGGTATAAGAGGGTATGCTCACCAAGCGAGGCCAAATCGTAGCGGAAATGGTCGGTGAAGTGATAGCTCTTCCGTAGGGACCTGTCGTGAAATTCTACATTGACGATATGGTGGGTATCCTGGTCGGTGACCTCAATAACGCCAACCATGTTATATGCTATGACTCGTTGAGTAAAGATGTACTCATGCAGGAATAAAATGCATACCAAGATATCGCTTCTTGTTATCCATCGGGGTCGAGCCAGGCTGAAATGCTGGCTGAGCCTTCGTTACGCTGACTGCTCGTGGGTCAATACCGTGGACTTGTCTACACGGTCATGACACCTACCCATCTCCTTCACTCCACCCTCGTTGGCCAACCTCTTAGCTTCCCCGTCGTCATTCAAAGCACCGTCCATGTCGTCGAGTATCCAGTCATCGTTGTCAATGTCGATACCAAGGTCTTCTTCCAGATCGGCATCGCCTCTGTTGGGCTTCTCCGCCCGCGAGGTTATTACATTGTCGTCGTCGAAAAGCGTCGGGGTGCCTTTCCGTTTCACAGGAACGGTCACCGAGTTAGTTCCTACGGATATCTTGACTGGGTCTGGCGCAGAGGATGGGATGGGGTCAGACCAGCGGGTGAGATCGCCTGCGGTGTCCGTCCAGGCGAGGAGGTTCTTTGAAGGAGAGAAGGCCATCTGCGTGATGGGTGCGTTGAGCGCACCTTGATACCTATGATGTGGGACGTGAGTCTCGAGGCAATTACTGGACAACTTGGGAACTGACCGGAAGAGCATGCGCCTGTTCTGCGTTGACCAGATGAAAATGCCCGACTTGGATGCAGCAGCAAGGTAGACACCGTTGTGAGAAAGTGCAAGAGCAGTAATATCCCCTGTGCACGCATCATCCGACAAAGTCGATGATTTGGACCAGTCCGCACGCGAGATAGTCGCAATTTCTGAGCCCAAAATTCAATACAGTCAAGGCAGGGCGGTGGTTCAGGAGGACTTACCATGTGTGCGGGTAGCTACGAAAAAGTATTGTCCGGACGTATGCCAGAGTGCTGAGCAGTCGTAATTGAATTCTGGCGCACTGTCGGTAACGTTGAATTTCAGAAATACTAGCGTGATCATCGGAAGCCTACTCTGAGTCTGCTACAGCCGGGAGCAGGCCTTCGATCACTTTCTCTTGCTTTGGGGTGTCTCCCGAGAGGTCCCATGCAATGATTTTGCCGTCGGCGCCGCATGTGGTCTGCCGGTGGGTTAGTGATATCATGAGGCAAGGGAAGGACGTGGCGTACTAGAAGCGGACTTGAAGGGTGCCATGTCGCTCTACGGACGGCCTTCGTGTGGCCCTCCAGGATGACCATTCTGGTGATATCTTCCAAGTCGACAACCCCCACTCTCGGCTCACTGCAAAAATGGCATGTTAAAAGCTGTTCGCTCGAATAATATTCGTTGCACTTGTGAGGGTAGTATGATTACGATAGGCCATGAAATACAATGTAACGCTCAACGATTTCTGGACAGATGAAAGCAGAGCACTTACT
The DNA here is from genome assembly GCA_022264855.1 of Lenzites betulinus. NCBI lineage: Eukaryota > Fungi > Basidiomycota > Agaricomycetes > Polyporales > Polyporaceae > Lenzites > Lenzites betulinus. The sequence continues at coordinate 226,693 of JABYQU010000009.1, read as the reverse complement.
CGGATGTGACAGCAACTCGTTTCCCCTTGGGATCCGCGGCCACACAGCGGACGGCTATACCTGCGGTATTGGTGACAAGACCTAGCAAGTTAGGCTTGCCTGATTCATATTGTCGGACATCCGAGTCTTTGCTTCCGGATAACCAGCTTCCAGACTGCACAGGGAGGGAAACGGAGGAGTAAGGGTCGGAGTCGTGGCTGAGGGTATGCGACGTACTGAAGCAGCAATCGTGGTGACCTCCTCGTTGGCCTCCATGGCACATGGTGGTTCCTGGTCTTCTCCTAGAGATGTATCCCATATTCGGACGAGGGTGTCAGCGCCGCCGGTGTACAGACGTCTGGAACGGGATGGTAAGCGGGGCAGGGTGGGGAGGGACAAGCTACTGACGATCCGTCGGGAGAGAACGCCAGACAAGTGTTTCCAGGACCATGTGCGGGATTTACAAAAGCCTTGGTAGGCATCGTGGCAGAAGGAGGCGGGAGACAGAGCAGACTATGACTTGTAAGTGGGGAAGGTGGGGACGAGGAGGAGCAGAGGTCGCGAACGCGCGCGTCGCCCTCCGGTGCAAACGCGTCGCGTCACGCGTTTCTGTCACGCTTTGCAGATAAGCGCTGAATCGCTTGCGCCGCACTTATGTTCCTCCTTCAAGTTCTATCATAGCCCCACACTCATCAGTAACATGAGGCTTCTATGTGGGCCTACTAATAGATATAAATGCACGTTATGATACTAGGAAAGTGCCGCCTAGGCGTCGACGCAGACCTTTGCGTGTATTCGGAGCTGATCCGGAGCCACGCAGCCGGACATGCCCTGCTCTGCATGGACCTCTACACCGCTACAGCCCCGAGTCCGAGTCCAGAGATGAGCCGCAATGCGCAGGAAAAGTTGCTTCAATAATGCGATCCGGATGTCATTCCACGCAAGGTAATGACCAGGAGCTGCCTGCCAGTGAGAAAACTCTCACCACAATATCATGGCGTGCTAGTGTTGGGAATAGTGATACATATTCAAGCTACTACCCTCAAGCAAAATCCCAAGTGACATCAATTATGCCCTGGTCAAGGCTAGCGAGCGCCTCAAAGGCGGAAGGGGAAAGATCGATGTCCCCCGAGGACGAGCAGAATACGCATTGGTCGTATACGCGTGCAGTCACCGACTTCCCGCTATCTGCGGGATACTCAAGATGTCAACTTCTACCACGCTTTGTAGAAATCGATGGACTGGGACTCACGGGTAACGACGATCTGGCGTCCGCAAGCCGCCCCTCCACTGTACTGTGCTGCGCTCAGGGCGACGACATGGTCGCTATCTTGCGCGACAACACCACAACTTCCTAACCCGGCGTTGTCGAAAGTAGCTGCAGAACCACCCTTGAGATGATGGACTCGTGCTAGCATATGAAATGCTCTCACCGCGGCCAGAGAACCCATTTACTACGCCGAGCGAGCAAGTGAGGATCACCGTGAAAAGCGTCTTGGAGAACATTGCAGCGTGAGTGAGGCTCCGAGGGGAGGGATGACCACCTAGACATCCACTACACTACGCAGTTTTATACCATACTCCTTGATGGAAACGTAGGGCACGAGCACATGTGTGTATCATGTGCTGCCTGTACGAAGTGCCGGCCCATCAGAACATATGCCAGTCTTTCCCAATTCCCGATACACAGCTAATGGTCGCAGCACTTACCATTACCAATGGTGCAGCACTACATCACCGCACTATGAGGCTTGTCGCCCGTCTTCTCGAGTGCCAAGGCAATATGAGCCCTTTCGAGTCGAAAAGTACATAATTGCGATGGATCGCAGTAGCCATGGGTCCTCGAATTTCATCTCGAAACAGCTTTTGTCCGATGTGCTCGGAGGAAATTCACAGTGGGACCGACTGGACAGAAGAGAATCCGAACGGACAGAGCCGATGGAACGGTGAACGCACTCCGAAGCGACGAATCCGGTTGTATTGGATGATAGATCTTCACAAACTTATACAAGGTCTCCAAATTCCTATTCGTGTCGCGTGAATCACGAGTTTATCTCCCTTACGAGAATAAGGGTAGAACATACCAGTACTTGGATATATACACACTCAACTGTTATCAGAGTCCGACTCGCAAGGATGGCCGTTGGGCCACAATCCCCGCGAGCTTGCGACGCATGCCTCGGAGGCGAGCTTGTCGTCGGAGGCTTCTGCAAGATGATGTGTACCCACGGCACGAATCCCGTTACAGGCAGGTAGTGAATTGACTGCAGCGCCGAGTAGACATTTTATAGGTCTTTCATGACGTCTGTCAGATCCTGTATTGTATTCTCGGGCAACGAAGGATGTGGCGCTTCCTGAGGCCGTTCCGAGTCGACCTGAGGAGGGTGTCCAGAAAGTCGTTAACGGAACCGATGAGGGAGCAACTCCCAGCAGACGTACTTTTACTAGTAGGCTCTGTACTTGCGCGAAGTCTCCGTTGATCTGAGCGGTCGCGTCTGCAACCTGACTCTGAGATATGCGGGCTTGAGCTTTCGATTGCTTTTTTGAGGTTTGCACGTGTTTCGCGAGGGCCTGGCGAGTGTTTTTCAAGGATGCACTAGGCACTTTGGGCTTGCGCGCGGTACGTTTGCTTGCCTGGGCCATGGTAGGAGTGCGGTAAGGGACATGAGCGTCCACAATGAGAAAAGGTGAGCGCTTCGAAATATAAACGTTGCGAGCAGGTACGATCTCGATCTGTGAGAAATAAACGCTCATGTATTACGACAAATCAGGTACTAGTAGACAATATTCATGCACATGGATTCAGCACTTTGATCAAGTTATCAGTTACGACCATCTACTTGGTTTCTGTTGGAGGCTACGTATTACAACTTCAATTCAACCTGTACAGTTTAGGCCACAACACTCGATCTGGAGACGTATAATTCAAAGTTGAGAGAGCGGGGGTGTTTGGCTTAAAATGAATCGACGACACTGTATTAATTATGTAGATGCTCCGCTGGACCAAGTACTTGCACCCTCCGTGCTCCGGCTTAATCAAAATTCCACTCTACTCCATGGAGACGGCCAACAGAGAGAGGCGCTAGCTCCTGGAAAACGACGGGGGACATGTCGATGCTCCCAGAGGCACAACCGGCACAGAGGTCGACTACGGTTGCGGCAACCTGGTGTCCTCCATCTAAGCATCGTGTCAGAACAAGACGTTGAGCAGATTTAACCAATCACGCTCACAGCTGATGCTAACGTGGCGATAACAGTTGGAACCTCCGGTGTACTGGTCGGCGCTGAGGGCGACAACGTAATCGGTGTCTTGGCTTATAGACCCGCATGCGCCGTATGCACCTTCGGGATAGTAGTAGGTACCTAAAAGAAGAGGGGTCAGAGGCTGTATTGAACCTGTAATGGGACGCGCACCATCGCCGGAGTATGCGGAAACACCAATGCTCAAGAGAGATGTTATGACCATGGTGCTGAGACAAACAAATTTCGAGAACATAGTAAGCAAGCAGGTGTAGACCCGTGAGTGACTTGTTGCTCAGAGAGGTTTGTGTTCGAGGGGATGCTGTCTGAGTTGAGGATATTAGCGACGCTTTTATACCTTGCAATGTTAAGCATATGTTAAGCAGGCCATTGGCCGTACTGGCGTTCGTTCTCGCTTGACCGCAGGATGGAGACCGCAGCGCTCTCGCTACATATCGACCCCCAACGTGAGACCGTGTAGGCGAGTCAATGTCAGCGTGCGGTCGGTGACATGTGTTGGCTAGCTCGTGTTTGTGTTTTGCTTCGACAGCGTGGGCGGTACGCACACAAACTTCATGAAGGATTACTATTCAGGGCTCCTAGTCTAGGAAAATGCGACCTTGCAGTCTTCAATAAGGTGTGCTTGTAATGCAGTCATTCGAAATATTTGAACAGCCATGAACAAGAATCATATTGCGTTACAAGGGAGGAGTGCCTAAACGTACCTGCGGGCTGACACGATTGAGTCGTGTCAGGGCCTACCTAGTCTTCTCTGGCCTTCTCGAAGGAAAGCCAAGAGGCAGCTATCATGCACAACGGTTCCTTGACTGCCATTGAGGCCGAGCCCGGCACGTTTGCATGCGGACGTAAAGGCGCGGCAAATTGGAAATATGAGGGTTATGATCTTGTGTTGAGAAAACATTGGTGGTCTCGAAGAGGCGAGCCCGCCTGTCAGATTCGAAGGGGAGCACCACTAGTCAGAGATCCCAGGCCGATTACTTGCTCAGATGAGGCCAAAGTCCGAGTCCGACTATATGCCTGCCAAACAATCACTGTTCAGCAAATAAGGCCCGGATTATTCGACAGAACCAGGTTGAATCGCACCATTACACTTCTACTATGCTCGGTTTCCTTGTAGTACAGCCTTCACAAACAAACTTTGGCATTGTGGGTGATTGTTCCGACGTCAGTTCGATCGGGCCATGACCCTGGCTTGTCTAGGCTGCCTCATTGCCGGACGTGCGCAGCATATCCTGTGCTTGTGAGGCGTGTGTCGAGCATGTCGTAGCACATGGCAGGTTGTTGGTACATGAGGACGCAAGGCAGCTGAGACAGCTTACGCAGCCGAGAGCGAGTCTCGACGCGGACAAGATGTACTTGATATTCAGTGAGTGTAGAGGGACTTCTTGTGAGCTTGCCGAGGACGTCCGAGTCGTGCTGAAGTTGTCTCCAGCGGTTAGTCGCAGGCGCGTGTGCCACGTGGGTGGATGTTTCGCCCCAATAGGCAAGTGCTGTGGTTGCCTTTCACTGCTTTCATCTGACAGCTCATTGCCAGCGCCCGGCCCCCCTCCATCATGCTCGCGTCGCCCTCTCGTCAAGAGGTGGTTCCACTCGTCGCATACCCAAATCAAAGACTACCTTACAGCCGACTGGATGGGGAGAGTATATGATTCTGCTCCCAAGTGCTACCTCCGAACGCCGTGCATCACACGACTCACACGACTCCGCTGCTATTAACGTGTTCGTCCGTCTTTTATCCCGCTTCAATTGCAGCACAGCGAGGCTTGACCGAAGTGTTGTCGAGTGCCATCGCATTTTGCAGAAGGTTCTACAACTTTGTGTGGATTAACACTATGTTTACACGACGACTTTCCTGGATAGAGCCTATGATCTTCCGATCCGGCTTCGCTATCATGGGACGACCCCCTTGTTGTCGCCAGGGCTATCGTAATGTCTCTCTAAACAGCCTCATTGCTGAAATGTATGCTGACGGGCATTAACCGTACCAAGGCACATGCTAGAAGTAAGCTATTATACGTAACTCTGCGGACCGCGTCGGCTAAATGTCGTACTAGTATATAGTATACCCTGCCTAAGAAGCTGTCGGGACTGCAAACATACAACAGGATAGAGCGCATGTCTGATAACACGGCGAATTCTGTATCGTTGCTTTCTGAGTAGAGCCGACCTTCGCCTTCAGAAGCATGTTTTTCAGCTGTCAAGGTTAGTCTTGCGCAAGGTCTTGGCATCTTCACCAGCCTTTGTGACAGGCTGACAGGTCATCTGGAGGGTGGTGTTCAACAACTTCTCATGGATCCATATGCATTCTGAACTCTCCAGAGTAACTGACGAGTGCGTGGATCGGACATGATACACGAGGACCAGTATAAAAGACATCGCAAGTCCAACACGATTTTCTTCGTGTCAGGAGTCGTGCCTACAACCTAGGGCCTACACCTCAGAATGTCCTCTCTGTTCTCTGCGCTTTTTGTTTCTCTTCTTGGCATTGCCAGCGTTCGCGCCCACGGCTATGTCCAAGACGTGGTTGTAGAGTCAACGCACTACACGGGGTCTCTACCGTACCAAGATCCGTACATGAGCCCCTTCCCGGAGCGAATCATCCGCCCTATTCCTAGCAACGGTGAGTCTAACTGGGTTGATATTATTATCAACTGAACAGCCTCTGATTCCCGTGATTAGGTCCAGTCACTGACCTCACCTTGATCGAGCAAGTACCCCACTGCTCGATCTGCCACAACTACTGACATACTCGAACCGTAAATCAGTCTTCAATGCAACGGATACACTGATGGAGGTATCATCGGCTCCAAGCCCACCTCCATATTCACTACTGTCGCTGCGGGCGAGCAGGTTCACCTGAACTGGACCGCCTGGCCTGACTCGTAAGTCCATCTGTCCTCCCGCAGATCCGTGTTTTGACATGCTAACTACGTCGAAGGCATGTCGGACCCATCGTCACCTACCTTGCTCGTGCGCCAAGCGACATCACCCAGTGGGTCCCGGGTAACGCGTGTGTATTACTCTACTTGCATTCCATTCCTGGGCGCTCAACATGTCCTCGAGGCAGTTCCGTTTAGTTCAAGATCGACGAAGCCGGTAAGAGCGCCGATGGTCAGTGGGCTGCCACCGACGGACTGTACGCTACGGACTTGATTTACACCATCACAATCCCGCCGAAGCTGCAGCCCGGACAGTACATCATTCGGCATGAGATGTAAGCGTCTTATTGATTCCACAGCTAATCATTCTGCTAACTATGGTGGTGCGTAAGAATCGCCCTCCATGGTGCATTCGCGTACCCTGGTGTTCAGATCTATCCATCGTGCATCCAAATCGAGGTCACCGGCACCGGAAACGCTCTTCCTACCTCAGGCCTTGTCTCTTTCCCTGGTGCATACACACCCGAGACGTACGTCTGTCGTCTAGTGTTTGTCATGCGCGCAGGATGATCCTGAATAATATCCATAGTCCTGGAATCTTCGACGTTTACGATAACCCCGATTCAACTTATCCGATCCCCGGCCCGCCCGTGTAAGTCGCGCCCCTGTGCTTAAACAAACCCTCCATTGATGTTTTCTGCAGTTGGACCGGTGGGAATTGAAGTTTGGACCGGTGGGAATTGAAGTTTGGACCGGTGGGAATTGAAGTTTGGACCGGTGGGAATTGAAGTTTGGACCGGTGGGAATTGAAGTTTGAACAGCTTGAGGCCAGATATCCGAGACCGTGCCCTGTGGTTGTACTTGCTCAGGACCAGGATTAGTTTGAGTGGGGATATATTGCGCTATGCTGAGGCAAAACGAAATTGCTACGGTGTGGGATGATTTGTTCTATATATCTCGTACTCATGAAAGTCGCGATACATACTGCGCCCGAGTCAGACGCCATACATCCGTCGGGCGTTCTCTCTCCCGTCTCGCAGTACCTTCTCGGCATCCCATCTTAAGCCGCCCCCCGCCGTCTCGTTTGCCACATCAGCCACAAACTGAGCCGTCCATGGGATCATGGCGGAGTGTGACAGGGGAAGCCGCCCTTTGACGTTCTTTAGCGTGTCGTAGATATTCGACGGGGCCATGAAAGGGGCGTCGGTCTCGAGAAGGATGCGGAGTGGTGATTGTGACGCAGCTGCCATTTGGCGGATGACGGCGGAGGTGTTCAGGTTTGTCGCGTAAGTGATCACCCCTAGATAATGGGACTGTGTCAGCGAATTTATCTACAATCTGGTAGAACGCCCAAGCCGAACCTGTTATGCCAATGTATAGGTTGGGGAAGTGATCAAGCATACGCGCAGCCCATTCCGGGGAGTCAGTGTAGCAATGGATGTGGATCTAGGCCACGGGTCAGCTGAGATGATACTCAACAAATGCAGAACTATGATTTACTCGATGATCCTTCGGGACATGTTCTTTCAATATGCGTTCCGAATCCTCTTCCGCTTCGCGGGTATGGATAGTCAGCGGTTTTCCTAATCGAACTGCGATTTGGAGTTGTCGAATGAAGACTTCTTGTTGCTTTTGTCGCGGAGAGTTGTCGTAATGGTAATCCAGACCGATCTCGCCCCAGCCAACACAGCGAGGGTGGGACATAGCCTCCAATCTGCAAACCAGGATCAATTACGTGCGATACACAATGACGGTAAACTCACATGTCACTTTCTACTACGTCGTTGTATTCTTTCGCTTCGTGTCTATACTTCATGGGTAAGACGAAAAGTAAGGCAGATTCATCGATACTTACGGATGGACGCCTGTGTGCCAATATCGGATCAGCCGATGGCTTTGCGTACAATAAGGAGACTCACCCATAACGAAATAATACTCGAGGCCGCCCCACTTCGCTCGCCTATCTTCCTCCGACAGCGCGGAGTCGGCAAGCTCTCGCCACTGTTTTGTGACCGGAGCTTCGCAGTACACGTCCACGATAGCTTCTACACCATGACCGTTGTACATCTCGCGAACGAAGTCGTAGATGGTCGCATGCCGACCCTCCTTGTACTTGCTGCGGTAGGAGGAGAACGTTGATATAAGATGTGTGTGGGTGTCTGCGATTGGTGTAGTCTGCACATCGGATCGACCAGGGTGTTGGGGTAGCAGAAGGTGTTCTTCAGCGGGAACAGAGGACTTCTTTTTACCCATCTTGTGCCGAGGGGTTGTGCGATAGCCGGAGTACGAACGAAAGGATGTGAGTGCGAACTTCGACGGGCTGAGTACGGACCGGTGCCGGGCGAGCGTGAGTCTGGGCATTGTCGGAGTCAGCCGAGTTTCTCCCTGCTGTGCGTCTCTGTGCGTCTCTGTGCACGTATCTTGCGAGGGCAACAAGAATACGGTAAGATAGCTATGTGTCCTTGCGGTGTATGTTGCCGGGCGATGCGCGTTGGCGGAGGAATGGAAAGATGGTGAACGGAGCGAGCATTGGCATCAAGACTTGGGTTGGGGTATATAGCTAGAAGCCTAGGGTATAGCATATCAGCATGCTACTACGCGCGCTGTAGTCCGGTCGTCGGCTTGTGCTGCATGAGAGACAGCTAATTATTGACTATTTTGCAAGCACGGCAGAGCTGTCTAACAGTTCATAGCAGATAGATGTAGAAGAGGACGATGATCATTGACATTCGTGCCGGAGGCGCACTGAACAGAAAAACCTTGTTTTATAACCTCCGAGTCCACGCTTCGTGATCTCCACATCTCCCTGGCAAGCTTGCCATCTGAGCCACGAGGACGGAGAGAAGCTGCTCGCCATGTGTCGAATTTGACGAGGAGGATGCCCGCGAATGGTATGAACGAGGCTTGCGTGAACCAGTGTCGATCAGTGTCCTGGAAACGCCAGCATCCCGCAGCGAGCGTCGCGCTGGTATAGCAGTGCAGGCCGGGAAAGGGACACGTCGGCGGACAGGGTGTGGGAGACGGGAGACGGGGGAGAGAGATGGCCGGGGCGCGAGAGGGCGGGATGAGTGCAGACGCCCGGGCGGCAGGCTCTCATCCATCCCACCACCCAGCCCTCTTCCACGTCCTCCTCTCTCACACCCCTCAGGGCTCCTCTATAAAATACAAGACTCCCAGCTCAGTCCTGGCCAACCAAAACCCCACTCGCGCTCACGCTCCCCCCGCATCCGATACCATGGACATCTCGTCAGTACCCCGCGACCCGCGTAGACCCGCGTATGCTGAAGCGTCCTTCTACTCCTCCAGCTCCGTTCTCCAGGGTGGCTACCAGCACCCGCTCTCTCGCTCATGGCAGGCGCAGCGCACTCTCACAAAGTCCATGCTCATGTACCCCATTTTCATCACCGACGACCCGGACGCATATGTCGACATCCCGTCTCTCCCCGGCCAGGCCAGGTGGGGCGTGAACAAGCTGGAAGAGTTCCTCGGGCCTCTTGTCAAGAAGGGCCTTCGCAGCGTTATTCTCTTCGGTGTCCCCCTGAACTGCGAAAAGGTTTGACCGCTCCATTCGGTGCTATGATGCGTGCGCTTAACTACATTGTGCAGGATGACCGCGGCAGCCCCGCGGACGACCCCAACGGACCGGTCATTCTGGCCGTGCGCAAAATCCGCGCCCTGTTCCCCGACGTCTACGTTGCGTGTGACGTCTGTCTCTGCGAGTACACTTCCCACGGACACTGCGGTCTCTTCAGGCCCGACGGGTCGATCGACAACACACCTTCTGCTGCACGCATTGCCGAGGTTGCGCTCTCGTACGCGCGTGCCGGTGCGCACTGCGTCGCCCCGAGCGACATGATGGATGGCCGTATCAAGGCCATAAAGCGGGCTCTGATCGACAACGGTTTCGGGAACCGTTGCACGCTCATGGCCTACTCTGCGAAGTTCGCGAGTGCGCTCTACGGGCCGTTCAGGGATGCTGCTGGGAGCGCCCCTTCGTTCGGTGACCGCAAGTGCTACCAGCTTCCACCCACGGCGAAGGGTCTCGCGCGGCGCGCTATTGTGAGTATATATATGAATGACCGAGCGGCGGACTTTCTGTTTACCTTTCATCCAGAAACGCGACGTCGCCGAAGGTGCTGACATCATTATGGTGAAACCAGCGCTGCCCTACCTGGACGTGATTCAGGATGCAAAGGAGCTCGCACAGGATCACCCACTGGCTGCATACCAAGTCAGTGGGGAATACGCGATGGTCGTTGCCGGCGCGCGCGCAGGTGTATACGACCTACAGACGATGGCGTTCGAGACGGTGGAAAGTATGATCAGGGCCGGTAAGTTTTCGCGTATCCGATGTAATACCCTGCATACTGACGCGTATCTGTCTCATTCTAGGATGCACTCTTATCCTGACTTACTTTACGCCGCAATTCCTGGACTGGCTGGATGAGTGAAGTCGGGAACAGACGTGCATAGACATTTAAGGGAAAACGCGGAAGGAAATGTAGCAGTAAATGACTCTTGTTGTAATGTCGCGGTATTTGGAGGGTTGCATCGCAAATATATACTGGACGTAGTGCTCAATCGTATTGACGTGTCTAATTCTTCTGCCATTGGAAATCACTATACTACGGAGCACTTAAGATGTGCATGTGAGCCTGGCAGCCCGCACGGGCGCTAGACACGGGCGCCTAGACGCCGGGTCGGGCAAGCATTCGTCTTGGGTCGAGGGCCATGCTCTACTCCCGCTCTCTTGTACTCCGTCCCCTCCCTGCCGCTCTTTTCTTTTCTGCTGCATTCCCAGTCTATAAATGGCTGATGTGCCTAAGCTCAGCATAACGCTTCTTGGCGCAGGCCAGGAAGTCGGCCGCTCGTGCTGCGTTCTGCAATATCGTGGTCGCACCATCGTTTGCGACGCTGGTGTCCACCCAGCCTACAGCGGAATTGCTTCTCTACCATTCATAGATGAGCTGGACTGGAGCACTGTTGAGGTTCTCCTGATAACTCAGTATGTTGTCAGCTTGCTCCCTATCCCAGCCACGCCTCATGGTTCTATAGCTTCCACCTCGACCATGCAGCTGCTTTGACGTACATTATGGAAAAGGCACGTCACACAGCTTACACTACGAATGCCTCAAAATAATCGCATTTTAGACCAACTTCCGAGACGGCAAAGGCAAGGTGTACATGACCCATCCTACCAAAGCCCTCCATAAGTTCATGATGCAAGATTTCGTCCGAATGAGGTACGTCTTTTAGTAGGTATCTCCACGTTGTACTCACTGCGGCCCCCTGCAGTTCCTCGTCTACAGACACCCTGTTCACCCCGCTCGAAATGTCCATGTCTCTCGCGTCTATCATTCCTGTCTCCGCTCACCAAGTCATCACTCCCTGTCCTGGTGTCACCTTCACGCCGTACCATGCTGGTCACGTTCTTGGGGCTTGCATGTTTCTCATCGACATAGCTGGGCTGAAAATTCTGTATACTGGCGACTACTCTAGGGAAGAGGACAGGCATCTTTTCAAGGCTGAGATTCCTCCCATCCACCCAGACGTCTTGATCGTGGAGAGCACTTACGGTGTCCAGAGCCACGAGCCTAGGGAAGACAAGGAAATACGTTTTACCAATCTCGTGCACGCTATCATTCGCCGAGGCGGACACGTCCTGCTTCCGACATTCGCTGTGGGCCGTGCGCAGGAACTCCTGCTCATCCTCGACGAGTACTGGGCGAAACACCCCGACCTCCACAATGTACCGATATACTACGCGTCAAGTCTTGCTCGCAAGTGTATGGCCGTGTATCAAACATATATTCACACCATGAACGCCAACGTCCGGTCACGATTCGCGAAGCGCGACAACCCTTTTGTATTCAAGTGTGTGGTTTATATGTCTGCCCATTAAACTGCGCTGACGCTTTTTCTTAGACATATCACAAATGTACCTGGTACAAGAGGATGGGAGCGCAAGATTGCTGAGGGTCCTCCCTGTGTAGTGCTGGCCTCTCCTGGTTTCATGCAGTCAGGTCCTAGCCGAGAACTTCTGGAGCTCTGGGCGCCCGACTCGCGGAATGGTCTCATCGTCACTGGGTATTCTATCGAAGGAACAATGGCGAGGGTGAGTGACTACCTCCGGACGTGCCTCCGCCCTCCATCTTCATGTACCACCTCTGCTCTGTGTTGTATGTACCATGCGAAGCAATGGACAGATTCTTCTGACCTCTTCATGGCGTGCCTGTCTGGTCTGTGAGCGTGTGAGTCGGTATTCATGAACTTTTACCCTTGGTACATAGGACATCCTCACCGAGCCTGAAGAGATCACCACCACGAAGGGCAACACGATCCCCCGAAAAATCTCAGTTGACTACATGTCGTTCAGCGCCCATGTCGATTACTCGCAAAACTCAGAGTTCATGGAGTTGGTGAAGCCGCAGCACATCGTGAGTGGGATTGCCGTACGTGTATATAGTTTACAGTTGACCGGGTTTTGCATCTAGGTTCTGGTCCATGGAGAGGCTACGGGCATGGGCCGTCTCAAGGCCGCCATGCAGGACAGGTACAAGAGTCGCGACGAGGAGATCAAGATTCACATGCCGCGCAACCTCGACACCCTCGAGCTCACGTTCCGAAGTGAGCGGGTGGCGAAAGTACGTCGCTCATATCCTTCGCCTCCCCGACAAAATATGATCGTCTGACTTCGCACTCGCAGGCTATTGGTACGCTCGCGGCAAAACCTCCCGCGCCGAACGATGTCATTTCCGGTCTCCTGGTGTCTAAGGACTATTCGTACACGCTCCTGGATCCTCGGGACCTGCGCGACTTTGCGGGCCTTACGACGTGCGTGGTGACGCAGCGCCAGAAGGTCGCGCTTGGCGTCGGCTGGGACCTCGTCCGATGGCATCTGGAGGGTATGTTTGGGTCTGTCGAGGAGGGAATGGACAAGGACGGGATCATCACCATGCGGGTAAGTCATCTCTGTCCTCACTCAATGACGGTAAAAGGAGTGCTGACGGCTGGCATGCGGGTAGGTTATGGGAGCGGTGGATGTGAAGTTCACGTCGGAGCACGAGCTCACGCTGGAGTGGGATTCGAGTGCGAGCAACGACATGATCGCCGACTCGACGCTAGGGCTTATTACCGGTATCGACAAGAGCCCTGCCTCGGTAAAATGTCAGTCATCCGTCTCTCGTGGGGAATGGGCCCGGCCTGCATGCTAACATATTGCTTCGTACCAGTAACGACGCACGCACACTCGCACGCACACGCGCCAAAACACGCACATCCTCACACAGACGTCACGGACCCGGTGACGCGCATACAGCGGCTGGCGTGGTTCCTCGAGGAGCACTTCGACTCCGTGGAACTGCACATGCCTGATGAGGAGGAGCCGTCGGAGGGCGACGAGGAGGACCGCGAGCCGTCGCTGCTCGTGCAGATATACGAGGCCGAGGCGGTGATCAACCTCAGGACGATGGTGAGTCGACGTGCCCGCTCTCGTGTATCTAGTATGTGCTGAGCTGATGTGGGCGGGCAGACTGTGGAGAGCACGAGCGATTCGCTACGGAGACGTGTGGAGGCCGTTTTGGATATGGCGGTGTCGACCGTCAGCTCGCTGAGCGAGGCGTTCACGGCTGGCGCGCCTCTGCACTTGGAAGATCCCGCGCATGCTGGTGAGGCGGAGCGGTCTAAATCGTCGTCTACGCCTCTTCCTTCGATTGAGGAGCAGGCAGAGGACGAGCCCAAGGGCGCGGACGGAGACGTATCGATGCAGGAAGCCAACGGGAAGCCAACGGTGCAAAATGGTACTGCGACAGAGAACGGCTCGGCCGAGGGCGCACAGGACGACGGGCAGGGAGGTGAGAATGAGGGGGAGGACGAGGAAGATGACGATGATGACGACGATGCGATTCTGCAAGTACACGGTTAAGTGTGCTGCGCCTGTTGTGCTCGGGTTGTTTTTCGTATTGCGTTGTATCACTATCGTTCGTTGTACGCTCCCCCGCTCATGAATGTGCATAATTTACCTGTTATAGAGTGCTAAGTGGTCAAATGATTGGGCAAAGTTCTGCTGAAACGTTGAAGTCCCACGAAGTTACCCAGCTCCGGATAGCTGAGGAACATGCTGGTGATTCCAGACCCTTTTTTGTATGTATCCATGTTCGCCAACATGTTCAAGACAACGAATACAATATTGCATAATACAAACAGTGTTACTGCTGCGTCACCCCCGCCAAGTTTTATGCAATGAGAGCCGCGATTTCCTTTGGGATCGCGGGACGCTTCTGCCACTCCGCCTCCCACCCAGCGGCCGCACCGTTCGCCCCGTTGACACAAGGCAAACCGAACACGGCTGTGACCAGCCACACGTCCCCTGCCTCATGCTCATCCATGAGTGTGGGCATTACCGCGCGCGGGCACATGAGATTGGTGTTCGCGTCGGTCCTCATCGCCTTCCCCTTCCTGCTCGGCTTTTCGCGCAGCTCTGCGATGCCAGACACCCCAGCTTTGGACGTCGCCCGAGCCTCGCTGCCGTTCTCGAGCGTGCCAAACGCCTCCCCAGTTGACGGCTCCAGCGCCCTGTCGTCCGGACCCTGTCCGTGAATCGCCCAACCGCCCTCCGCGGAAAGGAGCCTGCGGGCGGTCTTGATGCGGTGGATACGCAAGTGCCAGAGCGGGGCCTCAGGCGTTGGCGGGACGAGCCATGTCTCGACAGAAACGTCGGGCCACGGGTACCACATCGAACGGAGCCACTTGCCGTCCTCGATACGCGCCTCCCTCGTCGCGCGGCGCAGTTTCCACGTCTCGCCGTCGTCGGCGCTGAGCGCGAGCGCGCTGTCGCCGCCGTGCTCCTCGAGCGTGAGGCTGCCGACGGGGACGCTGTACCCGAACGCGGAGGAGTAGGCAAACTTGCCGTACTTGGCGGCGCTCTGCTTGACGGGGTACGAGCACTGCTGGCCGGAGGAGAGGACGTAGGTGTGCCCGCCGAGGTTGGTCGCGATGTGTAGCGGCTTGTAGAGCGGTTTGCTGGTGTTGCGGAGCGCGGCGGGGTACGGCTCCTCGGGGGACGCCCAGAAGGGGTGGGACTCGGGAAGTGCGAGTGGGATGAAGGACTTGCAGAACCAGTACGGGCTCCCGGGGGAGTTGTAGTTCTCGGTCATGTTGTGGTTTGGGTACAGGTAGCCGATGGTGAATGTGCCGTCTGAATAGTATGCACCCGGTTGGCGCGCCCAGTAGCGCATGTTTCGCAGCAGAAGACCCTTGACTACACCCCATGTCAGGGGGGCGGGGAGTTCGACGTCGGCAAACGCGATAGCTCCCCAGAAGGAGGCCATGGCGGCGCGATACGTGAGACTGCGACCGAACGGAATACCGCGTCCTGTTTTAGCCGTGTGAGTACGGGCCACCCATGACCTGATCAGCGGCGTACCTTCTTCATCGAAGTAGTGCACAAAGTCAAGGGCGAACTTGCGGGCCCTGTCGCGGAACTCCTCACACCGTTCCGGGTCCTCCTTTTGTGCCAGTTTGGAGTATACGAGCTGGGCATACTGAATGGCGAAGGACGATGAGTAATAGTCGAGCTGGACTACACCCTCGGGTCCATCCCGCGACCAGCCGTCGCCGATGTAGAAAGTATCGAGGTGGTCGAGGTCGGCTTTCATGCGGTTAGCGTCGAATCGGGGAGAACCGACTTTTGAAAGACCAAGATTGGCAAACACCTGTCGGATTACAATTAGTGTATGGCACGGGACAGCAGATAGGAGCAACCGACTCTGAACCACAGCCAGTTGGTGTTGGGCATCTCCTTGTCATTCATGCCTCCAAGCCATTCCTCAAGATGGCGCTTTCCTTCAGCCGGAAGAGGGTCCCAGATCTGCTCCCGAGCGAGTGCGAGCGCGAAGCCGATCGGTGAACACTCGACCATACGCTGATCCTTGTCCCGCATGTTTCCCCAGAACTCTTCATGGTCTGGGTTAGTGCCATTGGCGAAGCCTCTGACCCATCGTTCCACGCCGGGATATGAGCCTCCGCCGGCGAGAAGCGAGGCGAGGCCCCATATGGGACGCGCGAAACCTTCGAGGTGGGCGGCGGTTTCGTCGAAGTGTGTCCCAGTGAATCCGAGGTGAATCCTGGCACCGCCGGGAGAGGTATGGGCAGCAAGAGGGTCGAGCAGGCCTGTTAGATAGCTCGCGAGCTCGGGCTTCGTGCTCACAGGGTTTGACGCGAAGAGGGTGGTGTTTGCGAAGGCCGACATGGCGAGCACGAGCTGGCAAGGAAGGGATTGTCGTTGCTCGTTGCATCTGAGCGGGACTTATGAGAGGCGGGGAGAGCGAAGAGAGGGTCAGGAGCTCGAGCAGACCGGTCCGCGCAGCCCTCTCCTGCCCCGCGGTCCGAGGTCCCTCCGGCGATCACTGTCGTCCCTTTATGCGTCCCTGATCTGGGCCGCCATTATTAGTGGCCAGCTATCGTACAGTGCACTGCGAGCAAATAATGTACGGGATTGAGGATGATGCATGAGTCTGCAGGGTGCGAGAGCGAAAGGGAATGGGAGACGCTGGCTATGTGGGTCCTCGGCGCTCCGGCCCGGGATCGCGTTAGCCGGTGGCACGATGATGCGCTTGGCGGCCGTCCGAGTCCGTCCCGTTCATTCGCCTCCGCGACCCCCTCCTCGTCCTTTGTCTCGTTCTCGTCCCCACGGAGTCTAGTAGACATGGAGTCTGCATCGTACACGTACCTAGACACCCCAAACCCCAACCTGGTGGGTCCATGGTGCCCCAAATGCATCCCATGGTAGTGCTCACCCTCCGCAATACAGGTCTGTTGCATATGCAGGTGCGCTCTTTGTTTCGACTGCCAACTGTTCGAACAAGACTTGAAACCCTCGCAAGGTGCCCTTTTAATGAGCCATGCACAACTCGGACGTGCTCCCATACCTTCTGCTATGAGTGCATCTCTCAGGCTATAGCCATCAACTGCCAGTGTCCTATCGACCGTACCCCTCTCTCCCTCCACGACCTCGCCCCTGCGGATCCGGTCGTACGCAACGTACGTGCCCCTACCTGATTAGTCACAACGTGCGCTGACGTATGTGGCAGCTTGTAGATGAGCTGCTCGTCCAGTGCCCCCATCGCCATCTTGGCTGCAGCCACACATGCCAACGGCTCCTCCTACCAGTTCATCTGGCAGATACATGCCAGTATGTCCAAGTTCACTGTCCGGACCTCAGATGTACTCGGTCAATCATGAGGAAAGACGCGGAGGAACACCGGTGCGGTGAGCCTTCTCTGGAACAAGTCGCCGAAGAAACACAGAAGCAAGTCGACGAGGACGCTGGCACTACAGAGGTGCGTGCGACATATTCATATGCAATTGCCGCACTTGTCTAACACAGCGTTGTTGCTTCCGTACAGAATGGTTCCAGCGGCCCAAGACAACCATCAGGCTCGGCTTCTGCGGCCTCTGCTGATCTAGCCGCAGAGAATGCCATGTTGCGTCTTCGACTCTCTTCATTGGAAAACGTCGTCCACGCGCTACGCAGCGAGATGTATGCTGTCAAGCATGCTCTTGGTCCGTGGTACAGGCCGGAATTACAGCCTCAATTCCACACACTCCACCACCCCCAGCCGCCCCTCGCGACAACCTCTCAAGCGGCTGAGCGTTCTCTGTCAGAATTAGAACACGAGGACGGTTCTGACCATCTGCCAGAGTCGTCTCCTCATATGAGCCTGGAAGATCCCTCTGATATAGCGTCATATTTCCCGACTCAAGAAGAGGCTACACGACATGTCCCTAACGGAACTTCCCACCCGCACCCACGTCGCACCCGCGCTGCTACGGACGCCTCCTATCTGCCACCAACAGGGCGTGCACAGGCTCCAACATCGACTTCTTCCTATTCGGCGTTCCCCAGCAGCTCCGCTATCGGCTTCGTTCCAGGTACAACCTACGCGGCCAGCCCTTACGCGAATCCTAGTTCTGCGGCGGGGCTATCGCATCCTCCAGGTGGTGGAGCCGCAGCAACTTCCCCAACTGTTTTGAGCATCCCGCCTCTTGATCCTACCACGCCTCTTCCGGACACGTTGGCCTCTCTCCACTCCTCCCTCGGCACGCTGGCAGGGGCCCTGGGAGCCCTTGCTGCTGCACGGGGCTCCGAGTCGCTGCGGACTACTGAAGAGATCAGAGGCATGCGCGCGGCCATGCACGGACTGCGCATGCAGGTATGTCTTAGCGACGGACATAACAAAGTGCACACAATCTGAAAGAGACTCCTTGACAGATGCACGACGTGCTCACATCCCGGTCGCATATACCCGGACAAGGTGCGACAGGCCCCATGGGAGGGAGTGCGGACCTCGACGCTTCTGACGGAGCGCCCCTCGGAACGGGCGTCGCACACTGGCCGGGCTACGCGCCGCGCCCGTACGGACAGTTCCCGCTGTACCCCTTGCACGCGTACCCCACGCCGCATCCTGGGATGACTCATCCCCCGCCCACGAACATTACGAAGCTCTGAAGCCGTGCTGGGCCACCGTCAGACAGACGTCTGATCCCCCCACGGGCCATGGACGACCCGTGTATACTTACGGGTGTGCTCGGATCGCGACATTGACAACGACACGCACCCGCCCGGGCGCCAAGTCCATGTCGGGGCACGCAACCAACACGGTCGAGGGGCGAACAGGGCGAAGACATGATGTAGCATAGGTAGATGCGGATGCAGAAGGACAGATCCTCACGGCCGCGAGGACCGCGCCCATCTATCAGCGAGGCAAACGGCACACTCCCTGGGATCGCCCCCTGCATGGCTTAATTAATGCGACGCGTGTTGCATCTGTCCCTCCGTACCGTGCCCGTCTTCGCGCCTGACCGTTGGCGAGCGCGCACCCCTGCGGGGGGCCCATTTGCCGGCGCGCGCGCAGCGCGCAGCTTCAACGGATGCAGTAAATAGCGGCGGGGCGGGCCTGCCGGCGCAAGCGCAAGCTTAGGCGTGAGGCCAGGGGGTGCGCTCCGCGTTGCGCGGGCCTGACCTGCAGAGGCTATATGTCGCCACTATCAGACTTCGCGCGGGTAATGAGGTGTGTGCGACTCGCGATTGCCTCCGGCATCACACGCTTGAATCAGAAGCGACGGTCCCGGTGTGCAGCGGGGCGTCATCCTCTACAGGACGCCGGACGGGCGCGTCGGGCAGCGGCATGCAGTACATACTCGCCGTGGCGAACAAGCTCATGGTTCTGTGGGCGTGCACGACGTCGTTCGCGACGATGCGGGGTGTGCGTACGGATCCGCGCGGCGTCAGGCGTACTAACAACTACCGCGCGTTCCATGAGATCGCGCCCGCCCGGCGACCAAGCGTCGTCGTGCTGTTCGCGCCCTCGGGCTCGGGTCGTTGCCTGCAGTGAGCGGTGGCGCGATTCGCGGGGTGGGCGCGGGCGTGCCACTAGTGACTAGTGTGCAGTGGTTGCAGATGGTGGCCAACGCTGTTGGACAGGCTGCCTGGGGCGGTGCTGCACGACGATCCACCCGGCTAGAGACCAGCGTTGGACGTTTGAACGTTGCTATGATTGATAACGTCGGGGAGTAAGACGACTGGGTACACACTACGGTATGTATGTACAATTCAAAGCGCACGGCGCTCGCTGCCAGGGGGTTGTGGGTCGCGCAAGGCGACGGTGACAGCGGTCGACACCGCACTGGGCAGGGGTGGGAATCATTACCAGGCGGACATAACGCTCGCCCGGACGAAGGTATACGTACGACATAAGGCACCGGTGCGCGGACGCGGGGCGGAAAACGACAGTGACAGACCGGCAGTGGGAGACGCGATTGCGGGTCAGAGAAGGCCGAGGTCGAACAAGCAAGGAGCGGACAGATGGAGACGGAGAAGGCCGACTATACGGATTCTACAGTATGCTGCTACGACAGATCTCGGCGGCGTCGCCCGGGGAGCAGGCGGGCGCGACGCGAGCGGGTGGTCAAGGACAGAAGGGAGTTGGCCGTGCGCCCGGCGGAGGCCGCGGGCGGGCAAGGGGAGCGACGCGTGCAAAAATGACGAATAAGTGTTAAGAGCGGAAGGATGCGAGGACGGGGACCGATGGCTGCTGTACACGACGGGCAAAATGTATGGTACGTGGTGAAGATGGACGCAGAGATGTAAATAGGACGAGATAGAGACCGGGCTGAAAGTCCGTGTGGGTGTGCGTGGTAGGGACCGGATGACTGTGGGATAGCGGTGGTGAGAATGACGGAGTGGAGCGACAGGAGGACAGGCAACTAACCGAGTGCGGGTGCAGGTGCGGGGAGTGCAGGAGGGAGACGGGGACGTCCACCAGGGGGTTGGGGACTATTAGACGCAGACATGTACGGCGGGGGCGGCAGCTATGCTAAAGCGCATGGTCCAACGAGTGCGTGCAGAGTACAGAGCCTGGACAAGGACGGACGTGAAGCAAGGACAAGACAACAACAGCGACAGAGGGGTGGGACGGTACATTGGGTGCGAGCCCAAGGGACACAGCAAGACGCAGATGACAGGCGGGAAGGTCCTAACGCGATTTTGACGGGGCAGCGGGTGAGGGGGGGCGCAAGTCGCGCTCCCGTCTACCCGGCGCGCTATGAGTACTGCATGTACCCGCCCATAAAGTGCAGGCCTTCCGATGCCGGCACACACATGTGCGACAGCTCGATCGCGCCCGCCGCCGCGTACGCCTGGTTCAGCGGGCCTGCCTCTTCCTCCGGTATCTGGACATCCGTGGCGTTGTGTGGGTATGCGTACCCCTCGTACAGTGTCGGGAAGGGATTGACCTGTCCTTTGTTGTAGTGGCCCTGGTCCTGGGCATAGCTGTACGCGAGCTGGTCGTTCTCGCCGTTGTCGGCTTGGTGCTGCTGCAGCTGGCCGTACATTGGGTACTGCAATTGAGCCCCGTCGTCCTCGCTCGCACTTGCTTGTTGGTGGTGGTGCTGTGGGTATGTGTGCACCGGCTCCGGCTCGCCTTGCAAGGCGTAGGCCAGCTCGCTGGACGTGTTCGTTCGCGGGTGGTTCTGACCTTGGATGCGGCTTCCGCTGGGGATATGCTGCTGCTGCTGCTGCGTGGTATCAAGCGACATAGGGTTTTGCTGCCCGTTGTTGCTCCCGGCGGAGACCGTCGAGGCCGACGACGGCGATGGGTATCCGTCCCCGTCCGGGGTTGGGTGAATCTGTTGGCCATCGGGCGAGTGCACCTGGACCTGCGCATGATGCGCTGCATACGCGTTCGGCTCAAGGTGCGAGCTCGAGGTGGAGTGCCGGAGGGGGTGGTGCTCAGGCAGGCCGTGGGGCGCAGGCGTGCCGCCGTTGCTGCCCACCTCCATATCGGAGAACAAGCCAAGGAACTCGGAGGCGCTGTGATCGCGGGAGAAGGCGGTGATCAGCAGCGTGTTCTTCTGGAGCTTGCGGAGCAGCGAGGCTGATCGCGGGATGGGAGGACTCACCCGCTCATTCGGCGGCTCGCGCACGCCTCGGCGCTCTCGCCCTCGACGCCGTTGTCGGACACGTACGCGCTCGTCCAACTGCCCTCGCTGGCGATGCTCCCGAAGCGCGAGAGGGGCGCACCGCTACTGTCCTCCGTGTCCACATCCGAGACACCGCTTTCGCTCGTGCGCCGCAGGCCCAGCAGCGGCGGCGAGGTCCCATTTGGCGGCGTGCCCGACGCCGAGTTGCTCGTCGACGAGCTTGAGGAGCCGAACGGGTTCCCAAACGAAAAGTTGGGCGAGGGGAGCGGGCCGGGGATTGCCGGGGGAGGTGGCCGATGGGAGATGGCGTAATTTCCTCCCGCGATGCCGAGACCCATGCTGAATCCGCTGTCTATACCTGCGCCGTGCAACGGCGATGCCCCGAGGCTCATCTGCGCGTGCGCTTGCGAAAGGCCGAGCGCGGAGCCGTCGATCGAGTGACGCGGCGCAAAGAGGTCATATCCGTGCTGGATTACCGGCTGGTTATAGCCCTGCGAATGGGAGAGGGAAACGGGCACGGGGGACATGTCAAAGTGCGGGCGCGGCGCGAGATGTCCACGCTGCTGCGCCTGAGTCGGCAGGATTGGCTGCGAGAGCGCGTGCGGATGGTGCCCGTGAGGTTGCGGAGAGTGCATCGCCTGGGCGTTGGGGGAGTGCATGTTGGAAACAAAGGGCGCGCTGGCGCGTTGGGCCAACATGGGGCGTCGTCCGGCCTGGTGGAGGCCGCCGTCCTCGCCTTCGACGTAGAGGTGGTGCGGGCCGTTTGCGCTCTGTGCGACCGAGATGTACGGGTGGGCGACGATACGGTGGCCGCCGAGGTCGGTCGAACGGCGGCGGGCGTTGGGGTCATAGCCGCCGCGACGACGGAAGCCGCTTACCATGTTGAGGCCCATGTCCGCGCCGAGGCCATTTGAGGAGAGGGAGGGCGGTAGAGATGTGCGCCGCTGCGAGTAAATCTCGGTGGGCGCGAGGTGGTTGTGGGAGTAGGAGGAGGGTGGGTGTGTAGGAAGACGGACGTGGGTATTGTTGACATGGTTGGCGGGATTGGGGCTGCTGAGGGCGGAAGAGGGCGCAGTGAGGGAGGGGGGAGGGGCCGTGGAGACCGAGGGAGAAGCAGGGGCTGGGGGAGCAGGCGACCAGCCGGACTGGGCGAGCGAACCACGGCGGCTATCAGAAGCAGAGTTGGACTGGTCGTTGTCCTGGAGCACACTGGCGTTCGCGTCCGCGGAAGCGCTGTCCGCGGTCGCAAAGTCCTCGTCCGTTGCGTCCTCGGACGACTGGGGTGGGAGGGGCGACGGCGGAAGCGCGGAGGGCGGTTCGTCCGCGTCTTCGGCGTCGTCGTCTTCATCGCCTTCTGCGCGGGGTGCGGCGGGGTCTGAGGACTTTGTGGAGGACGCGGCTTCGGCCTTCTTGGCCTGCTGCTTTGTTTTTGCACGGCGATTCTGGAACCAGACCTTGGGAGCGGGTGGTCAGCGGGGGAGACGCGAGGGGGGGGGGAGGAAAAAAAACGCACCTGGACACCGCGCGGGGTCATGTCGAGCTCTGCGGCGAGTTTCTTGCGGAGGGACGCGTTGGGCTTTGTGTCATACTTGTAGACCCCCTCGAGGACCTTGAGCTGTGCGCGGGTGGTGCGTTTGCGGTGCTTGACCTCGTTGGGGGTGTAGGGGTAGAAGGTGCGGATGTCGACCTGGGAGGGGTCCATGCCGGGGGGGATGAGGGCGGGGACGCAGGTCTGGTTCTGCTGTTGCGGGTGGTGCTGGAGGTGGTCGTGGGCGTGGAGGGGCAGCTGGTGGTGCTGGAGGTGATCGAAGGCGGGCTGGTTGGCGGGGGGAGGGTGGGGGAAGGGGTGGTGGTGGATCGCGTTCTGGGGACGGGACGGATGCGGGTGGAGGTGATAGAGAGCGGGCGGGTGGCTGTGGAGGGTGTGGTGGGCTGGGAGAGCAGAAAGATCGTGTGGTGGGTTGTCGGCGGGGGCGGGGAGAGGCGGGGCCCGCTGGTGGGAGAGCATTTGTATGGCGGGGGCGGGGCCAGACAGGGAAGCGGGGGGAGGAAGAGAAGAGGGAGGGGGAATGATAGGACGAGGGAGGAGGAGGAGGAGGACAGGACGGGTCGACGATGGGAGCCAGGGACCGCGCGGGCGTCTGTTTGATGCAGCAGATGACCGGCTGGCAATCAGCTAGCGATGCTCGAGGGCACAGCCGCGGCGTTCGGCTGTTCCGTCGCGGATTCAGCTCTCGGGGCGGTGAGTCGCGAGCAGGGAGTGGGAGGAGGAGGAGAAAGAGAGAGCGGGAGAGAGAAGAGCGAGGACGGGGACGGGCGAAGATGCTGATCGGGCGCAGACAGCGCTGTCCCACGGCGAGTGGCCCTCTCCCGCTCGCTCGCCCGCGCACTCGCACACGTTGCCCCATGACTGGGCTCGGCACACGCGCGCGCTGGGGCCGGGCTCGGGCGGGGTGCACATGTGCTGGGCGTCGGAGACGGTGTGGAGGCCGTCGCTCGCGACGAGGGCGCTGTCCGTCTCCCTCGGGCCTGCCCTGTATGGCTAGCGTGGGCTGCCGCCCATGTTTCTGCGCCGAAATAGACAGATGAACGGTGCGCGCGACTCTCTATCGCCCTCAGCGACTCGCAGCCATCACGAATATTGCGAGCCCGGCTATGTCTCCTCCGTGTGCCTCGCCGCCTCGGCCTTCGAGCGGAAGCGGCCCGCCCCCCGCCCCGCCCGCCGCGCCCCCATTCGCTCTTGAGTCTCGCCGTCCTCGATCACCGTCCACCAATCACCGTCGTAGGCTCGCGCCAGGAACATAATATTGCAGCGAGAATAATGCGTGGGGGAATGCGACAGCTATCGTACGGACGGGCATAGTGCAGCGGACGGTCATGGGGAAAAACATGCGACGGAACTACTACCTACGGAGACGGGAACGCGAACTGGTGCTACATTGCGACATTAATCATAGAATCCTAACCAAGACCGGCGCGGCCCCGGCTATCCAATCAAGCAGAGCCATAGCTATCTGACCGTGACAAATCAAGACGCGGGTGAGAGTGAGAAGAAATAGTCAAACGCATAGCGCACGAATCATACACATATCGGGCCCCCGCTCACCCCCCGAGCTCCATGTCCCAGTCCTCGTCGTCGGACTCGTCCTCCAGAGCCGCGCCCTTGCGCTTCCGGCGCCCCAGGATCTCCTCCAGGAACCCCTCCGGGACCGCCCCCAGCGGCGACGCCCCGAACACGGGCCCCCACTGCGTGCGCATCTGCTCCATCGCCCGCCGCGCACGCACGACCACAGGATGTGTGTCGACGAGCGTGACGCCAATTCGCAGTGCTGGCGCGGCGCGCATCATGCTCTTCAGCAGCTCCCACAGCTCCGGGCTCGCGTCCAGCTCAACCTGGCTAAAGTCCTCGCGTCGGAGCCTATGCCATGCTTCGCCCCTGCCGGATCATCAGCCACCTGTGCAACACCACGCAAGGAGACCACTCACTGGTCCGGAACGACGATATTCGACGCCGTCTCGAGCATCGTCATCCCCAGGCTGAACACGTCCGCAGCCTTGCCGTACCGCCCTTGCAGAACCTCCGGCGCGAGGTACAGCTTGTCCCCCTCGCGCTCGAACCCTGCAGGCTTCGCGCCCGGAATGAGCTGCACTTCGCCCGGGGCAGTCGGACGTGGCCACACCGACGCCATCCCAAAGTCCCCGATCTTGAACCGCCCTTCGCCCGTGACGAAGATGTTCGCGGGCTTCAGGTCGAGGTGGATAGTACCCGCGTCGTGGATGAAGCGCAGCCCCGCGGAGAGCTCCGCCATGATCTTCCACACCCGCGCCTCGTCCAGGCGCGAAAACGCCCGGCCGTACTCCCAGAGGAAGTGCGCAAAGTTCCCGAGCTCGCACAGCTCGGTCTGGATGTACAGCGTCTCGTCTTCCTCCCAGCTGTCGACGTAGCCCAGGATATTCGGGTGTCGCCCGCTCGCGCGGACCGTGGCATCCGTCGCCCGTAGCGCCGCGGCCGAAAGGTGCTTGAGAATATCGACCTCTTCGCGAAGACGCAGCCTGTGGGACGAATCTGGTCAGAAGCTGCTTTCCGGGGAACGACTATACGTAAACGGAAGTGCCCCGCAGTCTGGTGTCACGACCACTCCCCGGGCATAACACTCGAGGAAACACAGAACTGGTAATGCCGGGCACCGCAAACGGTTCTCCTTTCGGCGAATTACTCACCGATGCTTGACGCCCTCGAACCGCTTCGACTTCTTGACCGCGTAGACGGTATCGCCATGTGATTCGTCCTTGTAGCGAACCTTCAATACACGTCCAAATTCGCCACTGCCGACCTCATCGATCTCCACAAACTCGCGTTCGAAGCGGCCCGGCCGCTCCTCCTCAGAGGGCGCGGGGAGCCGTCCGCTCGTGACGGGTTGAGCGTGGACTTGTCGAGCGGGGTGTGCGTGTGTATGTGGTCGTGGGGCGTGCAGTCCTGCAAACAGGCCTGTGGCAGGGGTGCGGATGGGCGGAAGGTTGTTGCTGGTCCTCCGCTCCCGTGGCGGAAGGAGACCGGACTTGTTCGTTGCGTTTACAGTTGGAGAGTTTGTGGCGGTGGATGAGGAAGACCCGGAGGTCGAGCGACTGGCAGTCCCGAAGCTATGCTTCAATGGGGAGGCAGGCGTCACCGCCCGTTGTACTGGCAGGGCCCAATCTACATATCGATTAGTGATCCGACACACACACGGTCTGAAGAGAAGCGCACCCTTCGGCGTGAGCCTGGTCGGTGTGGCGTTTACCGACGAAGCATCGCTAGAGCTAGAGAAGGCGCCACTACTGCTCCTGCGCATCAACCAACTTGCTCTCCCCACACGCCCGTCGCCCGTTGGTCGAGCAAACGGAGGCAGAGTCGACGTTGGGCGGCCAAGACCGAGCCCGTCGTACTTGCCATCCTTCCTGACCGTAGGACTTTCCGCCTCATCTGCGTCAATATCGACGTCCCCGCCAGGAGGTCCCATAGACTGCTGCTCCTTGCGCACGCTCTTGGCCTCCTTCATGCGTCCGAGGCCTGGGAAGGCCGCTGGAAGACTCTTCCGCGGCTTACCCTTGCCCTTCCCTGCGCCGCCCGCAGTAGAGCCGTCGTCAAAGTCCTTGAATCCGATCTTGTGGGCCACGGCGCTCTGCCATGGGCGTTGAACGCCGCCGACGAGGTGCGCCGTCTTGACCTTCTTGACTGGAGTTCCGGGAACGCGCTTCGGCTCCGCGTCCCCGCGGGTGGAGACTGAGGCCCCAGCTGCGAGCGTCTTCAGGATGAAGGCATCGACGCTGCGGCCGGTGCCCATCTGAGAGCCGAAGGAGCCTGTCAGGCCGTCGTCGTCCTGGGTGGCGATGTTGACCGTAGGCCATCCAGAAGCCATCGAAGGCCCGACCCCAGGCGTTACGAGTTCGTGATCGTCGCTCAGAGACCCCATTGTGCTCACCGACGTCGACGACCGAGGCATGGCAGCCATCAGGAAGTCGTTGCCGTCGCCCAGAGGGATATCCAGCTCTCCGTCGCTGTCGTCGAGCACTACCCCCGAGTCTCGAGGGCGGAACTTCTTCGGGAGAGGGTCGAGAGTTTCACGCTTCTGCTTCTTCTTCGGACTCGGGGTGCCCCCATTCTGCAGGCTGATGGCAAAGGAGGAGTCCGCTGGGCCACTGGTGAAGAACAAGTCTGCTTCATCTTCCGACGAATCCGACTCAAGACGTTTCCGTCCTGTGGCGGGCGGCGGCGACGAGGCTGCTGCGGCAGGCGACCTACTCGCCCAAGTCCATGACGGAATCTTGTCTGAGCCAGCGTAGCTATGTCGATTCGTCATCTTTGGACGTTGAGAGGATGACGGCTCTGGTCGGAGGAACAAAGGCAGGCCAGGCGACTTCGCAGCTGAAGACGTCCGACTCGTGCGCTTGGCGGAGCCGTGGGTGGCGGTAACGTTGGTCGTGGTGATAGCCGGTCCAAAGAACAGGGTGGCCGAGCTGGAGCTCTGGAGGCGGTTCAAGGTTCGACTTGTATGCGACTGTGTGCGGGTCCTTGGAATCGTGCCAGCAGTGGGATGCAGCCGGCGACGTGGTGAACCCGACTCGGATGACGTGGTGGATGAATTGGATTTTGTGCGAGTACGCATGGTGTGAGCGGAGGGGAAGGTGACAGAGCTGGCGCCCGAACCCTCATATATGCGTGGGGTGTTGGTGGTGGTGGTGGTCTGAGAGGTCAGGGATATCAGCCACGCTGTGGCTAAAGCGCCACAAAGGGAGTGGCTCACCTGACTGTGAGAAACCGAAGGCGTATTGTGCACCGATTCTAGCAGCTCGGCTGAGACGGGACGTGAGCGAGCTCGGCGCTTGGTAACGTGGCCGCCTGGAGAGACGGCCTCCGCTACCTCTTCGTCGTCGATGTAGCCCTTGCGCGTCAGCACGTCGAGGGCGGGGGATTTAAGCTTGGCGGTGGGCTTGATCCTCGTCCGAGGCTTTATGGAGGATAAGGGTGCAGCGGAGCCGCCGGGCGTCGCCAAAAACAGACGCTGCTGGCCTTCCATTGTCCTTCTTGGCTCAATATCCGAGTCACGGTCGCTCTCATCTGCAGAGTGATCAAGATCGCGGATACTCAACATGGTCATTGTCTCTGCCTGCTTCCTGAGATGAATCTCCGTCTCCGCCTTGCTCTGGGGGGTGCGAGACGAAAAACGAGGCGCAGAGATAGGTGCGAGACGGTCAAAGAGGAGAGAGCCGGCGTCGGGTTGGAGACGAGCAGACGCGGCAGAGGTGACGTTGAGAGGGGTCATGGTTCGGCTACGAGAAGGTGTGGTGCATATGGGCGTCGGTTTGCGCTTAGTGCCGGCTGTGGCAGAAGCGATCAGGGACGGGGGGACGTTGTGATGTTTGAAAGACAAAGCAGAGGAAACCGGAGACAAGTGCAGAGAGTCCTTGATGGGGGTGCGTAGGGGAGTGCGTAGAGGGGCCGGAGAAGAGGGTGGGATGATGTGAGAGGATGAGCAGGAAGAAGGACCGAGAAAGAGGTCGTCTTCGTCGTCAATGGCCATGGAGGAGTCATGCATAAGAGAGGAACGGTGAGAAAACGGGCTATATGCGTGTGGGGGAGACTGGAAGACGTCGTCCTGTTCTACCGGGGCCGGGACGGGACGTGATTGGCGTCTGAGTGGGGAGGGCGTGAGCATGGGGGAGTCGAATGCAAAGGCAGAGGACGCGGGGCGCTGTCTCTGCGGGGTGCTGTGGTAGAGCGGGGTCGAGGAGCGGCAGGAGGGCGACATGCTGGAGTCGCGTTTTGACGGTCTGAATGCGACGTATTCTGGGTTTGGGGAGAGGAGCATGGCGCGCCGCTAGTGACTGAGCGGAGACAAAGGAAGGTGGGGGTACAGATGGGCGGAGATGAGACGTCGTCGAGGTCGTGAAGCAGGTGCGGGCGACGGGCAGAGGGAGTCGGTCGCCGAAACACGTGGGGACGGCGACTTGGGCGGCGGAGTAGGAGAGGGAGAGAGTCGGGCGAGTGGGCACTGGGCAGAGAATAATATGCGGCGCTGGCTGCGCGTGCGAACCCAATGTCAACACGTCACGTGTCCGCGCTGGCGCCTCTTTTGCTTCCGCCATCACGCGCCCCAATCTGGATTCACTCAGCCTCTACAGTCTTCTCCGCGCCCCTCCTCGACCCTACCTCCTCCTGATAACATACGCCTCCTGCTCATCCGTACTCATGCGTGTATGCAAGCTGCGAGCAGTCGCTGGACTGCCAACCCGGACGCGCAACACTCGGCACGCTGCCTGCGCAACGGTCCCGCCCCTCGCGACGCGACGCGACTCGACTCTTGAGCTTGAATTATTGACTCGCCGCCGGCTACCACAGCCCATCCGACCCTTTCAATTGATCTCGTCCCGCCTCCGTGGGGCTGGCCGTCTCCACAATGTCTCCACATCGGTCGCCTCCCTCGCACCTGCTCACATTCGCTCATCAGACGACTCCCTCGGGCATCGCTTTAGAACGGTCATCCTATCCACGACATTCTAGCGACGCCCCAGTGGAAACAACCCGCGGTAACCCCTGCGCAGTTGTCCGTTTTTTGCCGGCCCTGCCCCAGGAACTCTGCGCGGGTGCGCGCCGAACCCTCTTTTGAGCACTCCCTCGCGCAGACGCACTAACCGCTTTCAGTCCTCCTCTGAGACCTACTTGGTCCAGTGCTTTTGAGTCCAACTTCAGCCCTCGGGTTTTAGGGCGTATCTGGTGGCTCCAAGTCATCGCCCCAATCTCACCACCCCACCGGTCTAGCGTTGCCGCCTAGTCCGGGGTGTCGATATCCAATGTCCATCCTCACCGTGCTCAGTCTGCGGCGTAGAAGAGCGTCGAAGGCGTCAACGTTATCCCAAGGGCACTGATCGGCCTCGAGGCTCGCGAGGTTCGCAACGCAGGCTAGCAGCGGAGAGCCCAAGGCGGGCCGCCTGCACCCTCTTATGCATGTACATCGAGATATGAGCCTATCCACAACTTGGGACTTGGCTCACGTCTTCTGGGTTTTCTGAAGAACAATTCCAAGGCTTTCCAGAGTACTTGTTCAATTGGAGACAGTGCCTTCATGTTCAGTCTCCAGAACACGAAGCCGGATTCCGCCAACCTTGTGCGACTGATGAAGACCCCTTTGAGGTACATCTGCTTTGGCTATTCTTCCTGTGGGCCGTTGCGTTCGTTTGAGCACTTACCGTTAACTGGCGGCGTTGACGTCTTGCATGTTCTCAACAACGGCAGGAACATTGATAGCGCACTCATAGTGCACAGTCACGCAGGGAAACTTGTCTGGCTCGGGAGTCGGAAGGATGCATCGCAGGAGGTACTCGTTATACAACAGACGTTCGCGAGCCCGCTACTCGGTCCGCGACCTGCGCAAGGAGACATTGTCAGGCCGGAGATCATGCATCATGCGCGCCCGCGTGCACTTACGTCGCGGATGTATGGGAGGCTCAGGACATGCCCGACGCCCGGTATTTGTCGCAAGAAAGTCAGAATGACAGGGAAGAAATCTCTGCTCGCGCGTGAAATGATTAGCCGGCGGTGGTGGCGGCGGCAGGGAGAGGACACAGTGACGCACCCGAAGAGGTTGAGGAACCCGAACGTCTCGACGACGACGCCCACGAACGGCCACTTGAAGAACACGAGGAGGATGCCGCCGATGAAGCACACCGTCCCGCGCAGCTTCTGTTTCCGCGCGAAGAAGTAGAACGTCTTGTGCGGCCCAATGATGAGCGTCAGCCCGGACAGGAACAGGACCTGCGTGGCGCAGGCGGTGAGCACGCCGGAGGGTATGTGTGGGAGCACGGACGGGGATGCGTACGTTTCCGAGCGCGAGGAGGGCGCCGTCGAAGAAGAGGAGGACGCCGAGGAGCATGAAGAGCCCCCCGAAGGACGTCAGGGCGACTCCGATTTCTGTTTAGGACGGGTGAGTGCGTGCTGCCGGTGCGCGCGAAGTGGGATCTGTACTTTGCGCATCTGTGAGCCACATAGTTGGGCGTTCGTAGAGCGTGCTCCGCAGATAGACTAGGGTATGGCCAGAGGAGCACAGAGACCGGTGCGAAGGACGGGTGGCCTGCCGGGGAGACGGTCGAGTTGGAGTGCTAGTGTGGGCGTCGGGGACGTGTCAGTATAGTGCATCACGTGATAGGCGCAGCCAATGGAAGTCAAGTTGCACGCCAAACACGTCGGACCGGACATTTGGTGTCGTGTACTCGAGAACGTCGATTGTAGCAAAGTAACATATGTACATTAGCATACGAGAGCCGTGCTTGCCAGCAAGCTAGGTACTACGTGGTGCAGGTATTGGTACGATACGTATATATGTATGTGACTCTGTGGGGCCGCGGGTTACTGTGTGTGTTAGGCGATTCACTACTATTACATCGTCGTCGTCCCCGCGCAACTGCGATGCTCGAGACAGAGCACGGTCATGCTATGTTCGACCCATGTCCTCCTGCTGCACTGACAGGTATGCTGCGCTCTCTTCTGCCTGTGCTCCACCCCCGCTCATCCGATGCGCGGACCCGTTTAACTCCCCGGCTCAATGATGGACCTAGCGTCGACACGTGTATAGTGACGCTAGGAAGCACCAAGAAGGGATGGGGGTCTGGCGGAGCCGCCGCATTTCGCCTCGTATGGCCGCAGACGGCGAGTGTATCGCGTGCGGTGGCACGGCGCGGAAGCGCGACGCCGAGATGTTGCGGAGTGGAGTCGTGAAGATACTGGGGGTATTGCTTTGAATGTTGTAGGACGACCGGGTGCGCAAGGAGTGGTGGTGAGGCGGAAGCAGAGGCAAGGGGTGCTTCCACTTGCCGGTCAGGTAGCGGGGGCATTGCGGTCGGGAATGGGGGCGACGGGACGAAGGACGGTTGCCAGGGTAGAGAGCGCTCGCTCGCCGAATATCAGACGCGGAGCGTTACGTCGACGCATTCTGCGCTGCTTGCAGCTCGCGTGTCCGAGTGTCGCGATGCGAAATGGCAGACTCTACCCAGCTGGGCATGTCCACCTCTCGTTTGCGGTCTTGGACCAGGAAGGGGTGTGACTATACGGAATGGTAACGATTAGCCCTTGGTACCGCGCCCCGCAACGTTCGGGAGGGGACTAACGAGAAGCTCCGCGTATGTTGCTCTGCGCTCTGGGATTTTATGCAAGCATTGCATAACGAAGTCCTTCGAGACGTCTGAAAAATGTTCGGGGAGTTCTGGTGGGTCCCCATCTACGATCGCCGTCAATTGTGCAAAGACGTTGGCGTATGTCTCCGGAGGGTATGGATAGTGTCCGAGCGCCATCTCGATCAGGGACAGCCCAAGTGACCATACGTCTGAAGAAACGGTGTATGTGCCAACGTTGTTCTGGGATTCGCCCCTGATCCGCTCAGGCTGTTCGAGATTCATAATGAGTCGCTGAGCTACCAGGGGATGAAGGCATACGCACAGCCATATAGCTTTGGCATCCGATATTTGTTTTCGCCAGCGACTTCTCCAGTTGGCCAGACACACCGAAGTCGCACAGCTTAACCTGACCCCGTCTATTCACAAGCACGTTCGTGGGTTTCACATCTGTGTGCTATGTCAGTAGCTGTCCAAAGGTACGAATGATTTTAGGGCACACCTCGGTGGATTATTTGGAGGTCGTCCTTGAGGAACTTCAGGCCGCGCACCATGCTCCCGGTGATACGGGCCAGGACAAACTCTGGCACGCCCTCTCCTTGTAGCTTGTCCAAGGATCCTGCATCCATGTACTCCATACAGTAGTATACGCATCTGATGAAGCTCTGGGTGAGCGCGTGTGATGAATGCGCACGGGTGAGAGACGAACGATTCAATAAAGAAAGCCCCGTAAAACTCCACAATCTCAGGCGCGACGGCGCGATGTAAAATGTCGAGTTCCATGATAATACCGTTGAGCTTAGCGTCGTCCAACTCTAACCGAATTTCCTGCGGAAGATGGATGAAAATGAGCGATGTCTAGCGTAGCTGGAATACACATACCTTCATCGCCATGGCCACTTTGGTGGGCTTGTGCAAAACCTTCTTGACAGTGCCGTAGTTGCCCTTGCCGAGCTCCTCATCCAGTTGCAGCTGATCCATGTTGATAGCGAAAGACGAGCCGTTGGAGAAGTCGACGCCTTGGGAGTGCAGGACGGCTTTGCCACTGAAGTTGAGCGCCCCCGAGGGATCGCTGTGCAGAAAAAAAAACATGAGAACATGGGAGGGGTTGGTATTGAATGGGGCATACACAATCTTGCCGAAATTGGAGAAGGGAGTGGAAAAGGAGCCGGGAGGCATGCGCCGCGGAGGCTCGTCCTGATCTTGAGTGGGCCTACCACTACCGAGACCAGCGTTCTGAAGACCCATGTCCATGCCGCTGAGCTTCGGGATGTTCTTTCCTATGCGGCGAGCGGCGAGGCCGCCAAGGGTAGGAGCGCCAGGGCGTCCTGGGGCAGGAGCGGGGGCGGGGGCACGGAGAGGCATGGACGGAGAAGGCTGAGGGGGCCTGTCGGAGAGACCAGTGTTTCTGAGAGCGGTGGTGGCGGCATCTACGGAGACGGGGGTGTTGTGGGGAGCGCGACTAGCAAACTGGGGAGAGGCAAGGGAGGAGCGGGATGGGGATGAAAGGGAAGAGATGAGAGAGCGATAAGAGACAGATGGAAAGGAGCACGCACAGCAGCCATTTTTGCTTGCAAGGAGGGGGGAATGGGGGTCGAGCCAAAAGTCTTGTTGCGATTGTTGAGGAGGCCGGCGACGGAGCGGTTCGGATTGGCGGAGGGGGCGCGAGAGGCAGAGATGGGGATGGGGCCTGGGCGGGAGAGCGCGCCATCTTGCTGGGACGGATTGGACATGGGTGGGGGACGGAGCGGGGACGGGGCGGGGCGGGCGGGTGCGAGAGGGAGGAGACGGGGGAGCGGGGCGTCGGGGGCGGGGAGGGGACGGAGGGGGGAGGAGGGGAAGGGGAGGAAAGCTTATGTAGAAGACAAGGACGCGACTAACACCCTCGGCTTCTGTAACCCATGACATCACTTATCCCCTCTATCCCGCTGCTTACCCGCCCAACACGGCAGGTCGCTCCCACGCCCGCCAGCACCGTCTCTGCGCTCGACCGCCTGCGCTCGTCCTGCTCGCTCGTCCACCCGTCCTCCGCACCCCGCGCCCTGCCCGCCCCGCCCCACGCTCCCTCGCCCCGTGCATCCCCGCGTGCTCGCCTCGCCCGAGTCGTGCCCGCCGCTCCACCGCCAATCCTGGATTCCCTCAAGCGTCTCGCTGCCCTGCCCTCGCCTGCCCTCTCTCCCGTCCATCTCGGTGCGCATCTCTGCCCCTTCATCTCCCACTCACCTCACCTCCCCCACGCTCACAGCCCTTGTCCCCCTCCTCTTCATCCTCGCCCGCCTCCTCTATCCCCAAGCGAAGCGCGTCTTCGGATCAAGACGCACAAAACACCGGCACATGAGCATCCATGTCAAATGGGGTCGCGAGAGGTCCGTCTTCCCCCCTTCTGTCCACCGCCCTCCAGCACACACTGACGTACCCCGCTGCGCCTCCTCGATGCCCTCCCCTCGACACTCTCGCGCGCAGGCTGCACTTTGCGCTCCCGCCGCCCAGCTCGAAGCTCGGCCAGCTTCGGCACGAGATTGCGGAGTATACCCAGCTCCCCGAACACTCCTTTAAGCTCGTCCACGCCGGCGCGGTCATGAAAGACAACAACGCACCAGGTATGTCTCCGCCTGCCACCCCATCCTGCCCGACCCATCGATCGTCTGTCTTCTGAGCCTTCGCACCCTGCCTTCCCTGCGCGTCTCCGCCTATCGGGCCCGCATCCGTGAGCACTTCGCCCACCGCATGTTGCGGGATCAAACCTGTGCCGTCACCACCGCACCCTCGAACCCCTCATTTGCCCTCTTCTCCGCCCTGTGACCTGTCCCAGCACTGACGTCATCCCAGTCTCTGCCTATGGCCTCAAGGCCGGCAGCACCATCGCCCTCATCGGTGGCGGCGACCCCCTCCCCCCCAAGCCGTCCTCCGCACACTCCCCAAAGCCCCCCCGCACCGAGCAGGCCACCATCTCCCAGATCCGCTCTGAGCTCGACAAAGTCCGCGACACCCTGCGCCCCGACGTCGACTCCTTCCTCGTCACCCTCGCCCCGGCCGCCGTCGCCGCACACGTCGGCCCCGCCCCTCCCTCCAGTGCGCCCCCGCCCAAGCCTGCGTCCGCCGCGAGCTCGGGTGCGCGCTCTCCCGCCGATATGGCGCAGGAGCATGCCCGCCTCGGCGAGCTGCTCCTGCAGAGCCTTCTGCGTCTCGACGCGATCACCGCAGATGGCGAGTGGGAGGACGCCAGACGGGAACGCAAGGGCGCGGTCAAGGAGGTGCAGGCCCTTTTGGATAAGTTAGACGGCGGATGGCGCGCTCGCGCAAAGGCTTAGCCAACCGTGCATATCTAGAGATCGCTCAGTGTAACATGTTCCCGTGCCTGTCGCGTAGACAGCGTTGCTTGCCCCGGTAACTATGTTCACGACACACTTGCATCTACGCTGTGTATACATAATTGCATGCTTCAGACGGTAACACTTGAGTCTTGTTACAAGACCGTCAGAGAGTCGCTTCGAATTCAGCAGTGAGGATATATCCTGGATACATAATTGGCCGCCCAATGAGCTCTATTCGAGATATGCCAGACGATATTCGTGCCTACAGCTTAGAATTCTGCTTTCTTTATCAGTGTAACCGCTTGCAAAGTTTGGATGGCCCGCTACCCCGTAGGGTGGGTGGTGGACAGCCTATAGATGCTCACAATTGACTGCTAACAGGAATAAGTTCATAGGTATTGCGGTGAGTGAGAAGAATTCGGTTTCAGACTACCTGTGTGTAAAAGTAACGGGGTGGGTTGCCTTACTGGGCTCCTATCCCTGTAGTACTCTGGACCGGGCGGCGTACTCATAGCGATGGTGGAGGGTAGTAACATCAGCAAAACATGTGCTGCAATCGATACATAAGCAATGCCTCATGAATTTTAGATACACTTATGTAGCGGGATAATGAATGCATACCTTTGCCTCGCTGCACCATTGATTGCATAAGCAACATATATATTCCCAGTATTCCACGCTAATACTTTCTAATGGGATTACATTTAATCATATTTCTGTGTCAATCTCGGACACTTGACGGATTTTAAAGACTCGCACCACATCAGCAAAGTGCATAACCGTGCTGTAGATATCCACATACCTCGGTAGTACCCATAGCATGCTGTAGGCATAGTAGCCTGCCACTGACTTCTGCATGCAGGCCATGGACTCTACTAGGACCCGGTGTCACACTGTGTTGGAATGTCCGTAGCATGCTAACAGATGGTGGGTGCGGCTCTTCAGAGCTCTGCAGACCGCTTGAAGGGTGTATACAGTGCTCTGCCATACACTACAGAGCCGGAGTTTAATATTTATAATACAGCCACAATTCCAGTTCAAGTGAGCTCCTCTCAGATGCAGTGGGCATAACAAAGGAGTAACGAGCAAAATGTGTTAATTTATCAAACACTGCTTGTGGCAGCAGGAAACCGTCCTACTATACATGCTGAAGTACAGTCAGTATACCATAAGTCTAAATTTATGGTCAGTTCCGAAGTGTTAGAGGGGGAGAGATCTGAATAGATGTGTTGTGATTAATGGAGTGAGTAGCCCAGCAGAAACATAGACAACCACTCTCCAGTGTAAAATTCGAGTACATACCTTTTGGGTGAGCATCCTGTAATAAGTAATATTCACTCGTACACCTAGAGTCGGCCTCTGAGTCACCATTTCATACCATAGCATGCACAAACTCTGAAGGTGAGTGCTGAGGATAAGTAGTAGTGAGCATGATAATAAGTGGTTGTATGCACGCATATAGTCGAATATTATACCTGTGAAGCTATAAGAGCCATACATGCTGTGTATCAGTGTTGTTAGACACTGTGGAGGTTGGAACTTGGCGGCTGAGATCTTAGTGCATACAGCATAAGGGTCGGGGGGAGGAACTTGGAAGGTGGTGATCTGGTAAGAAGAGACATTGCTGCTGCTTTTCAGGGTGAAGGGTTTTATAAGGGCAAACGTGAAGGAACGGCATCAGCATTAGACATCTGTGGATCAATCGAGGAGTAGTCCGAGTTGAGTCGAGTGAGCAAGTGGGTGGATCAAGGAGTAGTCCGAGTTGAGTTGAGTGAGCGAGTGAGTGAATACTGGCAGTGTCCTATGGGCATCTATTCTCATGACTTTGGTGCAGCTTTGGCACAAAGTTTATCTAACTGACCTATTAACTGTATATTTCTATAAAGCTCTGCAGTACACTGGTGGAATCTGGCAATATATAACAGGCATATGCATAAATTTTGTGGCATGCTACAATCCGCGACTAAGGCTTTTTCTGTCAGACTGGTCCCCGCAGATCTCTATAGGCCTCTGCCTGCCACCCATCTAGTATGTCGGAGCTCCTGCCAGCATCTACAGACCCCGTGGCACCCTACAGCGCCATGCATTAAGCTTGCACTTTTTCTGATGCAGGCCTGGCTATGACATTATTCTTTAACCTAAGCCACTTTTCCAAACTCCTCTAGTTGTCACCTTTCTGCGCAACACTTCCTATAAGACTGTCCCAATCTTTGCACTTTCATTCACATCTTCAGCCTTTTCCCCCTATCCCCTTGCCACCCTTCAAACACCCTCTGCCTGTCAGTATACCCAGGTAGGTGAGTATCTTCCTATGGTTGTGCCACTACATTAAATGCAATAGCTGCAGCTTCAAACTCTTGTCCCTCTAGTGTGTGATATAGTGTTGTATTTGGCTTGTGATAACCATTGAGCTTGCACTTTGGTCCTGTATACCCAGCATATACTTACTATTTAGTATGATCCCATGCAATGCCTATAATAGTGGTAGTGCACTGACCTATTAGACCTTGCCTGCCCTATATGCATGCCTTATGCATTTACTTCCAACCCCCACCTCTAGGCACTCGTTAATACACTGCACAAATGCACTGTTCACCTTCTGCTCTTATCTTGCACACCTGCTTAACTTGCTCAACTCTTGTGCACTCACCAAATTCCCATTGCTTGCACACCAAATCTCACATATAGATCAAGTAGATAGTAGACAAGATAAGTATCTCTAACACAGATAAGCTCATTGCACTGATAACAACTGCCACTGGGCATTGAGTATCCATCACCACTGCCTTGTCTCCTATCACCACCACCGGCAACACCCCTGCCTCTGCTGCTGTCCCCCATCCCATGATGTCAAAGGGTGTTTCGACACCATCAGAAACAGCGCTGATGTGTGGCATTGTTGGATGAATATCTGGGAATCAATTGATTAATAAAAATGGTGAGGGGTTTAATGTGATAGATGATTCCGGATTCTGCCGCAAAGCGTGTGGGGTTTCTTCTTTTCCAACAGAGGCCTCGCCGAGTTCGTGACTAAGCCGGGCTGGCTGTGATCCTGTATGACAGTCCGCGATGTGTGGTATGGTGTGATATAGAAACTATAACGGTGTCTCTGTGTGTCGTAGGTGTGTGCGAGGGTGTCCTGATTCTGCGAGTGGTCGTGGCCGTGCGATATCTTGCATGTGTCTTCTGTGTTCTGGGTTGTCTGAGTCTCTATGTCTCCTGAGGTTAGTGGTTGTTGTAAGGCTCCGGTGAACCCCAACCAATCTAACAAATCCGTGTTCTGTCGTGCAATGTCGTATGCTAGTAGTTGTCGTAAGATTCACGGCAAATCCCAATTAATCTAGCTCAATCTGTGGGCTACTAAGGGTAATGACTGTGGGTAGTTGGCTGATGTGACTGCTAAGCTGAGTGTGCTACTGGTGCTACTGCTTATGCCACTGCAAGCTGGCTTGCATGGCAGGCAAGAGGAAATAGCTGAGAAAATGTGTGTTATTCCCTCCCTGCCTTGCTCACCCCAGTATTTATACCTGAGGACAAGGGGCATGGGAGCTGATTGGTAATACATATGTAAGCAGAATCTGCACTGATGAATCCATGTCCAGCACTTTCTCCATCATTCTAGCTCTTTCCTGCTCCTTCTAGAATATTCCAGAATATTCTGTATTCTTACACGGACTTCCATAGATCCTTCCAGACAGTTCTTGGTATGTTGAGAAGCTTCTGGCACCTTCTCTTGGAATGTTCTTCCATGTTCTGGCTTATTCTCTCTGGTTCCAGTCTGTTCTTGTGGTTACTCCTTCATTCTTGTTTGTTCTGTGTTCATGCTAGAGTTTTCTGGATGGTTCTGGGATGTTCTCTGACTGCTCCAGGCATTTCCGGAATGTTCCGTGCTGTTCTGGTGGGTTCCGTACTGTTCCACAACATTCTGTACTATTCCACTAGGTTCCATAGTGTTTTGCTATTCTCTGGTGGTTGCTAGAACCTTCTGGTGCATGCTTGGGATAATGGTATGTCTATATTCATGACCCTTGGTTCACACACTGTCTGTACCACTAGCCAACAGGCTC
Source organism: Lenzites betulinus (assembly GCA_022264855.1). Taxonomy (NCBI): domain Eukaryota; kingdom Fungi; phylum Basidiomycota; class Agaricomycetes; order Polyporales; family Polyporaceae; genus Lenzites; species Lenzites betulinus. The sequence continues at coordinate 187,069 of JABYQU010000009.1, read as the reverse complement.
AAGTACCAAACTGGTTTGGTGCATGACAGCGTGTGTGCACTCTCCCGCCCCAATGTCTCCCAATATAGTAAGTATCCCTCTAGGTACCAGGGTACCCTCCCCCCTCAGCCCATCCCCCCTCCCCCTGCACCTATTAACTTCATTCTGCTTACTAGTTGTACTCTATATGTAGGACTACATTTGTGTGTATTGGTATAGATCTAGGACTAATACAAGTATTTGAATAGATGATATACTGGGATCTTGCTTTACATAGTATATAGTAAGCTCTATAGTATTTGTATAGTACCTTGTAAAACATATATCCCCATATACTACTATACAGTCCCATTGAAACAAGCTACTTTGTGCCTGGATTAAAACAGTATAAGTGTTACATCCCATGCTCTAACTCCAAAGTCAGAACCCTGTCTCTGATCTCTATATCCGAACTCTGACCTCTGTATCCCAAATCCCAACTCTGAATCCCATATGTCCAATTTTGTCATAGCACACCATTCCATGTTTCACCTGTATATACAATAACAACTTATTGTTCTTGTCTCAGACTTTGGAACTCTGTATGTACTCCAGATTCCAAAACCTCTGAACCCAAACTCCAAAGTCCACCTGGACTTTATACTTCTCTCTAGCTTCTTTTCTCTGTGCATACTTCTTCTCCCCACTTCTCCCCCCGACTTCTACCCGGACTTCATATCCACCTCTAAATTCTACCTAGTCCGAAATAGAGGACCTCTGGCAAGTTTGCTCAGTGTGTTGCTAATAGCCTCACAGTGTCCTCAGCCTGTGTGCTGCTAAGTCCAGCTCGGAACTCTATCCCAGACCTTGAACTTCCATTCTGGACTTTGGACTTCACCCCTGGACTTCGGACACCATACTCTGAGCACACCGGACTTCTGTCCTCTGGGCAGCACAGTCCTAACATCGGGAAGAAAAGTGGGGAGAAGAAGTGCACACAGAGAAAAGAAGCTAGAGGGAAGTACAAAGTCCGAATGGACTTCAGAGTTTGGGCTCAGAGGTTAGAGATTGGAGGTTGGAGGTTGGAGGTTGGATAAGAGGTAGGGAAACAAGAAAGTTCAGATTACAACGGGATATCTGAACTGAGTAGCTAGGACATTCCAGGGTATGTATCTATAAGTACAGAACCTATTGTCTAGCAATAACAATAAAGAGAAATAGATGTGAAATTCAGAACTTGAAGTATATATGTATGAAATTCCAAAGTCTAAGACAAAAACAATAAATGTTATTGTATTTACTGATGAAACATAGGATAACATGATATGGTGATTTTAAATTGGACATATAGAGTTTGGAGTTGGGATTTGGAGTTCAGGAATTGAGAACAGAGTTTGTACTTTAGGGTCAAAGCATGGGATGTAACAACATGCCCGAAATATAGCAACCTTTGACACTATGTTCTTTGGCCATGCCCTCATCAAAAACATGCCAAGGATGCCACTCAAATTAATATGATAGTCTCTACAGAAACATGGCACAAACACCAGTGCAATATGCTATATGTTTATCCAGTATATTTGGAGATTAGAACATGTTATGACTTCTCAATTTCCCACCATGTTCTTGCTATGGTTTTAATGAAACAAATGGGGTATTCCCCCTAGTGTGATGTACAGTGGCACTCAAAAGTTTTGTATGCGAGCATTATCAATATGGTAGTGCTAGAGGTTCCACATACTCTCCTTATTATGCTTCAATAATTATATCACATGTTATATAATTATGCTGTAAGAGATTAAAGAGTCAGTAAGGTAGGCCCAGCAAAGACTTGACTACATTATAATAGGCATGTAAAATAGTAACCATACACATGCTCACAGGCTTATTGAGGTGCCGAAACATGTATTATCAACATGAGAGCATTAAAGAGCTATACTGTATATTGAGAAGTGCTATAAAATATTAGAATATATAGTAGAAATGATGGTAGATATATGTGAGAGACAGGAGTTATAAGCTTTCAAATTAAGCAATTAGAGAGGGGAAGTATTATTGGAGGCCTTAGTGAGCTTAGGGTGTGTGTCATTAAACTAGGAAAGAATGTTGTGATGGAGAGTCCTATGGCTAGAATAACTCTTTGGCCTAGACAGCTTGAGTGCCAGTGAGACTATTGCAATAAGCATCTATGAAGTGAAGCATGCAGTTGCAATATCTGGGAGTTTCTGCACTGTACTAACCCACATTCTCCCTGTCTAAGCCTGGTTTATGTGTGACATTCCTACTGGCACTTCCCAAAGCTATAGGTGTATCCCAAATACCCTGCTTTAGCACACACCACTAAGAACTTTAAGTGACTAGACTAAGCTTAAAATTAATACATGCATTTACTAGATGACTATGCCCTTATTGCACATTTATTAAAGCTTGACAACTGACTCTAACTAACATGGAAAAATTGATACACTTTTGTTTAAGCTTGATAATAGCAGGGGTGGATCCATAAGACTGACAAACCATATATTGTGCACAACCTCATAGATAAGCTTTTACATGATAGGTATTGGGTTTATATTCAACTTTTTATAGTAAGCCCTTTGTAATAAATTTTGCATCAATGGTATAACTAAGTCTGTGCTGGGCCTACCTTAGCACATTTTGACAAATTTGGGCAAGTAGAAATTATGTTTTGAGTCCAACATTGGGCCAACAAGAGAAGGCAGAGATAGAGGACTAACCCTAACCTGTGAGCAGGATTCTCTAACACTACCATAAGAGTTATAGGGAGATCACATCCTGCATTCTAAATGCCATTAAGTGAAGTAGTAGCAATATGATCACTAACTTTATATGTATTGGGCCATGTATTTGTTAAAAATAAGCTTTGGCCTGGCACTAATCTAGATCACCACTGATGACATTGTATATTATGGTTAGTAGGTTTTAGCACATATGAGAAAGTTATCAAGAATATACAATAAGCACTTAATAGAAAAATGGGCATCACTTATAGTTTTGTAGTGTGGAACTTAGGTGACTATCAAGCTTATAAATTCAATATATAATCTATAAGAATGAAAATGTTCTATGATATAGGTGTTTGCAATGTCTAGGTCAGATATCTTGTTATAATCCAAACCATCCCTTATTTCTCTACTTTTTGTCTAATTTCCAACCTCTGACCTCTAATCTCCAACCCCAAACTCTGAAGTCCATCTGGACTTTATACTTATCTCTTGCTTCTTTTCTTTGCATACTTCTTCCCTCTGTTTCCTCTAACCTCTACCCAGACTTCTGTCCATCTCCACACTCTGCTAGTCCAAAATATAGAGGTTTTTGTAAGTTTACTCAGTATGTTGCTAATAGCCTCACAGTACCCACAGCCTATGCATTGCTAAGTCCAGCTCAGACTTAGAACCCTAGACCTCAGACTCTGGACTTCATGCATGCTGGACTTCTGGCCCTAAGTGGCATAGTTATAACAATCTGCACCTTGTTATTGTTCAAATTGCTTACATCTGCATGCATAGTCTTGCAAGATGTTTTTGTGCATTATCATCATAGTCTCTCCCCTTTGAAATTAAGGCTAAGTAGAGGTCAAAGCATTGCACCAAGCCTGCCAGACATTATATAAGCATAAGAGGAGAAGGTTATCCAAAAATATAGTGTACAGCACATGGTGCTTGCATATATCATTATTAATAATTGTCACATGTGGTTGAAAGGTTTCCCCAGCTTCATTTGTTCCCATAATGGAAACTCAGTGCCTAAGTAAGTCCTTCAGAAGATCATGTGTGTAGTCAGCATAAGTTTCTCACTCTAAGGTAGACTCCCTCAGCAAGAACAGAATATATGCCAGTAGAATACCCCAATAGTTTTTATCAGAGGCCATCAGAATCCAGACTTTAGCACAAGACAAGCACAAGCAAAAAGTAAAGTCTGCTAAGACAACCCATTTGTGGGCATAGCACCAGGCACCAGATTGTTGCTCTGGAGTGGCCAATTCAAAAACAAAGTGCTATTCTTCACTCTCTCTAGAAGTAACTAAGCTAGTCACAGAGTTCATATTGGGGAGGAATATAACATATCTTTCAGCCAGCTTGCATCTCTCTGTGGTGCCCAAAGAGGGAATGATATAAGGTCTCTTGGCTGGTGTATGGCTCCCCTTAGACAACCAGGGTCATTTGCTCTTATCAGCCACTATGCTTTTGGCCTGCTCATTCTTGTTCTTGTCCTTGCTCTTGCTCTTAGTCAAGGTCTTGGTCATTTTCTCTGGCTCCTTGCCTTGGTTATTGCCCTTGCTCTTCTGCTTTTTGTTTTCTTCCTCATCCTCATCCTCCTACTGTGGTTCCTTGTTCTTATTTTTGTCATCTTTGCCCTCATGCTCCACTTTGCCTTCTTTGCCCTCATGCTTGCCCTTACAATTGTTTTCTTCCATAGTGTTCAGATTGCCAATTCAGAAAGGGGGTGTTAGTTTACAAAGTGCAGTCAAGTTTACTACTTGCCTTTCCAGTATGGAGGGTATAGAGGAAGCACTGCCTTGCCCAACAAGCACTGAAACTGCACAGGAGGAGTCTCTGCCACATGATATTGAGTTTTGTTAGGCTTGTGCTGGCAAAGCAAAAGCTGTAACATAGTAGGGAGTAATGGGAGGGTTGGAAAGGCAGTCATCCAGGACTAAGTTTGAATATGAAGGGCTTATTGCCATCTTTGTGTAAACCCCATTTCAGGGTTACAGCACTGTGCTAGCCTATTTGCCCTCTCATTGGTCCATTCTATACTTCATCCATGTTTGGTCCTTCTCCTCACCTCCTTCACAATCCCCCCCCTTCACAATCCCAATGCCACATCACCCCTTCACAATATGAGTATTCTATTTCACCATACAAACATTGTGCTCTGTTTGTTCTGCCTTATTACTATATATTCCAGATTCCCACATCTTTGCTGTCTAGCTTACTCTAAGACAATGAAGGTTAGCGCTTATTGTGTCCCACTTGTACTGCCCCCCAGCTTACTCTGAGACAACAAAGCCTAGTCCTGTTTTGTCCCATGTCTGACTTTAGTGAAGCCACATACCAATGCAGCTTACACTTGGGCAGTATAAACAAGGTCATGTAGGCAAGCTAAGTCTCTCATCTTCAGCTACACTAGCTTTACCAGAATTATTGCTTGCCAGGTGGGAGAAAGGCACTGCTCTGGATGCATCTTGACATCAGCATAGTCAAGTAGTTTATAAGAGTGGCCTTTATTTGCAAACACTGCATAGAGTCAGTGTGTAAGATATAGGGTGCAATACATGTACATACTTTATGTGACAGTGAAGTATGCATAAATAATATCTGCCACTTGTAGGCAATTGCATTTGTCATCCCAGTTTGGCATAAGCAGGTGCCCTTTTACATTGCACTTAAGCCTGATGTTGTGCAGCTGGGGTTTTAGTACTGAGGTGGGGAGGGAAGTTAATATACATATGAAGATGAGGCCTATGACACTTACATAGTGCACTGTCAGAGAAGTGATTCCAATGGTCTTGTTTGCTTGTTGATACACCACTCTTGAACTCCTATGTCACCAAAAGTAAACCTATATAAAGACATAATCAGCAGACATAGCAATATACAATGTGCACTGCCCGCTTAGAATTTTGGATCTTGCAGTCCCTGTTGTCATGGAGCTAGACTTAACACAATAGGAAACTGCCTACACTCTAAAGGACTAAAGCAATCTGACTTGAGGGTGGTGGACACAAAGTCTCACAATGCCAGACTTAGACTTTTATGACAAATCTAGCCCAAAGACCAAGATTAATATTTATGATCGTAAGGGAGTGCAATGTCAGCTTATCTAGCCCAAAGACCAAGAGGTCAAGATAGGGGCTAGGGTCACCACATAGGGGTCTAATATACTACTGGGGAGACACCAAACATGTACAAATGTGAGGGTGGTCTTTGTGCATACAAGCTCAGTCTGTAGGTAGGGGTCAGATGACTAGTTGCATGATGGCCCTCTATTGTAGAATGCCTGTACTGAGTCCAGAATAATAAGGAAAAACAGAGAAAACATATAGGGGCCTGGTTGTCTCCACAACACCTGTTATGTATGCCATACTTGATATAGAACATGGCCATCCCAATGGTTTTCATACTGAAACCAATAAGCCCTTGAAGTGTATTTCCGATAAGGTCTCAGATGCCTTCTTAATTTCTAAGATAACAGTAAACATGTTATAGAACAGAAATTGTGAGACACACTTATACAAAGCACTGATCTGGGTCAGTGTAAGAAATGATGGGGTGGGGGCCTTACTGGGCTCCTATCCCTGGAGTACTCTGGTCTGGGCTTGTATTTGGGCTCGGCGTACTTGTAGGGATGGTGGAGGGTGGTAAGGACTTGCCCTCCACCAGGCACCCGAGTTCCGAATACTCGGGACACCGTACACAGTGTTATTACATACATGCGGCTATCCGCGCGCTAATATGCGCATGTGTACATATTGTCTGATACCGTATATATTAGTTGTGCATTTTGCACAACTAATAGACCATGTAGGAGCGCATAGTACGCGCTCCTTACAGTCAGACTCCTTTGACTCCTTTTCTTTATTAGCTTGATGACACCACTTTTATTGCTCCTCTTGTGACAATCAAGTGAATATAACAGCTATGAGTTTTGGCCTGTCACCTGTGAGGCCATCACCAAGCTCTGCCTGCACTATATTGTGGTGTTCCTTAGCCCATAGTGCAGACATGGAACCAGCATATACTTGCATTGTACCTAGTAGTGAGGGCTTTTTTGCAGATTTTCTTGTCAGCTTTATTGAGAAATCTGGCAAGTGGTTCTTGTGTTTATTGAACTAGTTCAGGACATCCTGAAACGTGGTGGTTAGACTCTGGCATTGAGCATCATGGTGATTAATATATCTTTTGCACATTTTTGGTACTGTATTAAGGAGATTTGTATGACTTGGCCACATGTTTGCTAATGGTTTTGGCAAATTAACCCCACTGTATGAAAGGTGTTGCCAGGAATTCCTCTAGGCAAGAGCCAAGATATGTATAAGCTGTGGCATAACAAGACTATTATGCTCTGTGTGCACTGTAGCTTTGAACTCTGGGTTTTCTGTGCTCCAGACTTTGTACTCTGAATTCCTGTACTTCTAGACCTCCAAACTTTGACTTTCCCATGCTCCAAAACTCTAAAATTCCGGAATTTCATATGTATATTCTCTTATAATTGTATCATTTTTGCTTTGCTTAGTTTCTAGATAATTGTGTGCATCTGAGCGATTCTTGTGGCCCGAACAAGGTTGTTAATGTCACCCACAAGTGAATGCTGATACAACTTGAACCATGGAAGAATGCCATGTTGTTCACAGATCACTCCCAATCTTAGAGACCTGCAGCAGAAATCTGGGGCTATTGGATCCCAGACCCTGCTCTCTTGCTCAGCTATTTGTCCCCTGAGCACATATACTGGTATTTTTCCACCTGGCTCCATGTGCAACCCACATGACTGTACCTCTCAAGCAATGGACTTGCTCAAGAGGGCCGCTGCCGGCAGATATGATTGATAAGGGCTGGTGCTGCATACTATGCATATATACTCTGATACTGATTGTACTGTATTATCTATACTGGCATATCATCCTTGTTATTACCCATCCCTTATTATAGTGCTGTCCTTATGATTACCTCACTAGTTAGCCTCAGTGTTTACTGACTCTTGAATTTAAACAGTCCAGGGAGGAGGATCTTCAATTAAATATTCTACCAGTTATATAAATGTTTTATAGTATTTTAGCATAACAAAGCCTTTGAACCTATCTGAGTACATTACCAAAATGTGAAGCTGCAGTACTATATCTGTGCATATCACAGTATCATTGTGTATTGATTAGAAACTATCATTTGATATTAAAATAGGAGAAATGGTGAGCAATAGTGATTTTAATGACACATCACATCTGCATTTGTACTACCCTAGCATTAATACAGACATTTAAGCATGTTTTGGCTCTATGAATGACCAAAAGGTCAAGCAGTATAACCAATGCTTGCTCTGCTTATTATGCAATTTCTGCCTCCAAACAAATACTAATACTAGTTTCATCAGGAAGAGCTAGTCAATCTGATCCTAACAGCATATAATACCTGGGTAGTTGGTAAGAAAAATATGTCACAAGGTCAGTAGCCAGTGGCTAGTGGTGACATAGGTCACTTTAGGTGACTCTGTCACTTATGAGTACTAATACAGCCATTTGATGATGACCTAGACTGTAGCTTCCTGTTGATATCACAATCATCCAATTCGGTCAAGATTTGGGCAAAATAGAGTCTGCACTAGATCTGGTGCAAATAGTAACATACTGATAGGCATGCCAATGCGAACCAGTGTTGGCGTGCCAATCTGTATGTACATGTTTGTTCTGAGATAAGATCTAGCCCAAATACAGACATGTATCCCATGTGTATGAGCCATTTGTTGCACAATGTATGGACTACTATATACCATTAGAAAGCTATGGCTGACGGGAATGCAATGGCAGTGGTTTTGTAGTGAAAGAAGCAAATTTCATGTCATAAATAGCAAATTATAGTAGCTAGTACATTAAAAAAGCGGTAAAACTGTGTTTTCTTCCTTGAAAGCTTATCAATATATGATGTATCATATATGCACAGATTGTGCTCATTCATGCATACCTAATGGTACTATGTCCATAGTAATCGGACTATTATTGAGCTCAATATACCAGTTTTGCCATCTTTTTGAGCCCTGCTTATGGGCTCTGAGCTTAATTCTATCAAGTCCCTCAGGCACAGGTCATGCACACTGAGCTGGCAAGCATTACAGGCCCCCATGGGACTTGGAAATAATCACAGAATGGCCAAAAACACTGCTCAGCATTTTTCAGAGCAGGGCTTTGGCCATTTTGCACATAATATATATCACCAGGAAGCTGGAGCCCAGCTCTATTCAATGGTAGTGGTCAGAAAGGCATCTGATATACTCCCCTAAACACTGGCCATTCCATATGCATTTATTTGCCTTATAGACAGTGGTAAAATAGCCACATGCTAGTAGAGCCTGCTTGCTTGTTACACATCTCTTCTGATACTTTTACAGAGAGGTGTATGGCCTTCTATTACTTCTTCTTGTAGTTCTATTAACCATCAGCATGCATTTTCAAGCCACTACATTGGTAAAATAAGCTCTCTGAGTATGTGCTGTAAGTACACTAAAGTGGCTTATACATGGGTATTAATAAGTTGTAAAAGAATATAGCTAGCTGGTGTAGTGTAGAATAATCAATGTGCCTATGTGGCAGAGATGTAGCTGCCTAAGTGAAGCACTGTGTGAGCTAGGGTTAGACAAGCACCCACTAGGGGGGTTTAGCTTGGGACTACACTGAGGCTACAAAGTCACTAGCATAGCATGGCAGGGGAACTAAGCACTAACCCTAAAGTTTCTAATGAAATGATTTCTTTGTTCCTCATCAATTGTAAAGAAGCAGGCCCACCCATGTTGCAACACAATGGTGGCAAGACTTCCTCAATGAGGAGATGCCAGCAATATCAGAGAATGAAGCCTCTGCAGCAACTATGTAGCATGCCAAGTGTCTTCATGGTATTTGGAAATTTTTGGAGCTGTGCTCAATATCAATGACTATACCCCACACAACCCATATATGTGCATCAAGTGGTTTGAATACCATTTATCAGTGGTGGATACCAATCCATGTCCCTTTATCATTTGGGAAATGTATGAGCTTAGCTTTCACTACAAACCTTTTTGCCCTTGATTGTGTATTGGTCCTACTGTGCCTGGATATCAATGAGGCAGATTGCAAAGAGCTTCTGGACTGCATGTTTGTGCAATATAATCCTTATCAGCTGCACTCCCTCCCAAGCACACTGGTAGGTTTGGCTGCATTCATCTTACAAGCTTGTGTCTGCACTCCGGAAGCTATGTAGTGTGTGCTTATCTAATGGTTGCTCTTCCCTGTGAACATTTGTACAGCTGTGCCTCTCACTATGGCTGCCCACCCTGACATTATTAGGAACATAAAGCAGAACCTGGTGAACATTTACATCCACATATTCTTTGAGCACTCCAGCTGCACTCCTCTAGTCCCTCATGTGCTCTCTGCAGCAAATTTACAGTATTGTGTTGGTTGTAAGGTACACAAGTGTTGACAGTCAGCTTTCTGCTCATGAAGCTGAGGACAACAATGCCGACTGCTAGCACTATACTTTATTGCTTTCCTTATCCATAATCAGATACTGGTGTAATTAAACTGTTTGTCTCCAGAGTGTGATACAGCGGTAACAAGCTCGAGCTTAGTCACATGACTTGAAAGCCAGGAATTTTGCAAGCACACCAATGAGGGGAGCTTGAGCCTTGCATGAACAGCTTGTCTTTGGGGATTCACCATCTATCACTGTGTAACAGCTTACCCAACTGCTCTTCAAACAATGGTGAGCTACAATGTCTGTATGGGAAGAAACAATTGGCCAAAGTAAAATATTTCAACAAGTTATTAGCACAGCGAAATTACTTGTGGGAAGTGGTCCATTACTGGTAAATATGATTGCTGAAGGTGAGGATATTGTTAGAGGTTAAAAACATATTCTATGTCTTAGTGTATCACAACATCTCTTTTTGCCATTGTGAATGCTTATTTACCCATAGCAGAATTATAGTTTAGGAAAAGCTTATGATTTTGGTATATCCAGCAGTTGGAATTGCTTTTATCAGAATCGCCTATAATGTATTTGACTGGCGGGATTATTATTATTGTATACCATTTCATACACCCATATACAGCAGACAAACACACCATATACTAACAGGCCATGGGTTGTTACAGTCTGTGACCCCATGTTACTTATAGACAATAATCATAGCTACTGTGACCACAGTATGTATTCATTTCACCCCATGAAGATATCATCTGATAGCCCCCAATCATGGCTTTCTAATGGTACTTTTCTCAGACCTATAGGTAAAGCACCTACTGAGCTATGAGTGATATAAACTGGGGCCAAATAGGTACAAATATACATGTCGTGATTACACTGTTCAGTTTTATTGTGGCATGTATATTTGCATATGTTTATTCACATTAATACAATATAATGTCACTCTCTGCTCTGTTCCTTACACAATGTATGAGCTATTATATATCATCAAATAGGTACAGACCAGGGCTATCTGATGGCATATTTTTCACCCCAGGATGCAGTCCCTGTAAGGGTGGTATACTTAGGGTTAGGGTTCTGTGGTTGTGGCTGAAAAGCCCCCTTGGCCTGCATTCCTCAGTTATTTACCACACCATACCACAACTTCAAGGGTTCAGTTAGGTGTAGACTAGAATGAAATACACCTACCAATATTATAAGAAAGGCTAAAAACCCCCTATTCATCATGTGGATAACATCATTTATAATTTCTATCTATAAGTGTCTATGTCTAGACTATCTATGTAATCTTATGTATAGGATGTACAGAAACCTATGCCAATGTGTTAGCTGGCTATGGTACTATATGTGTATATGCATATATTTCACATCATCCCCTCTAGCATACATGACTATAATACTTGCACTAGCTAGGCTTTTTTACACAAGTACAGTGTATCTAATAAGGGACCTAAGCCACTGGGCATTGGTTCAAATATTCCGGCCGAATATATGGCGAATAGTAGAAATAGGCTTTACATTTTCCGTGGATTGTCGCCTCGCATATATCATGAATATGTAAATCCCTTTCCAAATATTTGATATATATTCTGGAGATGTTCCACTGGCGCCTGAGGTAGGAGCAGCGATATCGACCCCGGGCGCCCTCCTGATTGGTTTATACTGCAGGCTCTTTCTTTTGTGGGCTCGCACGAGCTTCGACAATAGATGGGCCATAAAACATGTATAGGGGTGCTATATAGTAGTACACATGTCCTACAACTACGGGGCAGCAGTAGAGGCAAGAAATAGGGTATAAATGAACTAGGAAGGTGCACAAGTCAGAAGAATGCATATATGCGGATAATATGTACTAACACCTACCTTGGGCATCGGGCCATAACACCCACCAGTAAGATTTGCATTTTGCAGCCTGCTTGAATCAGCCTTCATAGCAAATTAGCAGATAGTCAGCATGTTAGTATGTTAGCGTGTCAATTGCAGTCAGTACGGCGTTAGTATATGAGTACTTGGGATATTAGTACAGCCAGATGTTAGTTTGAATAGAGGTGTTAGTACTGGAGATTGTGCAAAGAGACAATGAGCAGTATAAGTGACCTGGGCCAGGAGCGCTGCAGGGGAGATGATGGTGGTCAAGGGACAAGATGTTGCCGACAAAGTTCGATGTCGAGATGTCGTTGAAGGCCGGGTTTTCGCGAAGTTCAAAGTCGTGCAGTTGCGTCATCGACACTGTTTACCCTTTCGGGCGGAAAACAAGTATTCAGGCAAATATACATGGCCAAACTGAATGACCAACTATATAAAGAATATATAGATACTATTTGAACTAGGCTTCATATATTTGGGGTGAATATCTTAATGTGATCTCTGGTGAGCTGTTATTACTTATAATATTATTATATAAGTAGAGTCTACTGAACACTATACCAATGCTTTGGCATATGACACCATAGTTGTGCTTATTGTAAGCACTGTATATTATTAAACATATACTATAGTCACAATAACAATCCACCCCACTAAAACACATTGCCCATACTGACGGACCACAAAGTTCTATAAGCCAGTCACAGTTATGTATGTAAGCTAGGGTTAGACAGGCGCCCACTGACAGAGGTTAGAAATTCCCAATAATTCAAACTCTCCTGTATCTCATTGCTGAACTGACCAACTCAGTAACTCCTGAACATCATTACCTTATAGGATTACCTGTCTATTGTGTGGTATCTTCCCTTAACTCAATTATTAGCATGGCCGTAGGATAACATTGGAATGATCAGCCCCAGCGAGAATAGCACGTTTCCGTACATTTCTGTATATATCCAGAAAGAACCAGCCAAATCAGATATGCAGAGAAATGTGTAGAACTCAAAATGTCCCATAGATCAATAGGAGAAATATCCGCAATGTTCCCTCAATATCTATGTGGATCTCGGTGTATAGGCTACACGAGGATCTATTCAGATACATAGGGATATGCAACACATTCCCAAGCTACTGGTATGCAACCCGGGACAACCCGAGTGCAACCCCGACATACTCCGTCTGCCCCAATACCTCTCACCGTAATCGCTGGGGCTGTCCCGGTTGGCGTAGCTTGACTCGTACACCGGCAGACGGACGGGCAAGGGAACAAAGTGGGAGTCTAGACAGCCTGGCACAATGAAGATTGATGGCATGCAGGGTGGAGATTGGACAGGCAAGGCGAGTATGACGAGGCAAAGGCGCGAGAATGCCAGCGGCGGCGAAGCGAGCAAGAAGGGCAACAGAGTGTATGAATGAGCCAGTCAGACGGGCAGAAGAGCATGCGAGCAGGGGAATGAGATGGGCAGAGAGTGTGCGAGTACAGTAGCGACTCGGAAACAGGCAGGAGAGCATGCGAGCGCGACGAGACGGGCAGGAGAGTGTGCGAGCGCGACAAGACGGGCAGGAGAGCGTGCAAACGCGACAAGACGGGCAGGAGAGCGTGCAAGTGGACAGCAAGAGGGGGGAGTGGGGCGGCAGCAGGTAGAAGAGGCGAGCGATGAGTTAGACTATAAGCACTATCAGTGGGTGAGACGCTGCGGGCATGAGAGTATATACACATACAACACTTATACTGCAGCTTTGTCAATCATCTTTGCAAGGGGTACTGTCACGGCGTCGGTTTTTGCCTTGACGCCGCCGTTTGCGGCATACATCTGTTTACGCAACAGATAGAAGTATATCAGAAGTCAACCAATTACGGAGGTATTACAATGAAGGCACGTACCTGACGTTGGTAAGGTGTGGTGCGCTTGTACCACAAATTGTATTCCTCGCAGGTCCCCTCGGGATTGTTGTGGGCCCATATATGTGCACATACATCTCTATACTTATTCCATTAGCATCGCGCCGCCACAATGAGGGTGTCACTTACTTTGGCTTGGCATGCTCCTTGTCATCTGGTGGCGGCCAACAGGTGACCTTACGCGGTTGTGGGCGGGCCTTTGCTTTCTTGCTATGTAAGTCCAGCGCCGTGACTGGAGTGCTAACAGCAGCTACAGCACTGTCGACTGTCGGTGGGACTATCGAAGATGATGACTCTGCTGCGGGAGGATCCAGTGGGAGGGAAATTATCGACTCTGCAGTAGGCGGAGTCGATCTGTTGGGCGTCGACTCTGCCGCCGTGGCCCAAGTCATGTTCTCCCCATGTCCCCAATTCAAGTTGCGTGAGTCACAATACGACGTATAACTCTGCTGACTCATACGTACAATGGGCTGCGAAACATAATCTATAGGCAGTGCATTTATGAGCTTCAGCCGCGTGTGCCCGTATAGTGTGCAAGACAACGCACCTTATTTGTAGCTTTCAAAGGCTCGGGGGCATTTACAGACTCTTGGATTGTGGCGTTATCGGTGCCATGTTGTGGAGGAATGTGTGAGATGGCCGCATGCACACTGGATGGTGGAGAGGGAAGATGGGGCGGTGGCACAGTGATTTCGAGCGACGTGTCCGAGTCGGTTTCAGTGCGTTGGCGCTTGTGCACTGGTTCCTCGCCCGATAGGCTTGTGGATCGCCAGATGGTTCGGGACGGTCCAGCTGCGCCAGATGCTGAGGCGAGTCCATCGGGGGCCAGCAATGCATGAGACAGCATGGCGTCGGGCACTGGCAATACACGAAAGGGGGCACTGGCAAGAACCGCACCCACCATTGTGGCTCCGTCTGATTCTTGCTGGAAATCACGGTCTTCGTCGTCCATGACAGCTACGTGCATTCATCAGCCCTGCGATCAACCAACAAGGCTTATGTATTACATACCTGTCGACCTCTCCTTCCCCTTTCTGGCCTTTCTCTTAGCCGCCTTAGCCACCGCCGCAGAACGCTCGAGTCTTGCTTCGTATTTTTTAATCCATTGCGAGTAGTTTGCGAGTATTGCAACACGGTCAGCTTTCCAGTTACCTTCACAGAGCTGTAGCTTGAAGCACTGTGTCCTCATCCAGTGATGATACTCGACCATCGTGTGAGCGTCGATCCCACGCTGCCAGGTCTTCGGCGCGCACTTTTTGCCGTGGAGGTAGATACAAAACTCACGGAAGCGACGGCAGATAGTGTGCACACGCTGACCGTCAATTGTGTTCCCGTTGGCATCTGTGATGAACTTAAAAGCTACGTTTTCGTTCTCAGCCATACAGGTTGGCCCCTTGGCACCTTTTTTGTCTCCGGGGGCAGTTGATGTCTTAGTGGCCTCCCTCCACTCAGATCACTTCCAGTAAGGCACCTGCAAGATTCACAGTCACATCAACGTAGTCAATCTCAAGTACTACATTGCACGTACCTTGGGGAAGTCTTCACGAACGCGGAGCTTGTTAACAAGCCATCCATTCTGGTCAATCTCCGGTGTGAAAATATGCGAATACGCTTGGCCGCCCATATGCGCGGTTGGTGCCTGAGCTGTTGTAGGCATGGCCTGTTGCGCACTAGTATTGCTGAGTGAGTATGTGCACGATTAGGGCGAATTTGGTGTAAGTATATACCGCAGCATCCCCCTGAGATAGAATAACATCAGCACTGTGAGCGGGAGCGGAAGGGTAGTCATACTTACTCTAAATACGAAATATGGTCTTGAAGACTGCATAATTTGTCGTTCTGCATTGTGTGCGCTGTTGGTACAGAGAACAGTGATGCACAGTCATTCATTCCATATGGCGACTGCTTTGGTGTTAGATGCTAGCAAAGCCGGTGAGGTTGCTCATGGTGAAATATTCATACCAATAATCCAGCAGCGTGCGCATGAGCCCTCTGCACCCCCATGGGATAACTGCCAGTGCCAGGGAGCTCTGGGACGAAACTATGGGCCTGATTGGGATGATTAAAGTTGGTACCTGGGTCTGGGAGTGAATGGAATCCAGGGATTTGGCCTGATAATCTTGGAGGCTGTAAATAGTTCGGTACGGCAGAAAAATCCGAGGGTCCCAAGGGAGATGCGGTGTTGGAGCGAGTAGAAGCATTAGACATAGTCTTTGAGGATGAAATAGGATGCAGCATAAGGTTGGGAGGCTCCATGAAAGGATGATGTTGATGTATGCATGCAAGGGCAAGAGGATGATGGGCGTTTTGGACAAACGGGATACTGCACTTGGGACGCGTGTCGCGTTGTGTCGCGTCTCACATTTATGTCACGTGACCGTAGCACGATGGGTTCTGGGACAGTAATACAAGTACATTCTGGTCCGGAACTTCTGTATCCTACATCATCAGCTTTGTATACTACATTGTTGTGTGCACTGAGACTATTTCCGAAACCAGATGAGTCATTACACTGCATACAATCAATTGTCATCATCTTGGAAGTTCTCCTCATGCCCTGCTAAGAAAGCGACATCAAGGCCCGGTTTCTCTACCACAAAATACCTGCCACCAAACACTGCCTGAGCATCCGGGGAGGCGGCTTCTGCTGGCGTAAGTGGAAGGGGAACCATCACGACCACAGAGGCAATCACCGTGACCTCGACAACGTGGCGTGCGTCCTCACCCGGATAGGTGCACGCAATGACTGTGTTCTCAGATTCAGCGAAGATTGTCGGGTCAGGCTCGGAAAAGGGCGCGATCATCGCCAGTGCATGCGTCATGCCTGCGATTTCCAGAACAAAGAAGAACTGGACCTCCGTGAACCGGCTAGGTCTCCCGATCAGCTACAGAACCTATTAGCATATGCGCCTCCGAGAGAGTCAAACTATGAGACACACCTTTACCATGTGAGCACGCCGGGGAAGGCGTCCACAGGTCTCCAAGAGGCATTCCTTCCAGGCTGTACGTTTAATCTGCCCATTAGGGAGTTTGAGCCGGGCCCAGCGGCGTACAAGCGGTGTCCAATCGGGATGAGGGTGTCCGATACGCACAAGGAAGGAAAGGATGGCATCGGCCTCCGCAAGTGTCACTCTGTGCAAGGACGTATCAAGAGCATGCAGGAGCGTAAACCCGCCACCAAGGTCCTGAGAGCCGCGTGGTAGGGGAGGGATGTTGTCTAACGCAGGAATCATCGCTTTGAGAGCGTTGACCTGGCTCCGGCGCAGCGCCCGCTTGGAAACATTGGCGTAGGGCGTGCTGTGCTGTTTAATCTCCCGTGTTATGTTACCTATATAATTTTCGAGAGTCCACTGAGTGTAGAGGGAGCCTGGACCAAGGCGGGCAACTTCAGGTACAATGTGGGTTGTGGCATGGACACTCTGATGGAGGAAGTGCAGTCGCTCACGACGACGGGCGTAGTAGAGCAACTCCATACCATCGGCGTACTCGATGAAGTTGCGATGAGCATCAACAAGCTGGTCGGCGGGGAGGCGTCGCTGGAGAACGGTACGGACAGCAGAGACAAGCTTGCAAAAGTGACGGAGGTAGAGCGGCTGCTGGATCCCCCTCAGTAGACCGGGTAGAAGGCCGTATACATACAGAAGGTACTCCCAGGCCTTGTAGCCACTCGAGATTTTCTCGGTGGGGTTCCTCAGAGGCCGGTCGAACGACCCGGGCAGGCAGCGCGTAGCCTCTGCGACGAGCTTGCCATGGGCAACCCAGACGTCCTTATCTGCAAAAATTGCCCAAGTCCAGTCGGCCTTGTTGTCCGGAGCATCGCACGTGAGGGAGCCGTGGAGGAGGCCAAGCACAAGGTCGGTGATATTGAGTGTGATGAGATGCATGAGTTCGGCCCCGAAGATATCAGGTACTCCCAAAGTACGAGTGAGCCCACTGAAGATGGTAGGCTTGGCGATGCCGGTCTGAAGGCGGTTGTGGGCGTAAATGGCATTGCTTGTCAACGCTTCAATGAGGCGCAGGTTGGCCTCGTAGCGGTCACGCGTGGAGGGAGCCATAGGATCTGGAGCTGCCCAAATGGAGAGGTTGTCATGGTCGGTGGCAATTCGAGGGAGGGGGCAACGCGCTGCGGGATAATACATTGACATTCCGGGCTTATTGCGTCCAGGGAATGGACAATAGAGATGGCAGCCATGTGCACCTTGGTGTCCGACTAGACCGTTCAGATACGCCATTCCGGGGCCGTCGGCGGTTGCCAGTAGGAGGAAGAGGTAAGAGGTGAAAAGACGCCCCTCGGAGGCGTCCCAAATACTGAGTCCAGTGCGCTGAAGTGCAGCAAGGTGGTAGAGGCCGGGGAATATGAACGAGTCGACATTCTTCAGCTTCCGAGGCCCTCCGATAACTGCGCCAGGTAGCACGAAGTGTTTCTTGTAATGCTGGTCAGGTGGAAGGTCGAACAGCACCCACACATAGAACCAACAGTCAGATACATCAACACCATGTCCTCGTCGTGGATGGCCTGTGCGCGGTCTGTGTTCTGCACGGCGTTGAGGTACGCCTCACCGTAGTAGACATCATTGAAGTCGGGGATTGCATCTGGTTCGAGCCTGGCGGCCTCGATGACACGCGCGGTCTCCTGAGCATGGTGTTTCATGAGTGCAGCATTCTTGGGGGAGCTCCACATGGCTTGCAGCTGGGGACCCAGGGGATAGGTCTGGAAGGTACAATGCGGGACCCGCTTGCCTTGAACGAGCTTCCAGACATTGTAGCATGATTCGCCGCAGAAGGGACATTGCTCATAAGCAGCAAATGGTCCCACATACGCAACACAGGTATTAGGGCACATGTCGGTATGGATGGCGTCGATTCCCGTAAGGTCAGAGACAAGACGCTTGACCTGCTTGCTGATTAAAGTGCTGCCTTAAATTTGAAAATATAATAACTTACCTGCTCATATGTCGGAATTGGCTCGTCGGTTAGCTCCATGAAAGCTGCTCGATTATCCGCGTAGTTCTCCTCGGAGGCGTCGCCTCGCGCACAGAACATATGCAGACCAGCCCACTCATGGGCAATGACATTGCTGGCGGGGTCACGACGAGGCGCGAGCATACGCGCGATGGCCTCTTCGCTCAGCCCGGAGTCCTCGAGTCGCGCACTCTTGAGGCTACGAATGAACGCATGTGCCTCGCGTACCTCCTTGCGGCGGCTCTCGCGGGGTGTGCCGACCTCTTCAGTGTAACCAAACTCCGGGTCTGCCGGAGGGGTTTGCGGGCGCGGGCCGTCATCCTTGCCATCTCCAACCCCTGGAGGGTAGAAGATGTTGTGGGCATCCGGAGAGCCATCACGCTCAGGGGAGACAGACACAGAGGCACGAGCAGGGGGCAGAGAGGCGGCTCGACCACGGCGGACTGGTTCATCACCGTCACTGTTGTCCGAGTCGGAATCTACAAGCTCCGGCATGTCAGGGTCATCCTGACATGCTGCAATGTCAGCTAATGTTTGCCCTCTATGAGGCACGGTCACTTACGGGCATATCGCGCACACGGGCATGTGGATTGAAGATGAGAGGGCCCGGGGCGAAGGGAGCAAGCTGGGGGCCACCTGCGGGTAGAATTGGCTGAAATTGTGCGAGGACGTCCTCCGGATGGGTTTGTGCTGCTGCATGGCGGTGATACTGGCGCTTGCTGATCTGACGCAGAACGCCCTTGCAGTACTTAACACAGTTGCATCGCCAGACTGTCTGGGCTGGTTCTGGAGTGATTTGAAGCTGAAGCGGGGGGATTGGGAAGGCAGGCAGAGCAGGACCCTGCATCGTGATGAGGCGAGGGGGGAGGGGGGTTGCTGGTGCTCTGAAGACGGATGTGCATTACACGGCTCTTATATACATGTGCAGCTTTCTGACATGACGGTCCTACCTCTTATCTTGCAGCGCTGGCCTGTCCAGCTCGATTGTACATGTGGAGTGGTCTGTGCGGGAGGTCACATAGACAACATGTCAGCGGGCCTTGCAACTGAATGCATGGGTTAGTAAGATGGCCCAAGCGAGCTGGATTAAAGCATACATACCTTGCGCGGGTGGAGATGCCCCCTTGTATGTTAGGTGTAGTACTAGAGTGCGAGCTTGCTGACGCATGCTCTGTAGGTATATCAGGCTTGCTGTTATTATGATAACAAGTTGGATTGTGTGGAGAGGTCAATGTGGGGGAACGGATACCTTTTCGCCCTGCAAGTCTCCCATAAGGGCAACATAGCTACACGAGTGCGACAGATAGCGACGAGGTTGGTTTTGTGATGTACAGTCTGGTATGACATGAGGCCATGCGGAGAGGCAAAGGAAGGTCTACGCGAGGCCGCTGACTGGATTTATTGAAAGCAGACGATCGCGAGCTGTTGTAGTTTGGTTGGAGTGAAAGAGTGTTGTTGTGAATTGACGCCGATTCACGAAAGAAGCGTGTCCAATCACCTCAAAAAGGTACTGGATCGCACGCTGAATTGGGCGTGGATATCAGCGAATATTCCTAGATATATACACACACTTTAGACACTCAGGTTGACTAAATTTTCTGTGGGCAAGCCCCATGCAGTTCTTGCTGATGTGGTAGATCCCTTCAACATACTCCATCCTCAAGTTGATATATACAAGAGAATGTTGTGGAGTATTGGGAGCATGAGGACTGCCAGCCTCGGTCTGTATGCAGGCTTTGTCCTGTGTGCAATTCACTTAAGCACTACAAACAGTTCATTCCACTGCATCAAGCCAGAGATGGTCTGGAGTCTAGGATGCATTTTTGGTATCCAAGCTCCAAGCTATGTGCCATTTGTGTAATCAAGCGTATTGTGCATGCCGTATGTATTATCCAATCTTGTGCATGCCTAATGACAGCTATCAGGACTACAATATGTTGGCAATCAAGCACTTGAATACAAGTGCAGCTCACCGTTGAGGAAGGTCAAGTGCATACAAGCCCACCAGGGTGTTGCAGTACCTGTGTGCATGTAGCTTCAGGAGCAAAAGATGATGGCTGCAACAACCTCCTCTATGGCCTCCACATACTTGGCACAGATAGATAGGGTGCACAGCAACACTATTTGCACACAGGACTTCTCAAAATGCCAGGCCTCCTTTGATAACCCAGGCCAAGGAGCAGCTTGTTTGCAGAGAACTTGCACAAAAGCCACTTGTTGTCCCTATCACCATACTCCAACTCCCATTTCCTGTACCAGCTAAGCATCCCACTCATGACCCACATCCCCATATTCAGCATTTCCATCGGCTCAGTGCACAGTGGCCCCAGCATTTCCTCCAGAATGTCTAGAGTGAAGCTTGCATCACAAAATGCCAGGACTTCAGCCCCACCTCCACAGTGTTGTTAATGCCACCCAGACCAATATGCCATAGTGTTGTTCCATGTCATTTTCCTTGGGAGCCAGGCTGAAACTTGGTATACTGCTATATGGAACCTAGAGAGTGCCAAGTGTCGGATGAACAAGGACCTGCCCAATGTATACTGGTCCATTGTCTATCCATAGCAGAGCCAAATGCTCCGAACCTACACTTCTCCAAGTCCCACAGTATGATAAGGATGAGTAGGAGCCCATCCCTGAAAACAGATAGAGTATGTGTCTGTTTGAGTTGCAATAAAGCCATCTAATGGACCTGCAATGGGAAGTACGCTAGCCCAGGTGGCCTAGCACAGCACTTGAGAAAAAGTGATTGTAAACAATGATGGTAAGGTGGCAATCAAACCATTGCATAGGCTTGCACTTCTGATGAAAGTAATAACCACGGCCCAAGAGGTATGTGGTTTGAATAGAGGCTGGTATAAGGCTGATCATGCTCCTTTTCTAGATGGACACAGCAAAGGATCAATCAGAACCCTCTACTGCAAATGCAGATCCGGAGGTGATACATGGTGGAGCCTGGGTCTTAAGTCATCCCGGTGTTGGCATTAGAGTAAAGGTGAAGCTTGTTTGAGGGCATCGTCATGACTGCAGTGACACACACGCTTGATCCCAATTTTTTTTCAGGTGCATTTATATGAACCGATGAACCACTCCTAAGATCAGTGCTATGATATGTGCAATGGTAATGTAAGTTAGGTCATGTTGTTTTCCTCATGATATGCAGCATGATTGAGCTCGCACAGTGAGTGCAAAGTGACTGGGATTGCCTCAATATAGACTCAATATAGACTCACCACCCACTTACACAGGGGGTGGGGCTTTGTGCACTGCCACCATGGGGACTTGCACATATTCACTGGCAGGTGCATGGTGGCACTGGTTTGTTGGGGGCAACTTGGTGAAGATCACTGAACCATATGTTAGCATGCATACTTCCCAGCAGATTGTGTGCACACATGGAATATTGGCTGCAGCTGCAGTCATTGTTCGGCAGGGGATCAGAGGGTGGGTTGATGGTTAATCTGAGCTGAGGCTTCTGGATGTCACTTCTAAGTGCACATGCTGTGCAGCATTGAGATTTGTTGCATGGTCTTGTTAGCCCTTGCCAAAGTATATTTCAGATGCTACTTTATAGTGTCGGTAGTTGCCCATTTGTCTTGATACAAGTGTTCAAGGGCCTGTGCTCAGGGGTCATTATGATGCTGAGGGGAGGAAGGCACACCCCAAATGATTTGCTCCTGACAGCATGCATGGCATTGAGGTGCATGTTGGTCGATTTCATGATTGTTTTCTCGGGAAGAGGATGAGCAGGCAGGACAAAGGCCTGCCGAGGAGTCGATGAAGCAATGGAAGTGCCAGGCTGGGTGAGAGGGAGGGAGGAGCTTGAGTTTAGTAGATGTATCTGCACTGGCAGAGGCTCTATCTGTTGAGCCTTGGTATATCCAACATATATCCTACCGACAATTACAATATCATTCCACCACAGCACTAAACTGCGCTGTAAGTCTTATTTGCCTACAAGCACTCATATTGTAAGGACTGAGCACAAGCCCGTTGTGGGGCTGGAACATTCTAGCAGCATGTTTCACGGTGTATGCCTCGGAATTTCCATGTGGTAAATATTGAACAGTCCATGGTAACTATCAGGTCAAATGGTCACAGGATGCCAAAGGCACCTACGATGGGCTTAACATCGCATGCACACAGTGGTGCTGTTATGGATATGAAGAACCAACACTGGTTTCACTGAGCAGAAGCTTGATACAAACTAGAAGGTTCTGCTTGACGACCACAGCAATCTTGTCCCATGTAAACATATTGATACAGTGATATGCCAATGTGTATAAAGTACAGGCTCTGAGAGCCCTTGAATGCAATCCTCTTTTACCCATCAATTCAGTCATAGCGCCCTAGCGCTCGTGTGAGCAGCAAGCCATTCTAAGTAGCCAAAATTAGCTCTGTATACATGTTGCTCGAACTCCGATAAGCTCAGCACTATCGTACTTCGAGCTTCAGTGGAACTGTCACCCATCCAACTCATCGACCCGTCGACCTAGGATTAGCCCTCTCAGTTTATTCCTTCCTACACTCATAAAAGCCCGTATCTACAACAGGCGCAGGCTAGGGGCAGTAGGAGGGGTATATAGCATGCATTAAAAGGCAGCAGGCAGTACAATAGCTGGAGTTGCAATAAACTTTTGCAATGTCAATCACTAAGTGTATGATTAGCATGATAATGTGAAGGGTGAGCAATTGACTTCCCAAACAAGACAACTTTGGGAACCTGAAAAAGTGGTTTCAGCCTAGCATGCTACACAACATCACTAAAGAATAGGCATACTTGGAGAAGTTATTCAGTGAGAATAGCACGTTTCCCTACATTTCTGTATATATGACTTAAAAAAATGGTGGATATTCAGTAATTGATAACATTCTCATTGTGCCTCTCCTGGTGCCAGTCGCTTCTTGATATGGCCCTGCCTATGTGCATGCTTAGGCTTGTTTTGCAGGTTATAATGGCCATCACCAAGTTGATCATTAGTCAGCACATTGCCGGTGAGCTCGGAAGAAAGTGGCCAGTGTGTGAGGGTCTTAACAGAAGTCATCCCTCCAATCCAGTTGTAAGGCTGCCCAAAACTGTTTCCAGAAAATTGTGATTCCACACCACTTCCCGCAAAGGCTGAACATCCAAATTTATGATGTGTTTCTACCCACATCTTCTAGAAACAGTTATGTGTTTTGGCAGGGAGTAACTCAGTTGTTTTTGCCCCAGTGTGCTGTTATATAATGTTTACTGATGGGATGCCATGCCCCTCAAGGAAACCTTCTTGGGATGTCTCTCTGTCCAAACCATTTATCGGGCACTAAAGTGTGATGTGACAAAGAAGAAACGGCCGCGGCTTACGAAGAAGCATCGGGAATAGTGGTATGCCTTCGCTTGAGCCCATAAATACTGGACAGTGGAGGACTGGAGGAGGGCTATCTGGTCAAATGAGACTAAGATCAACAGAGTGGGTTCAAATGGGAGGAACTGGGTGTGAAAGAAGTGGGGGGAGGGGCTCAGTGATTGCTTGGTGGATGAGACACTCAAGCACGGTGGAGGAAGTTTGATGTTCTGGGGGTGGACACTCATGCAGGATTGATGGGAAGATGAATACCGACCTATACATAGAGATTATTGAGGATGAACTATGCAATTCCTACCATTGGAACCACAATGTTGACAACATCATCTTCCAGCAAGACAGCGACCCCAAGCGCACAAGCAAAAAGGCCAAACAATGCTTCAAGGAGAACAAGATTCAAGTCATGGAGGGGCCTGCACAGTCCCCGCACCACAGTCCCATTGAGGGCCTGGTCGGCTGCAAGCACATATTCCAAGTGCTTGTCAAACACTTGAAGAGGTACTCGCAGATCAAGCCCACACGTCATGTCTCCTGCGATATTTGTGCGACTTGCTCGGACAGGCCTTGGGCAGCAGGAGGCTCGGGAGCGGTTTCAGCATTCACCAGAGACCACATATGTGTGTGTATTTGACGACTTCACATTGGCTAATTCTCATGTCAGAGATAGGGCCTTTCACCGTGTTCTCGATGCCCTAATCACGGCGCATTTCTACCGCAAATACATGTACTTACCCCCACATAACATCACTCCACCTGAAATACTCGCCAACCTACACTTCTACCCTTATCTCAAGCAAGCTCAGGGAGCAATGGACTGTATGCATGTTGGCACATCCGTCCCTGTAGATGCTCTTGCCTGCTTCTGTGACTGCAAAGGGCATATCACCCAGAATGTCCTCAGCATTGCCTTCTTGGCTAGGAAGGAAACACAACAGACTCTCAGATCTTCGAAGACGCTCGCAACATGGACCTTACATGAACTAAGCTAACATCCTATGGTAGGCCCCAAAATTATAAGGAGCTCTACAACCTCCAGCACACCTCCGCCCGCAATGTCATTGAGCGCATTTTTGGTGTTGTCACACGGTGTTCCCACCTGATGGTCGAAGCAGCCGAGTACTCCCTACAACTTCATCGGGGGGGGGGGGGGGTCAGCGAGTTGGTACGGCTGCTATTGAAGCTGGCACTTCGACTGCAAGCCCCGGCGGACGTGGTGAGCAACTTCTACTACAAGCCGACATCTCTCACACAGGGTTTTGAACTCTGTGGGATGTCAGATAAGCACCAAAGGGATGTATCAGACACGTACCGTAGACGGCGGGGGGTACCAATACCAATCCGGACTGTGTATTCACCCGTGGCCTGTCGTCCCTCAACCAAGGCAGAAATATTGTTATACAAGGCAAATCCCCGTGTCTGCCACTTTGCAAGGGGCTTGTTTGTCTAGTGTCAGTACATGTCTGAATGAATGACAGAGCACATACCTGTAGCAACTGTGCCCATACACCCTTGCTTGCAGTGACATAATACATGTGCCACATGCTACACCCTTTCGGTCTCAGCATGGGCTTAAAGATTACATCAGATCAATACATGATTGACCCTTGCATCTATATTATGGGGGTGGTACCAATCTATATCAGGTGCTCAATTGTCTTCAGGGACGCTTCACAATGTCTCTACCACACTTGCCCTTACTGTGATCAGCCTTGCTTTGATTCAAAGGTATGCATGCCCACATGTTTATCTTCTGGTCAGTGGGATCCTTTGACAGGGCATTGCCGGTGTCTCTTTGTAATGTTATAGTAGTCTTAGACATGTTGTTGGAGATGTTGCTGATCCCCAGAAGTTCCCTTTGATACAGCTCGAAGGTTGCATGTGTTTGTGGGAGTGCCATTGTTGACCCAAGAATAGTCTTGTACCTTTTGAAGAGCTCTATGTACTGAATGCCAGTCTTGTTGCCAGTCTGAGCAAACATGTTGCTGGTAGAAAGTAGAAATATGGCCTGTTATACAATTACATCATACTCAGCATTGAGTAACTTTCTTCAGTTGCCACAGCTTAGTGTCGAATGACATAATGCTTATTCACACCAGGTGAATGTTGGCAAGAAGACACTATTTGCTGTCAGAGAATGCTATATGACGTTGTATGTGCTCGGGAACAAGTAAGCGATCAGCCACATCGACCTCCCCACCCGCAGATGTTAGCGACGCGTATACGACAAGGACATAGCTAGACGAGGGAAGCTATGTATGGAAGCAATGTCTGTGTGCGAGAAAGAGACAGCTCAGATGCATGCGAAGCACGTGGAGCAGCAGTAGCGGACGGCGTAGGGGGTGTACTGGAGGATATGGACGGGTACTGGGGGGAAGCGGACGTCGGCGAGCCACTGGTGTATGGCGGGAGGGGGCGAGGAGTCGTTGTAGAAGTGGAAGGAGATAAAATACAAGTACGCCTCGAAGGAGTAGGGGTAGCGGTGGCCGTCGCTGTCGATGAGGGAAGCGCGCTGAATGGGGCAGCTGACGAGGGTCCACCAGATGAGGTCATCCTGGGAGGGGCTGGGCCAATTGCGGGGCCTCTAACGGAGCTGGTGGCAGAGGAGGCGGTTTACAGCGGAGACGGGGATGGGGGAGAGACAGGTGATGTGGAACCACTGGCTGCAGAAATAGCAGAAGCGGGCGATGTCGGTGGCGGGGTGGTAGATGTTGTCGTGGACGCAAGTCTCGTTGCAGAAGGGGGATGTGTAGAACTGTGTGAGAGTGGTGAGAAAGGGCAAGTGGAGCGCGGATATGAGTGGACGTACGGAGGCGGTGCCCCAGTGGCTGTGAGGGATGTCGGGGTGGAGGCCGGCCTTGTTGAGGTGGTAAAAGTGGTTCAGACGGAGGAGGGGCGCGGAGCCGTCTGTGGGCTGGAGGGAGATGGAGGAGTCGTCCATGAGGTTTACGGTGATCTGGGAGGTGAAGTGTGAGACGGGGATGAGGGAGGGCGGGTATGTGACAAGGAGCTCGTTGTGGACGAGGACGTTGTGGACGCCTGAGGGGAGCTGCTCTGGGGTGTAGGTGGTGAGGAAGTCCTGGGTGAACATGCAGGGGTAGGCGAAAGCGAGGACCTGTAGGGGATGTGAGATTGGGAATAGGAATAGGGAGGAAGGAGACATACGGTGTTGGAGTGGGAGTCTTGCTGGTAGTCGACGACGAAGACGATGGCGAGATCTGTGGTGAAGCTGAGAAATGAGGGGGACGGTCAGTGTCTGAGCAAAGAGTGAGGCTCAGAGGAGGTGCATACACGGCACTGCGGAAGAGGTTTGGGATGAAGGAGCCGCGTGGGGTGGGAGCTGTGGGAGGAGAGTGGAGATGAGTATATGTGAATATATGAGGCGTGTGGCGAGGGGAAAGTGGAATGGTGTGGACGTACGGTACGAAGGGTCGAGGCGGTTGCCTGGAGCGAAGTAAGGGTTTATGAAGGACGGTATGGATGCAAAGTTGAAGAGAGGGTAGTTGAGGAGGGGCGGGGCGGCAAAGGCGGGTGGGGCAGAGAGGGCTGGGTAAGTTGGAAAGAGACACATGCAATCTGCTACAAGCTGAAGCACGGGTATGGGACCTCGGGGTTCACTTGGAGTGAGGAGCGAGGGGTGGATATTGGGTTAGAGGACGAGGCGGTTTGCAAGGCCTATACAAAGGTATGTCATAATGATTGCTATCTGATTCTTGTGCTAACTGTGAACCAGAAAAATCCGAAAGCTGAACTGTTCAAGCACAAGGGGTGGCCGTTGTTTGAAGCAGTGAACAAGATCATCCCCCACAAGGTGAAGGGCAAGTATGCCTACATCCCTTCACAAGCTGGGATTTCCCTACATCCGGCTTGGAGGAAGATCCCGGTGCTGCTCCCAGTCTGTCCGAGGAGGATGGGCCCTCACAAACATCAACATCCCGTTTGACGCCATATATTCCCCCTCCCCCACCACCAGCACCGTCTACAGGGCAGAAACGATCTGCCCTTGAGATGATTGGATCTTCATCATTGCCAACTCCCACCATCCATTCAGCAATTGCCACGGGAGACTGCTCTCTCTCATTCCATCAACCACATGAGTGAGGTGCTTGTGACCATTGTTGCCCCTCCTGCTTCAGAGATCCCCACCAATATTCCTCTTGAAACAACCCCAAAACAACGCCGGATTGCCGTGGAGCTGGCTGCCAAGCAGGAGTAGGGTGAGCTCTCAGAGGACGATATGGTGGAGCTCGTCGAGGTCATGCGGGGGGACATCACTGCTGCTGACACATACTGTACTTGTCCTGGTCAAAGGCAAGTGGCAAGCTCTGTCAGGCATGGGTACGCCAGGTTGTTCTAGTGTATTGACCTGTTTTACTATGTTCTGACTATGACAGTCATATATCAATTAAATTACTTGATGCTAATACAATTGACTGCACTGATGTCCATTGCCCCCTTTCTAGTTTGCAAGCTCGCCCTCCTGCCTGATAATAATTCCACATAGAATCTGCAGTGTAGTTGCACCGTGCATCTGCCTGTTCCCATTTTTCTCTCGTGGCTGGACCTTCAGTGAGCAAACTGTATAAATGACATACTTTGAACCAGCATGTCCCCACTCAGCGAGATCATAGTGCACTCCACCGTAGGGTACTAGCAGCACATTATTGGAACCATAACCTGCATTGGCAAGGTAGCATCACCTGACTGGAACCCAGAAGTCAGCCTCCCGTGCCCCTTGGAAGATGGTAGAGTCGGTTGCTGAACCCTCAATGC
The DNA here is from genome assembly GCA_022264855.1 of Lenzites betulinus. NCBI lineage: Eukaryota > Fungi > Basidiomycota > Agaricomycetes > Polyporales > Polyporaceae > Lenzites > Lenzites betulinus. Next base: position 158,063 of record JABYQU010000009.1, on the reverse strand, counting down.
CACTCAAAACATAGGTAAAGAGGAGTGTGTCAAGTCCCAAGTTCACATGTCCATCTATGAGCTTGCAGATCCAAGCTTCCCCTGATAGACTGATAGACTAGATGCTATTGCTATCTGTGTCTCTCAGTGTCGGTCGACCGGCATGACAGTCAAAAATGCATGCAAGTGATACTAGTAGGAACAAGAGAGAGGGCACAGCAGCAAGTGCACAAGCAGGATGAGGGGGAGCCCAACATGGTGTCTATTATTATTACTTTAATATATATGTGTTTGGCGGGTGTTTAGTAAGAGCGTGGCAGGCAAGCATGGGCGCAGTCCTTTTCCCTGGGCTCCGCAGGCCCCGTCGCGTTTCCCAGCATGGAACAAGAACCATCTCGAGGGATCGGAGGAAGAACAGGCAGTTTCTCGGTGCTGAATGGGCCCTAAAGTACAATTGTTGCCATTCTTGCCATGCACCGGATCTGTATCAAGCTTATGAAGCCACTCAGTCAAAGTCAGATTGTATGCCAGAGGGGTAGTGTCAAGGTGTTCCTGGAGAACCAAACATTGCTGTTGGAGCATTTGTGGGCTCAGAACAATATGATGCAGATGGATAGTTGCCATACATGTAAGCCCTTGCGGTGTGGAGGGTGCAATTGGAACTGGCAGGGAAGAGGCCATTGCAGCAACCACAAGAGTAGGAGCAGGATAAGAACAACTGGACACATCAAAGGGTAAGCACATACATGGCAGGACCCTTGACCTCGATGCTGTTGGTAATGGGATGAATCCACCACCAGCATTGCTTGATTCCCTCACTGTCTGTGCATACACTGCCAATACAGCAATCCAGAGAGAACTTTGAATGACATGCCTACTGTGACTGCCATAGTGAAACTTTGGGATAACAGATGACTGAGCCTTTTTCGGCAGGAATATAGATGTGGGAGTGCAGACTTCTAATGGATTGAATTATGTTTTTGGACCATTGGCATGCAATATCATAGCTGACAATCTTGCTCGAAACAAGATACATCCAACATAGATATAGTACATTCCATACACCCATAACCACGCAGCACCTCTTTGGTTGTACATATCCTCTACAAGATATTCCCACCCACCATTCGATCCTTGCCAACACCAGAGATGACAATGTTCACAGCAATTGAGAGAATGCATAAATTCATCAACAGTCTACTTACATTCAGATAATCAGCATGACTGTCAACTTCATGCATGGTACAGGGTCATGTGAGGTATGTTAATTGCTGCATGAAGTATACTATGAGTGCATAGAATGAGTTTGTGATGCAGGGTGGTGGTTTATTGATTGGTTTACTGCTTTTTTACTGTATAGTGTATCATATAGTTTACTGTTTGGGTTACTGCATAGTTTATCTCATGGCTTACCAATTTTCTGACCTGTACATTCTAGCTGATGTGCAGTGTGTTCAACCCTTGGTGTGTTCAACCCCTTGAGTAATTCAATATAATGGTTTAGCATGCAGTTTTGGCATGCAGTTCATTATTGACAATGGGGGTCTTGCTCAAAGTTCAATCCATTAACAGCACTACATCAATATCAGTGGTTGATCATTGCTGATGTTCTTAATGGTCTGTATAAAAAACTTATGCATTTACTAATACCACAATATTTAACAAATTACAAAATGTCACTGCCTCAGAGCTGAAGAAACCTCATGACAAGAAGTGCTCAAGACACCACTCAAACAGTAGAAGATATCAGTAAACAAAGTCATGATGATAGATATCAAGTTGGTAATGCTGACAATACAATAAGATAAAAGCAAGAATATGAATCATTTCTTCAACCTGGCATATATAGAGGGCAGTGTGCAGAACCACTGCAAGTGCAGGAATGTCTTGCACATTTATTGATCACCTATCTAACATGTCATTTTAGTAATGGAAAGCCTAGTCCGACAGCATCCCCAAGCATCCCATCAGGCACTATAGTATACCTTTTCTGCATTGCCAGTTGTGTCTGGACAGTCATGCAATTGTCAGGGCCTTATCGTCCATAATGCAAGGCAAACACATTCCTGTCCATTCTTTTAAAGGACACCAAGGCTCGTCAGAAGAGGGCAAGGCATAGAGCCAGCTCGATAGCCATCTTCAGGAGCAGCCTCGCAAGAAAATCATGGTCAACATTCCCTATTGTAATAAGGCATTCAATGAGGCTGCTCAAAATTGGCTTGTCAATCAGGTATGTCCATTAGGCTCATCATCAACTTAGACTTATAACCACCTTCTTGCAGCCCTTGCATTGCAAGATCATTGATGTTGCTGTTTGTGCTACACATATGGTTAAGATCTACAATTTGCACAATACAAGGCAGACAATCATCAACATATTTAAGAAGATAGTCTGCACCTTAACATATGTCTTCTCACCCAGTATCCCTATAACTGATAAGGAGCAGAGAAATTGTTTCTTGCATACTGAGCATCGAGCCAAATCCTGTGATGCCAATTTGTCCCTATGGGAAAATATTTTGAAACTCAGATGATCTTTTTTCAGTCCTCAATTAAGTGTCATATGGAAAGTGATCTAATGCTTTTAGGGTAAGGCTTGGCTTCCACTAGAGATTTTATAGTTAGCCCTTAGTTTTACCACCCATATTATGTTAGCCTGCCTCTAGTTGCACTCTAACCTCTGTGGGTGGGTGCCTGTCTAACCCTAACTTTCACACACAGCTATAACCAGCTTCTAGAATGTTGTAGTTTGTTAGTGTGGGCAGCTTCTTTTAGTAGTGATTGGGTTGAATTGTTATTGCCACACCCTGCAGATGGAATTCCAGATGCAGGTCTATGGGTGTCTATGGTGCTCAACAGCTCGGCGCAGCTGTGGATATGCAATATGTGCTACAAAACACCCTAGCATAATCAACTGGCAAATTATGTGAGCAGTAGCCCAGCTCTGAGCCAGGAAGGTATAAGCATTGGTGCAAAAATGCTGGTGATCAGTGCGCTGGAGATATTCAAGAGACAAAAGAAAAAGGTGATAGACCTCAGCATGACTGTCTCACTGCTGGAAGAGTGTTTATACATTGCACCCTTGGACAAGTTGTATGGTATGACCCATGTGTCAGGCATGTTGCAGATGACACTTGTCCGGGAACTGCAGTCACAGTTGAAGGGATTATTGTCTTTGTGGTCTATGTAAATGCTCTGCGTGATGAGCAGGTGAGTTTGATTATCACCAACAAGGTTCTGACAGTGGTTTTAGAACTTGCATTCAAAAAAGAAATCTTGCCATTAATGATCAATGGGTAACAGTCACCGTGTTTTACAACCTGTAAATAGGGGGTGAAGTAACCATCAGTTTGCGCAAACTAGTTACCTAGTTGGGGTTTGAATACAAAAGCCATTTCACCTTGAAGTCTCTGTGCGGCGCTATCATGAGAGTCTGATTGGTACAACATACACAGGTCAAATAGTACGTGCACTCAAAGGCGTGAATCCTATGAATACTACATAAGCTCATAGCTATTTTCAGCCCAAGCAGCAGGAGATTTCACAATACAAATAGACAGAAAAGACAGATATATTGGAATATATTGATAAAAGCAACAAAATCTGAAATAACCCAGCGCCCACTCCAGCTGCCGTCCTCGAGCTCGAGAACCATCCCACTCTTGAGCTTGAGCTTGCGCGTCCACTATGACCATCTAACAAGGTGTGTATATCAGCAAGGGTGCACAGGGAAAATAGGTACCTCACCTGCGGCAGCGCACCCGAGCATTGAGTGACGGCATTCACCAAGACCACCCAATCATCGGCTTGTAGTACTCGGACACCGGCCCGCGGTAAGCCCAGTCACTGAGTACTGAGTCAGTACTATACACTCTGAGCCATGAAGGGTGCATATAGACACCTACGAGGTAACCCTATAAAATAAAAACAGGTTTAAGTAAGTATATGCATCCAAAAAGTTGTTGTCAGACGCGGATTGACACGGTCAGCAAACTGAAAGGGGCTCATATACCTCTGTGGGAATAGAGACATCACGAGCATGCGAGAAATATGTTAGTCTCACCCAAAAATCCAAGCTCTTGTACCTATGCTTCAGCAGGCCACAATTTATGATAAAGCAGTCCACCTACATCCACCTACATGTTTTTATATGCGGCTGTGTACGGTAAAGGTGTGGTGATGACTCAGAGGCCCGGGAGAGGCAGCGTTGACATGGTGGCAGGAGACAAGGGGCACAGGCCCTGTGGTCCATGCAGTTCGAACTCTTTAAAGTAAACCGAGTACAGTACTCTAAGGTATTAGCAGGCAGAGAGTTGGTCTGAGCTACGGTCTAACCCAGAGCTGAGGTAGACAAGAAATTCACAGTTATGAACAGATCCCCAATTCTTACGTTCTAATAGACATTGTACATGGAGCACCTTAAGGAAAGCCCGGCATGGAGTGCAAATGTAAGTCTAGATGTGGACTAGATGTTTACACGTCTGGATATTGCAGCCAATAGAGTCTATTGGAACTCTGAAATGGCGAGCGCACTCCAATTAATGGAATAGCTTCAAGGTATTATATAACCACAAATATCTCAAGACTGGACTACAACGTCCTTGAACGCAGTGAGTGGAGGAGGTGGAGGATGAAGACATCACCCAGGATCAAGCCAGCTCATCTAAGCAGGGCCACAGGATGACCATTGTCATCAGCAGCAATGAGGATAAGGACAACAGTGGCAGCATTAGCCACAATGGTGAGGACAGGCCAGTGAACAGCAACAGAGAGCAGGAAAACACACTATGGGAATAAGAGAATTATGGGTGGAAGATAATACCATTTAAAACACTTTCCTCATTGTATCTTATTTTAGTAATGATTTGAAGGGGCGCTTAATGCCAAATTGTGATGTCTTCATAACTTTTGACTGATGGTCGTGTTCTGAAAACAATTGAGTAGTAATCATAAGTACCTACAGAATGTCCCATTATAATTGGCTTGATTGTTCGAACAGAACAAGACATATGGAGCAGCACCGGAATGGCATACAGAATGGCACATTCATGGCTTCTGTGTCGGCTGCAGCGTGATCCATCCAGTCCAGGTCCTGTTCTATGCTGACAGCCTCCTTATAGACCTCCCTGGTCGCCGCCTACACGATGCATCAGACCAGACGGCTGTGGACCAGAACACCTCTTACCTTCAAAAGATGAGCAGTTGGTGAAACTTCTTTTGGCTTGGCGAGCTTTTTCACCTGTGGTGGTGACCCCTGCAAGGAGATCCCCCCGTCGGATGAATATCTGGGAATCGATTGATTGATGTAAAATTTGAGGGGTGAGTGGTGAAGAGGGGATTCCCGATTCTACCACAAAGCGTGTGGGGTTTCCTGTCTTTCCAACAGAGGCTTCGCCGAGTTCATGACTAGGCCAGGCTGGCCGATATCCTTGGACAACTGATAGTGTGTTAAGATGGGGTGTGGTAGAAGCCAGCGGCTAGGCTTTAGAGTGTGAGGCCCTGAAAGTCGGAGCAGAGGTTCCCCTCTCTGCGTTAGTAGGGCTGAGTACGGGGCTGTATGTCGTTGTGCGTGGGTGTATTCCTGATACTACAGTGGTCGGTGTTCGTGCGGCTACGGGTGTGTCTCTCTTTGTCTTCTGGTACTGCGGGCTATCGTAAGGTTCCGGGTGGGTCTAGTCAGTGTCTGTGGTGTGTCGTGTTGCGTGCTGAGGTCATCCCGTGGGCTAGTAGCTGTTGTCGAAAGGTTCACAGTGAACCCCAACTATTCTAGTCAAAATTCTATCAGATGGAGCTTTGAATGGACCAATATATATATATATAAGGCTGTGGTGATGGAAAATGTGTAGGTGAGGGTAAGGGGTGGTGAGCTGCTTTGGTTTGCAAGTTGGTGAACTAGCTGGCAAGGGAGGCATTGAGAAGAAGAAGCTGTCATTCTGGCCTGCCTCAGCCTGGTATTTATACCCAAGGCTGAAGGCAGTGAAATAGGTGTGTAATACATGAGTAGGCAGGCTATGTAGTGATGAATCCTGTGTCCTGCACAGGCTCCCTCCCTCTGAGACCTTAGTTGCGTGATTATCAAACCTATTGCTATAGCCTTTCGCTGCCCAATTCCTGTGAGGGGCTGTGGTGGGCAACCTCGGCTGTGCTTGACTATGATGCTGAGTGCAATGGCAGCAGTATGCCAGCTGCTGAGTGGTTATGGGCTGTGTGGGGCTATGCGAGGCTATGTGTGACCTATGCAAGGCTACGCATGACCTGTGCGAGGCCACGTGTGACCTGTGCGAGGCTACGTCTGACCTGTGCGAGGCTACATTGGGCTGCATATGCTGAGGGTAACAGGCTTTGCTGGGCTGCACACACTGTTCTTGTACCAAACAGGTTTGGTGCATGACATCCGCCCCACAGTTTAACGGCCATCCTCGGTCGTCAGATATTCAGGGGTGGTGGCTTCTTGTTCAATGGCTGACTGGGAACTCCTCTGGCTCTGTGTCCAATCCCTCGTCTGGCTCATTATCTGTGTCACCGTCCAGATCTGCCTCAATAGTTGTCCGTTGTCTGTTGGTGTCCCTGTCTTTGCAATGCTCCTTCACCAATCATGCTGATCGGGTCTGTTTGTATCTCTGCAAGGTGTCTTCTGGATGGGTCATAGGCCAAGAGTCTGAAGGCTGCCACACTCTCACAAGAGACATCCCTATTGAGTTCCTTGATGACATATGCCCCATTTCGTGTCTGTCAGACCACTTGGTATGGGCCCAGGTACCGAGGCTCGTGCTTTTGGTTCATCTCCCGTTCTACGGCAGTATTCCGTACAAGTACCAGATCTCCAGCTGTAAATGATGTTCATTGCAGATGGTAGGCAAATTGGGCTTCAAAGTGTTCCTTAGATGCTAGGCGGGTCTTCTGGAGGACCTTTGTGGCTCGTGAGATGTCCTCTGGTCAACACTCTAGCTGTTGTATGCGCAGCGCTAGGAGTTGGGTGTGGGATATGCCAGGCTCAAAGCCTTGCACCATGAAAGTGGATTCACGGAGGTCCATCAGTAGTGCTAGGTGAACTCCATGGAGCAGAAAGTAGGGGCTAAACCCAGTGGAGCGCCAAATGGTGATCCGGTCAGCAAACTGTGCATGCGGCAGAAGTTCGGGCCATCGGGAGATCTCTCCTTTGCAGGATTTGATGAGTGCTTCATGAAGGGTGAAGTGTCCCCTTTCCACCACACCATTGGCTTTAGAGTTGTATGCCAAGATCCAAATGTGGTGTATGTTGTATTTTGTTACAAGAATCTCAAAGGCTCCTTTTGTCTCAGACCCATTATCTGTGACAACCTGGTGGACAGCTCCATATCGGCAGATAATCTGCTCCTAGAAGAACTTGGCAACTTCTTTGGAACTTGCCTGTCATAGGGCCCTGGTCTCTGTAACACCTGAAAGATTGTCACGACAAGCAACAATACAGGTGTACCCTTGCGCCTTTGGCATGAACATGATGTCCATATAGACTTTGTGGAAAAGGTCTACCGGTGTGGAGATAGTGAGAGGGGCTTCTACTTTGCATGTGCTCCGAACTTGACATTCCTGGCACGAGCTTACATGTTGTCGAACATCTGAGTAGTAGAAAGGCCAGAAGAAGCGCATGCGGATTGTTTCAAAGGTCGCTTTTGCTCCTTTATGTCCAAGCTAATCATGGGCTTCCTCTAGTATTCTGAGTCTTTCCTCGGCTGCTAGAATAACATGGGTGGGTATGCGGTGTTGATGCCTTCGGTAGAGTTATCCATCCTTGACAAAGTATTGTTGGCATTTGCGGAGGAATTTGGCACATGATGAAGCCGTGGGGAAGTCTGGAACTTCTAGAGTGTCTAGAAAGTGGAATATATGTTGGAGGGAGGCATCCTGTGTGGTGTTCGTGGTGACATATGTAGCTGGGCTTTGTGTCACTGGGGTAGGCTGTCTGCCTCCATACTGTCTTTGGACCTCCCCATAATTGAGTCCTGCGTATAGTGCAATGTTCTCCAGCCAGTCTTCCCCATTGTCGTCCTCTATCTCTTCTCCTTCTCCCAGCGGGCGTCGCAACAGTGCATCTGGTCCTTTATGCTGAGTGGCAGGGACATGTATAAGCTTGAAGTCAAAGAGCAAGATCCCCTGAATCCAATGATTGAGGGTGGCATTGGGCTGAAGGTCCGGCTCATTAAGCATCCCCTTGATGTACTTGGTGTCAACTTCCACATGCAAGGTTTTGACTCCTACAAGGTACAGTCTCCACTGTCGAAGTGCTCGGTATAGTCCATACAGTTCCAACTTTGGCTAGCTGTAGTTTGCCTCTGTGGCATTCATTGGTAAGGACCCATACCGGGCCGGATGTCTCCGACCTTCATTGTCAATTTGGGAGATGACAAACCTCACAGCATATTTGCTTGAGTCTACCAAGAGAATTACTGGGTTGGTAGAGGTGTAGTCAATGGGACGGAGTGCTGGGGCTGAGGTTACAATATCTTTCAGTTCCTCAAATGCGTGCTGTCTTTGATCATCCCAGACAAATTCAGCCCCTTTCAGAGTGAGCTCCCTCAGAGGGCGGACACACTCCGAGAAGTCCTGAATCCAGATCCGGACAGTCCCGCAGAGTCCTAAGAACCCTCAAACTTCTTTCACATTCTGTGGGGGTGGCCAGTTGGTGACCTTCTGTACTTTGTTGTCTTCTGGCTTGCGACCAGTTGGTGTGCATTTCTGGCCTACAATAACTACTTTGGGCCTACAGATTTGCGCCTTGAGACCTGAAAAGGGGATTCCTGCCTGCCCTACTCAATGCAGAATCTGGTGGACATCGTTTGCATGTTCCCAAATGAAGCGGTGAATTCCTGGATTCTATTTGATGGTTTCTGGATGTCCTGTGTCATCAAGATACTGTGTTGCAGGTCCTTTGATTGGGAGGTCATCAATAAAACATTGGCCACATCTGGAATTTCATCTTGTAAAACAAATGTCATGCATGCTTGGAACTCTGCCGGAGAGTTGGTGAAGCCCATGGGCATTGAAGTCAGGTGGAGTAGGCCTAGCGGAGACTGGAAGGTAGTCAGGTCTCGGCTGACTGGATCGAGCTTGTATGTGTCAAAGGCCCAGAATAAGTCTAGAACTGTGTAGCATTGTCGTCCGGCAAATGGTTCTACGAAGTCGTCTAGACTTGGAAGGAGGCCTGCATCATGGATTGTGATGGCGTTCAGTGGCTGTAGGTCATGTACAAGTCGAAGCTTCCCGTTCTTCTTGAGTACGCAGCACCACTTGGATCGGTATGATGACTGGCATCGTTCATAGACTCCGGCATTTAGTTTCCCCTTCATGAGCTCAATGACTTGTTCATGGATGCCTGGAGGAATGGGTATGTTCTTCTCAACCCAGGGTATGTGCAGGATGGTAGGAATAATGTAAGGGGAGAAGTAGTCTTTGCGGAAGGTGCCACAGTCCGATTCTTCAAATGCAAAAACCTGCTCGTTAAGTTGAAAGATATGTTTGAAAAGTTTCTCTTCTTCCAGCCATAGGTAGCCCTTGTCATTGATTTTCATTTCTTCAATCTGTTCAGCAGTGAGTTTCAAAGAGGGTTGGTAGTCTGGTGATTGCGGCGGGAGTGGGGGTAGTGTCTTTAAAGGGTCTTTGGGAATCTGTCGTATGACATGTGCTTCCTCTGGGAAGACACCGGGAATGGGCTTGATACGTCAGTCTACTGGTTTATAGGCCCCAAGAACTTCTGCCGTACTTCCGCCTGCGGAGTTGACTTCAGGATGGAGTGGGTCCTCTGCCAGGTCGCTCATGTCTTCAATTATTAGAAAGACCAATGGTCGCCTCTCTGGCGGATGCATTATGCTGCTATGTGGTGTGTACGTGGGGAGATATATGGTGGGTTGGTAGGCGGGCAGGTTGCTAGTTTAACGTCGTGGCAGGACAAGACTTCACATGCAAGGGATTCGATATATGCAGGGGATACATGCATAGCTACTTCCGTTGTCTGGAGGTGTCTTCAGTGGGCAGGTATTTTTTGGTGACTGGCGGTGACGTACGATGTTCCAACCCATAGCATGGGCATCGTGGACGGGAGCTCCATGAACCAACGGCTCTGCAGCACCGGACTCAAAGGGGGTAGCGGGTCTTCAATCGGAATCGCGCGCGTGTTGTTTGGGTGGAGGTACCTGGCCACACCACGGAGTTTGGCAACAATTGTAGCCAGGTATCCGGATATGCCCCCCAATTTGCAGTAGCAGACAGTGAGGAGGACCTGCTGTCCCGGGCAGTGTTGCGGGAGAACAGCGAGAACGGTGAAGTCCTGCTGGTACTGGATAATGCGGTCAACATACCCCACAAAGCCGATTGCCTGCTCTGCAGGGAAGGGTTTGAAGAGGCGGATGTGAGAGCAGAGGTACACGTTGCAGTTGTCAGGCCCTCCGTCGTACAGGAGCATGCTGTACTCCTCCAGCGCAAAGACAATGTAGGCGGGGAGCTCGGTGGAGGCAGTAGTCGGGGAGGTCATGCGGGGCGGTGATCTGATGTTGGGGAGGAAGCAGGAGGTCTTGATATATACATTGCTAGCTAGCGCTTCTTGCTAGTAGGATTGACAATCAGAGATCTCTTGGAGCCTTGGCTATTGTCGAGGATCTCCACTGATCTCGCACCATTGTGGTGCGCGCTTATAGGTGTTTGTGTATGACAGTGGTGTCTTTTGCTACTCCTTGTTGCTCTCCATGGTGTGTCCCTCTATCGTAATGGATGGCCCCAGTACGTGTCTGAGTGCGGACACCGTGCGGAGGTCTCCCATTGCGGTGGATGTACACTACTTGGTGTCTGATAGGGCGTGTGAACATAGTTAGGCTAGCCGCCCCACAGTTATAGATACAATATGTCTTGGTTATCACATATGTTAGTTGCTCTGTCTCCCTCGTTTGCGGCCCGTCAAGGTTCCGAATGTCGGGCGGTGTCACGATCATGCTGAGTGGCATGTTGTGACATAGGAACTGCTTATATAGATCCAGACAAATATGCTGATAGCTTCAGCATAGTGGCCTTTTGGCCCAGTTGTTAGATTGTGGTATTGTCTGGGCACGGTCTCTCACAGTATGCTGAAGCTTCCCAGGTCACCAGTTCAAACCCTGGTGGTTGCATTCTGTCCGCACCACAGGGCCCCTGTTCTGGTGGCTTACAGAGGCTTGGGAAACCTTTGGGGGTCTGCTATAAAAAGCAATCCTGGGTTCTTGAAGGCCAGCTAGCCCTAGGGTTTCCACACCTTAGTATGACATGTCAGGCTGGCACCTTCGAGGGCTTGGTGCCAAAAGGGGAGGCACTGTCACGATCATGCTGAGTGGCATGTTGTGACATAGGAACTGCTTATATAGATCCAGACAAATATGCTGATAGCTTCAGCATAGTGGCCTTTTGGCCCAGTTGTTAGATTGTGGTATTGTCTGGGCACGGTCTCTCACAGGCGGCATGCTTCTCGATCCCGTGCATAGACTGCAGACCTTGTGTTTCTGATCATTTGCTGGATGATTTCTTGACGGGTGTTCTTTGTCTTTCTCTGTTTGCTTAGTACTCCAGCGACCTGCCGGCAGCACTGTCTTTCTGCTCGTTCTATGTCTTGTAATTTGCTTTCCAATACAGTGTTCTTCATGATAAGTGATAGATAAGGCCACGGGTTGGTAAATGGGATGGATGTGATGATAAGTGATGGCAGCAGCTGGGTAAATGGTGGAATCAATGGGTATGAAGGTCTGTGCTGAAGTGCTGGTCCTTATATATATCTTGCTACAAGGCTGTACTGGGACTGTTTGGCTATTCACACTGCTATTTTGATGGTTGTTAGGAGCACTGTATTTTCCTGTGCTTGTCTGTGATTTTCTGTGATTTCTTGTGATTTTTCTGTGATTTCTGTGATTTTCCGTGATTTTGGGAGCTTCCTGGCCATCCAAATATTTTTCATTTAATTGTTCTGAGGTTACGCCGGTCTTGCAGTCATTTTATCTGTGTCCGGGGTCCATTACTGAGTTATTTATATTTATTGTTGATTTGTTGGGCCTTTTGTTCTCTGGGTATATGCGGGCTTGCACATTCGTTCGGGTACACTTGCCCAATTTGGTAATATGAGGTAAGCAGCGCAAGCGGTCACGTGCGTGGGCCGGGGCTGGAGCAGTGACGTCAGTCCCATACATTACCTAGCCTTATATAGTGTTGGTGTGTGCTTGAGTAAGGCTTCCCAATTTGGTGCTGACACACACACTTTAGTCAGTGCGCCTGATCGGGCCTGCTCGTGCTTGCGCGCGCTGTCGGATGAATATCCGGGAATCGATTGATTAATAAAGATGGTGAGGGGTTTAATGTAATAGATGATTCCGGATTCTGCCGCAAAGTGTGTGGGGTTTCTTCTTTTCCAACAGAGGCCTCGCCGAGTTCGTGACTAAGCCGGGCTGGCTGTGATCCTGTATGACAGTCCGCGATGTGTGGTATGGTGTGATATAGAAACTATAACGGTGTCTCTGTGTGTCGTAGGTGTGTGCGAGGGTGTCCTGATTCTGCGAGTGGTCGTGGCCGTGCAATATCTTGCATGTGTCTTCTGTGTTCTGGGTCGTCTGAGTCTCTATGTCTCCTGAGGTTAGTGGTTGTCGTAAGGCTCCGGTGAACCCCAACCAATCTAACAAATCCATGTTCTGTCGTGCAATGTCGTATGCTAGTAGTTGTCGTAAGATTCACGGCAAATCCCAACTAATCTAGCTCAATCTGTGGGCTACTAAGGGTAATGACTGTGGGTAGTTGGCTGATGTGACTGCTAAGCTGAGTGTGCTACTGGTGCTACTGCTTATGCCACTGCAAGCTGGCTTGCATGGCAGGCAAGAGGAAATAGCTGAGAAAATGTGTGTTATTCCCTCCCTGCCTTGCTCACCCCAGTATTTATACCTGAGGACAAGGGGCATGGGAGCTGATTGGTAATACATATGTAAGCAAAATCTACGCTGACGAATCCATGCCCAGCACTTTCTCCATCCTTCTACCTCTTTCCTACTCCTTCCAGAATATTCCAGAATATTCCACACTCTTCCAGGCACTTCCATAGATCCTTCCAGACAGTTCTTGGTATGTTGAGAAGCTTCCGGCGCCTTCTCTCGGAATGTTCCGTGTCTTTCTCATACTTTCTAGAATGTTCTGCTGTGTTCTGGCTCATTCTCTCTGGTTCCAGTCTGTTCTTGTGGTTACTCCTTTATTCCTGCTTGTTCTATGTTGATGCTAGCATCTTCTAGATGGTTCTGGGATGTTCTCTGACTACTCCAGGTGTCTCCGGGGGTTTCCGCAATGTTCTGTACTGTTCTAGTGGGTTCCGTACTGTTCCGCTAGGTTCCGTACTATTCCGCTAGGTTCTGTACTGTTCTGCTCTTCTCTGGTGGTTGCTAGAACCTTCTGCTGGTGCATGCTTGGGATGATGGTATGTCTGTGTTCATGACCTTTGGTTCACACACTGTCTGTACCACTAGCCGTCAGGCTCCAGTACCAAACTGGTTTGGTGTGTGACAGCGCACACTTCCTAATCGGGGGGTGTGCGTGCGCGTGGCGGTAGGCACCTGCACCCAAACCTGCTGCGGTAGGTGGCGTGTCCCATTTTGCTCTACTATAACCCTCGTGCCCTTCCTCGTCATCCTCGTCCTTATCGCCCTCGCCATCCTCGTTGCCCTCGTCCTTGCTGGTCGCCCTCGCTGCCTCGTCGCCCTCGTCCTCACTGCCTCATCGCCCTCGGCTCACCAAACTCGATGTTTTGTTTAGTGGGGTTTGTAGGGTAGGGAAGTGGGATCGCCGCGGTGTGCCGCCCATGTCCGGTAAGTACTAACTTCTCCTCAGCTTCGTACAGTGGCGATGGCAGCAGACAAGCCCAGCCGCATCGCTTGTTGCCTTTTGCCCCGTGTCATGTTTTGCTGCCTTCAGGCATGAAGTTGTCAACGCGTTGGGTAGGAGTGTTTGTTTGTGTGTGCCGGTGCCGCCGGCCGTCACATTTGCCGACCGTTGTTTGTTCGTTTTGCCAGGTTCCCGTGGTCTAATAACTTGCCATTAAACCTGTCCGTCGTCTTGTGGTTTTGCGGGCGCACCAGAGGTGACGCGCGTCCGTTGTCTGTCAGGCGTTGCCCCCTTTTCATTCGCGTCCTTCTGCCCTATCTCCTTGACTGTCTTTCCCGCCCCAATGGGCGCACTTCGTCGTTCCCCGGGAGGTAGTTCAAGCTCCGTTCCGGTCTCGCTCGGCGGCATGCACGCGCACACCGCCCAAGGTACACCTTTTCTCGTTTTTATTTTATTTCTTGCTTCTTTGGCCCGCGCGCGTGCATGCGTCGGGTGGGGGAGCGTGTACAAGGTTCCGGCTCGGGCCCGTTGGCTCGAGTCTGCCCGTATGCGCTTGCTTGTCCGCTTGGATGCACATGCAACATATAATATAGATGTTCTTGGGTATCAGAACGGAAAAGGGGGGGGTGTCTGGCGCTGTACAAGATATCTGAGGGATGTGGCATAGGGGAGACAAATAAGTACGGGAGTGTTTTAAATACGGACGGGGCAAATAGATAGGTGTTTGAAGTGCATAGGTTGGAGAATAGATAGGGTGGCCATAGATATGGATCTGTCCGGTGAGAGACTTGGGGTAAGCAGGTTACGGTGGGGCTTAGAGAAGGGTAGCAGAGTCGGTATGTATGTCGGACATGCTAAGGTCTGAGTCGTAGGTGGTAGCTGCCTCTCCATGTCCGAGGCCACCGGTAGCTGTGCGGCGGAGTGACCGAGTGGTAGTGCTAATGAAGTGGCACTCCATGCGGCTCCAGAGGCGGGCTGGCACCTCGAGCAGACCGACGAGCACCTTGAGCTCGATCTCATGGAGGGCGAGGTCCGCCTTATGGGCACGGGGAAGTGGGGTAGGGAGGCGAGTCATGGGCCGGCCACGAGTGGTCTTCCTCAAGTAGAAGGGCACAGGGGCACGAACAGGGCGAGGGCGAAGGTTGTAGGGACGGGGTATGTAAGTGTCTGAGTCCGTTTTGAAGTCTGCGAGGTCACTGCCCGAGCTGTTGATGGAGGAGACTACAGGGGATGTGGTACCCGGGGTTGATGGGCTCCTCTGGGGGGCTTGTGTGTGGGTCTGAGGTAGGGGTGGTGGAACAGGCCCTGGGCTGGGTGGACGCTGGTTCTGAAGGGCAACCTGGTTGAGGGCTGCGGCCAGTTCTTCAGCATAGTCCGAGGTGAGCTCCGGTTGGGTCTGGGCCAGTTCCGCGAGAAGGTCCCTGGGGGTGGAAGGGGGTGTGGGCGCTGCCAGGGAGGGAGATCTGGAGATGACAAACTGGTATGAGATAGGTCCAGGGAAGAAGTTGGGGGACTGGCTGGGGGGCTGGTCAGAAGGGTGGTCAGGCTGGACTGGGCGCAGCTCAGGGCAGGGGTCTGGCTCAAACAGAAGGGCTGTGATGCCATGCTGGGCTGGCCCACCTTCCTGGGTGACCTGTGTGTCCCTGAAGAGGAAGAAGTCCACTGTGGTGCTGGGGTCCCAGGGAGCAGGGACCTTGGTGACACAGATTGTGCCTGAGGGGAGGGTAGAGCCTGGGGGATAGTGGGGGAATATGCAGTCCCGACTAATATGAGTATAAAAAGAGTAGATGTGAGCAAACCTGTCAGAATGACCAGGTTCAGGGATGGGAGAGGAGTGAGAAGGCATGGTGGTAGTAGAGGAGTTTCCGTGGTGGGCAGAGGAGTTGGTGATGCTGACTGGGGGTTGTATGGGTCCCTTTTATATGTTTTCTGGCCCCCTTGTGAGTGAACTTCGCATTTTTTTGCTCCATCTCCAGGTCTCCAGGCTGTGTGAGTCCTTCGTATGTTTGCTTGGATGATATTTTACAATGCCGAGTATTTCCATAATTTGTCGGATTGATTTCCCATAATTTGTCCGATTGATTTCCCATAATTTGTCCGATTGATTTCCCATAATTTGTCCGATTGATTTTCCTTGGCAAATCGATAGTGATTTGTATCAATCTGTACATCATAGATGGACCTTGCGCTGGTTTGTAGTGTGCCGTATGGTTTTTCAAGGCAGTCTTGATCCTAGTATGCAGCCTGGTTTCCTGGTACACAGCCCAGTCATCTGACTTATTTGTTCAAAATTCTGTGCTTTATCAGGTGACCTTGGAATGTCCTGGAATGTTTCAGAATGTTCCCTGAGGGCTTCCCATTAGGGGATATCTGCCCGTGTGGGAGGCCGCTTATGTCTAGCACTGGGCTTTCCATAAGTATCTGATGCGGACTGGTGCCTATTCTTTGCCCATTTTCATCTTCTCCGGGTCCTTGCCCTGCTACATGGACGACACCCTTAGCTTTGTCCTGGGGTGGAGTTTCCATGGTCATGGCTAATCTCGTGAGTGTCCCCGTGCCCATTCATGTGCTCGTAGCTCTTATACTCCTAATTTCTTAGATGGCGGCCCGTGACGCCAATGCGTTCCGAATGGTTAGTTGGGGTGGGGATATTTATTGGGTTTACTGGGTATGTTTTCGTGTCTTCGAGTTGTGCATGCATTCAACTGGATATGCCTCTAGGGCCTCCTTCATTGTTCCCGAGTGAGAGTTGTCTCGACTGGCCAGTCCATTGTGCTGCCCCTCGGGTGCCCTTTTACTTTTGCTATGTCGTTGCTGTCGGGTACGTCACCACCTGACTGCTGTGTGCCTGGATTGACTGTTCCTGCAGTGATCCTATATATATTTTTGCTTAATTAATGGGCTATCATGTATTTCTAGCTGGTGAATGGATTTTGGTTTGCGACTCTGTCTGTGCAAGTGATGAGATTCATGTGCTGTTGGATGTGCTTGCATTTCTTTCTGTTGTTATGGTGTTCCCTGACAAGTTGCCTTCCATGCTATAAGGACAAGAGAAGTGGGAAGGGAAAGTGATGGAGGATATGCATAGTGAAATTTGTGCCACTTTTCACTGACTCCATTCCACACACACAATCATCTCAACATATGGTAAGGGTGCCATGTGCAATCTAGATACACAATGAATTCACATATCAGATGAGGGACTACATATACAGCGCTGTCATGAGGACATTGACATGTTCATGGCCTTCAGAGGATCACACAATACAAGTTCAGTCACTATGTACTATGTTCATCTTATTCTAGCCTTCACCGAGTTCTATGTCTTTGTTGCCCTTAAGCTCCTCCAAAGCTTTGACCTTGAGGGCATCAGATTCTGACATCTTGATCAAACCAGCACAGCTCCTGCTCCCAAGGCAAAGCAGAGCATGCATGCTCTTAGGCTTCAGTCTGTTGCAGACATGCGGTAAAAGGAGTGGGCCAGCACTGAACACACACTTAACAGACACAGAGGTTGCTAATGAGGCATGTTGTTATGCTCTATGTGCACTGTAGCTCCAAATTCCGGTTTTCCCATGCTCTGGACTTTGTACTCCAAGTTCCTGCATATCCAGACCTCCAAACTCTGACTTTCCCACACTCCGGAACTCCAGAACTCCAGAATTTGGTGTGTTTATTCCCTTACAGTTGTGTCATTCTTGCACCACCTTGCTCTTTAACAATAAGCTCTATTGTCTTGGAACTCTAAAACTCCGGAATCTCTGAACACTGGATTTGGTATTCCCTATATTCTTATTCTCTTCCTTAACAATAAGGTTTCCGCCCATATATACATACATGGAATGCCGTAGTACCTCAGTTTGGATATCACATTACCCATCCTATTACCTCTCTTCCTTTGCTTCTCCCTTAATCTATTCCCTTGGTCTAACTCCATTGTGACCCCCAAACTCCGACCTTCCTAATCCAGTAACTCCGAGACTCTGTGCTCCGGAACTCCGGATTTCAGACTTTATTTAATCTTGCTTGCTTGACAAGTTCCCTCAGACTTTGTCCCTTGTCATCTTCTTCATTCTCCTCTCCTGGACTCAGTTTTGCTCTAATTGTCTTGGAGTTTGTTGTGCTTAGTTGGTGTGGAACTCCGGAATAGTCAGGCCCAGATTTCGGCCAATTCCGACTACTTGTTCTCTCAGAAATTAAGAACAATTTCAGGAGGTCTCAGAGCATTGCTGATAGCTTCGCTGAAGTCCTTCTCCTCCGTGCTGCACCTCTGTCTGGACTCCATCCTAACTCCGGACCCCTCCAGACCCTTGAATTCTGAACTCCGGACCTATCGTGTGACACACGCCCTAACAGCGGTGTCCTGCTGCATCGGGTATGGGTCAGCACTTGGGTCATGACCTGTAGACCCACACCCACACCCTAAGTTGAAACCCACACATACCCACACAGGTTTTGGCTACCCTTGGTGTACCCTACATATTTCTACCAAAGTTCCATTGTAAGCTCAACCCAATCAAACAGTGTTGGGCTATGCCAAGGGTTGTTATCAGGAGCTCCCTGTATTCACAAAGAAAGGAGCTGAAGTGGACCTCAAGAAGAACATGCTCTTCTTATTGGAGACTGTTCTATTAGCAACCATTAGACAGTATGTCCAAGTACTTGCCACTAGGTTTGATCAACAATGTAATGGCAAATTGTTATAGCTATTATACTCAAACTTACTGATTTATGGACACCTATTGTTGTAGGCTTTTGGGTAAGCAGGCAGCATGAGCAAGCAAGAGATATCAAGGTCACCATGTGCTTCTACAAGGAATCCTTAAGGAGCTTGATGAGGCAGGCATTACAATAGAATAATATTTCTCCTTCCACTGCTGCAAAAGCACTAATTTTATTTGGATATATATATTCTACTTCTGTTTACACTGATGAAAATTTCTGAGCCAGACATGTTTGCACTGCAAGCCCTGCAAGTGGGGACAGGGGGGAGAGCTTAATTAATCAAGAATAAACTCACATTAAGTACAGCTGCACAAAAAGCTGCTCAATTTATGTGCATCACTACTTGCAACATATCTGGTCATTCTTAAGCTGGCCCTATCTTAGCATATGTGTTACATCTCATACACCAAACTCTAAAGTATAAGCCCTGATGGAGAACAAAGTTTTATGAATCCTGTCCTCTAATTCTGTATGTCTAATCACACTATATCACAATATTTCATTTTTAACTTGTATAGACAATTATACTTATTGTTTATATCTTAGACTTGAGAATGTTGTACATACTCTGATCTTCAAATTTTATATAACCCTTTGGTTATTGTTCTTGCTAGGTCCTGTACTTATAAATATTTGCCCTGGAATCTTATAGCTACTCAGTTAAGATATCCCTTGTCTCCCTACTCTATGTCTGATCTATAACCTCTAATCTCTAACCTCTGATCCCAAACTCTAAAGTCCTTGTAGACTTCATACTTATCTCTTGCTTCTTTTCTTTGCATGCACTTTCTTCTTTTATTCATTCCCTCTAATCTCTACCTGGGCTTCCATCTACCTCTAAACTTCATTAGTCCAAAATAGAGAACTTTGACAAGTTTGCTCAGCATATTGTTAATAGTCTTGCAGTGTCCTCAGCCCATATGTTGCAAAGTCCAGCTCAGACTTCCGAACCCCAAACCCTAGTCATCAAACTCTAAGACACCAGACTTCTAGCCCCAAGCAGTATGGTTCTAACAATATACCTTGATGTGTGGAGAGAAACAAAGGCCTATGAGTAGGAAGCTGCTAGGAGCAGATGAGGGCATTTGGCTAGTATAAATGTGTAGTATATAATTGTGTTGAGAACAATATTATATATATACATAAAGGTGCAGTATCTAAGTCAGATACAGCTACTAGATAATTATAATACCAACTAGCACAAGGTTAAAATAACAAGATTTTGACTTATATTGATGCATAATGATAACAGTAAACTGGGTTTACAAGCTTTTCTTTTTCAAATATCTTTATATAATGATATATACTATATTAGTGAGCATATAAAATAACAGAATATGGTAAGCTGGTGTAACAGGAGGTAAAACAGTATATGTAGTCAAATTTTCTACTTATAAGCTTGGTTGCTATAGACAGGCCTAGCAAACATCAAGAAGTTGCAGGAATCTGCAGTAAAACATTGTATATAAAACTATAGATAAGGTCTATATATGTAGAATACCCATTGTGGTAGGTGGCATATGTGAGATACATAATACCTGCCTGCAATATAAAATTTGACCTATATTTTATGTCCTCTATAACAGCTTTAAGCCAGGTTT
The DNA here is from genome assembly GCA_022264855.1 of Lenzites betulinus. Taxonomy (NCBI): domain Eukaryota; kingdom Fungi; phylum Basidiomycota; class Agaricomycetes; order Polyporales; family Polyporaceae; genus Lenzites; species Lenzites betulinus. The sequence continues at coordinate 137,910 of JABYQU010000009.1, read as the reverse complement.
GTAAGCTTTTTATTCTTACTTATACACAATGGTAAGTTTCTCTTGAGTAAGATTGTAAGACAAAATAATTGAGTAAGCTAGTGCAATAGAATGCATCAGTTAAAAGTACTGTCCTCCTTTCATAGGCATAATTCTTTTTGCAAACTTTATATATCAAGAATTATGAAACAGCTAGAGATATAATTATGAGTAATTACAGTTGACACCTAGTGACAAAAAGCAATATTGTAGCAGAGTGTGACATATTGCCATTGTGTAGCCACTATTAACAACTATTTGTATTCATTTGAAGCTCAGTTGAGTGCCCTTTATTCCAGTTTTGTCATTTCAGCTGTTATTAATGTCACTTTGGCTATCATCAATGTTATTTTGAATGCATTGCTGTCTATATTTCACCAAAATCACTTTCCTTTTACTGAAATCTATGTGGGCACTGACAATGTGCCTTATTAGAGTAATACAAAGTGTGCCTATTTCTGGTAAGCTAATATGCAGCAAATCCCCCCCTCCTGAGTCCTCTCTATCAAGGAAAAACCCGAAAATTAATACTCACTTAGTATAGGGAGGTTCGAAGAGAGGTTAGATGAGAGTAGAGAGGTGTAAGCAATAAGTGGATAAGTCTGAGGGGGAAAGCCCTCAGGAGGCTCCTTATATATATGTGCAGAGGTCTCCCTGGGACCCAGGACATGTCCCCTGGTACTCCTATAAGTAAGCTATGAGTAAGTGCACAACATTATAATGATGCAAGTGCATGAGTCATCCTCTAGGCTAGGCTCTGTCCTAGACCTCAGGTCTGGAAAATGAGTAGCTAATCAGATACTGTACTTTACCAACTAGTTCTAGAATAGTCCCTATCTAGGCCCTTCCAGCAGTACCTAGAACATATATAAAAAGTGTAGCCCTAACCCTATATTAGATGTCATAACAAATTAGATTAGAGACACAATTAGGCATGAAAATAAGTGCCTGTACATGGGAATCTGTGACACTCTCCCTCTCTAAGAGGGAGAGGCTCTGCATGCTCTCTATAAAGCACTCTGAACAGGACATGCAGAAGGGCTATATCTGCAGCTGCCCAAAGTGGTGTGGCAGCCAGACCATATGCCATGTAGCCATCTCTCTCATTGTCCCTGCCAGTGCCACCCCCCTGTGTAGCAGCCCTACCATTACCTCAGCAACTGGGCACTATGACTCTTATCCAGTTACTACCTCATTATAAGAGTACAGTCCCCCTGCCATCTTGACATTTAATGATATTGATGCTACCATGTGCAGTTGTTTCTGTCAGTGCAGATGGAGGCACAGGTTAGGGTGTGCAGGGGTGCAGGGTGGGGCATGCAGGTTAATACACAGGTTGGGGCATGGGTCAGGGCATACAGGGGGGTGCAGGTTGGGGGCAGATGATTTTGGATATTAAATGTATAGCAAGGTGGACAGTGTATTGCACTTAAATATAATGATACTTGATAGATAGTAATGGATTACAATGACTGTGCCTGAGATTTAATAGAAAATAATCTATTCTTTTGGCACTTTATCTATTACAGGAGTATTGGAGCTATTTGATTGGGTAAGATCTAAAGCAATAGCTTACAGTACATAGCATCATTGCTTGTTCTCACTGGGGTTAATGGCCAGGCTGGCCAATTGAAGTCTATATGTATTATGCTATAGTGAATAAATATCGGAGTAAGTTATAATAAAACATACTAATAGTATAATATCACATTCAGACAAATATTATTAAATGCAAGCATCCACAGATTGATGAATAATTCTGTGCATATTTAGTTTGTCTTCTAAAATGAACACTAGTCAACTGTTGAAAGTGTATGCCAGCAGGCTCCTACCCACCGCCGCACTCGAGTTGAGGGGGACGGATTCGCCGGGGGGATGGGGTATAGGCTAAGTCCAGAAGCGCCAAACATTAGATATTAGCGCTGGTGTAGTATATTAGCGCTGGTAGGATCATGTGACTCAGGCCTTTAGGATTTCCCTCTCAACTCTCCTGGACGGCTGGCTCCAAACATATACAAATAACGGAGCTCGGTGAGCAGACGCCCGCTGTTGTCCCCGTTTGGAAGGATGCGTCTCCGTCAGCGCTTGTATTTCTCGCGGTATACCAATATAATATGCCTGGCTGCATCGGTGCCGGTGAAGCTTTAGAGACTCTACAGGAGTACTTACAGAACATTCAAAATTACTTGATTAGGTCAAACAAAGCGTGCTTTCCTCCTCGAGCTCGTGAACACACCGCGGTCTCTCAAGATCTCAAGTCTCTAACAACTGATCGCCGTCAGAGTACTAGCACCAGTACTCGTGTGCTAAGCTGCCCTCCCTCGTCCTTGCTCATCGCCAATTCTACCGTTCTACTGGGTTATCAGACTAGGATTCAACGCGTGACTGTAGGTAGCATTGCAGCACTCCCCGTACTCGAGAGGCTGGAGCGGCAAGTTCTCAGACACATTGCGCATTTTTAGTTCATCGTCGAGATCGCCGAGTCTCCAACTTAGGTGAACGAACATTCCCCCGGTCCCTTGCAGGAGTAGGAAGCGGAAGCTCGGGCCTACCACGCTCCTCGTCGCGTTCGCGTTGGGCGCGCAACATCGGATTCGTGTACGTGCCCAGGCGTGCCCCCATTTGCCTTGCCATCGGAGCCGTAATAGTAGCACGAGAACCAGCGGGGGTTTTTGAGTCGTCCGATCCAGTCATATGTGCCATTCCATGTACGGAATGATATTCTAGTATAGGACACACGTCATCGTCGCCCGCGCGCACCCATCCCAGCCGGGAACCTCGCGGAGAACCTGGCTTTTAGTAAACAAACACCTCAAAGGCATTGCTGTGATGTATACTAGCAAGAGTCGGGGCCGCGCGCCGTCCTATTGAATTTCTTCCTTCAGCACACACTCATCCATGGCCGTTATCTGGTGTTATACGTGCTTCCCGAAAGCTGTCCTCCCGTCTCGATAACTTGTGCCATCCCGCATAGTAGTCTCCAAAGCTTCACCGGCACCGATGCAGCCAGGCATATTATATTGGTATACCGCGAGAAATACAAGCGCTGACGGAGACGCATCCTTCCAAACGGGGACAACAGCGGGCGTCTGCTCACCGAGCTCCGTTATTTGTATATGTTTGGAGCCAGCCGTCCAGGAGAGTTGAGAGGGAAATCCTAAAGGCCTGAGTCACATGATCCTACCAGCGCTAATATACTACACCAGCGCTAATATCTAATGTTTGGCGCTTCTGGACTTAGCCTATACCCCATCCCCCCGGCGAATCCGTCCCCCTCAACTCGAGTGCGGCGGTGGGTAGGAGCCTGGTATGCCAGTTGATTATTTGACTACTATTAGATATCAAATTTCTAACAGAGAGATTATATAATTTAATGAAGGAAGTACTAAGCATTATGAGTATCAGTACCGTGTATACATTCAGACATCCAATATATTGAAACTTTATTGTTGTAGGTGGATTAGATTGTTTTCGGGGTAGGGATGTATTAACGCAGGTTTGCCCAACTGAGTTGCCATTTCCTGTTTCGGTGTTCAAGGTAGCATGTGACTGTGACTGTGTGACGTGCATGTGCAGGCCCTTGTGGCAGTACTTCAAGCCAACCGCTCGCTATTCATCCACCCCCACGCGATCTGAGACGACATGGCATCCACGTCCGGGTCGAAAAGTGGTTCTATTCCACCGGCGGAAGATAGAATGGACGTCGACACCGAAACCCTCGATACCGGGCGTGCAAGCAACAAGAACGCGGCGGCCGCCCCAGCTCCTCGAGTTCGCGCATCCTCCATGCCACTGACCCTTAGGGAAAGCGCCTACCAAGTCGGCTATGTGTATTCAAGCAAGATGATGGCACATAGCTGCGTTCACGGACATTGCGAGCAGCCCGAGCGTATCTCGCGAATTTTTGACATTCTCAACCAGAGCGGTTGTTTGGAGAAGATGAAACGGCTTCCGATCCGACGCGTCCTCAGGGAGGAAGCGCTCCTGGTCCATAGCCAGGCCCTCTGGGACAAAGTTCTCGCCCTTCACTGTAGGCAAAGGCACCTGCTTCATTTCACAACGCTGTCTAATTAACCTTCCACGCGCGCTTCATACTTATCCATGCAGCGTTGACCGATCAAGATATAGCGGACTCGGAGGCGTATTACAACGATCTATCTCTCTACGTGCATCCGAACACGCCGTATGCCGCCCAGCTGAGCGCCGGCGGTGTCATAGAGGCTTCCCTAGCTGTTGCCCGTGGTGAAGTGAAAAGGGCATTCGCGATTGTCCGTCCCCCGGGCCATCACGCGGAACCGGACGAGCACATGGGGTTCTGCTTCTTCAACAATGTTTCAATCGCTGCTAAAGTCGTTCAGATGAGGTCGGCATTGAAACGCATCCTCATACTGGATTGGTACGTTTGTATACGCCGTGAATACGCGCCATCCGACTGACCACGCGCTAGGGATGTCCATCATGGTGCGATCTTTCGCGGCATGTTGCAACTAACGCTAAGGTCTCGCAGGTAATGGAACCCAGCGGGCATTCTATGACGATCCCTCGGTCCTATATATCTCTCTTCACCGTTACGAAGGCGGTAATTTCTATCCGAACGGGCCCTTTGGCAGCATGTCCTCCTGTGGCGAGGGCCCCGGTCTTGGCTAGTGCGTCCAATGAGCCCAAACGCACCGTATTTTGCTATAATTTATCATCGCAGCTCTGTCAATATACCCTGGCCAGAGAAGGGAATGGGGGACGCCGAATACATCTTGGCGTTCCAGAAGGTGGTGATGCCAATTGCGCTGGAGTTTTCGCCAGACCTCGTGATCAGTTCGTCTCTATATCGTGGTATAAGTTCCTACACTCACCCCGCCGGCGACAGTATCTGCAGGTTTCGACGCTGCCGAAGGAGACGACCTGGGGGAATGTCACGTTTCTCCCGCCGGATATGCCCACATGACGCATATGCTGTCTTCGCTCGCCGGAGGCAAGCTTGTAGTCGCGCTCGAGGTTGGTCTTTCATTTCGACTGAACGCGTTACTAACTGCTGACCATAAGTACAGGGTGGCTACTGTCTGGACGCCATCGCGGCATCGGCCCTGGCGGTGACGCGAGTGGTTCTCGGCGAGATGCCGCCACAGCTTCCACCGCTGACCGCATCGGAAGCAGCTACGGAGACAATTTGGCAAGTGTCGATGGAGCAGAGCAAGTACTGGAAGAACATGGATCCTAAAGTTTGTGAGCCAATGGAAGGTCAGAAACACGCCCTCAACGCGGTACACTGAAGAGGACTAATGGAACGTTCAGAGCTCGAACAGATCGCGATTTCCCTACCAGGTAATTACAGGCGGCCAATATGTATGACATGGATTGACCAGATGTGAGCGCAGAGCTTCTCAAGGCCCATCGACAAGCGTACCTGTTCAAGACGCATGGAATGCTCGAGGTGCCGCTCATGAGCGCAGCCCTCGTAGAACGATTCAACACCCAAGTTGCATGCACGTAAGCCAAGCCGAGCGTTCGGTCTCATTTGCTATCGTCTCATCTACCGCGCAGATCCGATATCATGGACAACGATACGCTCATTGTTTTCGCTCACGAATTGTAGGTCTCTGTATATTCTTTGTCTCCCGTTGGGCCTCTAACTCCGTTGTACCATAGCGGAAACCTCTCTGTAGAACTAGACTCAGTGATGTACTGCAACGTTCGCCAAGAACATTCATACCTGGTAACTCGTTCAATCAACCTCGCATACGACCGCCCTGACTTCCTTTTGTGCAGGTGGACTGCTCGAAAGAACTCCTCACCTGGGCAAAAGCCAAAGGCTACGCAGTCCTAGACGTGAACGTCTTTCCCAAACCCTTCCCAAAATCGAAGGTAAGCTCTGCATATCGCTCCAGCGGTCGTCACTTACCCATTTCCACCGCACATAGCTCAAGCATACGGACGACTACGGGGCCGCGGTGATGGTGTACCTTTGGGATAACTACGTGCAGTACGTCCGCCCCTTCGCTCCTCCGCCTTTATCACACTCAACTGTTCGTCAGACTGACCTCTGCACGTCGCGTGGTTCTCGTCGGCCACGGCCCGGGATGCAAGGCTATCATGGGCTTGATTCAGCAGCGCGGTTTGTGTCGCGCTCCCTTTAATGTCGGATAACTACTGAAGGCAGCGCTGCAGCTGCGAGCGTCATGAAGAGCGTCGAAGGGGTTGTGCAGGTGGTGGGGCTCCATACCATCCCCACGACACCATCAAACACCATGTCCCTTCGGCAATGGTACTTCGAGGTGAGGGCACACGAACAGTTCACTCGCTATCATCACTTACCATCCCCTACAGAACTCGATCGTCGTCGTGCCTTCGAACCACCCCATATTCCAAGACTCAAAGGCACTCAAGAAGCACGGCAGCATCTTCCGCATCGGTAAGCGTGCATAGGATTCGCCGGCACATACCCATCTCACCCCGCACCCACAGACGAGGAGAAGCCCATCAAACTCATCATCAGGGCCATGCCAGGCATACAGGGCTTCATCGAGCAGAAGTTTTCTCCCTTGAGCGCGAACTCCAACGGGGACGCGAAGGGTCATGTCTAGGATAGCGTGGTTTACCCTTTTCTCACTTCATTGTCGATACTTGCTGTCCACGCTATTTATGCAATCGCACGCTGTTCGGAGCTATGTTGTGCATGCGGTGACGGCGCGGGCACCGGGTAGGCTGTTGTCCACTTCTATGCATTGACCAGCCCACAGAGAGCGGAACATATGATAGTTTTCTCTAAGAGCCGCTCCAACACCGCACAACGCGCTACGCTCATACAGATTCTATACATAGCATGTCAGCGGCCGGTACAAGCCAGGACGCAGCTGCGACTTACGCGAAAGCAGGCCGTTGAGCTTGTTGACACGCGACGCGACGCTGAGATCGATCGTCTTGTCACCAAAGTCGACGACCACACCACCCAGCACGGCCGAGTTGATCTAGAAACCAGTTAGCCACAACGCCCCGACAGCCGACAAAATGCAATGGGCGCACCTTGGACGTGATCTTTAGTGACTTGGCCTGCTGCGCGGCCTGGGACTGCTTGAGGATGCTCTCCAGCTTGGTCTGCACGTCCTTCGGGAGCGGCGCGGCGCTCGTGATGGTAACGTTGAGCTCGCCCTTGTAGCCCGCGACGAGCTCGTTGAAGCCCTCGATGACGCCCGCGGACTCGACGAGACGGCCGTTTTCGGAAAGGACGACGAAGAGGTTTTTCGTGATTTCCGAGGGCTCCTTGCCAGCAGCAGCGTAGAGGGCGACGAGGCCCGCCTGGCGGTCCTGGTTGGTAAGCGTGGGGTTGTTGATGAAGGCGTCGAGGGCGGGGGTGGCCTTGACGGCGGCCTGGATGGCGTTGAGCTCGGACTGGACCTTGGTGAGGGTCTGCGGCGAGGACTTGAGGGCGGCGGAGAAGACGGCGCTGGAGTACTTGGACGCGATGGTGCTCGCCGCACGGCGTCCGAGACCAGCAGAGAGCGCGGCTGCGCGGGCAGAGGCGAACAACATGGTGGCAGTCGGGAACGAGGAGGACGGTGAGGAGAGCGTGCTGGTCGTCGTCCGACCCGGCGTCCTCCCGCTCGTCACCCAGCTAGACGCCTGTCGGCGCGTCCCGGCCGGCGCCGGCTCCGTCCGATGCACGCGCGCAACATCAAGTCCTGCTTGAATACACGCGTTCTTCATTGACTACGCTGCTAAGTATACATGGCTGCTAGGTTATTTCGTGATATTGCCAGACGGTCTATGTCGGGAAGTGCGCAACTATGTGTACGGTACGACTAGCGATGTGCGAGAAATGCAAGATGAGATGATGCAGGTGCGCCCGCACCGGAGAGGATGATGTGAGATGGTAACGTAACATGCAACGTGGGGGAAATGCAACGAGCCGCGAGCCACTATCTACAAGGCGCGAGCCTCGGGTGTAGGATACTCTTCTAGGGGTGTAGGGAGCGACGAAGAGATATGTCGGCTGTGCCGTTGGGCGGACACAGGCGACGACGCTGTCGAATTGTGGTAGGTGGTGTAGGGTGGCGAATGCGGCGAGTCCGTCGCCGCCGATGGCGGCCGCGAATACTGGAACGACCATCTCCGCGGAAGCGTTTCACCGAGCGTTGTGCTCGATGTCGCGCTCATCGGCTCTATGGAGATCGCTGTGCTTGGCGGCGACGGGTTTCCCGGCCTGGAGTGGTGGAAGTACTGCGACGGTGCTGTGGTGACCGTGGCGGTATCCTTCTTCTCCTGTTCTCCATCGTAGCGGTGGCCCTCGCCCTTCTCGGCGATGGAAGAGTCGCTAGGGGTGCTCGCCAGCTCCGTGTCGCCAGGTCGCCGTCCGCGGTGCCCGCAGCACACCACGTATTTGACCAGGCGCCACAGGCCGAGGTTGACGAGCAGGTTGAAGAACAGGACTATGCACGCGATCGAAAAGATGACCGCGGTGACGGCACCTATGGCCACACGCGGAATAGGCTGCACCGCGAGGTTTTCGGCGAACGCGATCATGAGACCGCTGCAGACGAGGCGGGTGATGCAAAGATAGCCAGCGAGCACATCTGCTCGGCGAGTGGGGTACGGCTTGAGGACGATGATGCAGCCCAGCAGGAGCGCCTCCAGAACGACGAAAAACACGGCTTGGACCATGCCGTGGACATGGGCAAAGGCGGTCACCATTGCTTTGATGACCATGACGAGGAGTAGCGGGATGACGTAGTACGTCCTGCTCTCGCGGTACGGCTCGGTGAACGGCGCAACGGCGGCCGGCGGCTTCATGTCTGTCCATCTGGAGCGTGGGACGGAGGAGCGGATGGCGAAAAACGCCGCAGGGAGGATGATGGCCATCAGCGCGATGAGCAGAATAACGGAGAGGAGGTCTGAGAGCCACGAATCCTTCAGCGTCCACTGGTAGAAGGTGAAGACGAGTATGGGGAGCGAAAGCATCTGTGCGCCACGAATGGCCCAAGCCTTGGCAAAGGACGGGTAGTTGGTGCGGAACTGGGCGATCCCGGGGTGTCTCCTACCGAATTCTGAGCGCTCCAGGGCGACCAGGACGCCGTAGATGAGGGCGAGCGTGCCCAGGACGATGGCGGTGAGAATGAGCGCGACAAAGAAGACGGTCATGAACGCGTTTGCGGTTGCAATGCCGACCGAGTTGGTGTAGATGGGGAACCCGGCCTCGAGCACATTGGACGACTGCTCGGTGACCGTGGCGACATCGCTACCGACCAAAACTTGGGTTCTGGGAAGGGAGGCGGGCAACGACGCGTTGGACGACACAAACTCGGCGAGGTTGACGCGCGCGAGAGAGGACGCGGTTTGGACAAGGCTCTGGGGCGCGACATAGCTTGCAGAGTTGTATGGGCTGAGCTTGCGGTTAACGAACGAAATGGCACCATCTCCGCTCTCGTCGGACAGATGGCCGCCAGTCGCGCTCCGCATGCGGTTGATGGACGTCTGAATGGACGAGGTAGAGGAAGACTCGAATAGCCCGAGAGCCCAGGAGAAGTTGAGGGCGAACGAGCGGTAGAGCGAGGGGAAGTTGAGCGCAAGGAGGCCAGAGAGCGCGATGGTCTGGAAGAGGGACACGACATCGATGAGGCGAACGGGGAGCAGAGGAGAACCGAAGCCGAAAATAGACTGGACGAGGGCGGCAGTGAGGGCGAGAAGGGCGATGCTGCCGGCGGCCCACTCGGCGCCCAGCTGGTGGGTAGACCAGCCGTTGGAGAGGGTGAACTGGACGCAGGCTCTGACTTGGCCGGTCTTGACATCGGTGAGGGTGAGCTGGGCGTAGGCCTCGAGGTCAGGGATGTAGTAGGCGATATTGGGAAGCTGGGAGGCGACGTCAAAGTCCTTTGGGAGGGAGAGCGAGTCGGAGCCAGTGAAGTTGTAGAGCGGGAGAGGGCAGAGGGCGCCGTCAAAGAGGGAGCAGATGTCTAGGGTGACGTTGATAGGGCGTATGCCGTAGACGTTGAGGAAGAGGTTAGCGTTGACATTGGTGTTGGGGACCTGTGTGGAAAGGTGAGGAATGCAGGGAGCGGGTAGGTGGAGTGATTGATACGCACGACACTGGCGGCAGAGACGTTGAAGACGATGGACTGGTTCTTTGCAAAGTATGCAATGTCAAACTGCTCGATGAGAAGGGACTCTGGGGGAGCGCAATAGGTGACGGAGGAGGTGACTGCGCAGGGGATTAGAAACCGGGCGAATGTAAGCGGAAGGAGGACGTACAAAGCGAGTTGTCGCGAGCGCGGACGAGGGGGGCAGCGAGGAGAAGGAAGGAGGAAAGAGCGAGTCGCAGCCGGGCGACGGAGAAGAACATGAGGGGCAGAAGGGATGGGCCAGGGTGTGTTGGAGGGGGCTATATGAGGGGGAGGTGAGCACGCGGCGGAGGGGTGCATTGTTCATTGTACTCGCCGCTTAGCCGGCTTCCTATTGTTGTTCTTCGACGTCGGGGCTGTGGCAGCGTCGGAGCGCGGGCGAGCGCAGTGGTGGAGAGACGAGAAAAAGAGCGAAGGGCGCGTTCTGGCGCAGGAGATGATAAGGACCAGCGAGCAGCACCACACGAGGTCGAGAGAGGAACGGACGAGGACGGGCGCCAAGTGCCGCGCCCGACTTCCGCTCGCTAGACGCCCACAGCTGCGGCGTCGAGTAAGCTGCCGTCGCCTCCACGCGCAGCCTTGTCCTCCGCCGCCGCACGCTCCGCCGTGCACAGTCAGAGCGCGGCCGTAAGACGTCGGATAGTATAAAGTACGCGCCCGACAGAATACGCTACTACCTACGCCGCGTAGCCACTCTTCCCCGCCACGACCCCAAACGCAGGCCCGCCCTTCCCAAACATCCTCCTCATGTCATCCGCCAGCTCCCCCGGCTGCTCGTGCGCCGCAAAGTGCCCGCCGTGCTCGTGCTCCGACTCGAACACGATCCGCCCCAGCGTCGACAGCCAGCTGCGCTCTGTCAGTACGCGCTCCATGACACACCCAGGTCTGTCACCCACCTCCGCGGCACTCTGTTCAGCTCCTTGGGAAAGTATGCGAACCCGAGCGGGATGGACGTCCACCGCACGTCCGCCGTCGTCGCTCGCGTGAACCCCTGCGTCATCTCCTTGTAGATCCGCACTGACGCCCCCGGCCCTGCGCGCGAGAACCAGTAGATGGACACCCACTCCAGCACTGCGCTCATCAGCTCCCCCCTGACGTCGAGCCGCGATCCGCCCACTCACCCTCGTCGTCTCTCCACCGATACTCATCCGTCCACTCCACCAGCTTTTCGTAGATCCACGCCAGCAGCCCCACCGGCGAGTCCGCCAGACTGTACCCCAGCGTCTGCGGCCGCGTCGCCTGCTCGTGTGAGTATCCAGACCCTGTTAACCGGAAGCCCTGCGACCGGGTCCACCCCGCCTTCTCCTTCGCGCTGTACGGCGTCACCAGGTGCGTCAGATACGCCAACGGCGCATTCCAAAGCTTGGGCGGAAGCGCGCTGCGAGCATATGTATCAGACATCCTTCTCGCCTCCCAGCCTAGCACTGCGACTCACTTGGTGTAGTTCGACAGCCATCCCTTCACATGCTTGTGCGCATAATACGTAGCCAAATAGCCTGCGATCTACGTGAACGTTTAGACTTCGGTCAGCAACACAAGTGTGCACGCGTAACTCACGTAATGTCCCCAGTCACCCCCTTGAACCACTATTGCAGGACAAGTTCAGTGCTTCGCTACTCCGCCACGTTCTACAAGTACCCACCGTATTCCGTGTATCCGAGGTTAATCATCAGGTTGTTGGCTACCTAGACACACGTCTCTCAGCCGCGCATTTGCGACACCCACGATGTCACCCACCTCTGCGTATTGCTTCGCCGCGAATCCCTTCTTTTTCGGTGCCTCTGAGAACCCAAACCCGGGCAAGCTCAGCGCGACGACATGGAAGCTCGGCTGCTCCGCCGAGCCCGCAGTGAGCAGCGGCAGCAGCTTCCTCACCTCGAGGAAATGTCCCGGCCCTGCGCGCCAGATTTAGCGTCCACCCTCGTGTGCGCAATATATAACGCCACTCACATCCATGAACGAACAGCAACGGGATCGCGTCCTCCGTGACCGCGCTCCGCTGATGCACATAATGCACATTCAGCGTCCCAAACCCGTCCACCGCGACGTCGCGCGTGAACTGCGGCAGCGCGTTGATCGCCGCCTCCGCGCTGCGCCAGTCGAACCCGTCCGCCCAGCGCGCGGCCAGGCGGCGCACGTCCGCGAGCGGCACGCCGTACTCCCACTCCGCCTCGTCCAGCTCGTCGGGGAACCGCGCGAGCGCGAGCCGCTGCCGCAGCTGCTCGAGGTCTTCGTCCGGCACGGACACCTTGAATGGTTTCTCGTTCTCTGTATCAGCCATGGTGTTCTGGTTAATCGCAGGGTGGTGGAGCGCGACGCTGCTCGTATGGGGCGCATCAGCGTCGCGCTCCAGTATATATGCGTTTCATACCGTGATCCCGTGAGCGCGCGCAGCTGGCGAGCGAGATCATCCGTGCACGTCATTGTGCCTCCTTTGTCTGAGAAAGATGCGCCTTCTTGCTGTCTACGGCTACGACGTCGACTATTCACGCGGGACCGATAACTCCGCGTGTTCGTTGACTCGTGCTCGTGCGCCATGTTCGACCATCCTCGACCCCGTTGCAATGTTTTAGATGCTAGAATCAAGCTGCTAGATTCCTGAAGCCGGAGGTCCGGCAGTTACATAGTAAATTCCACAACAGGCCCGCGCTACCATTAGGCGCTCGATAGTCGCGCCGCACACTACTTCTTAAGATTCCTCGCGGCATTTCCGGGTCGACATGAGGAGTACGATGAGTGTTCTTGGGTATTTAGAACACAGATATGTAGGTGGAACTCGATGCAGACATAGGTGGTGAGCATTTGTGTCGACACCCTACTTTCCGAACAATTTACTCTTGGATATAGACACAAAATGTGATACTGCTATAATGCTCATTATGATCTCTAGCAGCCGGGTACGAGGAGGCGAGGTTGACGTTGAACGTTGAACTTTGAACGTGAAAGTTGAACGTTGCGCGTTGAAACTTTGTTAACAGGCCTCAATCTGTATGTAAGTCGACCATAGTTGTACGCCACTCACTGCGGGGTTAGCGCCCATGTTCGCGACCGATGCTGGTGGTCGCCATCGACGTCCACTATCGAACATTCTCGATAATTCTCCCATGTGAAGTGTCCCAGTAGCCGTAGCAAACAACGTCATCAGCGGTGCAACCTGGTGTAATATCTAGAACAGTACCAAGCCTTCAGTATCGATTTTTCTAGATACATCAATACATCAATGGCCCCGGGGGTGCATATAAAGTCGGCGTTGGCAAGTGCCACTGACAATGCCACCCAGGCTTCCAGTGTGTTTCCCACTGACATCGGGATGTAGGACGTGGTACGGGGACCCCATACAGTCCTCGCATAGAGCCTACAGCTTAGAATCGCACTTCGGACACGCGGGAGGCTTCAGGGCAAACAATATTAAGCGTGGCACGTAGGTAAGCACTAGAATCAGGTAAGTACAGGGGCTAACCGAGGTACGTGAGTGAACCAGATGAGCAGAAAATGTAAACAGACACAAGGTGAGTAGACTAACAGAGTCTAAGGTGAGTGTGTCAACAGTCTCAGTTCACGCCTCTCTAGCAATTAGCAGAGGTATTCTAGACCTGGAATTCTTCTCAAGATATTGCTGAACTTCTCGCCGTCGTCCCGGGTTAGGAATTTAGGGTATGTATTTCCAAGGTTGTGGGAGCGAGGGCCTGCCACCCCGCACGGCGGGGTGGCGGGCCCTCCAAAGGTCGCGAAGCAATTGCGCTGGTAAAGATTGCAAAACCATTTCGGGCCGTAGGCACGGGTATCTGCTAGTTGATTACATACAGCGATACGCCCAGTCGCCCCCACAACATTGAATCAGGTACTAGTAGTACCCGTGACGCTCGGTAGTGAACAACGTTGCAGCCAATTTCATGTCACTGGCAGATGTGGATATTTAGCCTCATCATGTGCTGGCAGTTGATGAGCTGCTCAGGAGTGGTCCTGACTGGCCGTCGTACCAGGTCGTTGAAGCCACGAGCCCTGGTTGCATACATGTGAAAGGCAACGTATATGATTGCGTCAAGAGAGAACATAACAACTTCGATTACATGAATTTACGCCAACTGTTACAATTCGGGACACTGTATGTTACTGTTAGCGTGGTCTACATGCAATGGAATTGACGTTACACTTACCGGCCGTTATGCGCGATCGATGAAAGTGACCGTCTCGCCGGGGAAGAATACGCAATTCTTGCGATCGAACAAGTTTAGCTCGTCGAGGTAAACGGTACTCTTGTACTCCTCGCTAGCGAACACTTCGAAGATGTCCTCGTAACATCTAGCTTCAAAGACCGCGATGCCGATGCGATCTCCGGGGGGACAGTAGCCGTGGACAGAAAGACCAGCGTCGAACGCGTTGGTATAATGGTGCTATGGCGGAAGGTGAATGCAAGCTAGAGGCCACGCGACCAAGTGAGAAGAGGAGTGTACATACTTGCTCGTACTTCGTGATGTTCTTCTTCACGATCTCTAGGTTGGAGAACATGGGTCCGTGAACATCACGCCAGTAGGCAAAGAAGTCCTCCATGGACATTCCCGGCTTCTTGCACAGCCAGCCGACGATGCGGACTGTCTTTGCGGGTTGTGCGGGGGCGGAGGAAGAGGTGGATGTAGTAGTGCTCATGTTGGCTGGGTGATGAACGTGAGACGCGATGCCAGGGGACATTATATAGCTTGTGGCCACCAGGAGGTCAGCGGCTGCAAAAGGCGAACGTGAGCTGGATGATCATACTGGATGATTGCGGGAAATCGAAGCGGCCAAGGCCCCGGCTGGTGAAACCGGGTATACGTGCTAAAGCTGCGATGAATCGAAATGATCTTCACTGGGCGCGGATAGGCACACAAATGGTGACCGTGACGACTGTCGTTGCGGGGGATGCTGGCTTAGGTCCGCTGAATAGGATAGTCAAATAGACGTAGAGAGAGTTTCAATGTTTTCCGGGGTACACACGGCGTGGGCCAGAAGCTTGCTCGCTGCTGCTCACCGACGCCAACATGACCTCGTGGGAGTCGGTAGGACTATGAGCGTGCAGCAGACGGACTGCGAAGGCAAATCCCCGTTTCGCTGCGCCAAGGAGGTGTGAGCTGGGTGAGCGCGGCGGAGTATGGCGAACGTCACAGATCGACCGGAGATTCGTTCAGAGCACATTTGTTTCGCGGTTGCCACGTTTACGATACACCTCTACTAGTACCTCATCTGTGGCGGGAAAAGTGTGGCTCGTGACACGAGGGTAGTATCCTCCGCAGGGCCCCTGGATTTGACATCAGGATACCTCTGAAACCATTTTGGGGTACGATCAAATACGATGCTGCTCACCATCTAGGGGCGACTTGAATAGGACCTGGGTGAGCGACGAGCGGGCAGGGATACGCCCCGGCTCCGGTGGAGGAACTTCGTTGGTGTGGTTACCGTAAGCGGAGCGACCATGCCCACTGAGGAATTCCTCAGGCTTCCCCCTCCTGAATCAAGGCCACCTCGAGGCCAGCGATGCCACGATACTTGAAGCTTTGTCACTCGCTTAATGCAGAAACGCCATGCTCGAGGCCCGAGGGCCGCTATGACAGTGAGATGTCAAGCGAGAACCGTAAGGTTCCAGACGGGTTTGTGTCCATCTTGAAAAGTTCCTCGCGCGGTCCAGGGATGTGAGAAGGGCGCGATGCTGGTTCTCAGACTGAGCTGGAACGCCTTGCCTCTGTTACGTACCAGCGGGAAAGAAAGAGAGGACAATTCTTCATGCGCCAATAAGCGAAGAACCCTTGATCAATCAGACCAGGTCCTTCCCCATGAGGCCGAGGCATTCCGGCGACGATATGATACCGATAGCGGGCGGTAAGAGACGCACACGTGGAGGTACAGTTGGATATATGGTACTGGGTTAACTTTATGACGGAGAGCGGTCGCAAGGACAGGTGATGTGGGGTGGCTGGAGGTGCACTTCCGAGAGCTGAGGATTGAGGGTGCCGACGACTATATCCTACGTTCCAGGATAAACTATTCAGCACACGGATGACAGCCATTCACAGCAAGCGGCCGGGGAATCTAGATGACCTCACGCATAAGGTAGCCTGAGGCCCGACGAGCTGAGGCTCATGCCACCTTGGATTATGGTTACGATGCCGGAAGCGCCCTAAATATTCTCGCGAGAACAGAGGCAACATCTTCATGGTGGTCCTAAAGCCTCGATATGTGGCATTGCGTGTATATGTCACTGAAGACGCATGGGATTATAAGTTAGGCATGTTCAAACTCCGGGGGTGTACATGTACCTATTGGGATTCACAGATGATGGGCTGACCTAGGGGGCCTCCATCATGCCAGTGGGAGGATATGCTTGTCAGTATATGCGATCTTACATTTATCGTCTGCTTGAGAGGGGAGACAAGACTTGCCAGCGACTCAACATAGAGTCCGAGGCATACCATTACATAAGGCACGCGATATGGGCGCTTGGGAGATGGGACGGACGCTAGCGCGTACTTGCTCGAGAAACGAGTCGGACGCGTCCTCTGCCTCCAACCTCCGTCCCTCACCGCCATGTCGTCCAGCATCGAGCTCATCAACCCAAAGGCAGAGAGCGTACGGCGCGCTGCTGCGCTCCAGGTATGCATTCTATCTGCAACCCCGACCTCTTCCCTCCGTTCCTAAAACCTTCTAGGTTAACACCACCGGAGCGATGGGCCTTGCGAGCGTCGTAAAGGGTAACCTTGGTACGCAGACAAACACTCGCATAGTCCACGGATTCGTATCATGGCTCAAATGACCATCCAGGTCCGAGGGGAACTTTGAAGATGCTTGTCGACGGCTCAGGTCAAATCAAAATGACCAAGGACGGCAAAGTTCTTCTCTCAGAAATGCAGATCCAAAACCCCACTGCCGCAATGATCGCTCGCACTGCTGTCGCCCAGGACGACCAGGTCGGCGACGGTACTACCTCGGTCGTTCTCCTTGTTGGAGAGCTCCTCAAACAAGCTGATCGCTACATCTCCGAGGGCGTGCATCCCACCGTCATCGGTCAGGGCTTCGATATTGCAAAGAAGGAAGCTTTGGCGGTGTGTAGCATACCTCAGCGTAAAAAGCGCGTGCATTGATGTTTAAATGGCCCAGTTCCTCGACCAGTTCAAGCAGCCTGTCACAATCGACCGTCCCACTCTAATCAATGTCGCCTACACCTCTCTTGCCACCAAGGTCAACTCCGCGCTCGCAAAACAATTGGCATCAGACGTTGTGGATGCTGTTCTTACTATTCGCCCGCCGGCCCCCGCTTCAGGTGCGCATCTTCGAATATTACGCCATGCGTAGACGTTGACCCTCCTTCCGCAGATGCCCCCGAGCAGTTCCGCGAACCCATCGATCTCCACATGATTGAGATCATGAAGATGCAGCATAGAACAGCTTCAGAGACGCAATTTGTCCGAGGTCTTGTCCTTGACCACGGCGCAAGGCATCCGGATATGCCGAAGCGCGTTGAAAATGCGTACATCCTGACACTCAACGTCAGTCTAGAGTATGAGAAAACGTGAGCGCAGATCAATCTTGATTTATGGTAACCCAGAGGACTCATAGTATAACAGCGAGGTTAACTCGGGCTTCTTCTATTCTTCTGCGGAGCAACGTGAGAAGCTCGTTGAGTCGGAACGGCGATTCACGGACGCAAAGTGCAAAAAGATCGTCGAACTGAAGAACCTCGTTTGCGATCAGGCGGTTGGGAGCAACGAGAAGAAGAAAAACTTCGTGGTCATCAACCAGAAGGGCATCGATCCCCTCAGTCTCGACATTCTCGCCAAGCACGGCATCTTCGCCCTACGGCGCGCGAAACGCCGCAACATGGAGCGGTGAGGATTATCACGCTTGCATATGTACTCGCTGTCTAACATATCGTGGCACAGCCTGCAACTTGTTTGTGGGGGCGTGGCAGCCAACTCGGTGGACGACCTGACGCCCGACGTGCTCGGTTGGGCAGGGCTCGTATACGAACACACGTTGGGCGAGGAGAAATTCACGTTCGTTGAGGACGTCAAGGAGCCGAAGAGCGTCACGCTCCTCATCAAGGGTCCTAACCCACACACGATCCAGCAGACACAAGATGCGCTTCGCGACGGCCTACGGGCAGTCAAGAACGCGATCGAGGACGAGGCTCTCATTCCTGGTGCGGGCGCCTTTGAGGTGGCGTGCGCGGCACACTTGTCGGGGCCAGTGAAGAAGGCCGCAAAAGGGCGTGCAAAGATGGGCGTACAGGCATTCGCGGAGGCGTTGTTGATAATCCCGAAGACGCTCGCCGCGAATGGCGGTTTCGACGTTCAGGACGTGGTCGTGGCGCTCCAGGTTGGTGATTTGTGCCAATTTTACGTAGCAGGCCATTGATCGGGACTTTCTGCAGGATGAGCAAGCTGACGGTAACACGGTGGGGATTGACTTGGAATCGGGAGAGCCTTTCGATCCCACCGTACAAGGTGTCTGGGATAACTACAGGGTAAAGAGGCAGATGCTTCATTCATGGTACGTCTTGGCGTGCATTCTTTCGTATGGCTGTCACTGAAGCCGTTTTAGCTCGGTTATCGCGGTCAATCTGTTGTCGACTGACGAGATCCTTCGGGCGGGCCGCAGTTCGCTGAAACCAGATGGGCAGCAGTAGAATGTAGATATCAAAGCAGATGTATCCATACACCACCCTCCATAACCAGTTCTCTTTTCAGTGCTCGTTCCTTGTCAACGCCAAAGGATCACTATTAAACGGCCCGTGCGTAGTGACCGGGCATTATTACATACATGTACAGTCTCGAAGGAGGTATGCTAACAACTAACAATGATGGGCAGCAGTAGCAGGAGCAGCGAGCACGACAGAACACGACGCAGAGATAACGGTACAATAAGGAGCAATAAGAAAGCGTGACCCATCGTTTGTGTGTCCAACGCAACATTGTCAGGTGTCCAACGGGATGAGCCGTAGACCGTGAAGTGGTATCATACTAGTCCGTCTCATCCGAACTGAGACTGTCCCAGCCTGCCCGCATGAGTTTCGTGGGCGCGGGGGAGATATCGGCAGCGAGAGTCACCGTGGCCGTGGCACGAGTGGCATGAAATAAGGGGACGTTCATGGGAAGGAGCACGGTTTGTTTCCACGCCATGCCGGGGGATTTCTGGGGGGAGAGGGGGGAGGGGACGGGAACAGAGCTGGCCGTGGTTGGCCTCGAATTCAAGCTAGAGGATAGGGAAGGATCTGTGACGGCAACGAGACGTTCGACGATCTGCTCCGAGTCGTCAGTGAGATCGACTAGGGCGGACGAGGTGGAGGACGAGCGGCGGCCAGGTTTGAAGATAGATAGGATGCTGGGACCGCGGAACCCCTCCTGGAGAACGCGGCGGGATCAGCTACGCTAGCGCCTGGGGCGAAGGCAGAGCTCGTGAGCTCACCTCTTCGGAAGATACATCGGGATCGATGCTTCCTGGAGCAGCCTCCTCCACAGGCTCGACGGGCGCATCATCAGGGTCCTCCGCGTTCGCCTCAAATAGATCTGTGAAGCTGGGGAGCGTGGATCCGGAAGACACGGTGAGGAGATCGGCAGAACGCTCAGCCCCGTCCGAAACAGGCGTGACCACTGTGCTGGGACCCCAGCGGCGGCGCGCTAGGTTGAACGGGGTAGGCTTGTATGTCATTGGACCTGCGAAACCCGGTTTCCTCCCCATGCCCATGCTCAACGACGGCCGGAAGGTGACACGTTCGGGTGTCCCATCGGACTTGTCGTCATCATCGTACTCATCGTACTCGTCCTCCTCCTCAGAGAGGTCTCCTTCCTCCACGGCGACGGCCGGTCGATGTTCGACATCATCCTGGGGCGTGGGTGGCAGATCGGCGTCATCGTCAGTTGACGAATGAGGGCCGGAGGAGCTTGGCGCAGTCGACAGCGCTGTCGGATCTTCGGGAGGGACCGAAGTCCACTTACGGCGTGCGAAGGAATGCGGGTTGGGGCGAGATAGGAGGCCCATGCCACTTTTAGAGGCGGTCAAGCGGGGACGCAGAAAAAGCTGCTCTTCCTCGTCTTGCGATGTGTCCTCTGATGCCGCTGAGAGATCCCCCTCCTCGCCCTCGATCTTCACTTCAACGCGCACCTCCACCTCCCCGACCATCCTCTGCCGCTTGCCTCTGTCTTCTGCGGCAGAAGCCTCTGCGTCTTCATGAGG
Organism: Lenzites betulinus; assembly: GCA_022264855.1. Lineage (NCBI taxonomy): Eukaryota > Fungi > Basidiomycota > Agaricomycetes > Polyporales > Polyporaceae > Lenzites > Lenzites betulinus. Next base: position 117,583 of record JABYQU010000009.1, on the reverse strand, counting down.
GCGTTTCTGGGAGGCAGCCGGGCTATCGGCCGATGAAAGCGACGGCTCGGCGTTCTGATGGGGAGCGTCGCGTTCGCCTTCAGACTTGACCTCTGGAACGACAGGCGGCTTTGGCTCCTGCTTGGCCTTGCGTCCTCGGGCCAATCGTCGGCCACCTGCGGTGATCTGGAAATTCTTCCGCATATACCGGCCATTGGTGGACTCCTTTTTGCCAAACCGGCCGTTGGCTTCACGTGGCTGGGCTGCGACGGCGAGCGATTTGGGCGTAGGAAGCTTGACCACCTCCCTCTTGATGACCACCGGGGTCTGGGGAGACGGTTGCGCATTCTCTCCATCCGGTGTAGGATTGTCGTCTTTGCTCTGAGGGGTGGAGAGGGCAGATGAAGGCGGGGGAGATGAAGGGACAGGGGCGTTCGTGGGAGAAGGGGTGGCCGGAGTGACCTTTGGAGGTGGCTCGCTCTCGCGGAGCTTGATACTGGGTCGCCTCGTGCGTTCACTTCGGCGCTCATTCACGCCGAGGAGCTCCTTCGCCTTCGACGACATGCCAACCTTGTTTTTCGGTGGACGCCCTCTAGGACGACCAGTCGGAAGCTTTTGCCGCTTAGGCGCAGGTACGTCCTTCTCATCTTCCACCGTACGTGGCCGCTTGAGTAGATGGGGCGGGGCGGAGATGGACGCAGCGCGAGACCCAGAAGCCGCGTGCGACAGCTTATGGTTGAGGGTCGCCAGGACCGCATGTGAAACTCGTGCAGATGACGCATGGGCAGGGGTAATGCTTCGATTCTCGCGAGGGGTGGGGAGAAATGCGGGTGAACCATCGGTGGGGACTCGAGAAGGCCATTTGACCGCATAGATGGCAAAATGGCGCATACACCTACAACGTACGGATGTTCGGTAAGCATGATCGCGCCACAATGTGATGTGCGTACCGTGGACAGTCTATGTTGGCATTTTTCCGCGGCCTGCCTCTCTTGCCCGTGCGCCCCAACGCCAGACCCCACACGACTTCGTGATCCACCGAGATGACAGGCAAGACATTCTTGCAGGTGACACAGGTGGGGAGAGGTCTCCCATCGACTCCCCGTGGTCCATCTCCAGGCTTCTTCGCCGATATGCTCTGCGCCTCGATGGCGACGGGCACGACCGCGCGTCGTCTCAGTGTCCTTCCCTCCAGATCAGGGTCCTCCCGTCCTTTACCCTTCAGATCTGCGACGTCTGCTACCGAGCCATGTACGGAAGCTTTCCCTTTGCCATCATGCATAGGCGTGCTGAGCCGCGAGGCCGAGGACACAGCATCGCCGCGCGTGCGCAGACGAGTTGACGAGCGCCGCGTCTGCTCCTCGACCACCGAACCATTGTCGGATGTTAGTGGCGGCGTTTCAAGCTGGCGCACCGCCGACGCGGAGCGCGAAGTCTCCGGTGCCTTGCCCTTGCCCTTTGCACTGATGCTATCGAGGTCGGACGCCGCACGCGCTTTCTGGGCGCGCGTGGAGATCACGAATGAGGTGGCGGGCGTCGCCTTCCGTGGCGTTGACGCTGCGGAGACCGGGCAACTTTCGGCGGGGAGCGTATCGGAGTCCGGGGTTAGAAGGCCCGTGAGTTTCGAGGGCCCCGCAGGTCTGGATGGGCTCGAAAGTGGAAGCGAGGTCAGGTCGGAGGTAATGTCGGGCTCCGCCTCAAGCTCAGCATCTGTGCCGTCTGCTGCGTCTTGTTCCTCGTCGGGGAGCACCGCATACACGCCACGGCGCGTGCGCCGCTCGTTGACATTCACCGCAGTCTGAGGCGCGGCATCTTCACGATCTGTTGTCCAGTCTGACTCGCCGTTATCCGAGTCAGCGCCGCCAGGGGAAGAACCGGAATCCGATACTTCTTCATCGTTGTGGGGTGCATAACCGCCACGCCCGTTCCTCTCACAGGTCTCGCACAGACAGTGGCGGTTGTTGCGGCCGACTACGGAGCGGCGCGAATACGGTGTCAGAACACGAGAAGGCGATGGAAGCAGACATCAAGAAGAGACTTACAGTAGCCGTCGCCATAGTGCGCGGTGACTTCTTCGCCAACTCCGATATGCTTGATGACCCGGAACGTGATGTACCTGCCTTCTCGGAAGAGTTCAACGTTGTGGTCACAGTCGTGCTGCGGGTAGTGAAAAATTCGCGATGAGCACTGGCGGTGGCGGTTCACGCGGAGCCCGCACGGCAAGGACGCACATTGACAAAGCGGGCGGGCCCCAAGAATAAATGATTCTTCTTGAGCTGTTTGGAATGGATGACACTGAAATCACGGCGAATTCCTGCGCCGTCTGCTTGGCCAACGTCTGTGCCCTTGAGTTCCTTGTCTTCCTCCTCGGTCAGGTCTGCCATTGAGCCTTTGAGCTCGGATATGACGGTTCCTGGGGCAAGTGGACGGGTAGCGAGGATGCATAGCTCGGACTTGCCGGTGTGGTGGGAGTAGCGAGATGTATGAGCGATTTCTATTGACCCACTGGGCATGTAAAGCTCAAAGTAGCGGGAGGCGTGGCTGGGGGCAGTGTGAGCGATGGGGCGTAAGCGAGGAAGAGAAAAAGAGGCGTACGTGGCGAACGCATTGACCTGTTTCTGGGTATAGGATCGGATAAAGTAACGGACGGCCGTCAGACTGAGTGTGCGATGAGCGGGGTGGGAGAGGAGATTAAGGGGCAGCGAGACGCACGATAGGAGATCGTCGACAGCCTGACGGATGGCAGTTTGAGGAGGGCCCTTGCCAGCGACGAGCTGGGAGGGGTGGACGCGAGGGGCGAGCGGCGGTACAAGGGAGGCGGGAGCAGGGTGAGCGAATAGAAGCGTGAGGGAGGGGCCGGTACTCACGCGTCTCACGATTTGGAGGAGCTGTTCGGCGTCGGTCTTGGGGAGTCGCCTGGCGGGGTCCATCTTGTGCACGACCAGAGGAACGTCGCCTGTGCCGAGTTTCTCGACGAGGAGGTGGCTGAGAAAGTCATCGTCCCGGGACAGGTCGCGCATGTTCATGATCTTGGTGGGACGCCATTGGCCCTTGAGGACGGACGAGCTAGAGCCCGCCATCGCGGTCGGCATGGTGGCGATACGGGGCCGAGCGCGAGTGGGCGCGGGCAGAAGGCAGGGAAATGTACAGGAGGGACGGGATGGGAGAGGCGAGGGAGGATGATGACAGTCAGAAGGAAGAGGAGGACGAGCACACGCGACGCGGTCGGAACGCCCGCCAGTTGGGATTCGGCGAGAATAGACGCCCCGCTTTTCCTGCGCTGCTTGTATGCGCTGCACCGCGTCTGACATCACAAGCCTGTGCGCGCATGGGCCGCGCCGCACACAATACCACACAAGACCCGCGCACGACAATACACACGCACAAGACAGACATACAACAACGCGCGGGGCGGAACAGACATGCATTCGGACGCGCATGGTGGACATACTCATCATACAGTAGGTGCAGTGGAGAATCGGACGGCATCATCATAGCAGCATTTTGTGTACACAGAGCCCATCCTGCCAGCCCGGCCCCCTCGTCGTCCCGGAAGGCTCCCAGGCCAGTCAGCAACAAGCCTCAATCACGCGACCTTCTCATGCCGCGTGTGCGTGCTTCTGCTTGCCTGTCCTGATCTTCCTCAGGTAAAACTGTGGAGAAAACACACAACGCGGTTAGCAGCCGCCACTCTGCCAGAACTGTCTCAATGCGGCAATCCTTACCTCCAGCTCCCGACCCTCCAAAATGTACCCATCCGCACGCCCTGACTGCCCGGGCCGACTGCTAATCGACGCGTAGAGACGGCCAGCGGCGAATTGCGACTCGAGAAGAGTGTCGATCTTGGCATCTGCGCCACCGTCATGAGTGTCTGCGCGGCAATGTGGATATCGGCAAGCGGTGCTTACCCTTCTTCCTCTCCTCAAGCTTGCGCACCACATGCTGGGAGAGCTTCTTCTCCTCCTCACCCTCCGCAGGCGCATCCTTCTTGGCACCCTTCTTGGTCACCGGCTGGGCATACTGTACGAGGTATCAGCACAACATCTCACAGCATCTAAGGACAGTACGTACGTGCGCCTCGTACCACTGGCGGAAGGGGGCGGCATCGACCTGGATGATAGCACCCTTGACGAGGGTGTTCGTCCGGACAAGCTCGTTGTTAGACGAGTTGTAGACCTGTGGTGTCGTGAGTATTTTTGCTGGCTCCAGCGGAGGACGAGCGGAGGCCGTCGCAGGACAAGAAAAAGTACGCACGACACCGATGATCCTCGTCTTCCTTGTCACATGTTCGCTACCCCACGCAAAGTTGCCGCCATCGAGACGGAGCGCACGGTACTTGAGGTTACCCCCACGAACACGGACGGTGTGGACGCGCTTAGGGCCGAGCTTAGTGGAGGCGGGCTGACGGCCGAGCTCGAATTTTCTCTTTTTGCGGTAGTGGGGACGCTGGGCTCCCGAGGGGGAGCGTTTGTGCCGGGAAGAACGGGATATACCTGGAGGTTGGGTACATCATACGCGACGAAAAATCCAGTCGATGACAATACAGCCAGCAGGGATTGAGGAAACAGCAAATGTTAGCTTCAAAGACAAACAGGCGAAGAAACGGGGGGACGGCACTGACCCATGTCGGATGGTCTTGAGGCTTGAGGAGACGGTCTCTTGCACGGCCGATTCACTGTGGATGGATGCTTACAGTTCACAAAACAAGGTTTGATCAACAGCAATCTCCGACCGAAATTCCTCAGCCACCGCCAAGTACTCGCGCTCGGGCACGACCCAAACAGACGCCCATCTCAACTAGCGCGTATTTGGATCACAAGTGCATGCGTAGTCCCTTCCCAAGCTCTTCTATCCCGTCGGTCTACTCCTCTTGGCTACAGCGTGCTGCAGTGTCATCACCGCTAGCGTTACCTATGTCGACGGACGGACACGACCAAGCGAGGTCTATGCAGTATCCTTGTGCATCATCTACAGAAATAGTAACATGTACACGCTGCACGTCTACGACTGCACGCTGGGTCTGCAACAGTTATGCACGGGGTACGTTCGTCCGCCGTGGGGAACAAATCCGATACTACCAGCCTGTCCAGCATCCCCTGTCTCAGGCCCAGGGACAGGGCCAGAAGTCTGTCCTCGGGCTGTTTGTGATCCCGTGCCATGTCCAACCTGACAGTGACAGAAGGAGTACACTACTTGGTGATAATGCGCGCAGCCTCCACTGGCCCCGAGATGCCCCTTAGGACGGTGTATGAGACGGCGAATGGGCACGGCGGCGGACGGCGATTCACGCCAAACATGCGCAGGATATCGTAAGACGCGATTGGATTAGATCGTCGCCGGAAATGATCAGTTCAGCCAACGTTACCGAGTCCAGATCCCAGACTTCGGCGTACTTACCCCTTCCTTATAACCACTGCTTCCTCGCCATCGTCGCCCGCACACCGCAAGGCAGCCAGCACACCATGTCCTCCCTCCAGGCCCCGCAGCTCAGCGCAAAGGCGCCTCGCACAAGAGGCGTGTCTGCCATGGTCAGTCCTAACGCCTGTCCCGCCTCCGCACACCATCCATGTTTCTATCATCCTCTTTCCATCTCCTCTCTCGGTCGCAATCATACCCATGGGCCAACTTTCTGATTGGTTTCGTTCTCTCCGATCCGTGCACAAACAGCATTTCAAGAGCGCGACCACCGGTGTTGCTACCAAGAACATGCGCAATGAGCTAAACAGGCTCGTTAACACCGTTTCAGAGCCCGAGACCAGGAGGGTATGTCTCTCACCGAAACATTCGTCCTGTGTATGCTGCCGACCTCATATCGCGTTCGGCAGGCTTTTGATACCGAGATGCAATCCTTCTTCTATCTCTTTACCCGCTACCTCGCCGAAAAGGCCGAGAGCAAAGAGCTGTGAGCATGATTACCCCTCACCCCGTACATGTAACTCCGCGCGCTCACCTTTTTTCAGCGATTGGGACCGTATCAAATCTCCAGCAGCTGACCAAATCGTTCCATACGATGATCTTCCCCTGACAAACGACCCGAATGTGCTCAACAAGCTCGCCGTGCTCAAGGTCAATGGCGGGCTCGGCACCTCAATGGGTAGGATAAGCATGCTCTCGACTTGAGGTGTCGTTCTGATACTGTTGGCAACGCAGGCATGACCGGGGCGAAGAGTGCGCTCGAGGTCAAGGACGACATGACCTTCCTCGATCTCACTGTCCGCCAGATTGAGCACCTGAACACCACTCACCGCGTCGACGTCCCTCTCATTCTCATGACGTCGTTCAACACTCACGACGATACCCTTCGCATCATCAAGAAGTATGCGAACCAGCAACTGCGGATTACCACCTTCAATCAGTCGCGCTACCCTCGTATTGACAAGGAGACGCTCCTCCCCCTGCCTCGGTCCGCGACGGACGACAAGTCCAAGTGGTATCCTCCCGGCCACGGTGACCTGTACAACGCGCTCATGCACTCCGGCGTCCTCGACCAGCTCCTCTCCGAAGGCAAGGAGTATCTGTTTGTGTCCAACTCGGACAACTTGGGGGCTGTTGTCGACCAGAGAATCCTTCAGCATATGGTTGATGCGAGCGCCGAGTTCATCATGGAAGTCACCGATAAGACCAAGGCCGACGTCAAGGTATGCCGTGAAGTACGCCATGGAATATTCGATGCTAACAACTATTGTGCAGGGTGGTACTCTGATCGACTATGAAGGGAATGTGCAGCTTCTCGAGATTGCTCAGGTACCCTCTGAGCACACCGAGGAGTTCAAGTCGGTTCGCAAATTCAAGATCTTCAACACTAACAACCTGTGGCTCAACTTGAAGGGTCAGTTTCAGAACCGCGTGCACTGAAGCTTTATCTCACTCATTTGTAACAGCGCTCAAGCGGGTCATGGAGAATGAGGGCATGGAGCTCGAGATCATTGTCAACCCCAAGGTGACCGAGGATGGTGCCTCTGTCGTGCAACTCGAGACTGCTGCCGGCGCTGCCATCCGCCACTTCAAGAACGCGCGCGGTATCAACGTGCCCCGTAGCCGATTCCTGCCCGTGAAGAGCTGCTCGGACTTGCTCCTCATCAAGAGCGATATCTACTCGCTCGAGCACGGCCAGCTCGCGCTGAACCCGAACAGGATGTTCGGCACGACGCCGGTGATCAAGCTCGGCGACCACTTCAAGAAGATCGCGCAGTTCCAAAAGCGCTTCAAGAAGATCCCCAAGATTATCGAGCTCGACCACTTGACTGTCACTGGCGATGTGTACTTTGGGCGGAACGTCACCCTGCGCGGGACCGTCATCGTCGTCGCAAACGAGGGCCAGCGTATCGACATCCCTGACGGTTGTGTGCTCGAGAACAGTGAGCGATTACTGCCTGTAGCGTTTGCTTTCAGCATCTAACGTCTTATGTAGGACTGCTTTCTGGAAACCTCACCATGACTGTAAGTCAAATTCGCTTCGCGTGTCCTATCCAATATTCATGCCTTTCGCAGGAACTATGAGACGACGTTCGGATACCCCCGCATGATACCCTCTATCTACTTACGATACGTTACTGATATCGTCTATTCCTCCTTGGAGTACGGATGACGAACAATTGTACCATATCCCTCTAGACAGCACGCAACCTTCTTAGCCATACTATCCCCATTCTAGACGGACTCAGCAGGGCAGTGCTTACTACTATCATCTGGTCTCATCTCGTCAATGGGGACATTTAGTGGACGCGACTTGAAGCTTGAAGTTTAGTCTTTCTGGTCTCTGAATCACATTCTCACTAGCGTCTTCGTTCAGTAGCGGAATATACGCCAGCGGACAAAATATCACACATTTACGCTTTTGAACGTTTGAGTTGAGTTGCCATTGTCAACTAGGTCGAATGGTCCACTGTCCAGGCCCGGAACGTGCAGGCGTGAATTCACACCGTGTCCCGACTGGGTGACCGCAAGTGGTGGTTTTGCAACAGAAAAGTGCGCCTTCCGTAGAAGGCAAGGGCACTTTCCTAATCGGGGACCGGGCTTCTACATATATAATATAAATCTCGTAGCGCCGACGAGCGGCATCACCCGGTACCTCACCTCAACGACAGTACTCAAGCATGCAAGGGCACGAGAACATCAAGCTTCCAAGGTTAGCGCAAGAACCTCGTCCTCAGGCTGTGAGGGATGAGAGCCTTGCTCTGACAAGCAAGGAATGTGTAGGTTTGAAGACGAACAAGGAAACACGCTACAGCCTATCATAGGCACCGTTCGAGTTTGAAAGCCGTGCAGTGTTCAATTAGAGTACAAAATATATGCGTGGAACCACTACTGGTACGAGCAGAGAGCATGCGCTATTAGCGTTGCCGTGACAATCACCATTCAGTATATGGCGGATGATGTCCCTTTGAAGATCGATAGAACGAGCAACCGCAATGGTTCTCGCCCAACACAGCGAGTTCTGCCAATGAAAGCGAGTCCCAATGGGAAGTGGACGAAAATATTGGCCGTAGTACACATTCCGCTACGGTGGCACACATCTCACTACTTCCCTGGCCTAGGGAGGATGATGACCGTCTCAGATCGTCTGCTGAGCGAGAAGCCTGCAAAGGGATGTGATCTGAGAGTGCGAGTCAGCAAAATCCACAGTAGTCGTCAAGAGTCAGTACTCACAATGTCGGCCTCTCGTCCATTGCACACAGAGGGTCGTCATATCCTCAGCCGTGGGATTGAGGATAACGAAACCGGCAACCGTACGGGCGTAACTAATGCGCAGAGCGACGGTAGACGCATACTAACTCCCCGGAGTTGGTGGTATGATAGGTCCGCGAGTTGTGATTTCGGCGGCTTCTCCTACGTGATTTACATGACGGGGTAGATTATGAGCTAACGCGAAGAAGGTGGATACGGATGAACACGCAGGGGTTATATCCACTGGCAAGCAATAGAAGGTGAAACACTCCCGCAAGAGCCTTGCAGTACAAGAAACATGATGATGTGTGGAGGAAGAACGGGAGTGAACGTAAGTACGAAGGGGGGGGAATATTTTGTTAACGTTGTCGAAAGCATGGAGAGGCGGAAGATGGAGCGGTAGCGCTCAGAATGAATGTAGACGCTCAAAACACATGACATGAAATTCCTTGCGGGGAGCCCTATACCATTATGGAGGTTGAAGCCCAGTGAGAAACGGACATATCCGGGGCCATCTGGCGCGAGCGAGAGATAGCAGCAAATATCCGCAGGTATTTGGCGCCAATTTCGACAGTTTAGGCGCGCCAATGTGCTCCCAAAATGGAGCGCTTTCGCATCCGGTTCTGCATTTCACGTTCTCGTTTGCTCCCTCATACCACTTTGACCCGGCCACCTACATCAAGCATTCCATGTTCCTGTACATAGATAGCCCATTGTATTGTAATGCAATTGTATTCGTGCAGCCTATCTTACGACACCACCTCGCAGACTAGTCGACCCCACAGGTATCCTTCCCCGTATCCCCCGCTTGCATGGCCCCCCCTCGCAACGAGCCTCCTGTGAAGTTTCGGGGCTGCCGCAGGGACGTTGAGCGGCGCGCTTGGCTTGAGACCGACAGAGAGAGCGATGGGGATGGGGGTCTCGTTGCAAACGCGTACCGTACATACATTTCAGAGCCATGTATATAAGGGAACTCGATCTAATCTATCGATCGCTGTTCGGACTGAGCGGAGGCGCTTGATACCAACGGGCGCTAAAGTTAACACACCCCTACAAGCGACGTAGCGAGGGGGAGCAATGAGAAGGGGGGGGCGGCAAAAGCAAACATACCAATTTCAGAGAAAAGGGACACTCAACGTCAACAGCAACATCAACAGGATCATACCAAAACCAGTCCGATACTCCAACAGTGATCGAGGACGGTGTCGGGACACGTGAGGTGCAGGAATCGAGATGGGGTGTGGGTCGTGAATCGGGGGCGAGGAAACGTGGGTCGAGGGTCAAGAATCGAGTCGAGGATCGAGGGCAAACAAGGATCAAATACGCGGATCGGGGTCGAGGATCGAATACAAGGATCGGATACGAGGATCGAATGCACGGGTCGAGGTGCGGGGCTGCGGGCACGCAAGGGTTCGGGGTGCGAAGTGCGGGTCGACGGGGGACGTACGAGATTCGGGGTGCGAGGCGTGGGTCGACGGAGGACGTACACTGGGGCTCAGGCGTGCGGCAGTGCCAGCTACGCGGCAGAGAGGGGGCAGGCACACCACGGACGGCGGCGGGTTCGGACGCGTGCGGGGGACGACGGCGTGCAGGAGGGGGGGGACGGGAACAGCGGCGGCAGCGGTGGCGGCGGCTAGACACGAGTAAACGAGTCTGCGCGGGGTTGGGCGAGTTCAGCGTGCCGGGCGCGGGTGGCTTCGGCCCCACCGGGCATGCGCGAATTATCCTTCGTGCAGAGGAGACGCGTTTGTGTGAAGTTTCGGGGCTGCCGCAGGGACGTTGAGCGGCGCGCTTGGCTTGAGACCGACAGAGAGAGCGATGGGGATGGGGGTCTCGTTGCAAACGCGTACCGTACATACATTTCAGAGCCATGTATATAAGGGAACTCGATCTAATCTATCGATCGCTGTTCGGACCGAGCGGAGGCGCTTGATACCAACGGGCGCTAAAGTTAACACCTCCTGGTGCCGATGAGGAGGCGGACAACACTCGGGAGTACATATGCAGTTGCCGTCAAGTATGCGGCGGGGTGGCGACAGCAGTGAACAAATGCACGTACAACTCCCACCGCCAATATCGCACAGGCCCGGAGGCCTTCCTCCATATGCGCCCGACCGCAGGAGAACGCGAACGCCGTGGCGTACGCCCATCGCAGAATTCGCAAGATCCTCCTAGCGCAGCACCGAGTGGATTGCAAGCCGAGATGAACCCGCAAACGAAGAGAGCACGGTAAAATTTACAGGTATATTCCCTCTATGCTTATCGAGACAACCGCTCACATATGTTATATGACATTAGGCCGCTCCGTCCGCAGGCCCATCTGGTGCACGCGCGCAGACACCAGTTAGCCCTAGGCAGCCTGCTCGAGGAGTGTCTCTGCCTCCTGAACCCGTCGAAGAGCCCCGCGGCCGGCCGAGTCCCCCAGTCAGGCCGCCGTCTATCCCTCTACCAGACCCTCCACCCCCGGATCTGCCTGAAAACCCGAACAACCCACCTGAGCCCCTGCCAGACCCTGATCCCGAGCATGGTCACACTGAAGACAATGACGCACCTCGCTACGCTCGACTGAAGGAACTCCGCACCGCCCAAGAATTCGTCTATTTGATGCGTCACGCCACACTCGAGGCGTCAGGCATGTCAGCTGAATCAATCTATCGCCTGCGGAATCCCCGTCAGCAGACCCCTACAATGAATCGCTATCAGAGGGCAGGCCTGCGTATGTTTCTTGCGCGTGGGGATGCCTCGGAGGCAAACTACGCGGATCATTGCACCGCGATGGTCGAGCTCCATCCCGAGGACAATAATCAAATTCCAACGTATGAGCAGGTCAAGCGTCTTGTGGCAGAGCTCACCGGCATCGAGGCGATCATCCACGATATGTGCGTGGACAGCTGTGTTGGGTACACGGGCCCCTTTAGCATGCTCGAGCACTGCCCATTCTGCAACCAGTCGCGCTATGACTTGGTCGACCTGAGGCGCGGCAAGAAGATCGCTCGACGAACCTTTCACACCTATCCCCTCGGCCCGCAGCTCCAGGCCATGTCCGCGTCTCCGGAGAATGCACAGCACATGTGATACCGCGCTGAACACACTGCGCGTGTCCTCGGACTTCCCCTTGCCATGGTCCAGGAAGTGCTCGAGGATGTCTTCTCAGGGTCGGAGTACGTGCAAGCTGCCCGTGATGGCAAGATTCTCCCAGACGACTCCGCGGTCATGCTCTCTCTCAACGGCGCTCAGCTATATGAATCAAAACAATCTGACTGTTGGTTCTACATCTGGATCCTGTTCGACCTCTCCCCTGATCGGCGTTACAAGAAGCGCTACATCATTCCTGGTGGGGTCATTGGCGGACCTAAGAAGCCGAAGAACGTCGACTCATTCATGTTCCCCGGCCTCTATCATGTCGCCACACTTCAAATTGTTGCGCTCCCAATCTGGAATGCAGCGGAGGACCGCCTGTATCGTTCATACATCTATCTGCTCTTTGCGGGTGCCGATGGACCTGGTATGACATACCTGAGTGGGCTTGTGGGTCATCTAGGGCGCCACGGCTGTCGCCTCTACTGCGAGATGCTCAGCCGACTCAAGTCCACATCCATTACATACTATCCTGCGATGCTACGCCCCCACAACCCCTCCAGTCCACACGCAGCCCATCCTGACTATTCTGTGCGCACGAATCCGGCTGCACGAGGGTCTTCAGTGCAGCGCTATCATGCAGCTCTCGAGAGAGTTGAGCAGTCGCCCACACAGGCTGCGTTTCAGCGTAACCGCGTGGAGACTGGGATTTCGAAACCGAGTATATTTGGTGGACTCACGCGGTCCCTCGGTGTTCCGGGATGTTTCCCCGCCGATCTCATGCATCTCATTGCCTTGAACCTCCCTGATCTTATCCTGAGTCTCCTGCGTGCGACTCTCCCACATGACGCCCCTGATGACAAGGACACATGGGACTGGGCCTGCCTTCGTGACCCGGCCGTCTGGAAAGCACATGGCAAGCTCGTGGCCGATGCAACTCAGTACCTCCCTGGATCCTTCGACCGCCCTCCGCGCAATCCTGCTGAGAAGATATCGAGTGGATACAAGGCTTGGGAGTTTCTTACCTATGTGTATGGATTTCTCCCTGGGTTCCTGCGCGCTATTCAAAAACCCCATTACTATAAGCACTTCTGCAAGCTCGTTCTCGGTGTCCGGATTGTTTTGCAGTGCCAGCTCCCTCGTGCCCAGCTTCAGCAAGCCCACGAACTCCTTGTTGCTCATGCCGAGGAGTTTGAAACATTATACTACCAGCGCCGAGAGGAACGGCTCCACTTCGTACGACAAAGCTTGCACGCAACTACCTACATCGTGCCCGAGGCATTTCGCATCGGTCCCGGATCCCTCTACACACAGTGGGCAATCGAAAACTATATTGGGAACATCACACGCGAGATTAAGCAACATGTCACACCATATGCTAATGTCTCGGAACGTGCGCTGCGTCGGTGCCAGGCGAATGCGCTCAAGGCGATGTTCCCGGAGTTCGCGGACCACGAAGGTCTCCCCCGAGGTGCAATCAGTCTTGGCGAAGGCTTCGTCCTCCTGCGCGCAATGGAGAAGAGACCGGGGAGGATTCATGCTCCTGCTGAGTGCGACGCCATCACGGCATACCTCCGCTCAATCAATCATGCTGCTGCGGGGACATGGGACCCCCGCGTCCAACGCTGGGCTCGAGTACGCCTCCCCAACACGCAGGTGGTGCGCTGCGCATGGAAAGAGTGTGATTGGGAGGCGTGTGGGCGACACGCTCGTCGCGCACGCATGGTCAAGGTGAGCACATTTATCTAAACATTTCTACGTGCATATATTAATCATACTTGTACCACAGCTGCGAGGAAACATTTTTGCCGAGGTGCAATACTTCTTTCGATACACTATCGACAACAAGCCATGTGCATTGGCCCTCGTATCAGTCTACTCGGATCCTGACCCCGCAATCCTTAACGAGTCGATGAACACCTTACTAGCGTGCACATATCGGGGTAACCGTGCCCTTCGTGTCATTAACGTTACGGAAATCATGGCTGTAGTCACCATGATACCCCTCCCTATCACTCGTGCGGAGTCTGAACACCCAAACACAGACGCAATGTACGGGGAGCGGTATTTTGTTGTTGAGAAAGTCGGGCTGGACGTCGCATTGATGGGAGGTGCGGTACAGGATAATATGGGACCGGATCCTGATGACCCGGACGGAGACGAGATGATATGATACAACACTGCACGATATACATGTATAATGTAGAGAAATTACTCCTGGTTATCGTCCTCCTGAACAGAGCTTCTGTAAGCAGTTGAATAGCGTGATCGTTTTCTATGTGCGGGGGCTTCAGCACTCAGATCAGAGGAGTGTGATCGCTTTGCGAGGCGAGACCCAGATGGAACATCCTCGAGAGGCGGGGGCTGTTGGCAGGCAATAGTCAGCAAGGCAGGCATGGTTCAATGGCAGTACAGACCGTCAAACTTCCATGTCGTGCTGGGAGTCATGCTTGAAGGCGCTCGTATACGGAGGTTGTCAGCGGGCCTATAAGGGAGAAGCCAAGGACGCCTTCGAGATCTGCCCGGATGTTCACGAGCTTCCTGGAGAGCATGTCGTCCAAGGCAGTCTCAAGGTTATCAAGGAGCGGACGATGGAGCTGGGCGCACAGAGTGTCCTGCTGGGCCGAGATCATGGCTTGGATGGCGTCTTGCAGAGGGATGGAGAGCTCGTCAGCTATAGGCTGCCGTAGATCTTTCAAAAGGCGAGGTTGAAGACTCTCAAGTAAGGGCTTCCGCAAGAGGGGCACGAGTTGGGGCACCAGATTGTCGAGAGTCTCAGCAGTCTGGAGCGGCGCAGGGGAGGGCAGCAATGCAGCTACCTGGTCGAAGCTTGCAGTCAGATCTTTGTAGACCCTAGTGTAGTCGTAATCTTCAATAGATTCGTCTTGAAGCTCACAGGCTATTTGCGCAGATATCTTCGCGAGGTCGAGGATGCGTTGCACGAAGAGATTAGCACGTGCGATGGGAGCGGTGCACATGGCGGTTTCCGAGCCCTTTCCCAGCGATTTTGTCAGGTTTAGATTGTATGCCTTGAGCAGGTACTGTTCGTCGTAGTCTGCTGCCGACAGAGGCCTTATGATGTATGTTAAGAATAAACACAACTCCGTGAGGAGACGGATACGCACTGTGTTTCCCATGTCCCACACACCTCGACATCCAGCAGGAGGCTATAGTGCTCTTGAGGGTCTTGTGCATACCCAGCAGGAGAGCACGGAACAGAGCTTGAGCGCAAACAAATGGCTGGTGCAGGCGAGGAGCTGGAGTGAGACGACATGGTAGCACGACTTCACGCAGACTTGCGTGGCGTAGTCGCACAGTGTCAAGACGCTTAAGGTAATATTTCCATCACGTGACCTGGCACGAACGATGCGTCGCACAAGCATCGACGTGTTGTCTTCGTCGTCTTCCTCCTCCTTCGTTCCTGCTAGCACGACCAATCTCTGCCATTTCTCTTAGAATAACTTATTAAAAAACAGGTATGAACGACCCGAGGAGCACCACAGAGTACGAGATTCTAGCACAAGCCCAAAGCATCCTTGCCCGTACTGCAAGTACATCCAGCATATTCAGCAGCGGCGACGCATTGCAGGAATCTCCCTCAATTCTGCCAGGAGCTGACCCCTTGAGCTTCTCACTTGTAGGGTCTGTATACCTGTGGGGAATACCCATCTAACCTTGTGTTGGCAGCGATCAAACAACTCCCACCTCGAGGGAATCAGTCGCGGGTCCTCTGCAGCATACACTCCATGCACACCTAGCACAGGGACTGGAGGCTTCAGGAACACCTATCAAGACGGGTTTTCCGTATGTAACACATTTTTATTCGCATATATGCACTGATTTAATGTGGCATGACAGCAGTCCTTGGGCCTACTGCCCGGTGGGGGACCATCGGCGCCGGGTACACCAATGATCACATCGACTACTATTTTCCAGCAGTTGCTCGCAAAGATGGCTGAGCTCGAAAAAGAAAATATGGAGCTCCGCAACGCGCCGTTGGCACACCGGTCATCTGCGAATGGCGACAACATGTACCACGGGAGCAAGCGTACCCGTGATGAAGGTAAATATGTCACCAGAAGAAACAATGATGGGACGTTCCATGATGTTCCCCGCCAGCTTGGCGACTTCCCGGAGGTTAGTGTGCATATATGCGGTATATTTACATGCTGACATGGATTCTAGGCCCGCTACTGGTACCGCGAGGACTGGGGGGAAGCAGATGATGAGGACGCGCTTGAGCCAGGCAAGCCGACGGGTCCGCGTGGAAGTTCTCGAATGGCAAAGGGCGAGAACGTTCGGTTTGGCTTTATCACTCACACCGACGGTACAGCGGTTAGCGGGCATCGCATCAAGGAGCTTGGCCACCACTTCCGAGACTTCTGTCGCCTCTTGAAAACCAAGAACATCTGCCCGTCGAAATGGCAGGGCGCTGCCTGCACCGATATCAAACAGGCATGTAACTGCTGGATGCGCTCGCAGTCTTTTGAATTACAGCTCTGCGAGAACAACTGGAAGAGCGAACTCTTCACGATCATGGTCTACCCCGCATGGAAGCAGCGAAACCTTGGCAAGAGCGACACAGACACGACACAAAAGCACAACAAGAAATCGTTCAGCAAGGGAAAAGGCAAGGAGAGCGGTTTCTTACCCGCGGCACTACTCGAACAAGCTCAGTGGCTCATCGACGACAACCCTCCTGAGTCCCGTGTGCCTGATTCTGAGTCCATGCCGCCATCCTCCGCACCGCACAAATCTCCCAACTCCGACGACACTCCAACCAACATGGAGATGGAACCTGCACCCAAGCGGGCGTGCCTTACGGCGATCACGGATGCAACTACCCCATTCACATCTATATCAACGACGACATCGGGCGCAGATGCACCCACGATCACGGACTGCGGTACAGGCGCCCCGTCAGCGAATGACGAGACCTCTGTAAGTGTTATCCGGGCCTCAATCACCGGTTATCATCCACACTCATGGTCCCTCAGGATACTACTGCTGTCAGCGGTGAGCCCAGTCAATTGCCGGATGCACTGTGAGTACTACGTGTATCGCTGACGAGCTGGCGTTGCCACTACTATATGCTGACTACCATGCGCCCATCCGCAGCGCAAACTGGTGGACGCCTACCCAGGAGCCGTCTCCCATCGGTCCGGGTCCTTCAGAGGCACCGGTTGCCATCACCACATGCACGCGTGCTCGTCGCGGCAAAAAGGAGTGGCCGCCCACGCTGCTATTTAATAAACCAAAGTAAGTGCAACCACCTGAGCCTAGTGTCGTGCAATATCTCACTCGCTGCAACCAGGGACATCTGCGCGCGGTACTGGGCAGCCGAGAATCCCACTAAGACCAAGACCGACTTCGACACCATATACAAGGACCTTGGAGTCGGGGCCAAGCGGGACATGAAAGAAAAGGGGCAGCTGGCCGATGTACGTGCATACTTGCATACCACGGATCCGTAACTGATATTCCTGAAAGAAACTCGCAGCTATGCCGACGTAGGGAGCATCAACCATGCGTACTTGGCTTTGTGTCCGAGTCTGTGGCAGGTATGACCACGTTTATATTTCCATGTTTGCTTGCCAACTCACACCATACTAGGTACCACGGATAGCCTCAAATACCACAAGCACATTACTAGTATCAGTCTGGAGACTCGGAACACACCAACCTAGGCCGCAGCACGCTAGGACTTCGCGACTTCTCCGCCCGCTCCGAGTCATTGCAAGTCTCAGATCGGACTGGATCGTTCGCGGGACTTGACGTCGGGCCCGTACATTGCTAACTAGGTCACGAGGTATGTGAGACGACGGTTGCGTGGCAGTGGGTGGGGGCGGCGCGTGGGCAGGACGGTGGCGGGTGCGGGCGCGGGCGCGGGGCGAGAGCGGGTGCGGGTGCGGGCGTGGGCGCGGGGTGGGCGCGGGCGTGGTACAGACCGGGCCAGTACGGGATGTTTCGGATGCCTGGTTGGCTGGTACCGCAGGTGTATATGCCGCTGTGTAGCGCAATATATCCGTATGGCTGTGGATAGCATCTGCTGTCTGGGGGCATAAAGTGATATATATTGCTAGTGTCAATTATAGCAGCGGGCGGGATATCTATCACATTCTAGCAACACATAGCGCCCGATAGTGTATAGCTCCCGCTACATGTTGCTAGCCCCGGATATGTCCGTTTCTCACTGGGGTTGAAGACCCAGTACCTAGAGGTACCGGGGATAAGATATAAATCTATTAGCGCCGACGAGCGGCATCACCCGGTACCTCATGTCAAACAGTCAATCTCGCGAAGACATGGCAAGTTACAATACAAATGATATCGTAGGCGTAGTAGGAGGTAGAGACTGAGGGCGAAGAGATCGAACGAGGACGGAGAGTGCCTGCAGTTGGAAAGCAGTGAACCATGACTGCCACGCCGGGCTCCGGTGATTGCCCAACTCAGGTAGGCATCGACGGTAGCAATAAAACTCCACCAACACGATATCGTCCACAGCGAGGTCGAACGGCGTGAGGTGGGCCATAGCCGACTTGTCTCCTTACACCGTTCGAGCATCGGATATGTAGTTGAGATTCATGGAAGAGCGCGAAGCGCGGAGACTTTTACCGGCAGACCCTGGTGTTAATCGAAATCAGACAAGAAGCAGCATTGAGGCTAACGAGCACTTACATGGATCGGTTTTGCTCAGCATAAGTAGATCACAGACGGCCTGTCTATCGGCCACTGTTTAACATGTGACCGATAATGTCACCCCAAAGAGCACCTGAAGCAACGATATATTTCAAACCATGTCGCTCCGCCAATGCAGCAATTTCTGCCAATGACATCGAGTCCCACAGGGACGTCGATGCGAATATCGATCGTACACATCCAGGTACGGTGGCACACATTTCACTACTTCCCCGGCCTTGGGAGGACGATGTCTCTTTCAGATCGTCTGCTGAGCGAGAAGCTTGCGAAGGGATGTGTTGTACATCAGCAAATTGCCAAATATCTCTGTGTGCTTCTGGCTTGCTCTCGGTCGTCCTGGCACTCCCTGGCGATTTCTGGACGTTCCTAGCCATTGCTGGAGGCCCCTGCGCGATGCTGGACATTCTTAGCCATTGCTGACATATTCCTAGGTCGTTCTGTGGATGTCTGTACGTACCGTCACTTCCTGCCAAGGGTCTGGCTGCTACTGAACGTTACTGTCTGTTTTCTGGTAGGTTCCTCAATTCCTAGACATTTTGCCTGCATGATCGTACTCCTGGATGATCCTAGACCTCTTGGACTGCCATCCCTGTCAATGAGTAGTACAGCCTAGACTTATTGGCTGTTATCTGGCTTGCATAAGTGTTCGCCTCGCAGGATAAGTAACAAAGCAAGGTGAAGAAACCTACTGCAAACACATGCGACTGGAACTGACTGCAGCAAAGGATGAGTTGCACACCATACCCGCGAAGCCTTAGCCGTACTGGCAGAGTAGAGTGTCGTTCGACGGACGGCTTCAGTATGATGTGGCTCCCGTCGCATGTATGGATCAGCATAGTGGATGGCACCAGTGAAAGATTACTAGGTGAGGCGTACAGTATGTGCATTGTACGATTATTCTCAGCAGATCCAAATATGCAAATGGGGTCAAGTAAATTGCGCGTCGTTGCGCTGCTTTCCGACGAGCTGCTCATAGATAATCAGTAAGGCCAAACATGAGTGATTGAAGGAATGAGTTGACTCACATGCACGTGCAGTTCCCGCCCAAGAACGTCTTGCTGTTAACATCGCTCCAGTTAGCTTCCAAGATGAACTTCAGACAACCCACTACACGACATCCCACCGTACACCCCGGGTACTTCACGTCACCGGCCTTGGCCCCCGCTCCAGCCCCATCTCCCGGAAGGGCACCCGATTCGTCGCCGAACTCCATATTCGCGTCCCTCCCCGCGCCGACACGCTCCCCCGTCGCAGTGAGCCACCGCGTCGGGCACCACCCATCTGCGTCCTCGCCCCACACGCGCAGGTTGCGGTTCGAGCTGAGGATGGAGATGATGACATTCGTGCCCTTTGGTATAGGCACGGACGTCGCGCACAGGATGCTGCAGTG
Source organism: Lenzites betulinus (assembly GCA_022264855.1). Lineage (NCBI taxonomy): Eukaryota > Fungi > Basidiomycota > Agaricomycetes > Polyporales > Polyporaceae > Lenzites > Lenzites betulinus. Next base: position 97,770 of record JABYQU010000009.1, on the reverse strand, counting down.
GGGGGAGGACAGTGTCCCTCGTTGCGCTGTCGGCGTAGCGTCAGCCTCAGTGCAACGCGTGGATAAGGTCGGCGCCAGAGAGGCTCACACTCAATTCATCATGTTCGTCGGCGGGTGCAGACGTAGCGTCTCGCGTACAACTGTGTCTAGGAACGGCAGGCCGACGAGGACGTCATACGGCAGGCTTACGCACTTCCAGTCGTCTGCCGTTTCTGCGCCCGCGCCGAGTTGCACTAGTCTGGCACGCCGGAAGTCGCTGCGTAGCCGTGATTGCGCGTCGGGCTCGAGCGCGAGGATGTGGAGCATCCGTGAGAGCGCAGACATTGTCGTCTCTTGGCCACCTAGGAGGAACGTGCTATACACGAGAGGATCAGAGCAACGATAGCATATATAAAACCTATGGGGTCTCACTTGATCTGCCTGATGAGCTCCACGCCTGTGAGACGTGCCTTCTCTTGTGAGGACAAGATGGTGCTGAAGGTCGACAAGCGTCCATATCTAGACCGCGTGGCCTTCGGAATTGTCGGAATGGGGATGGCGTGGGCGGCGTTGACAAGTACGACGGACCTAGTATTATAATGGACCACGACGACACCTCGAAGCCATGCTCCAGTCACCTCATGAACATGGAGTCATACTAGCCGTTCATGGCGCCGAGTGCGCGCTGTAGCTCCCATTGAACGGGCGGGCTGGGAAAAAGGGTTAGCATGTGCGGGGAGGCCGTTTCACACAAGGACGGGTACAGTTGCGCTCAGCGAGCAATGGACTTGACATATGCAAGATGGGTACCTACATTGACGCAGGCGGATCCAGCTGTACGCGCTCGTAGCCACAGCTGTGGCCATAAGATGTGCGGCAGTGAAGTAGGGGGTACAGGAGGGGCGGGGTCAGGGGGCGGGACAAGCAGGTCGTGGTTGCACATAGGACGCTAGAAAGGACGGGTGGGTCAGGACGATCATCACAGGGAGCTGGCCCACAATTGTTTGCAGCGACTGACCTTCTGCGCTATGCGCTTCTCCCGAGCGCAATTCGCGTGGAAGCACCGGACTTGGAGGCAACGATGAGGCTGGAAAAGAATACGTGGGGTGGACGACAGAGAGAAGAGGGAAGCAGAGGGCAGAGGACCAAGAGATCCTGGTTGAGTGCGTGTGCAGCGCAAATGAAGGTGGCAGGCATGTCCGCGTCGAATTTATCAGAGCTCTGAACATCGTCGAGTCTTGCAGTGTCCAAGGTAGTTCCGGTAGCCCTCCTCGAAGCCCTCATCACGCGTCTCGCCTCCACACAATCCATACACGATCCAGGGCTCGGCATCCTGCTCAGTGCACCGGTCTGCGGTTGGCCTGCTCGCTCAAGAAAAGGGCTCTGGGGTAGCATAGGGTAGTCTGCTTGAGAACGCCGGTGGAGGTTTGGGGTCAACAAAGGGCCTAGCGCACCAACCCTTTGATTGGAATAAGGCTGCTGCCTCCGGGCCTTCGGAAAGCCTGCGCATGTAGGCAGCGGCAGCGGGGCGCGCAGAGGGGTCCACTGCGTCTCGATCTGAATCTGCGCATAGATGGAGACGGCGGCGGCGCTGACGGTCGCGAGCTGGCACTTGTCGAGCGAGCGCGCGTCGCGGTAGAAGACTCGGAGCACACGCATGCAGTTGTGAATGAGCGCGCGTGCGTCCGCCTCGGAGAGCGTGTCCTCCTGCCCGTCAACGGCCTCGCGCAGGAGGGGCACGGCGATATACACGCCGTAGCCGGTCGCAATGGACAGCAGGGAGTACTAGGTCGTATTGCGGAGGTTGACGTACCGGGCCGACGAGTTGTTTGCGGATGTGGGAGCTGCTGACGAGGATGAAGTTCTAGAGCAGGTTAATCTTAAGAGTGGTGGACGTACATGATGCAGGAAAGGTACCTGTGCACCTCGGAGGACCCGAGGTCGCGCCGGTCCTGGTGAGTGAACCCGTCGGTAACGACCTCGTCGAACAGTGACTGGATGGCCTAGAAGTCGGACGTGGCGCCAGAGGCCCCGATGATGGTGGAGGTGCCGACGGGGTGCAGGCGCTTGATCTCCCTGAAGTGTGTGAGGGTGCCGTATGGCTCTGCGAGGTTGTCTGCGGCCGTCATCATGCCATCCTTGTACTTGATGGCAAAGACGGATGTTCCTGTTACAATGCTTCGTTGTGTGTGCCGAACGCCATCTGCAAAGGAGTCCTTGGTCGCGGGCCGTTGATGGATGGGGTAAGTGGCATACAGGTCAAACACCTTGTTGGGAGGCCTGCCCCAGTTTGACGGTAAAACGTGCTGCATGGCGCTGGTACCTTTCGCCGTTGGCACGCATGGGCAGGGCCGGCTTGTTGGTTGTGGGTGAGGCGGCGACGGTAGTGATCCGGATAAGGTTGCTGCCTCCAGAGCTTTCCGGCAGCTAGGCATGCAGCTCGGCGGTGGCGAGCGCGCAGAGGGGGCGGCGGGCGCGCAGAGGCGGCGGCCGGTGCGCAGAGGCGGCGGCGAGCGCGGAGAGGCGGCGGCGAGCGCGGAGAGGTGGCGGCGAGCGCGGAGAGGCGGAGGCGAGCTCGCAGAGGCGGAGGCGAGCTCGCAGAGGCGGCGACGAGCGTGCACAGGGGGCGGTAGGAGATCGGAATAAGGTTGCTGCTGCCTCCGGAGCCTGCAGGCAGCTGGGCGGCGGCGAGCGCAGAGAGGCGGCGGCGGGCGCGCAGAGGCGGAGGCGAGCTCGCAGAGGCGGCGACGAGCGTGCACAGGGGGCGGTAGGAGATCGGAATAAGGTTGCTGCTGGGCGTGCAGCGCGGCGGCGGCGGGGCATGCAGCGAGCCGGTGGAGAGTGCGCAGAGGCGGCGGCGAGCGCGCAGGGGCGGCAGGACGCGCTACATGGCGCGTAGATGGTTGTGTGGGGCGCGCGGGGTGAGCAGGGCGCGCGGAGGGCCCAGTACATTTCGCCGGTGGCACTCATGGGCTGGGCCGGATTGTGGGTGAGGCGGCGACAGCAGCTGAGTGTTTCGCCGGCCAAAGAGCTTTGAGCATCTGATAGTGGCCACCAGTCGGCGATAGAAGGGGCTCGGTGTGCGGTCGGATGTGTGAGCTGTGGACAGAAGGACTTGTATTTACGCATAGTGTAGGCCGCCATCGTTGGGAACAGACAATGGAAGTCGGAGGGTAAGTGGCTATGTGGTGTGGGATCCGCAGACACTCACCAACAGGTTCGTGTGTCATAGTAATTAGCACTCTGTGAATCGTACAGAGAAGTCTTGCAATCACAGGAGCTAGTTGGGATGGGCACTTCGGGTGTTCGGGTTCGGAGAGCGGGTGGAGGAGGATCGGTGGCAAGAGCTGGAGGGGGCCGTAGATGCGAGAATGTGCAGATAGACAGCAGGAGAGGCCTTTGGAAAAGATGCCAGGGGAGCATTGTAGGCATAGGGCTACCAGCGTGACCTGGGACTCTGAGCAACACACAAAGAGAACGACGGGGGGGGGGTGGGAAGTGCCATGGATGCTTCGCGATAGGACCAGAGTCCGGCAAGGCTACAGAGGTCGCGATCGTTATCCACAGAACACGCCCGGGGCACTTATCTGCTACTAGGGGCCGTCGTGGTTCGGCACGTTCGGACCTGAAGTCTAGGACCATACTAAGCCGGTTAATTACGTCTTCGTCCCGGAAATATTGTGTAAAGAGAGATGCGCGTAGAGCCGACTCGGATTGCGCCCCTGAGCAGCGACGTATCTGCCGGACCTCACTGGCACACTAGGCTGACCGCGACTCAAGCCTGTGCACTGCCCAAACAAACGAGGGAGGTGTCAGTAGCTCAGGATGAGAAGGAGTGTCTCTGTGGGCAAGCATAGATGTTGCGAGCAGAGACAGCGGTTACATACCGCAGTTAAAGTGGGAATAGCCGGGCATTGTGTCTTGTACGTCGTTTGCGCCATAACGGCGCTGGCTTATGTACCAAGGATCATGATGCAACTGGTTCCAGAGCATAAGCACCCCAGCAGAATCGTCCAGTATCAGTCAGAGGGCATGAGATCGAGCAAAGACTAGAGTGCACCAGAAGCCTGAGTATGGTCGATTCAAGTACCATATGCGAGACCAGCGTCCAGGAACCCCAAGACATACACATACCTTCAGTTCATAACGGTTCGTAAGTCATATGGATACCCAGAGATATACACGACGCAGATTTCCCGTACAGCTTGTAGCAACTTAGTGTTGTGCTCACCGTGATTAATATCAGACCTTTGGGCGTGCCACGTCGCCACTGGCAACTGCATCGAACTTGAAGGCAGCCGTTAGCTGTGACAGCTTCATAAACTGAGAAATATAAACCGTATATCTACTGCTTACCCGTCTGCACGTACCTTCACGAACTTGGAATGTCGATGTCGTTGGTAGAGGGGTGGTAGACAAGCGAGTCACGGTCCCGATCAAGCCTGCGCGTTGACTTACAAGCGCTTGATCACGCGCTACCATACTCTGTAACTCGGAAGGACGTAACTTGAGCGTAGCCAGTACCCTCGGTGGTGTGGAGTATAGATCGATATATTGATAGAGATTCGTATGTATCATTTTCTAAGTATGTAGCAGCTCGAACGTATGGTGATCTATGTACTTGTTAACGTAGAACCGTTCGAAGGCGTCGAGGGACTGAAAGTATTGGAGGTTGACTACATCGACCTTGCTACCCTTGCTTATACCTATCAAATGAGCAGCGCGGAATATAGTGTCTATGTGAATTACAGAAAGGAGGGGTGAAGACCTGCGGCCGCGTACAAAGCTGGGTTTCACGATCCACATACCGGTGTCCTCATCGGGCTGCTCGCCGACACGTTGAAACCAATGCACTAGGGCGCATCCGTATACCACGCTGCCATACTTGAAGGAGAGAAAAGCTTTGATGCGTGCGACCTCTAGGCCAAGGAGTCCAGGTTTGGTGGAGTCCATGTTCACGAATGCGCAATCGTAGCGAGGCGTCTTCTTCCTCCATGCCGGCGTTGCGCGAATGAATTCCCGACGCATGCCAGCAACTTCAGAGGGGTCGCTGGGAGAGTGGAACGTCGCCTCGGCAGAGGAGTGTAGAAAGACTTCCTGGGAGAAGAGCAGGCAGTCGTCGATGGAAAGGGTTGCCCCAGATTGTGTGCTATCGGGATGCAGCTGGTAGAAGAGAAATCGGCGAATCAAGTCGTGCAGGGATGGGGCGCAGAGCGTTGTGCTGAGGGATTGCACGCTCATTGATTTCTTCTGTAAGGATCCAACAATTTAGCCCGTCGCAGCCCTAAAGGAGCCGAGCATTGACGTACCCCTTGTGACAGTTTCACAGAAGCCAGAATCTCCGGGCCCTCCCTGCTGCCGTCTGGGGCGGTTGCTGCAGATGTGGGCATCCCTACTTGCTGTCTCCTGGAGGCACGGGGGGGATGGGTTGGATCTGTATCGTATATACCGACATTTGGTTTCAGCATGCGCGCAAAATGCATTCAAGCATACCTAGCTCTAGCTGAACCACTTGCAGACAGGTATTGGCCATCATCCCGCGCTCCTCGAAGTGAACTCGGCTCATGGAAAGCTTATCCATGCGCTGGTTGGTAAGCAGCATCTGGCCGAGGGCGTCGTAGCGGTTGGATCTCCTCCACGGCTCCTTGACCGCTTTGATGTGTTTCGACTCGGTTATCGAGGTGCAGAGTCCGTTCGGCGCGCCAAACTTCCAGATGTTCCCTTTGTAGTGCAACATGGAGTGCTGGCGGGGTAGGTTGAAGTCCCTCTTCAAAACGCCGGGTACTAAACGGAAGGCCTTTCGATAGTGATGGAAGCGGGAAGAGGCATCGCGGAGGTCTTCAAGAGTGTCCGGGAAATGCTCGCTGCGATGTACAATATAACAGAATTCAAGGAATGCACGGATTGCACGAATGATGTCGGTCGGCAGGTGCTCCTGGAGCGACAGTAGATAGATCTAACATTATAGGTAGCTGTCATACGTGCGGTAGTATTCAATTAGCACCGCAGTCGTACCTTCATTAAAGCCTTGCTATCGTCCCCAGTCCATTGCTTGAAACCACGGCCCTCGCGGAACCGTCAAAGTCGAGAAAATGGCGGAACAACTGCCAGGCTATCGTTGCCGGATGATACCCATCGAGTGATAAGAGCATTGACCTTCAGGTGCGACGATTCTGGCCTCGACGTACCGTCTGTCAATGTCTGCAAGGACAGTCTTTGCTCGAGACCTTCCGCATGTCTTGTAGATGTAGCGTTCGACCCAACCCACCAGATGATCCTTGAACGTGCCTTTGATTAATTGATGGAGTATATCCGGGGCGATGAGGTCGTGAATATCGGCGCGAGGGAAGTCGTTTGTAAACGGCTGAGTGGTAGAATGTATTGTCAGAGACCCTTTGATTGTACTAGCCACTTAAGCGGGACTGACAACAACATCGCCTATGATACCGTATTCATCCCACAAGTCTCCGAGCTTGAAAGACACCACAAGGGCTTCTGTGTGCTCACGAGATCGACAAGGTGCAGTGGGGTCCTCGAGATTTTTGCCCCGTGCGAGGCATCTAATGAGCCAGAAACGCAGTAAGATGTGCTGCTGAAGATCCATGTGTAGCCGTTGCACTTACGTTGGACACCACCCTTGAACGATACACCCAAGGAGCGCCTGCTCAGGATAATCCGCGATGTACGGGCCCAGTCCATAGATGACCTTGCGAAATTGGCCGTTGGCACATTTCAACAATTCAGGGCGCTCCATATACTGCCGCAGGGATTGAAGGATGCGCGAGAGCGACGAATGAAAGAGCTGTCGACGAAACTTCCGAAATGCAGCGTTGCTTTCATGTTTACGCGTCGCTGATGGCGAAGGTCGGTTAGCGAGTAGACGGCGGTATATATCTCGGTGCAACGTACACTTTGGGATCGCGAGGAAGGCTGTAAGGGCGACAGCATTGCGATGCGACCGTCGAATTCCATTATGCACGTTGCCTATGGATATGTACAGTGGGTAGTAGTCATTTGCACCAGTGGCGACAGACACTGTGGTCTTGTCGCTGCCCAGTATAATGGGTACAAAGGCGGCGCCGTCACTTTGCTCGTCCCGGGAAAGGATGTCCTGAAAGTCATATTAGACACAGCTCATGGTCTGAGGGGTAGTGCACTTCCTACCGCCTGTCTCCAGGCCCAATCGCCGGACATGAAGTTGCAGAGCCGGCGGGATCCGTCGGCACGGAATTCTCGGAGGGGGGCGTAGTCTATGTGGGTTCGAAAGTCCGGATTCGCGAGCATGTGCTTGACGATGTTGCGGGGATCGCGATACCAAACTTCATGAGAGTCAACCATCCAAGGGGGGGGTTCCTGCCCGGTAGCGGGGATATTCGCCGCCGGATATTGTAGGGTAAAACATTGCCAGCGAACATCCCCCAACGGGGTCGAATCGATCGTTCGATACATGTCGACATGGCTTGAGAACGGCGGGGGTTCCCCGTGCGGAAGAAGGGACGCCTTCCAGAGGTCTAGCAGGGCGTCGATGTTGGCAGCGCTCATCTGCTCCCGAGCGTAGAGGAGCTCTGCAGTTTCGAAGCTGATCCTTCCGGCGTACGGCGACCAGTCGCTGTCCAAGAGCTCCACGCCTGCCGCCGGTTGTGCATCGTCACTTACGAAGTTTCCCAGCGCATCACACTTCCGCCCTGTAATTGACATCAGTGACGCCATGTGGATAATGTCAAGAAGCTACAGGACTTACCGTTGATGGTCGGGTGTAGTTCGATAAGGTCGGTATCTTCATGCACGTCCTGCTCGCGAAGAAGCCCGCGCAGGTGGTCGGCGGCACCGGGGGCGAAGGGGCTGCCCGGAGGACCGTCCTCCTGCTCTGGAGTGCCGAACTGATCGTACCCCTTGTCGGACGTGGGAGAGGGGGCGTGATCACCAGCGCGGTGCTGAGGCGACTGGTATGCGCGCAGATTATCGTCGTCCAAAGCCTGTTGATTAAGCCCATCAAGCAAAGCGGGTTCATCCGGGGCGTCAGGGGCCGCTTCGTCCTCCTCACTGCCGCTAGTGTCGAGCAGAGCACTGTGAACTAGATCCCGCCAGGTGGGGTACGCAGGATAAATGGGATCGTCCAAGTCCTCGTCGTCGGATGCAGGGATTAGGGCCCTGTGTGTTCAAGCTATCAGTTAGGCATATATGTGGCAGAGAATACTGATGCCGCGACTGCTACGTACGGCATATCGTCAATGTCTCCAAATAGATCCTCCTCGGCGGTGTTGTCTGTGACGTCGGTGCCATAGCCGTCGTGCGAGCGGTCGCTGCCAGATTCGCTAGCAGTGGCTGCGTCGGAGTCGGATGGATCCCCCTCCGAGCTCGAGTTGTGGCGCGGCATATCTGAAGCGTCCCGAAAGAGCATTGCGCGGGAGTGGGATCCTCTAGCGAACTGGGGAGTTTCGAATGGATTCCGTGGAGAGGCCGCACGATAGTCAGCTAAATCTGGGCCATGATGTTCAGCCCCAGCAGCTTCTTCGAGATGGCCTGGATGCATCTCCTGTAGGTGCCGATGGCGTCCGCCCATGCTTTTCAGAACACGGGAACAGCCAGAAACAGGGCAAGGGAATGCCAAGGCCTGACCGAAGGGCCCAGTGTCCGGCGTGGAGTCCATTGGGGCAGCGTTGGGTGGCGAGGACGGCGAGTCGACAGGTAGCAGCGCAATTTATACCGCCCACTGGGCAGGCGTTTGGTTACGAGCGGAAGATCGCCTTCACTAATGTCGCCAACGGGAGAAGGGGGGGGTAAACTCGGAAGCACCGCCGGTCCTTGCACCGATCCACGGGCAATACACTGCAATGGGGCGGTGGACTTGCCACAACCTCGGATATTGCACGGTATTATAGTCAGGGGTACAATAGAATCAACGGCACAATATTCTATGAGTGCTCCAGGCAGAGCTGCCGAGGGATGGCTGATTAGTGAGGGTTCTGTGCAGGATGAAAGTAATGCAGCCTACCCTAATCCTCCGACGCCCGCAGTTCATCCCAGGTACTCCACATTCCAACACCTCGAAGCCAACGCTCTGCCCCGGTGATTGAATATGCCCCGCCCGCGTCCTTAAACTTCTTCAGCGACTGGCAGCCGCACTCGACCCATCGGAAAAGTCCCCCGGCTGAATACTGAGTGAAGGAATAGCAACGTTCATCCGAGCCGACGGCAGTGTTTGAGTGGCGGAGAATAGCGGAGGGAATCAGAATGAGCGCGCCAGGGGGAAACTCGACCATGAGCTTCAAGTCCCATAGTAAGAGATGGCCGCCCTTTGTTGGGTCAAAATTCCCTATAGCGGTGACCGCACACCAGCCCGCAGGGAGATTTTGATGATCGGTATGGACGTAGGTGGCCACTTGGGGTCCGAGGTTGAACGTCGCAGCCGCGAAGGCGACTTTCTTGAAGTTGGGCTCCAGACTCTTGTCCCTCTTCAGCAGGGCGTCCAGAGTGGAGGAGTAGTAGCCATATAGACGAGGGGCATAGAGCTTGAATGCGGCTACATGTCAATATAATGGAGTGAGAGGGCGGCCCGTGCGCGCGGACGGGGAAGCTGCATGGTACATACCGTCGCCGAAGCCCGCTAATCTCTTGATGGAGCTGTTCGCCAGGAGCTTGTCTGCAGCTTCATGCGGCGGGCTCGTTTGAGAGAGATTTCCGGGTTGCTGTAGATATGAACTTAGCAATGTGCGCGTCGCTGCAAAGAGGACCTTACCGTTTGTCCCCCGCCATAGGAGATGCCGGCTGTTACCGAAGGATACTCTCCGCGGCGATGGGAGACGTCCTTGAACTTGTGCGACCGCCGTACTTCGTCAAATAATTTTTGAACGTCGGCGTTGACCTCTGCCCAGCCTGAGGCGTCCCTCGGTGCGCCCGCAAGCACCGCAAACACCCTACCCTTGTTGTCCAGCATCGCACGGGGCGCCCTGTTCACACGTAGTCAACATTAGATGTACGGATTATCGAGGCTTCGTACATGACGCACTTTCCATCCCATTGTATACGACGGAAGCCGAGCTTCACCGCGTCTGCCATTGTGACTTCGCGTGCGTAATCAGCTTTCTTGTCCAACCTCCGGGCTACAAACGCCTCGGATGTGACTGGATTAGTCACAAATGCGGGGCGCACTGAGAGCGTGCGGCCAGATTGGCAGCGAGCGGGACCTATGGGGGGTGGTATGAGATGTGCTGCATGGTAGTAGCGGAGTCCGACGCGTACCGGTGAGGTCGAGGTTGAGCAACATGGGCTCAGCCTCTGCTCGACGCCTTTTTGCCACTCCCTTGATGGACCGCATGTCATCTACCTTTTGAGCTCCGCCGGCCTGGATGAGGCGCTTGGAGCGGCGGCGCATCTTGGAGCGCGTCTTGGACCTCATGTTGGCGCCGCCGTTCGAGAGCGATGCAGCCCTTGCGCGGTTTTTGTCGGTTTGTTCTGATCTAACGGTAGCAGCTGCTCCCTGCATGGCAGCGGAGCGGCTTCTGAGAGACCGACCGCCGGACCTGTCGTTGGTTCGCCCTTAAGTATTGTGTAAATTTAGTATAAATTCTCTAACCTTTCGGTGGGAAGGGAATCAACGTCACCCTCACCCGCAACGAACGCTTCCTCCCCCCTTTTCTCGGCATCTTCAGCCAATGGGGCGATGTCAAAGTCTACGTGAATTGGTGCATCGAAAAGCTTCGCCCAAGGCAAATAGTTCCGGCCCGACCTCGTCTGAAAGTAAGCAAATCAGCGCCTGCCCCGATTGGTCGTATACCAGTAGATTGCATACCTGTCTTGCGCCCTGAGAATCCGGATCGAGATCGCTGTTAAGAGGCATGGCGGCGTCGATTCGAGCTATATCTAACATGTCATAGCGGCGATCAGCATCGGATTCGGCGGGTCGATAGACATAAAAGTGCGCCACACAAGTGTGTGGCCGCTGCTGAGATTCTGAGGGGCAGCCCCTGGGTCCCAGGGTCGGGTCCTCGAGGGGTTACACAGCTCGCATGGTAGGGGGGTGGCCGTGCGCTGCTGCTACATGCGGCATAGATGTTGCGCTCCCACCTTGGGTGCCAAGGTCGGCTCCACGAAGATGCTCGCGCCCCCTCTGCTTACGCGGCGCAGCCTGCATGCATACTGCGCCTGCACCCCCGGGTGCCAAGGTCGGCTCCGCGAAGATGCTCGCGCCCCCGCTGCTCGTACAACGCCGCCTGCGTGTATACCGCGCCTACGCCCCCAGGTGCCAAGGTCGGCTCCGCGAAGGTGCTCGCGCCCCCGCTGCTCATACAACGCCGCCTGCGTGTATACCGCGCCTACGCCCCCGGGTGCCAAGGTCGGCTCCGCGAAGGTGCTCGCGCCCCCGCTGCTCATACAACGCCGCCTGCGTGTATACCGCGCCCGCGCCCCCGGGTGCCAAGGTCGGCTCCGCGAAGGTGCTCGCGCCCCCGCTGCTCATACAACGCCGCCTGCGTGTATACCGCGCCCGCGCCCCCGGGTGCCAATGTCGGCTCCGCGAAGGTGCTCGCGCCCCCGCTGCTCATACAACGCCGCCTGCGCGCATACCGCGCCTACGCCCCCGGGTGCCAAGGTCGGCTCCGCGAAGGTGCTCGCGCCCCCGCTGCTCATACAACGCCGCCTGCGTGTATACCGCGCCCACGCCCCCGGGTGCCAAGGTCGGCTCCACGACAGGGCGTACGCGTAGTTAACATGGCGTGGAATGCGAGGTGGGGGAATGGAGCGGGGGAGCAAATCGCTCTGGGGATGGAAGCGACTCACAAAAATTGAAGTTTGAACACTAGCGGAGGGCGTCCTGAGATTCGAACACTGCAAAGGTAGCTGACATTGGAAGATGTTAGCAGCGTGTATGCGGGCATTGGCCGTGTCCCCAGGAGACACTCGCACCTCTTTTTGAGCGGTAGGCCCAGCTTCAACTGGCTTGGCTTGAATTTGACCGAGGTCTTCTCTGCTTTTAAAGCGGGATGCTGAAGTTCCCGGGGTGCTGAGGGGGAACAGGCAGCGTCGCGGCGTCTTGCGCAGGCGGTCAACAAAAACTCGGGCCTCACACCGCGTTCGAATGACTCCTGGGAGGGGTAAGGACGAGAGAGCGAAAGGAGCGGGCGGCGGCTGGGTCGTTGAAGATTATTCCGGCCTGACTAGGCCAGTGTCACGAATGTGTTCCGCGTGACATCGACCAGAGGCTGATATCACAGGTCACATTCTCGCAAACACTGACTCCGACTCAGGCGGCCTACCCACTTACTTGCAAATGAAGCATCAGCATGCGCTTGAATTCAGACAAATATGCTCGGGTAAGACAGAGTGAGGGTTATTTCGATGGCAGAACAAACATTGGTTGGCTGATACCTCGACCGTTACCCTGCTAGCACGACTGTCCGAGTCAGTCTCTATCAGGTATATTCATTGTGGCGTGGTACAATCTGAGGGCGAACAGACACTGGTTAATGATGAATACTGCAGGACAATGTTTAACGTACTGGTACCTCATGAGATCGCTATCTCACGTTGCGAATTCCGACAACATAATGCAGATTAGAGACAGCCTGGTAAATACCATTAGTAACTGTCGAGCGAGGCGGACTGGTAGTACTTCCGAAGCGCAAAGCATCCCTCGGACACTACAGATAATCGGGACACACCATACCGATGGAGGACAAGACTTACGGGATATTGATGTATGTTTTGTCACGAATGCACCTTGCAGTATGCTCAAATATCACCGCAAAGTCTCTGGTCCTAATCGCATGCACCAGACTTTGAAGTTCGCACCACAAAGTGTGCCTACCGGTGATGCACTGGAGCCTGCTATAACAGCAGGATAGAGGGCGCGGCCGAGAGCCTAGGGGGCGAGGCCGGGCGTAGTGCAGGGAGGGAAGGATAAATGCCTGCGAGTAAGGGCCGGTTTCCCTTCACTGGGCTTCCACGAAGCATTGCAGGTCGCGGTCGTCCCGCTATCGCAGAGGGAAGGTGGGTACGCGGTCCGTCGGTTCTATCGCAACCGGTCGTAGTGCCAGCGAACTGGTAAGGAGGCGTGGACGGGGCAGTCGCGATGGTCAGAGGAAGCCGCGATCGCAGTCGCAAGTTCTCGTCGCAGCTCGCGGTCGCAGTTCGCAGTTCGCGGTCGCAGTCGCAGTCGCAGTCGGTACCAGGGCCGTTCTATGAGATCTGAGGGGTGGGGATGGCTTGGATTCTGAAAGCTACGGAGCACCGAATATATACATGGACGATACCGGGTCGCTCTCCCAAAGTCCGAGATCAGCTGGTCGCACGGCCAGACTCCTCCTGCTGCGACTACCGCCCTCAGGCGCCCGCGACTCAGCCGGGCGTGCGACGGCTTGACGGCTTGACGGCTTGCGACGGCTGGCGACGGCTGCGTCTCAGCCTGCTACGCCCGCGCCTAGCTGTACCCTTCCGGTCTCAGCGGGCCGCAGGTCGCATCACCGGGCGGACCAAAATGGACTAGGTGGGGGAAAGCCCAGCGTAGGCCGAACGCTATGTCCAGGATTCCATGTTGCACCATAAGAACGTCCGATGAGAGGTGGCGGAGTTGGTTATCAGGTGTGTAGGGTATCGTGAACGTTGTCTGGCGCTCGACGAGCGTGGTGATGGCCGGAAGATGAAGGTATCTGAGATGAGGGCATTGTCGAGGCATGTGGGGGATAGTGTTCTGTAAATCTGGAAGAACACCGCTTTGTGCAACGTCGAAACTCAAGTTGAGAGTCTCAAGCGCTGGCCACGCACGAGTCATGGTGTGCAAGTCATGTGCGGAGAAGTCAAAGCAGTAGCCTGTGAGAACCAAAGAAACGTGGCTGATGCAGCCACGGGCGGTGAGAGGTGCAATGAAATCGCGGAAGCTGCCGCAATAGAGGGAGGTGCCGCTCAGGTTGAGGAAGTATATCTCGACTGACGTTAGGTGCGCGGTTGTGAACGTGGTAAGGCGGGCGACATCGGCGGGAAATCTGCTTTGCGGCTCCTGCTCCATTGATCTAACGGCCAGATAATGCACGCTGTCGAGAGATACGTCCCGTGGGAGCGAACGAAGGTCGCATGCCGGCGTCCACAGCACCTCCAACCGTTCGATGCCGGTGAGTTGAGGGCGGTTCAAGAACACCGGGCCGCCCAGAGACGAGTCGTCTGCGAAAGCATGAGTTAGCTTGAAGCCTGGACAAGAGAGGAGAGTGGAGGAGCGTACCGCTGATGCATGCTTGCAGCTCAACACATTTGAGGCGCTTGAAACCCGTTAATATGGCGGACGGGATCGGTATGGTGAGTGTAACAGCCGCATGGCGTTACCTACCATGGCCACTCGTAGATTAGATCTTACCTACCATTTTCGTCCTCTCCTCTACTGAACACCCGCCCCGACGTTCGTACTGCCCAGCTCATGTATCCAGGCCCCCGCGCCACACGTCAGTCTCCCGGCGCCCGTATCTTGTCGATCGTCCTTGCTTGTATTTAGCCCTCGGGGAGTCATTCGGGCTCCCCGCCGAACCAACACCTTCTTTGCCCCCCTCTGGCCTTGCTGCTCGCTCTCGTCTCACGTCTACGCTCCTCTGGTCGCCATCGGGCCCTTACAGTGAGCGGGATGTCGAGGACCAGGCGCTCGAGTGCGGGCTTCGCATGGGAGACGGTGGCACAGAGGTGGATAACAGAATCCCTGCAGAAACTGAGGTGCTCCACGGTGATGTCGTCCAGGAAGGGGTGTTCGCCGTGATCGAACCGAAGCGTGATGCTCTCGATGGAGGTGGATTGCCGCAAAATGCCTCCGATGTCGCCGCGAAGAAGGCAGGCCTTGCCTTCGATCCAGATGAGTTGCAGTAACCTGGGGAAAAGGTGGCAGAGTCCAGGCGGCAGGCGAGACACCGCAGATGCTAGCGTCATTTGTGAATAATCGTGAGCTAGGACAGTCAAGTTCGTGACGCAGCTCGCATAGTATCGAAAATGGTTAAAGACTGTGTTGTCTAGAAAGGGGACTGGGGCGGCAGGAACTTGAATGGTCCTTCTGCCGTGTCAGGAAGGTCCCAGGGGAGTAGGCGACAGTGGAACATACCGTGAGCTAGAAAATCCCACATTGTGCATGACACCCAGCAGCTGTTGTAGTTCTGATGTATCAGGTACCGGTAAATGGCCTGCGGCCTATTGCATTATGTACCGTAGGGACTCTGATGCATCACACAGGGGGCAATGACCGATTTTTCCGCGAAAAACATGGCAAAAACACGGCGATAAATGATAAACATTTTGTGCCATTTTCGATCATAGAACATGCCAGAAACATCAGAGACATAGCGTAAATGTTCTCGGCGGGATTCTTGACATTTTTGTGTCAATAAAATCCTGACAATGTAACATATGTTCTCGGTATGTTTTCGACAAGAACATGGTCGAAGAACACGGCGCCGACATGTATTATATTTCTGCCATGATATGTCACCAAAAATGGAAAGAACATGATGGACAAATGGGGAATGTTCTCGTTCAGGTGTTCTCTGCGTGGTTTCCGGCGAAACATGCCATTCACATTCACTCTGTTCTTGCCATTTTTCGATCATAAACATGTCAAAATGACATTCAGAAAATATATTGAACATTATGGACATGTTCCCTCACAGAACACAGCACGAACATGCCAGAAGCCATTACGAATATTGCCCGTAGATGCATAACACGACGCAAATATAATACATGATTTCTGCAATGTTCTCGCCATGTTCTCCTTGGGCGCTAATTGCAATCGCAGTCCAAATCGTCTTGCGATTCACCAACCAAGTCGCGTCGCGATTCGCGACGCGATAGGCGACGCGATAGGTGGTCGGAATACATAACCGTGCTATGAATATTAGCCCTAACACTGACGAGAGCACGTCGGGGCGCGTTGTGCGGTGATCTCTATTTACAACTCGGTCAACTTTCAAATGAAGGAACGGAAGAAACTTGCTTACGTGGGCCTATTGACCACTGTGAGGTCACTTGTGAATGGTCCTGTACAGGGAATATCCGGGCTAGCGCGATGTGTTATAAGAGGACAAGTCGCCAAATGCAATATAGGCGCTTTGCGGATTCGGAACTGGAGGGCGCCTATGACCATCTTGGACCCGGCGAGCGTATTTATACAACAAGAATCGCATTCATTCGCCCCACTGTACTAGTACAAAGATATGCAACGTATATGATCTTGAGGAGACAGAGTTGTCTAGGCTAACCCAGCGAGAACATGAGCTTCGGTGAGACGGAGCACGGCAAGGTATTCTACAAGCGTTTCGATGATCGGATCGGCGAGCTGAAGGTCGCAGTGAATCATCCCGTACACGTCAACGTTGGAGAGAACAACGAACCTGAACCATCCCAGAGCAAGACGCACAGATGCGTTCGTAGACGTCGAATGCTTGGCGCATAGTGTTGATCGGTACCTCCTTGCCGTCCGCGCCAGGAACAGTGGAAGGGGCGAATTCCCCTTCCACCGCGATATCCTGATGTGCGTGTCAAGGGGGTCACACGAGAAAGTGGGTCAAAACCTACCTTGATGACATTGACGCTAGCGTCGTGGATGGCCTTCTGCGCCCAGACACGATCCCGAAGTACGTCGTATTGCGCGAGAGCTTGTCGGAGTGTGGCGGGATCGACGCGATCCGTAGAGAGCGAGAACCAGGCCACGGCATGACTGTGACCAAGCTTCGTCGACTCTTCGAATATGCTCTTGCGGTCTTCGAAGAGCCTGGACAGAATGCGAAAGACTGGCGCTGTCTCTCTCTCAATGTCCCCCTTTGTAGTCTTCCGTGCGCTCAGAGCTTCCTCGCACTTCTTCAGCTCGCGCTATGAAATAATTAGTTGACGCTAACACCCACGCGCGGCGATAAGGTGACGAACCTTGTACGAGATGACGTACAAGCACGGTTTGTAGGCGTCGAACAGCTCTTTGACCCCAACAGCGTCGCGCGCTAGCTTTTCCCGACAACGCTCGAGGTCGGGGAGGGTCTTGCGGATAAAAACTCTGTCTGCAAGCGAAAGGAAGTTTCCTTGCAGAAGATGCGTATGGAGATTGATGTACTGAAGGAAATACACTACTGTGTTAGAAAGAGCGATGCACTCACGACCGCGGACGAACCTCGTCTAGTCGCCTGTTGAGAGTGCGATTGGTTTTCAATGCCCCGATAATCATTGATAACAGGAGGTTCATAGCGTTGGACCTCTTGTTGTCGTCGCCGTCGCCGCCTTCAGAGTAGAGATGTTTCAGGTTGTGCGTGGAGACGTGCAGGTCTTGTTTGATGCGGTGACGATATTCTTTGTTGTGCGATGCGACGCGAGCCGCGAACAAAGGTGCCCACTGAGATGCGTTGTTGGGGAGCATGTAAGAGTCTCTGAAGCTAGAAGACGTTGAGTAGGCGAATCGTGGACGCGAGACAACTAACGATCTAAATTCTTCGTCCAGCGTCAGAATAGCGTCTCGTACGCTTTCTTCCTGGGACATGGCCAGACGAAGGGCCTCATCGATAGTAATGTCAGCCATGACGAAAGGGCGTGGGCTCTTTTGAGAGTAAGGTGCTGCAAAGGGGATGAGGGCTGCAAAGCTGGGAGAGCGCAAGGCTACCGGCACACCTGTAAATATATAGGCTGGAAGAGGTTGTGCCACTCATAACAATGCAAGACGAGTCGCACACGCGACCCGACAGCATGCGCAGCTTCGGCGCGATCTCTCCGTATTCCATGGTAATTCTTGCAGATACTCATCGTGTGGCATGTCCAAAATGAGGGATAGGTCGCAACAATGGACACTGACCAACCCACGGCACTGACATCTTGGTATTCGCTTCGCGGACAGTGTCTTCTTCGATGAGTAACACAGTCCTACTTTGTCATAGCATACAAAGACGATTAGTTCTGGAGCGCAAGAAACGCATCCAAGGGCGCCCACATTGTAGAGTAGGACGAACAGACCACTCCGTCGCTGGGCCGCGCTTGGCGCTTGTGTTACCAATCTCGGTCTTTGCCGCGCCAAGCTCTCACCATCGTCTGACTCTCCGTGAAAGACTCCTGTTTCTGCTGAAGTTCACGACTCCGATTAATCATCACGATTCGCGCCTGAATTCAGAGAGCGCGAGTACCTTGACGCACCGTTTGAGGTAACATCTAGTATTAATACTCATCTAGTCATTGATTCAGAGTGCGCTCTAGCCCTCGCTTGTACTTGCAGAATGAGCGTCTCTTCATGCGTCCCGATTCATCGGCCGCTGTTGCCTCGATATCAGCCGTTTACCTAGACCATTTATGGTGGGCCATGGAAGGCCATGGAGACCAATCAATGCTACGCGGTGAAGGTGCAGCTGGCCGAGCGGGCGCTTTAGTATATGGAGGTCTCACAGCCGGAGGGCGGCCTGGCCAGCTCCCCTCCCTCTTGATCACTTTCCTCCCTCCGTGCCTTCTTCGCACCGAACATATCGACGAGCGCCATCGCCATTGTTCTGATCGACTGCATTGACGTCTCGATATTTCCCTTTTGTCCCAACGTGAACGGCGTTCATGTTGGCGAAAGCCGATGAGGTATGCTGACACTTTCACCCATGGTTTTCGCAGCTGATTATCTTCTACGACGTCGGATAGCGATATATTCGTCACCGATGTTGCCTTTCGGAGTGAAGAGGAGGAACGCGTTTACTTCGATACCCTCCGAACCCGTCTACGAGTCCTCTCAACCGTCTACGAGGAGGTAGGGTCTCTCTTGCAAAGGTTGCACACGATACACACGGGCCTCGGAGACGAAGTGATTAAACTTAAATCCTCCATATCCGCACTGGCCCCCGAGGATCGTGGCGGACACGAGAATCCCTTGCTGTCGTTGAGGGCAGGCACCTACGCAGTCGAAAGCGAACGCGAACCCCCTCGTAGCAGGTCTCGATGGCGTACAAAATGTTGGATCCTCGTGAGTCCCATGTTTATCTGAGCAGATCGTGCATGTGTCTAACATGGAAGCTCCGTGGTGAGGGTCTTGTCAAACGAGCCTCCCGGACGTAGAGCTAGCAGACGATACGATTCAGTGTCTGTACTTACTTTCTATCGCAACTTCTCTGGCTGTTTAAAAGCTACACTCTCGCTATCCTCTGCTATCATCTCACTCGTTTCCCCTCCTGATTACCGTCGTCTTAGCTGCCTTGCTATCTGCCCTATATGTCATGTTATCAGTGAATGCATACTCGGACACTTACGTCTCATCAACTCATCCATATCACAACTTACTATTTGAGAGTCTCTTTCATCACACTCGTTTGCATGTACGTGCGATTATCCTACATATATCATATCACCATTTGTAAGATCGAAAACACACAAATTCACACCAAACAAGAATGAGGATTCTTAGAGACCTTCAGAGCTACATGATGATGGAGGGGAAATAGGCAATCATGAGACACATGATGCCGGCCCCGACGAGCGCGTGCGCGATGACTTCTAAGACCACAATAGAGGACGACGGTGCATATCGTCCCCCGTGGAACATATACGCGTCGAAATCGTCTATCGTCGTGTCCAAGTCGTTCAGGCCATCTGCGAGTGCACGAAGATCGCCGACACCGCTTGCGGGGCAGGAGTGATCCATAGGCTATATGTATACAGTAAGTACACACTTCCGATGACAGAACACGAGTAGCTGACGTACTTGCCCGTACTCGCTGCCAACAAACACCACGTAGGCTTGCTCGATGTCCGCAATGCACTCGCGATCGATATACCCTTAACATATGTTAGAGGGGAACTTGAAAGATCCATGCGAGATGTACATACATACTACGGCCTTCATGAGGAGCCGTCGCAGCTGATCGGGAGTGATCACGACATTGGGAATCCTGCCATCAACGGCGTGTAGAGACTGCGCATAATCGGTAAGACATTATGTCAAGACGTGGGATCGCATGAACTCACTGCGACTAGCGACATTTGCTCGCGGAGGACAGCGACAAGAAATGTGGACGTGGTAATCGTCACGGGCAGGCGAAGAGTGGAAAGGTCATCAGCTCGGAGCAAAATGGGCACGTCTTCTGCCTGATCACAGAGCGCAGTCTCGCTATGTGAGAAGGACTGTCGCGCAGAGCGTAGCTGGTCCATGAGTATACCAACGCCATCGTCATCGGACAGAGGTAGGAATTCGCACTGCGAAGGGATAAAAATGAGAGCCTGAACGATCCATCATCGAAGGACTCGCTTACATCACTGTCATCAGAGGCCAACTCCGGGGGAGGGTAACCCCCAGAAGCCGGTCCCTCAGGAGGCTCGCTGGAGATGCGCCTCGAGCCGTTATGTCCAGATAACAATGTATCAGGCGCATCCCGCGCAGGAGGATCGACATATGTGTGGTGCTGGACAGAGCGGTTGGTCGGCGCGTCCGTGAGCACATCCGTGTAGTCTGCCATAGCGTGAAAGCTGCAATGAGAGGAGGAAACGTCATGCATGTGAGCGAGCTGCAAGACGCGGAAGAGACGAGGGATACATACTATGGGGTGTGTGGGCGCAAAGTGCAGAAGACGAAAGAGCATGAACGGCGTCCTGAAATAGGGATGCGAAGCCGGGGAGCTCGAACGTACCGCGTTATAATCACCATGCACCGATCCTCGCACTGCCCTAGAGTGTGCTCGGAGTGGCGCTATCCGAGACCTACGGATTGAGAAGGGTGAAGGGTGAGCACGCCGCACGGCGGTCAGCTTCATTGTGCTCGCAATCGCCCTTCCCGACACACGCGTTGAACATCGGCGAAGGGCGGAATACACGTTCGGACTCGTGCTCGGAGATTCCCGCCGAATTAAGGGGTACGCGTACGAGCGTGGTCGAAATATCGTGCTGAGATCCGCACCCTGATGACCCTCGGGGCGCGCGTTTGTGAAGAGTTGGCGTACACGGTCGGAGGCGTCGTGCTCGGAGTGGCACTGTCCGAGACCCGCTGTATGAATGGGTAAGCATACGTATGTGCTCGGAACGACCGCACTGGAGCCATACCTCGACGTCACTCGAGAAGAACAAACGATCCAGCAAGACGTTTGTGAAGAGTTAGCGTACACGTTCAGAGTCGTGTTCGGAGTGGCACCGGCCGATCCCAACGAATGAAGAAGCTTACGGAGATACTTGAAATTGCCGTGCTCTGTGATCTGCGGCCCAGTCGCTGTTCGAGAGAGACAAACGATCTGTCGTGTGTTGGTGAAGAGTCGGTGTCCACGGTCGAAGTCGTGCTCGGAGTGGCACTGTCCGTTATCCGATACGACGGGTCCAAACGCTTGTCATAGACCCTCACGAGGTCTACACGAGGCTCCTCGTGCAGTACCTACCCTGGAGACACAAACGACGGCGACCGCACTGGAGAAGAGCATGGAGAAGAGCAGGGGCCGCTACGGTTCATGTTAGGACCTTATCGGGTGGCACAGGGAACACGACGTGCTTACAGTTGAGAGCAAAGCGGCCGAAAAAGCGGTCAATGTACGCCACGATGCCGACACGAGGATCATTCCGTGCTGCACTGGATACCCGCGTCGACAGCTATATGAGGGGAAGTTAGTCGATATACTGACTCAGTGAGAGAGAAACTCTGTGACTGGACCTTGGGAGCCCGTACGCTCATGGATAGGCGTTGCATCGAGCATTAGGTGCTGCGTCGCCGGCCAGTCAGGTCGAGATCGCTACCCGCGCGTGGGTGTGAGCGGTAGCGTATCGAAGATCCTATGTATCACGAGGCCTCCGACGCCGTTACTTCTGCGTGGCGGCGATGATACAGGCAGAAGGGGCGTGTTCGGCGCGGCCTTTCGTGCACCCAAAGTCGGCCCGATATGTCTGGTATGGCGTAGTTTTTCGTTGACAGCAGGTCAGCGTCATCACGGCCTGCACGTGGAAACTATATCCTTACATTTACGCTCTCATGCACTGCGAGGTTGCTGCTTGCGGCTTGTTGGTACTTCTGCTCGCGGGTTCAGAGTAAGCGTATAGGCGCCTCACAGACCCAGAATCCGAGCGCACATTGTCACACGTCACGCAAGTCGTAGCTGGATTCGCGCGAATCGGGGACCCCGAGAAGTGACTCCCGTAACGCTTTCCGCCTCACGCAGCGCGTTTCCTCAGCTAACTCACTCCCGCCATGCTGCCAACCGGGTGGTCGTCTCCCTATCCTTTGTCTTCGACTTTTGGGGCTCGCTCATATATCATGGCTCTTCTTCGAGAGGCCTCACTCATCGCCCAGCCGCGCTACTCCCCCCAAACATCCAAGTTACTTCCCCTCTCGCTCTCTATCGCTTTCCTTCGCGATGTCCTCCGCCCCGTTGTTTCTTTATGAACGTAAGAACTCATACTCTCTGCTGATCTTGATGCCTTCGCTCATCGGTACCAGGTCTTCAACATGTGTTCCACGCGAAGATCAGGGATAAGCAAGCGTTTGTTCTGTACAAGGACCTCCCTCGCCTGGGTAATTTTCCTTATTTTAATTTCCTGAACGACCGCGCTCACAATGCGTCCTAAGTACGACCCTATATGTTGCGGAGTTCCGTCAACAGAGCGTCGCCATTTCGCACAGCTTTGCGCGATGCGCTCGCCGAAGAGGTGAGGTTACTCGAGATAGCTTTATGTGAAGCGTATATGTCTAAAACCACGGTAATAGCTGTTTTTAGGTCGCATTGATGTCGATGTGACCTCCCTCCCCATTCGGGTGCTCTTTACACCGACGGGACTCGACTTGTTAGTGGGCTTTTCACTCGGAAACCGGCCTTAGTACTCACGTATACACAGTTACGGCAATTATTGTGCCCCGCCTCCTCAGAGACAAGTGCGCGCTCGAAACTGGAGGCATGTTGGTCCATCCCGCTCTGCAGTAAGTGCTTCGTCGCATGTCTTGATTATCGTTCTGACATCTGTCAGGCCATCAATGAATATGCCAACGTGGTCAATATCATCACGTCTATCCAGGAGACGATCAGCTTGTTTAACGCGGAGGATGTGAACGCCCTGAATGTGATGAACCTCATAGAAACTGTATGCTGCTACTTTCCGCTATTATCAGGCCCATAGCTGACTTATCTATACCCAGGTGCGCTCGTACCTCCAAACTGAAGAGACTTTGTGCTCTGACGTGAATGATTACAGCTTACACCTCCGCGTTATCTGGCTAACCACCACTCGCAGAACTCCGATCTTACCCAGCGCCTTAACGACGTCAATGTCGAGTTGGGCGTCATGCGCAAGGAGATGGAGGATATCGATGCAAGCACCTCCGACGACGACGACGACGACGAAGGGTACTCGCTGGAGCATCGCAGCGTTTCTGCCAGTATCGAGTCTACTGATGGCGTCATGTGGGCTATGAACGGCGAAGGCGAGGCATTTGAGGTCGAAGAAGACGACTACTATAGTGACGGGATGCCAGATGATGTTCCCGTAGGGGCTTGAGGGTTTTTCAAATGTATACGACTGTCAGAATCTATCATCTCGGCCAGGAACATCACAGCGCTGAACGCGTAGCAGCTTAAGGCTACGCACGCGGATTATTGGCCGATTCCGAATCTCGGGGGTACCGCAGTCACGTGCAGTCAACGTGTTTTCAGCCTCCATTGTCCTTACAGAGTACTAATACCTGAGGACGCTGAGGGTGCTGGGCATCTACGCACGCCTCCCCGCCGGGCATTTCAACTAGCTCTTCCCATTCTTTCCTCACGTTCCTGTGATCTTGGGCGATGAAGAACTTCTCGATCACAGCCTACACCGAGCAACATTACTTGAGGGGCGGTCACAGCGACACAATAAACTGCCTCGCTTTTTCTCCCGACGGAGCGTACCTTGCGAGCGGGGGTGACGACTACACCCTCGTGATCTGGAATGCGTTGCAAGGCTGCTTGCTGTACAGAATATTGTTCAAGAGCGCTATTGACAGTGTCCTCTGGCATCCTACGCATCCCGACACGGTTATCATAGGCTGTGCGAACGGATCCCTGCTCCAAGTTCACAATTTCTCCTTGGTACGTACTGATACACATCACGTATGGCCGTTTGCTGATCGCCAGCAGATGCTCAGCGAGCAGCATGAGATTCACCTGGGCGCCAGAGGCCCCGTCTATTGTCTCGATTACGACGCTCCCTCCGGCAGGTTGGCCATCGGTATGGGCGAGCAAGTCCATCTCACACGGGAGAAGAGCCAGAGTAATATGTACCCTTTCAGTCTTATAAATAATGAGCTAAATCCCCTGTAGACACGTATTCTGGGGCGATGATTCTCCCAACTCCACCGGAGCCTGAGGGGAATGCTGAACCTGGAAGTGGGCTCGAGCGACGTCTGCGAGCCGTGGCGCTGAAATTCCACGACGGTGGCTCCTCTTTGATTGTCTCGTACCTTTCGCACGGAATCAGGTAGGTTGGCGTGCATTTCACCGTCCTATCTCATCTCTCTCCGATATTCTAGCTGTTGGGACACCGCCAACCACACGTCTCGATGGCACATAGCGTTGCCGCACACGAAGCCGAACATGTGAGCCCATGTTGTATCCGTACACCACTCGTAGGTGCTGAACGTGCGTTGCAGAGGTGGCGCCGCCATTAGCCCCAACCATCGCTTCGTTGCTCTCTATAACCTTAAGGATGGCGTCGACATCTACGTGCTGGGCGCTCAGTCGAAGGCCAAGTCGAAGAGGTTGTACAAGTTCGACAAATCTCCGAGCTCGCGGCACAGGCTTCAGGTCGAGTTTGTCCACAGGGGGCACGCCATCGTCTCTGGCACGACTTCGGGGAAAGTTGCTGTGTGGGAGATGTCCACCGGCGAGCTCTTTCAGACTCTCGAACACGGGGGTAAGTACCATTGTGTGTCTTATGGCTTCTACCTGACATCGTAAGGACAGAGGACATCGTTCAGGCTGTCACTGTACGTCTGCTCACATTGTTGAGCACACAATTACTCATGAGAACGTAGTCAGTCATCCAAGACAAGATCAGCTATATAGCAACCGGGTCTGCAGATCGAGGGCAGCAGACGTACATCAAGATCTGGCGAGCGAGAATCAGTGAGTAATTGTCCGCCATGCATGGTCACCCAATACTTATCATGTGTAGCACACGATGATACTACCGGCGATTTCGGCGATACCGTTGTGGACCTTGTCCACTCCGTTGCGGTACGACTGTTAAATGTAGAAAAGGCGAATTCCTACTAACCAGTCGACTCAGCCTGGCAGGTCTCTTAGCGATATCTTTGTCGGCTTAGTCGCCCTCGCCATCATGATCTGGGTGTGCTGCATTGTGCCGTGGACGATTGTCTGGTCAGTTGTGCTATCTAATGTAAGTGGAATCCACATCGAACATCACACCGCGCTGTTTGACGTCGATCTCCTCAGATTGTGCGCGCAACCTCCATTTCCTCGCAGGCCGCTTCGGCGACCTCGGTCTGGTGCAAGGATGCATGGTTCATCGCTGCCGCTTTCCTTTCTTCAGCCACGCTTGCTACGATGGGACTCGCACGTCGTCTCCTACGCGAATTACTCCTGTCTCTTCTACCCGAGCTGACAGACGGTGCAAGACGTGATGGTTTCATCGGGCCCCTCCAACATGAGTTGTAGACACACGCATATAATGTTTATCCCGGGCACTATATCTGTAGATTCGCGACCTCTACGTGTCCGCATTCCGGATCGAATCACATCTTCGTGAGTGACGGGATTACTGCGCGACTGAATTGATATTTTAGATGGTTTGAAATGCACATTATGGTGTTCCTTTGTAGCTCAACATGCGCTCAATGCCGCAATGTACCCCCCTCCCCCCGGAACTACGAGTCTTTGTTCACAATGTGCAGGAAGGGGATCATGTTCCAAACAACGTGTTCATCTCGTCCGACCTCCGAGTGGCGTGTAGTTCCTTTGTCGTGCGTGTTTCCCCCAAAAACCCTGCTCCGTGCACTTGAAGAACATTCACCCCACCCCCGCCTCATTCACCCCCCTCCGACTATGTCTCAGGAAACAAACAGCACATCCAACACTGGGGGCGCGAGCCTCCTCAGTAGGCTCTCCCAGGCTCATTCTCCGAACCTACTCGCTGACTAGAGTCTTACAGATTCGCTCATCCGCAATGATCCGTTCTTATCGCCGTCCACGACGCCCGCTGGTAGCCCTTCCGGTTAGTATACGTTGAGGACATGTTGAGGAACCACACCTGCATCTGACAACCTATATCATACTAGGTTTGCCTCACGGGAGGTCGCCCACCGCCAGGAAGACGCACAATTCGCGCGGGGCCGCAGCGGCCGGGAAACGAAGGATGGCACAGGGTTTCGATGCAGACGACGACGACGACGACAACATGCAAGGCAAAGATGTGCCCACCGTCTTCAAGCGTCGTCGTCAGCGTTCGCGAGATGATCCTTTCCAGACTCCCGCCGCCGCCGGGAATGCGCGTTTCATGCCCATGTACCCGAACACAATACACCCGCAGACGTACATGTTCGACACGCCGGACATGTTTCCCAACGCCGGCTCCTTTGCTACGTCTACTAGTACAGATCGCGTCCATCATGCTCTGTCGAGCAGTGGGAGACGCGATCTCAACCCTCATGGCGAGGCCGCTGCCAATGGCTCTGGGGGATTCGGTTCTACTGGAAATCGGCGAGGTAAAGCTCCACGACGGACAACGGACGGCGGCGAAGGTGGCTCTACTGGCGATGATGCCGACAACGACGAATTCGGCTCGAGCCTTTTTAGCGGCAGCGAGGGCGGTGAGAGAGATCGCCGCCGACAGGACAAAGGTAAAGGTCGCCCTAGGAGACAATCACCGCCCCAAGGCCAGCCGCCTTTTTCGGTAAGCTCAACGATTGTCATTGCCTTCTAATCGACTGACATCCCATAGACATTCGCGACCCAGTCCGAAGTTTCTTACATTCGGAATGACCTTCACGAAATGAACCACAACATCTCCCGTCTGGTGACCTTGATGGACCAACAGACACAGTTTTTTTCTACTCTGCAGGCAAGAGGCTTCTTTGAACACACGACCCCCTCGGCTCCGCCCCCTCCCCCTCCCAATACCGCGCCTCCCACGGAAAATCAGCATACCCCCATGGACGTGGATACTCCCCCTTTCATCCCCATCCCCCGCCGGCCTCGTCGTGGGCGCGAGTCGGAAACCAAGCTCAAAGGACTCCCCACTGCGCGTGATCCTGACGATGTCGGGCTAGCTGTGAGACTGATCGACTTCACTCTTCGAGTGATACCACTAACGCGTATCTGGCTCATCAGGAGAAAATCCGAGTCCTTACTCGTCAGCTGATGAAGCGGAAAACTGCTAAGGACCCCATCACGAGTGATATGCTACCCAAGGACGAGGCGGTAGATGACTACGACCCTCATGCAGGCCCATGTTGCACCATCCAGCAGTTTCTTCCCGACCTCCGATCGCCGCCGACCTCTCTGTGGAATCAATCCATCATCGAGTTGTTCGTCGAAAATTTCATCGCACTGAATCCTTCGGCACCTCAGGAACGAGTTGCGGAACTGTTCGGCGGGCACCTCAAGTACTTGTGTACCAAATGGCAGGCCTCCAGTCTGGATGAGAAGACGTTGCGTCTTCGGCAGAGGCTTCTCAATCGATCGGAGCGTCAGCGTAATGTGAGCATCCTCTTATATATTTTGATTCGCTCTTCGATTCACCTTCAATGTCGCAGTTGTACTATCGTCGCCTAGCTGTCGCGCATTCGTATGCCCCGCTCCGGCGTCATGTGCCAATGCTCATGGCGCTTGGTGTGAAAGGCATGAGTTCGGATGAATCGGATCATTCAAACGGGTTCGCGCAGTACGGGGTATTCAGGAAGGAATGGCGCGCTGCTTTGATCACACCCTGGCTCCGCGTGTTTGACAGCAAC
Source organism: Lenzites betulinus (assembly GCA_022264855.1). NCBI lineage: Eukaryota > Fungi > Basidiomycota > Agaricomycetes > Polyporales > Polyporaceae > Lenzites > Lenzites betulinus. Next base: position 69,914 of record JABYQU010000009.1, on the reverse strand, counting down.
TACCACCGACTCCGCATGAATGAAGTGAACAAGAACACCCCCGGTTCCCAACCACACAGTCGCTTCTACTCAGACAAGATCTCGACCAGGCGTCCCCCTGTGAAGCAGCTCCCTCGGAATGCTTATGACGCAGCGTGGCTCCAAGGCCTTCATCCCTACGACCGGAAGCAGCTGCTCGTTCGCGAGGACATCGAGTACGATTTTTCACACGACCAAGAGATTGTCAAGTTGGGTGATTCTTCTCTCTACGATGCTCTTATTGACCAACTAGTATTCCAGGCTGGCCGAAGAGTACAACGGCCGACACAACCCCCTCGGCTTGTATTTCTGATCGATTTCGCCCAGCATCATTCTGCCTCTGCCTTCAATGCTCCCTATATTCTGTACGATATATATAGCGTTTCCGGAGTCACACTCTCTTTCACTCTCTTGTACCCCTATCTGTCGTTACCTATCTGACTCGGATGTTCCTGGCGGTAGCAGCGGCCCGACACTCATTTGTAATACACGGCTCTTTGTCTCTCCGTGCTGTTAAGACCTTGCAGTGGCCAGTAACACAGCTGGCCTCGGTTATGCATCCTCAGTGACTTGCGTGAGATTTGAGCGCTTGAGCGCTTGAGCTCAGTACTACGTCACGACAATCTTGATCGCTCAGTAGCCTCGTGTTCCAGGCGATCCCAAATCAGATCGGTGAGCTTTGTAACAACCAAACAAAGCAAAACGCTCACAGTCCGGTGCCGGGCTCAACGATGCCTACTTCACACGACTTGTAACAAAGCGACTCTGTCTTCGGCCTTCAATCTTTTTGTCGCTGGACTGGGTCGATTCCTCTCCCCGCCCTACGAGCTATAGGTCTCGGTCAGCAATCGAGCATTGTTCATGCACTTGCTTGACCGGACATATAAAACAGTGAGGATCCTTCATTTTGTTTTAACATCTCCAGTACGCTACCTCCACAGTGTCAGTGCACAAGCCGCCATGTTCGAGCCCAGAACGCCCGTCACGATCATAGCCAGGTTCACCCCATATCCGGCTGTTCTACTGGCCAGCGATGAAGGCCGGCCCCTAAGCTCAGAGTCGGTGATCCTTCGCCATCGTCATCTTCGTCAACAACAACGAGTCCTTAGCGTGTAAGTGGGAGATGTATATAACGGTAACTGGCTGCTCACTACTCATTCTCCGTAGTTTGAAGCCTCTGTCGCATGCAGGCGCCAAACCGGTCCGCGGGAAATCCCTACCCCCAATGTATGACAAAGTACGTAGACGAGCTGTCCACCTCCGAACGAGTGGTGCTCACATACTTAAACAAGGTTCCCACGCGTCCTGAAATACCGAATAACTCGATACGCCCTCTATCGCCGAACTCGACCTCTATCATGCCCCTCGGTGCTGAGGCAGGTCAGTCTGACGGCAAGGGAGGCACCTCCCAGGAAGCACTTATACCTTCCCCCGCTTGTGACGAATCCGCCTCGTCGCGAAAGTTGCAATCCTCCCTGCCTTCGTCCGAAGGGACGGCCGGCTCTGGCTGCTCTCAAGATTCACCTGTGTAGGTCAATACGTCGAATGGAGAGTGGTGACTCATTTCAAGCATTCACGACACACAGGGGCCCGCTGCAGATTACTCGCTACGAGCGAGGTATTCGTAGTCAAAACGAGAAAACTGTGTGGTTCGCTTCGAACGGCCGTGATCTCCTGTCTACGCCTCCGGATCTTACGGCTGCCCGTGTCGGCGACCTGTACGTTCACACCCGCGCGGACGGCGCGAAGCAGGCGTGGCTCCGCAGCGGTATTTCCCAGTGGACCTCTATCGAGCTATGCCATCCTCACCCTCAGTTACGAGGCTACATCCTGAACTTCTGTGCCAACGGGGAGCCATCTTGGGTGACGAAGGACACTATGCGTACGTACAAGGGCCGCACGAAGAAGCGCGACAAGGACCAGCAAGTGAAGGGTCACCAGGACACGCGCTCTCCCTCCAACGGAACTTCTAATTAAGTATCAAATGGTGCGTTACTTTCGGTCATACCATCCAGCGTGACTCTCTGACGAGTAAAACAGGCGCGTACTATTTTCTAGTTTCTCGCTCCTCGTCTTCTCTTAGCCTGTGTATTGCCCGGTCTATTACGATGCTGTTATATCACGCTAGCCGTCATCTGATATAGCAATATCCTACCTGCTCGTGCATTCACGACGGTGTGTACCCAAGTCCTACGTTGTGGACCCAACTCTAGCTGTGAAGCGGTGCTCTCACTGCAGCAGTCTCCCACAACGCTAGCCACGCCAGCCACAGCTAGGAATCACGTGGGTGTATGTCGGCGAGGCTCAGGTCTTCGCAGACAAGCAGCCGATATCGATATGAGCCAATCAAGATGTTCGTCATACACGGCTAAGAAATACACAGAAACATTACGGTTACATCGTAGGATACTACATCACAGACAACCCCATCGTACCACCATTCAGAATCCCACGATTGTAAGAAGACGTTGCTTCCTGCCTTCTTGAAGGTTCAGCTCTACTTCAAGCTCCGTATTCTGTGGTGGTGAGAGGGTGGCGCATGGCATCGAAGCATGTGTATACTCACCTGGTCTTGCAGTCGCTTGACGTTATTGCACACGGTGTAGACCTAAAGAACCGTTAGTATCGATATATTGGAGGCACGTAGTACTGCCGCATACATCGTTGGGCAGGGTGGAATGATCGTGCATGTTGTCGTTATCATGATAGTATACAGCAATATCATTTGATATCTCTTTGAGGATATCACGGAGCGCACAGGCGTGCATGTTGAGCTGTAGGGATATGTTGAATGAAGAGCGTGTCATACGAGAGGCATGGGGGCTTACCTGGCGAATAGTGAGGTACCTCATACGTGCATCCTTCCGGTCATACAGAGGAATAGATCCCCATTCGCGATAACTGGGAAAAGCCGATGAGCCCGCGCCGACTTAAACGAAGATGCTTACTTACAAACGTAGTCCGATTGGGGTGATGACTAGACGGCCTGGATGAAGCGCATCTAAGGCAATGCGCCGCGCACGAATCTGCGGGCGCGCGTTCAATATCAGCCCGCAGCGGAGACGCGAACGACGATGGGCCAACCTCTCTTTTCACGGCGACTTGTATGTGGTCCTTGTATCGGCGCCCGTAAACGGAGTTCGACGATTTGAACTGGTCGCAAACTAAAATAGATGACGTCAGAGGTACTCTCAGCGAAAAGAAAGGGAAACGTACTGTGGCGAACGAGGTCCTCGTACTGTACTACAGTCTGGTCTCGCAGCATGATGTCATTCAAGGCACGCTGAAGACCTATAACAGCAAACAAATGCGTACGACGTAGTTTAGCGCGGCATACATAACACTCACGGGTATGGTAAGTAGGGGGCAACATGGTGCCAGCCGTAGATCGCAGGGAAGGGAAGTAACTTGGATGTTTGGGGGGAGTAGCGCGGCTGGGCGATGAGTGAGGCCTCTCGAAGAAGAGCCATGATATATGAGCGAGCCCCAAAAGTCGAAGACAAAGGATAGGGAGACGACCACCCGGTTGGCAGCATGGCGGGAGTGAGTTAGCTGAGGAAACGCGCTGCGTGAGGCGGAAAGCGTTACGGGAGTCACTTCTCGGGGTCCCCGATTCGCGCGAATCCAGCTACGACTTGCGTGACGTGTGACAATGTGCGCTCGGATTCTGGGTCTGTGAGGCGCCTATACGCTTACTCTGAACCCGCGAGCAGAAGTACCAACAAGCCGCAAGCAGCAACCTCGCAGTGCATGAGAGCGTAAATGTAAGGATATAGTTTCCACGTGCAGGCCGTGATGACGCTGACCTGCTGTCAACGAAAAACTACGCCATACCAGACATATCGGGCCGACTTTGGGCGCACGAAAGGCCGCGCCGAACACGCCCCTTCTGCCTGTATCATCGCCGCCACGCAGAAGTAACGGCGTCGGAGGCCTCGTGATACATAGGATCTTCGATACGCTACCGCTCACACCCACGCGCGGGTAGCGATCTCGACCTGACTGGCCGGCGACGCAGCACCTAATGCTCGATGCAACGCCTATCCATGAGCGTACGGGCTCCCAAGGTCCAGTCACAGAGTTTCTCTCTCACTGAGTCAGTATATCGACTAACTTCCCCTCGTATAGCTGTCGACGCGGGTATCCAGTGCAGCACGGAATGATCCTCGTGTCGGCATCGTGGCGTACATTGACCGCTTTTTCGGCCGCTTTGCTCTCAACTGTAAGCACGTCGTGTTCCCTGTGCCACCCGATAAGGTCCTAACATGAACCGTAGCGGCCCCTGCTCTTCTCCATGCTCTTCTCCAGTGCGGTCGCCGTCGTTTGTGTCTCCAGGGTAGGTACTGCACGAGGAGCCTCGTGTAGACCTCGTGAGGGTCTATGACAAGCGTTTGGACCCGTCGTATCGGATAACGGACAGTGCCACTCCGAGCACGACTTCGACCGTGGACACCGACTCTTCACCAACACACGACAGATCGTTTGTCTCTCTCGAACAGCGACTGGGCCGCAGATCACAGAGCACGGCAATTTCAAGTATCTCCGTAAGCTTCTTCATTCGTTGGGATCGGCCGGTGCCACTCCGAACACGACTCTGAACGTGTACGCTAACTCTTCACAAACGTCTTGCTGGATCGTTTGTTCTTCTCGAGTGACGTCGAGGTATGGCTCCAGTGCGGTCGTTCCGAGCACATACGTATGCTTACCCATTCATACAGCGGGTCTCGGACAGTGCCACTCCGAGCACGACGCCTCCGACCGTGTACGCCAACTCTTCACAAACGCGCGCCCCGAGGGTCATCAGGGTGCGGATCTCAGCACGATATTTCGACCACGCTCGTACGCGTACCCCTTAATTCGGCGGGAATCTCCGAGCACGAGTCCGAACGTGTATTCCGCCCTTCGCCGATGTTCAACGCGTGTGTCGGGAAGGGCGATTGCGAGCACAATGAAGCTGACCGCCGTGCGGCGTGCTCACCCTTCACCCTTCTCAATCCGTAGGTCTCGGATAGCGCCACTCCGAGCACACTCTAGGGCAGTGCGAGGATCGGTGCATGGTGATTATAACGCGGTACGTTCGAGCTCCCCGGCTTCGCATCCCTATTTCAGGACGCCGTTCATGCTCTTTCGTCTTCTGCACTTTGCGCCCACACACCCCATAGTACATATCCCTCGTCTCTTCCGCGTCTTGCAGCTCGCTCACATGCATGTCGTTTCCTCCTCTCATTGCAGCTTTCACGCTATGGCAGACTACACGGATGTGCTCACGGACGCGCCGACCGACCGCTCTGTCCAGCACCGCACATATGTCGATCCTCCTGCGCGGGATGCGCCTGATACATTGTTATCTGGACATAACGGCTCGAGGCGCATCTCCAGCGAGCCTCCTGAGGGACCGGCTTCCGGGGGCAGCTCTTCCCCCGAGAACGTTTCACGGTCAGCCACTCAACAGGTACGTCGTGTAACGGGCCATCGGTTTCCCTTCTGAATACCTCTTCGCCCCCTAGCGCCCGACGGTTGTAGTGCCCAGCGAGATGTCTCTTACATCGACTGTCAGCCCCCCTTTCATACAACCTCCCTTCTACGTTTTGACGAGCGTCATGCAGGTTACCTATAGCACCCTTCCGGGCGCATATGATCCGGTCACTGTTGAAGCAATTCCTGGCGACATCCCTCAGGCCAGGGGACATGTACGTGAGCTTGAGAACCCCGATAGCCTTGCGCTTCTGGTGGTATGTCACATCTTCTCCCTATACTTCAGCGGGCTTATTTACCTGCCAGGTGGCTCCCGAGCGCAATGGTCAATACCATCCGCGCGTCGCAGTCACCCATCAGAAGTTGCGCTACATTTTCAAGGATGCCATCGAGTGTCAGTAACACCCATTCTACAGCGTTATGCGCCGCTCATTCTCACCCCAGGGTATTTGAAGGAGAAAGGGATCAAAGTCGACGAGGGTGTTCTTGGAGAATTTGTCAAGGTCCATACCCAGGTATGAATAATCTCCGTAGTAGCAACGCACACGACTGACGGACACCTAGGCCCACGATCCCACTCAGACACCGTTCAGGATCAGTGAGATGCGCGTGCGGGCCACCGGTTACGACTTCCATGCCCCCCCTCCAAGCTCCACCTATATATCTTCGGCCGGCGGGGGAATTGTGGCCGGCATTATCTTTGCGATCTTCATCATCATCGTGTCGGAGTTCACCCTTTTCATCCTCACCATGCGCGCCCGTTTCGACCCGGGAATGCTCTTCCAGTTCTTCGGCGTCCTTCACCGCATCAAGTTTATCGTGGCCACCTTCGAAAGACGTGTCGTGCGTCTTCTTTTGAAGGTAGTTGGTACGGTATTGTGGTACCTCGAACGGGTGCTTGCTGTAGCACGCGAGGCAGCTCAGGAGTAGTGTTGAAGGCCCTTATCACGCGATGTGCGTGCGCTCTCTGTACGAATAATACAATCTTGTTGTATGTTACGCCCCCATGATACTTGTCGACCGAGAATGATCATGTCAGAGTGACTGTAGTTCCTATGAGCACAATCGACGCCGTTGTCCCGGAGTTTGTATGCAGATCGGCCGGCCCGCGTAAGCGCGTAGTCGTACGTGCGCCGTGTATGGAAACCCGTCGATTTCTCAGTGCAAGGTTTGCCGAACCAAAGACCTTTGCTCTTTCTCTTTCTCCTCCTCCACCGATTGACTCACCGCCGATCACACCCGACTTTGCGGCACGATTCCTTTATCATGCACTCTCGATTCCAACACTACTCCTTTGTGATGAATCCCACCACCCCTGGTCGGGTCGTGCCGCTGACACCTCGTGTTCGACGGCCAATTGCCTACCTACACCTGGTGAGTGGCTCACTTTCTACGCATATATAAGTGCGTTCTTCTGTCCTTGAACCTCACTACTCCTTACTTCACGCCAATCTCGATATCCCAAACATGACTGACGTAGATCTCGCTCTTGCAGACATTCAAATGAAGGAGCAGAACATTCGTATCGCCTGCGTCGAGTTTGACTTGACCCTCTCCAAGTATGTTTCTATCATTCTGTTCTGTGTAGCGTTGCCGGCGGTTTGCTTGACGTACATCAGCTTGAGACAGACGCTCCAATTACCCGCTTCCAGGACGTCCTGGACATCTGCTATGGCCAATCGTCTTAGCTTCTTGAACAAGCAGTATCGCACCAACCTGAAGAATGATTTCCAAGCGGTCTCCACCACCATGCGACAGACCTACGCCGGTCATGGGCATGCTAACACTTGCTTGGTTACCCAACTCATGGAACGCATTCAAAGCGACAACGCTGCCTTAGCTCGAGTGGAGGAATTGATGAATGAAGTAAGTCGGCGCGCCCGCACCTGTCATGTATAGCTGATAGTCCATGAAAGTGTCAGGTCTTGTACGATGCGCGTGTGAACGACCACTCTTTGGATATCCTCAGCCGTGTTCAATTCTACCGCGGCATGCCAGCCCTCAGACAAGGGCTTGACAAAGCCCGTGGATACAACCGCCGGGCATATGCCAATTTCACTTGTTGGAAGCAATACTTCATTATTCTTTCATCAGAGGTACGTCTGCTTCGCGACTGGCTGGTCGAGGCGAGCGAGTAGACTGATGCTTGATACCTAGTCCATGCTGTCCAAACTGCTTCAAGATCTCCGTTCAAGCAAGCTGACCAAGTCAGCCGCCGAAGGAAAGGTTATTCCGGTTTTTGACCGCCTTCACGAACTTTCCGACGTGCGCGATACCATCATCAACGAAGCCTCAGCCCTCGGAATGAAGTACGAGAGCGAGTGGATGGAACACGGCAATCAAGGCATACACCCGCGCGAGCTCCATCGCGCCTTGCGCGAGCTCGACGTGCTTTTCGACAGAGCTCAGGAGCAGCGCCCCGTCCAAGAAGAAGCTCTGAGACAAGTGGCAGTGAGTGTACTCTCTCTCATGTCAGCGCACTCCACAATTACGACGCTCGCAGGATCTCACGAGCCTGGCAGCCATGCCGACTAGCCTTCCCGGGCCTGACGGGACCGAGATCATGTTCGACCGTCTGCGCATTGCCAACCTCCAATTCGATGCTATTCACGGGACCTGCGAGGCCACGGAATCTGTGAGTCAGGGGGACTACGCTGCTCAATTATCCTCACACATCTGGTTGCAGCTACTCGACGTGGTTAAGACCGGTCTACAAGCTCAGAAGCACAACCTCTCGTGATGCACGCGGGCTCGTGTAGTCGTACGTGTAGTTGGTATCAGGTGTCAGAACGTTTAGTTGTCAGCTCTTGCATCGATCATTGTCCGAATTATATTCGTCCCGAACGCCATGTCTTATGTCGGATGTGTATGATAGCGGTACTTCACTATGACTCCCTTGGCAGAAGAGTGGTAGAGCTCGGCAAAATGCGGCGGACTTCGCCCCGATTATCAGCAGACTGATGGAACTCCTCCAGCTGCAGGTGGGCACAACCATTCTGTGATCTCCCGTAATTCCCTCGGACTCGGACGTTCTCAAAGCAAGCTTCGCTTGTTGTCTAGCGTAAGAACTGCTCTTCGGTGAGGTGAGTCATTAGCAGGCTGGCCACAGGGATCGTAACTGACGGCCTGATGGCAAGATGAGTGCACTCAGCGCTGCTACCGCCTGGAGGCATAAACGTTGGGCAAAGTTACGGGAGGCCTTGGAGGAATCTTCAACAGCTATCGAGGCGGCGCCACCGTACCCTCAAAAACCCACGAGAGAGCGTCCCGAGAAGCACTTCAGAACGACTGACACCGGAGAACATCTCAAGAAGACGATGGTTGTCCAGTCCGCGCCACCCGCTTCCACCCCATTCAGTCCTCCGATCGCCTCCCAATTGGACGACCTTGTTCATCTTCAGCTCGCCTTCCTTCACAACATGGTGCAATTCTCAGCATACAGTGGTCGCCTTCTGTTTATGAAAGAACCTTCAAAGGATGGCGCGTTCATCCGCTGGCACGCTCAATCTGGCGAGCCCTGTAACAGTGGCAAGTGCGCTTTGTCCACCAAATCCGCTCAAAATCGCTACTTTCTAGAGCACCAGAACTGGCTCATGATGACCTACATATTCCTCAACGCCTCGGAAGTCCCAGACAGCCCCGAACTCGTGGAATACCGGCAAGGGCTTTCGCGTCAAATACTTGAGGAGCTCGAGAGGCTCGAAGACGTGAAAGAATGGGAATGGGAAAAGCAAGAGACGTTGCGATTCGATCCGTCCGAATCGCTGTCTGTCACACGATTCTCTATCAGCACAGGTATGCCGTCATCTCTACTTAACGATTGAGACTCATCGTTATTATACAGATCGTTACATTGCGTCACAGTGGACGTCGTGGTCCCCTGATGCGAGGCCAATCTATGCGTATTCGGTCATCTCTGCTGCTTCGATCCTTCTTCTTGGACTGTCTAGAAAGGCCACCGGCGTGGTGATGGGTGGTATTCGAAGCTCGACGCGTCTTGCCCTGCAATACGCCCGTGCGCCAGCCCCTCTGCTTCCTGAAGATCACCGACTCCTCCGCCAGCTGGTTCGAGATCCACGTACTGTCATCAGCGCCCTCGAGCTGGACCCGCACGTCACCGCGTACAACTGTTGCTCTCAGTGCTTCGCTTTGTACGACCTCGCCGGCCCCGTACCCCACACTTGCACTTCGCGCGCTGCCCCGGATAGTCCACCTTGTGGTGCCAAGCTCTATCGACGCCGAACAATTGGCAAAGACGTCATGTCTATCCCTGTCCGCAAATATCTACACCAGTCTTTCAAGCACTGGCTGGGTCGCATGCTATGTCGTGCGGATATCGAAGTCTGGCTGCAAGTGCGACAAAGGAAGGACGGCCACCCCTCAGGCCGTATGAAGGACATCTTTGACGGGATTGCACTGCAGTCACTCCGCGGTCCTGAGCCTGGCAAAGCCTTCCTGGACGGCCCCGTCCACGAGCTCCGTCTGGTGTTCTCCCTCTCAGCCGATGGCTTCAATCCATATCAGATGAAGGAAGCCAAGCACAGCGTCACCAGCACTGCTGTGTATATGGTCTGTCTCAATCTCCCGGAACATCTGCGTTATCTCCCCGAAAATCTCTACCTCGCCGGGGTCGTTCCTGGACCCACCAAACCGTCAACTTCTCAGATGAACCACTTCTTGGCGCTCGTCACGGATGAATTCCTCGACCTTTGGGATCCGGGAGTCTACTATACGAAGACCGCTCTGCGTCCCCAAGGGCGTTTAGCCCGCGCCGCTCTCGTTCCCCTTGTCGCCGACCTGCTTGCCGCCCGGCAACTGTCGGGTTTTGGGCCACACAATCACAGCCGTGTACTCTGCACCGTCTGCACTACGCCCTCGGATGACATAGAGAACACGGATCCCTCCACCTTTCGTCCGCGCGACTTGGAGCAACATCGCGCTGATGCAAAGGCGTGGCTCGAAGCTCGCACGACGTTCGAGAGGGAGAAGCTCTTTTCACGCACGGGCGTTCGCCACTCTGAGCTACTACGGCTGCATTACTGGAATCCCCTTCTGTACACCGTCATCGACACGATGCACAATCTGTATCTCGGGATCCTACAACGTCATATCCGGACGATCTGGGGCATCAAGGTAGACATAGAGGATGGAGACGCCTCTACGAATACCTCTGGCGCAATGCCGGCGCGACCGTCTGAGGAGAAGATGGCCGCCGCCACAGATCTCCTTCTCCAGGCCACGCCAGAAAAACTCGGCGCAGCGGGCAAAGCTGCATTGTATCATCTATGTCTCGACCGTGGTATTCGGCGGGCTGGGACCATTTCGCAACTGGTGAAGAATCTTGTTGCTTGGGTGCGTCGTTATACATAGACATATGAGAAGATTAACGACGCAAGTTGTGGATAGCGCAAAAAAGAAGGGTTCCCAATCGAGGTCACGCAACGCGCAACCGGCGCCGCCAACACTGTCAAGTCTACAGGTGCATAATACCCAGACAGACCTGTCAGATAATTTCCATTGAACTTGTGCTAGCTCTCGATCTGTTACCAGACTACGGGGACAAGATTACTCCCGCAATCGTGTCCGCAGAAACCACCCTTCGCGGCGCGAAAGCTTCTAGCGCCCTTCCTCGTAAGAAACAAGATGTTTTGCAAGCGATGTGCATCGTGCGCGAGATTCCGACCGAGAATGCTACAAAAGGAATGCTCGCAAAACGACTCATAGATTGGGTAAGTCCGTGACTGCGGGCGCGGCCGTACCACTAATCGCGGTAATTCTCAGCTCGACGCTCAGCGTCTTACGCACTCCATGGACAAACTCGTGAGTCGTTCTACCGGGTGTCTTCGTGGATCATAGAATCTAAAGATGACAACCATAGTCAATCGTTCAAAACTCGGGCGACAACGATGTGAGCCTAGTCCCTATCTAGTACTACTAGAATTATGTGTGATAGGCTTCCGGCTGACGGTATTCTAGACCAACTCTGCGGCGGGACAAGTCCCTCCTCGAGGTGCGCCGACAGTTTACCGGATCTTGTTACAACTAAAAGATTGGATAGACAGAGGCAGTAACCCTCTTCGAAACGCCGTAGATCGAGTTGAAAGCTTCATCGAGGTATGTCGGGGCAGGTGGGATACTCGCCTTGTGACTGTCGCATACTCATGATTTACATAGGTCGGCGCCGACGGGACTTCACCAAGGCATACAGGAGAAGCGATTGGTCGTGACACCCTGGACGCGTACATGGAGGATCGCACGCGCATGCAACTACCGAGCTGGGTTAACCCCCCGCCGCTCGCGTTCGGCACGAAGCAGCATGGGAAGCTTAGCGCAGATCAATGGCGCACGCTATGTGTCATCAATCTACCTGTCACCCTCATTCGAACTTGGGGCTTCCAAGAAGAGCGACGGATCAAGATGTTGGAGAATTACCTTGAGCTCGTCGCGGCAGTCGAGACGTTTGGCCTCCTGGAGATCGATGAACAGCAAATCGTGGACGCGGAGGAGCGGATGCATAAGTATCTCGATGGTATCAAGGAGCTCTACAAGGGTACAAAGATCCAGCCAAATCACCACCTTGCACTCCACATTGGCGTCTTCCTCCGCCTCTTCGGTCCCGTTCATTCTTGGCGAGCGTTTGTTTTTGAGCGCTTCAATTTCTATCTCCAGAGTCTAAACACAAACCTGACATTCGGTGAGGCTTGTAGTACCTTTCCCATCCAATCCAGGTCTGACATCGGTCACTACCATGGTATTAGGAGAGCTAGAGACGACGTTTATGATGCACAGCTGCCGTGCCGCGAACTTTCGACCGCTTCTACGCAGCGAAGTCGTCAAGCAACATATGGAGGAGTTCTCACGGTCACTAGCTGCCATACACAAGGATGATCGCAGGGGAATGCGCTTGGATGCCGTTCTACGGACTGTCAGCACCGAGCAGGCACAACCACAAGGCGAGGTTTATAAGGGCATCCGCCCGGCACGGTTAGAGGCGACGGTGTATCGGGCCCTGCTGGAAAGACTTGCGTTGGCGGACGAAGGCCATGTATACATGGATGAGCAACTCTACCTTGCGGAGCGCCCTCCCTCCAAACTCCCACTCTCATCCTACGCTACGCGATGTTCCTCTGTGTCAATCTCCGGCGTCCGTTATGCGCCGTTCAGTAGGGCGGCCGGGGACAGCAACGCTATGTTCCGATACCCCACCACTGGACGTACACCGGTACCTGGTCGCATCGAGGACATCATGCTCCATACTCGTCAATCCTCGCAGGGACTCGGCAATACCGTCGTGGAGATCACAGAGACGTTTATCGTGGTGAGACGTTTACAGACTCTTGACCGCATCGATGCAGCATTAGACCCATACCGCAAGTATCCCGGAGTCGGAGGCCGTCTATATTACAATGCGTACGATGATCAGGTGGTCGTACTCCGCTGTCAAGACATATCTTCACACTTCGCCCTGACACCCATGGAGCATCTCGTCGTGCAAGCCGCCGACAGTAAGGACGCGACTAAAACCCACCCTTGCTTGATCAAGAAGCGTTGTGTCCATGTTCGTCCGCTTGACCGGGTGAGTTCAAGCTGTCATGGAATCAGAAATGCACTTACCTTATACTTGCGTTAGTTACTGCGAGATGATGCAGAATAGGTGAACGTAGCAGCCAATTAAAGAGGTGTTATAGACATAAGAGAACGTTGTCAGTACTAGTGTCTCAAATCGTCTTCGAACTCGAGTGGCGAGTCGGTGCGCGACTTGTAGCGAGACTCGCGATGCGAATCTCAGCACGAATCGAGTGTCCCATGTTTCTGACGAAAACACGGCGATAAATGATAAACATTTTGTGCCATTTTCGATCATAGAACATGCCAGAAACATCAGAGACATAGCGTAAATGTTCTCGGCGGGATTCTTGACATTTTTGTGTCAATAAAATCCTGACAATGTAACATATGTTCTCGGTATGTTTTCGACAAGAACATGGTCGAAGAACACGGCGCCGACATGTATTATATTTCTGCCATGATATGTCACCAAAAATGGAAAGAACATGATGGACAAATGGGGAATGTTCTCGTTCAGGTGTTCTCTGCGTGGTTTCCGGCGAAACATGCCATTCACATTCACTCTGTTCTTGCCATTTTTCGATCATAAACATGTCAAAATGACATTCAGAAAATATATTGAACATTATGGACATGTTCCCTCACAGAACACAGCACGAACATGCCAGAAGCCTTTACGAATATCACTCTGATGTTGACTCAATGTTCGTTGTCACAAAAATGACAGTAATATTTTTTCAAATTCTACCATGTTTTTGCCATGTTTTTCGCGGAAAAATTGGTCATTGCCCCCTGTGTCAGGACCTCCCGGGAAAGTGCCCGGAAAGCCTCCGGGACCTGCCTAATTAGGCAGGTGCCCCGGGGGAGCGCTGTTATCTATTGTTTTTACTGATCTACTGCTTATCTCTTGTAGATTACATTCTTATCTTATCAGCCCGGCGCTTTCCCGTGTCCCACAGGCCTCAGGAAGCGGGCGCTTTGGCTCTCGGCTCACAACACCCCGATTAGGCAACTGCCTCCTCCTCCCTCCATATCACCCTCCTCCCTCCGGCTCTCCTGGGCTCAATTCCTGTCAGATCACCCTCGCGCTAGCACCGTTCGACTCGCATTTATTAGGACTACAATCGCGCGCAAACGCGTCCAGAATCCGGTAAGTAATGACTGTTTTACATTAGATACAAAATGGGCTAGTGAGACGACGCAAAATGCGCGATATCTCGCGCGTTTCGCGTCGCCTCCTCGCGCGTAAGAGTTCCCCGGAAAGCCACAGAACGTGGCTTTCCGGCGAGCCCTTCACGACGCGAAACGGACCGGGGGCGGTGGAGATACCGTCCACCCTTCTGGGGTAGGAGGGTAGCTCCACCTCCCCAGTCCATACATCCCCCCAAACATGTCTGTATACTTCAAGACCTTTATATAATACTACTTATACATATAGGGCCATTTATCAGTCGTTAATAGGGCGCAAAACACGCTGAAAGCTGCTTGTCAGCAACTGCTCTGTGGCTCAGACACAGGGTGACTGTCTCCCCCATAGCGCCGCCAGTCGGGCACGCTACGAGACGCAAAGTATATCGCTGGAAAGCTGTTAAACGCAGCGTTCCGACGGTATACTTTGCGCCGCGACACGACCGCTGTACGTGTTTCTGTCAACTACCCTTCCTCCTCCCCCCTTTGAGCAGTAATTCCAGCATATATTCTGTAAAACAGCTTCGATATGCAAGTGGACTTCACATATGGATGCACAGCATCCCAGAGCATTACCTGATGTATTTAAAATGTGCATCTGTAACATTGTAGCCACACCAACACCCTATCAGTATGAAATGAAGCAATTCCTGCAGAACGCCGAGAACCTGTCCGATTATGAATGTAATTTCAGATCTGAATAGCGACAACCATGGTGTACATGTGCGCGAAGTTTCAAGTGATTGTGGCGTGTATTGCACACAATATCTGCTAATCTGTGTCGGAAAGCACAGCCACAAAGCGTCTTAAGACGCTGCAACACGGGTTTTGCAGCTGTGTAGTACAGTACTAACAGTACAACACTGTGTAGATACAATAGTGTATACCTACAGGAGTTTCGGGTCGTTTCCTGTGATTATTTGTGCATTCAATAGATGTATCTCAGTACTATCAGATGTACATAGCATGCATATTCCAACTGTAGGAGAAGCTATTGAAATATCCAAAAGTGTGTGGAAGGAGCAGTGAAAATGCATATAAATAATAGTAGCGATGCGAGGAGCGATTGCCTCGCGACTATACATATACCGTCGGAAAGCGGCTGCATGCAGCTTTCCGGCGATATATGTATCGTCGCGCAGCATGTCCGCGTTGTTGGAGTATTAGCAAAATGGTCATGTTTTATATGAGCCCCAGAGCGACGGGTTTTGAGCCTGTTAAAGCGCGTCCTGTGCTATGTAAATGTACTGTACACTGTCAAAAATGTATATGAGGTATTATACAAGAGTTCTGAAGCACTGGGGGGTGAGTTGGAGATTATATGGACCAGGGAAGTGGAGCTACCCTCCTACCCCAGAAGGGTGGACGGTATCTCCACCGTCCCCGGTCCGTTTCGCGTCGTGAAGGGCTCGCCGGAAAGCCACGTTCTGTGGCTTTCCGGGGAGCCCTTACGCGCGAGGAGGAGACACGAAACGCGCGGGATATCGCGTGTTTTGTGTCGGCTTATGGCCCCAATTTGTACCTAGTGTAGCGCAATCAGTACTTACTTTATTCCGGGCGTTTCTGCGCGCTATTGGAGTCCCTAAAAATGCAAATCGAACGGTGCTAGCGCGAGGGTGATCTGACAGGAATTGAGCCCAGGAGAGCCGGAGGGAGGAGGGTGATATGGAGGGAGGAGGAGGCAGTTGCCTAATCGGGGTGTTGTGAGCCGAGAGCCAAAGCGCCCGCTTCCTGAGGCCTGTGGGACACGGGAAAGCGCCGGGCTGATAAGATAAGGCTGATAAGATAAGAATGTAATCTACAAGAGATAAGCAGTAGATCAGTAAAAACAATAGATAACAGCGCTCCCCCGGGGCACCTGCCTAATTAGGCAGGTCCCGGAGGCTTTCCGGGCACTTTCCCGGGAGGTCCTGATGCATCAGAGTCCCTACGGTACATAATGCAATAGGCCGCAGGCCATTTACCGGTACCTGATACATCAGAACTACCACAGCTTGTGTGACACCTTGCACGTCTCCTGTGCTCCCTCTGCCGGCGTGAAGTAGCATTGCGAGCAAGACCTTCAAGTCGAATATTCCAGACCATGTGGCTTCTATGCATGGGTAGAAGAGGTCTGTGCAGGTGGTTGCAAGATTAAACAAGTCGCGGCGGGCGTCCTTATTTTCGCGCGATTCTTCGGCGACGGTCGAGGAGAAGCACGGCTTGGGAATCGCGTCAAGGAGGAGCAGTACAACGTCGTTAATGCGAAGAATTTCAGCCACTCTTGAGGCCGGTGGAAGCCGCTGATAATTTTGGAGGGGGTACAACGCTGCACGCTGCTCATCCCGGGTGGGCGAGGGACTCTTCTGAAGATTTCAGCGGGTGAAAGACGGCGGTAAGCGGCTGTAAAAGTGTGCAATCCCAACGGGACGCCTACCGACAAGGTGGCTGCTGCAGGTTCTTCTGAGTACATGGGAATGAAGTTTGGGGGGCGAGGGGGCGATGTGCTCTCGGTGGAGGTGTACTGGGGAGAATGGATCAAAGTCTTCCAACAAAAAGCTTGTAAGTCAAAAGCGCAAGGCTGCATCGTTTGTATTGCCCACGTAATCAGTTTGCATGCCTTTGTCTCCAGGAGGGGAGCCGGGCTCAAGCGACGCAATGCGCGTCAAAGTTCATTTCATCTCTCACCCCCGTCGCTCAGGCTTCCCACCGCTCTGCCACGTTGGTTCTGTGCTATCGCTGACTTCCCGCAGCTTCCTCGAGACATCCATCTTCCCTCAGCATACAAGGATCAATATGCCGTACGATACCAGAAAGAAGAACGCGACCACGCATCCCGGCGTGGTAGATCATCCTGGAACTCGACGGACTTCGGAAGAGGTCGCCGCAAGCAAGCAGAAGAAAGCGGACTTGAAAGCAGCCGAGGAGAAGCGATGCTCAGAAGCGGTTCGGAAGGCTGCAAACATAGAGGATCAGATGCGCAAGAAGGACGAGAAGGAGAAAGCTACGCGTGTCACCAGGACTTACAAGAACAAGTCGGCACCCACATCGCGGACGCGTGGATCAAAGGCGACGTCTGAGAGTGAGGTTGCTGTGGTCGATGCCGAAGCTGATGACATCCGTGTTGCTCCCAAGAAGCGTAGGCTGCAGGAGGATTCTGACGAATCTGGGGCCGTCAAGTCAGCGGCCACCGCGCGCCGCGCCGGGGCGAACTTAGCGGCTTCGGACTTGGATGCCTTCGGGTTAAACGACGAAGAGCTGACCGAATTGGAAGACACGCCCGTGCCCAAGAAAAAGAAGGCAAAGAAAAATACGAAGGCTGCACGGCCGGGCCTTCGCGAGGAGATTGAAGCTGCACGAACCTTCATAGGGCCGGCGGTTACCGTGACTGAGACGCACAACGCAAAGTCAAAAGGCGCTCGTGACCGCGGGTTGCGCAGCCACGGCCCGAGCGGAGCGTCTATTGACTTGTATGTTTCTCACTCGCCTCTTATTCTGAAGTTTCAAATCATTGATACCGGCATCTGAACATCCAGAGGGTCGGACGCCATGGATGTCGACGAGCGCAGCACTGGTCCATCGTACGTGCAGACTTATCCAGAAACCGTACGCTCATTTCAGTATCAGCGGATCCATCGCCCTTCGCACGAAGGCCGTACCTCCAACGCCATTTGTCGGGTCCCGATCCAAGGCAGGTCAGTGCGGCATCAAAATACATTCCTTGTACTCCGACACTCACTGGTATTCGCTTCTCAGCCCCTGCTGTGCCATCTGAAGTCCCAGAGTCCGCCCTCGAGTCACAGCCCAAGCCACGCCCCAAGCCACGCCCAGCATACAAGAAGGCGCAAGAGGCCGCCGCGGCTGCTGCCGCCGCCGCCGAGGCAGAGCGAGAGGAATCAGAGTCCGCCGCAGCCGCCGAAGCCCCCGTGCGTAACTCCTCTTTGACGACAGGCCTGACTAGCAATGACGCTGATGCTCAAGCGCTCCAAGGCAAAGGACGTTGCTCCGGAGACAGCGGTGAGGTCGTCGCAGCCCGCAGCCTCACAGGTCGCGCTCCGGAAGGATGGAGCTGCAAAGAAAGCTGCACCGAAGGCTGCGGCAGCCGAGTCTACGGCCGCGAAGGCAACGACCGCGAGGGTCACAGCCACGAAGACGAAGGTCGCGAAGGCGAAGGTCATAGCTGCAGAGAACGCAACTGTGGAGAACGCAGCTGCAACAGCTCCGGCCGCCAAAGCCCCAGCGGCAAAGGCCTTAACCGCGAAACCCGCCGCCACGAAGGCTTCGACCGCCAAAGACCCAGCCACGAAAATGGACGCAGCGGCTGGCGAGTTGAGGGCCGGTGCATCGAAGACCAAGGTTGCGAAGGTCCCGGCTGTGAAGACGAAGGGCACGAAAGGCGCGGCCGCCTTGACGGTGTCGAAAGCTTCATCCACGCAGGGGACAAAGCAGGATGGTGCAGCGACGAAGCTGGCAGCGGTGAAGACGAAAGCAGCAGTGCCCAAGCGGATGTCGAAGCAGAAGGTCGGAGAGAGCGACGATGACGAAGGTGAGGGCGACCGCGGGGACGACGAAGGCTGCGAAGCACGGGCGTCGGACTCGGATGGTGCGGGAGGGTTAGTAAGAGAGGGTGGGATCGAAACTGATGACGAAAGCGCGGAGAGGGACGCGGCTCTGTCAAGTCCAGTGAAGGGAGTGGTCGCGAGACTCACAAACAAGGTACGTCGTGGCCCTCGATCAGGATTACATATGACATCTAATGCATGGCACAGAATTTGGTCGCAATCGCAGACGTCGATGTGACGACTCCCAACCCCGTCCGCATCAAGGCCAAACCGCAGGATGACAAGCGCGCACCCGCAAAGAAGGTACTGTTGCTCCGCAAATTCGTCGTTGCCTGCATTGCAACTCACTTATGCATATACTCCTGTGATATATAGGGAAAGGCGACGAGCGGTAGCAGCGGCGGTGGCAAGGGCAAGGGCGTCAAGAAGCCGCAGCAGACAAGCTCAGTGAGTATCGTGTTTGCCAGCTGCTCAATACGTGCTCATATGATCTACTTCTAGGCCAACAAGACCGACTACTCCGATGTAGAACTCATCGAGAGTGCTCAGCCTAGCGGGCCCCCTCTGTCAAAGGCGAGCAGCGTTAATTCAAGCTCGAGCGCGGACAGCTCCAAGAAAGCTGGGTCTGGCAAGAAGTGGACTACCAACCACCTACCTGCCGGTGCTCAAGAGGATGACCTCTGGAGCACACGCTTTGTTCCTACACTCCTCAAATACCAAGGCTGTCGACAGGATCCCTGGACGTGGGACCCGGTCTCCAGCGTCGATATTGTTCAGAAGATATGGAACAGGGTCTATGGCGAACGCCTGCCGCACACTGTCGTCATGAACGACAACGTCCATAAAGTGGTAAGCTCCGATACGCCGCCCTCAGTCCGAGTTACCTCATGCATATCCGGACTGAATTGGACTCGATAGGCCACCCAACGGATCTATGACTGGCGCAGTGGCATGGCAGCCGGCGCGGTGTCCATCATGGAGGCTATCTTCAACGCCTCGGAGGCCACTCGATACTCCGAGTACATCACGGACGGTACGGAGGGCCAATTAGAGGCCATGCAGAAGCAAGAAGACATACGCACTTCGGCAGAGGCCGCGCGCGCTCGATTCTGTGCGAAGGTGTACAAGGACTTTCAATTTGTTTACCGGGACCCGTTGGGCCATGACAAGCCGAAGGAGGTGAGTCGAGATGTGCACATCCGTGATGTCTTGACGTGTACCGCTAACACTTACGCGTCTTCAGGGCCTGTTCCACAGCCCATTCATTCTCCCCATCCTTGGAACACATCTCGACCAGACGTCGCAAGCCCTCGATGTCCCCGACCTCTTCAACTCTAAAGAGCCCCTCCGCACCGCTATCCCCGACCGTCCTGTCGGTGCGATTGCTTTGGCGGCCTCCGCAGTGAGTGTCGTTCGTCTAATGCTAGCGGGGCGGTCTGACCCATTCTGAGTATTCAGGTTGAACGCGCCATCTCCCTCTGGCAGAAGGGTCGTATCAAGATCAACGAAGATGGGAGGACATACTGCCCGAAGAAGCTCAACCCCTCCACAGGGAAGATGAGCACGGCGAGTACAGATTTCCGGGCCACCACCTTCGTCAACAAGACCAGGGAGTACAAAGACACTGCAATGGCATTGACCCGGAAGCAGATGTCCGCCCTCCTTTCGGCGGCGTCCAATAGCCAAACCGAGGCGGTTGAGGCGATCGAGCAGCCGCAGCAGCAGCAAGGGGGCCGAAGAAACCTGATCGAAGAGGGCGCAGATACCGACGACTGGCAATCTTCCCCACAGCTTGGATGGGGTGACGAAGACCGCGATGGCCACGATGAGCCTGGCAACACCGATGGCGAAGACAACGCCATGGACATTGACAGCTCCGACGCGCCCACAGGTTCCTTCGCAAGCAAGTTGGATGTCGATTCTGACATCGAAATCATGGACGACGCCGAAGAGGAAGCATACGAGGGCAACGGCGAGAATGGGACCGCGCACGATGGCGAGGACGACAATGAGAACGAGGACGAGGACGAGGACGAGGACGAGGACGAGGGTAATGGCGTGAGCTATGCGGAGGCCGAGGACGAGGCGGCAGCAGACGAGGAGGAGGAGGGGGAGGCCGAGGAGGAGGAGGTCGAGGAGGAGGAGGAGGAGGAGGAGGAGGAGGAGGGCTCGGAATACGACGTCGAGGCGATCGACTCGGAGGGCAATAGCGGGGAGGAATTTGTGCTCAGAGACTCCGAGTACTAGGTGGGCTACCTTCAGCGCATCGGCATGCTCTCGACGGTAGGTGACATATTTGTTTCTTGCACAGACGGTATACTGACGTGATTCACAGGGGTCGTCGCCTGGTCCAGTGCTGTATGCACGCTCTGTGCTCCTGCGCCACCTCTGCGCTTGTGCTGATATGCCTGCGTTCTACCCCGCTTTGATCCCTGCACCCGTACCATTCGCCATATGCTGCTCTTTCTTCCATATGCCCTACTATTTCCATTTCGACTGACGCTACTGCTATGGACCGCCGTTTCTAGATTACTGCTGCATGGTTACTCCCTATTACTCTCCTCTACGACTGCCTGCTGGATTACTGGCACCGTGTCTACCGTCTACTACTACTACCCTCGTCACCTAATCTTTCTATAGACTTTATGCACGCTGTAGGCCTGGAGTATTCGATATATTTCTGGATCTGCTGCACGTCTACAGCTTCTGCCTGTCGCTGCTGCAGTGGGATCACCTGCTGGAGATCCTGCCCGCCTAGGGGTGTCCGTTGTGTTGAGGCTCCTATAGATGCTGAACTGTCTGGAAGTGCTGCTGAGTACCTGGCTCGCGCTGGACAGCTGGGAGTGGCCTGAGGTAACTGTATACATGGCCTAGATGCTACTGGACGAGATTACTTGCCATCACGGATTTCTGGATGTGCTATCACTGGACGACTGGATATCTGATCGCCTTCTGGGTATACTGGGCCGAAGCTGGCACGCTGCCAGGGGGCTATCTCGGGCATCACACTCAACCAAATACTGATACCCGGCGACAACCTCAGACACAAACAACTCCAAGCAGATCATAGCCGCGGAGCAGAAGTTACCCAGATGTATTCAAGACACGATGCACACAAGCAAGAAGAGTACCCCAGAAACCTCTCAGGCTGAGTGAGAACCGGCAGCCAGAGAGGAGATCGTCAGTGTGAGTGCCTATCAGGGAATGACTTGCCTTCCAGCTTCGTCTACGGGGCTTGGGGATCGCGCGCGTGCGACGTTGACGGCTCGCTGCAGCTCGAGAGGTTGGGGAAAGGCCCGGCCGAAGGCCGGGTGCGGACGCGGGGCAGGTCGAGCCGCGTGGGTGGGCGGCACGAGCCTGTTCCGCGGTTTGATTGTGAGCTACAGGTGCCTGTATTCATAGCTGGCAATGCTATTCTGGCTACGTACAAAAAACAGGCGAGAAGGGCGTGGTGGGTGGGGAAAAGAGATGCGTGGGTTGTTGACGAGGGGAAACGCGGTGGTGAACCGTCGGGCGAGGACGAACGAAGATGGGTGAGCAAAACTTCGGGGAGCGCGATCTAGGCGCCCGCCGCTCAGCTGGACGCTGGGCGCCGGCCTCTCGGGTTCGGCCGGCCCCTTCACAGATTCCAGCTTCGTCTACGGGGCTTGGGGATCGCGCGCGTGCGACGTTGACGGCTCGCTGCAGCTCGAGAGGTTGGGGAAAGGCCCGGCCGAAGGCCGGGTGCGGACGCGGGGCAGGTCGAGCCGCTCCCCCGTCTCGCAGCTGTGCGCGCTCCGCGGTGCGACCTGTGCCGCTTGCCCAACCAAGTGTGTGCAGCTAGAGGCCGTAGTTTTGCGGGAGGTTTGCTGTGTGGCGTGATGCTACCTGTTCAAAAGCTCGAATGTACACCTGATATGCCAACGAGCGCCAGCGGCCCATGATGCGGACGATCTCCGGATCGACTTTTTGTGATAGGTAGAATGAGGCGCCACCGATGCGGAAGGAGTGCCCGAACGTCGTCCCATAGCCTAGGGAGCTGAGCCGATCGTTCACGAACTTCAGCGCAGTGTCGCGCACCATCGGGCGTGTGTTGCCATTGCGGTCGCGCCAGCTGAAGAGCGGCTCATCGGCTAGTGCTGGTACGACATGCGCGAGGTTCCGGAGGGCTTCGAGTGGGCATAGGGACCCTTGTCTGACGAGGAAGATATGTTGAATTTCCCCCGGTTTAGCCGTCTTCGCAGATGGGAGGTCCAACCGGGCATACTCCTTGCCATCGAGGTCCGTTCCGAACAAGGCATTAGATCGTTTGAGGTGTCGGCTGGGATCGAATGCGCTGCGTGATGTGACAGTGGCCTCTCCGAACCTCATCAGTCCCCAAAAGGATGATGTTGCTATCGCCCAGATGCAGGCTTCAAATGAGTCATCGAGATTGAGGGTCGGCTTGATGGCTGCAAGCATGTGCAGTGTCACCGGTGGACGTGGTGGGCGTGAGCGTCGGTGGAGCTGGATGTTGGCTAAGCCTCGTAGTGACCAGGCTATTCGCTCCCGTAGCTCCTCAGTTAATGGTGGCGGCCAGCCTTGTGCTAGATGCCAGGCGCGGACTGCAGCCAGGTATTTTCCTGCTGCTTGAACCGAAACGGGTTCAAACGGGACATCACCGGCTAGGGCAACATCAGATGTGGACGGGTCTGCTACAGCCCAGAGGCAGAACGAATGCAGCAGCTCGAATGATGCGGGTAGGCGTTCTGATTCGGGGATAGAGAAAATATCGCAGAAAATGTGGAATTTGCGGAGACCGGACCCGTACCCCGCTAGTGTACCGTCTCGAAGTGATGCTCGTGATGCAGTTTCTGCCATGAGCGCAATTAGTGGATGTGATATTGTGCTGGACGGGGGTGTGTTCACGCCGCGCCACGCAAATATGCGCTCGTCCGCGGTCACTGGGGGGCGTAGGTGAGAGGGAAGGATGGCGAGAGCGCTGAGATCCTCGCGGGTTGCGGGTGCGCCGTGGGTCTCAGGTGGATGGAGTAGGAAACCTACCGCTGGCCACACTGTGATGACAGGAGGCTGCGGAGGCCGAGTGGAAGCGAGAAGTTGCTGTGTGTGACTGCGGCTGGGAAACCTGCCAGAAAAGCGCGTGCGTCTCCGCGTGATAGTGCGTCCGTGACGTTGTCGCGGCTTGGGACATGGACGGCTGATAGGTGCAGGCCTTCGATGGCAAGGGTCGAGTAGATCCGGCGGAGGATGTCGTTCGTGTTGGAGGAGCGCGAGCGTCCCTTGTTGAGGACATGGACTACACCGCTGTTGTCTGAGCGCACGAGTACCTTCCGAGAGCTGAGTCGCTCTGGCGTTAGAAGGCCATGATGTGACGCCATGAGCAGCCCAACTTCGACGGCCAGGGCTTCGGCCCATCCAATGTCGTACTGCTTTCGCGGTCCGACGGACACCCCGGGTGCATAGCTCCACATGGCCCAGTACTGGCCCACAACCACGCCGATCCCAAAGGAGGAACTGGCGTCGCCCCACCAGCCGATGTCGGTTGGGTTGGGTGACGCTAGTGGCAGCTTGTTTGGCAAGAGAGCAAGGAGCTCCTGTGTCCAACGGAGGTCGGAGTGGAGTGGGTCGGGGATGCGTAGCCGTGCACGGGGCGATTTGAATCCAGCTGCGAAGCGAGACACCGACCGCAGGAACGGTCGGATGAGGGGGAAAATTGTCGCGACATGGACAAGCTTGCCGTGTAGTTGTGCCGCTTCGTGCAGCGTCGCGCCTCGTGCTCTGCCGAGCCAGTGTGCAATGAGATCTTGGGTCTGCATTAGCTTCTCGCTTGGCATGCTGACTGTGAGTGCATCTAGGTCCCAGATGAAACCAGTAAAACGTTGCTGTGAAGCGAACGGTCTGGTCTTTGAGACGCTCCAGGGGACCCCTGCCGCGGCGGTGACTGCCATAAATTCCTGCTCTGAGTACGTCTGATGCGGTAAGCGGATGACAAGGAAGTCGTCCACCCACTTGCGGATTGGGCCATAACCGTAGGCCTTGTACAGGGCTGCCAAGACGTCTGCAATCGAGCCAAAAACGCCAGCACTCGATGAGAGTCCGAAGCATAATGCGGCATCTACGAGAATCCTGTCCCTCCAGAAAACGCAAAGTGCGTTTTGCTGGTCGGGGCGCACTGGTGTGATGCGATAGGCAGCGGAGATATCGAACGTTGCCGCTTTGCAGCCCGGGGGTAGGCTCAGAAGTAGGGCGCTGACGCTGTCGAATGTTCCCCATTCAGTAGGAAACTGGTCGGCGTTGATGCCCGCATTAACGGACTCCACCTCGCTCTGTGGGCTTTGTGACGATGTGAACAGATTTTATTTCGTGACGAGCGTGCGTACATGGTTACGAGGGTAAGATAGATCTTGAATCAAGCGCAGCTTGTTCGAGTTTGGTTTTGGTACGAGCCCTAGTGGGGCCGTGCGAAACGGACCGATGATTGCTTCGAGCTCAGCGGGCTCGAATGCTCTCGAGTAGCGGCCTGCCGCCTGCTCGTCGGCAATGTATGCGTCGATGAAAAGCGTGTCCATGGCCGACGATGCGTGGTTCTCGAAAATGAGCGTTTTGTCGACGGGTTGTGTGATGCCCACGTCGAATCCCTCCCGCAGGCCCCGGACGACGTGACTCCATTGAGGAAGGAGGCCAGTCTCGCGGAGCATATGCTCCACTTTGTCCGGGTCCAGGGGGGTTATGACCTGACGTGGGTCAGGCGGCGGTGCAAACGCCAGCGCCATGGGCGGTTGAGCCGCATATGCTGCAGGCGTGGTACTGCGTACAGGCGTTGCGGTCGCGGCAGCTGGACTGGAGTGCGAAAGAGAAACAGTAGGCCTCCCGTGCGGCCCCATGAGAGCGTTTGGGCTGCGGGATGTGGTGGACAGGGCTGCGGCTGGGCGACCGGTGGATGTCGTGCCTGCGGTGCATGATGCGGGGAAATGGCCGTTGCTGCCACAGCGAAAGCACCGGCCCGGAGCCGCAGCTCCAGGCGTGTTGGTGCGCGCGCGCTTCGGGTTGCGGGCTCGAGTCTCCTCGGTGTAGGGGCGGCGGCTAGGCTCGGGCTGCATCGCGCGGTGCATCGGCTGGGCTAGGACGCTGCGTTGGAAGTGGTCGGTCAGGGCCATCGTGAACCTGACCTGGTTCATGGTCCCTAAATCGTGCTTGGGGTCGGCTGCTGCCATTTCTCGTTCCTGTATATCGTACAGGAAGGCGGCCTGCCAGTCGGCCTGCGCTGCGATCCGGGTGACCGTGCGATGGTGGCGCTCAAAGGCCTGTGCGCGTGCGTCGCCGTGATGGGTGCGGACTAGTCCAACGATGGCCTCGGCCGCGGCCATCCAGTCGGCTACTGAGATGTTCCGCTCCCCGGAGCGATCGAGGTTGCGGTCGCCTGTCAGTGCGACGATGACGCTATCGTTGTCGCTCGGTGTCACGGATGCGCGCGCTGCCGGTGTGAGCAGCGAGTATGGCACGTAGTGCCCGAGTTTCACTGCGCGGCTCACCCTCGGTGGTGCGGCTGTGGATAATTGAAACGTATGTGAGTTCCGTGCACTCAATGCGTGGGGTAGGGATGAAAAAAAAGGGGGGTGCTTCCGCATCGTATGTGCATGCGTGCCTTACTGGCGACGTGTGCGTGCGTGTGCTAGCGTGTGCATGCGTGTGCGAGCGTGTGCGTGTGTGTGCGAACGTGTTCGTGCAGTCGTGCCGGTGTGCAATCGTGTGCTTCAGCCTGTCCCGTGTGCTGCGTGTGCTGGACTCGTGGCATACGTACGTGTGCACCCTGTACGATCCCGACGTTGGAATGCTTACCCTCAGGCTGCTCTCCCTTGGATACAAGGGCAGAGAGCCTGGAAAAGGGGCATGCGGTGCAGGGGCGGCAAATTGATGAAAAAAAAAAAAAAATTGATTAATTTTACTCACCGATGCTGAGGATATCTGCGTGATATCCTGGCACGATGTCGGGCAGCTGCCCGGCTGGAGCGTTTTCGCTGGCCATGTGCGCGGCCATGGCTGCGCGAGCCTGCTCTACTACTGCTGGTTCTGCTACTAGACTTGTTGTGGGCAGTCGGGTTGCCGGCGGCGGCGGCGGCGGCGGCGGCTGGGCTTGTGCAACTGGGGCCGTCGGCGGTTGCTCTGGGGCCGGCTGTGCGGGCCTTTGTGCCGCCATTCTGGCCTCGAGGACTCTGATGTGGGCCTGGAGGGCGGCCACTGTCTCAGTGAGCGGCTGGGCGTTGCTGCCCGCCCCTTGAGCCGGGCCTGCGCTGGCCGGCGGCCCCATGGGAGCTGGCAGTCTTGCGGCATCCGTGTTAGGGATGGGCGGTCCGGCGTTTTGGCTGCTTCCTGCAGAAGGGGCTGCGGCTGGCTGAGCGCGGGGTTTGCCCGCGCTCTGGCTGGTGGCGCTCGTGTTTGCCGGCCGTTTGCCTTTTGATGCCGATGCCGCTGGTTGTGCGGCGGGCTTTGGGTCGGGCGGTGCCTCTGGTGCCTTTGATGAGGCCCTGGTCGCCATACGAGGGGCGGCGGCGGCGGCTCCGGCTGGCTGTGGAATCCCGGGCGGGAGGTTTAAGTTTGTCGGCAGATTGGTGTCAGGCATGGTTGACAAAGGAAACGAAAGAAGCGAGAAAGAAAAAGAGATGCGTGGGTTGTTGACGAGGGGAAACGCGGTGGTGAACCGTCGGGCGAGGACGAACGAAGATGGGTGAGCAAAACTTCGGGGAGCGCGATCTAGGCGCCCGCCGCTCAGCTGGACGCTGGGCGCCGGCCTCTCGGGTTCGGCCGGCCCCTTCACAGATGGAACTACTGGGTCGCTGACACTCCTGGATTGCTGGACAGAGGACGAAAGGAGAACCCAGGAGCTCCCAGAAGGTGCATGATTTTGCTGATGTAAAAGACGCTATCAGCAAAATTCAGGCGACTAATGAGACGAAAACTGAATACTGACGATGCTCGCCTCTCGTCCACTCAATACCGGGGCTCGCAATTTCCTCACCCGTAGGGTTGAGGACTCGAACAGGTCCGTCAACCACAGCTTGCGCAACTTCGTGCCAGTCGAGCCCCAAGATCACATCGTACACACGGGCGTAACCGATGCGCAGAGGAATAGTTGACATGTACCATCCCCCGGAGGTTGGTAGAATAATAGGGCCCTGGGAAGTGATTCCGATGGCATCTCCTACGTAATTGACATGCTTTGACATGTCGCAGCAGGTTATGAGCCAATGCGGAGGTGGATATGCAGGAACGCACCGCGGTGGTATCCAAAGCGATAGGAAGCCGGGATACCCCCGTAGGATCCTTGCTGTACAAGAGACATGATAGCGAATAAAGACGTGCGGTATGACGAGTGTACAAGCGACGCGTGTATTTGGACAACATTGTCGCATGCACGGAGAGGCGGAAGATGGAGCGGCAAGTCTTGACGCCCAAATGCAAGCCGCAGACGCCCAAAACACGTGACATGAAAATCCTTGCGGGGAGCCCTATACCATTACAGAGGTTGAAGACCCAGTACCTAGAGGTACCGGGGATAAGATACGCGGGCATCAAGGGTGGATGATCTTACAGTAGCACAGCTATATACCCAGAATTCGTTCCCGGTACAATCTTAACAGGCGGCCCTGAGGCGGGTCGCGCGACTGATGAAAACAGATCTAGTACAGATCCGCGCCAGAGCCAGGCGATTCAGGGTGGCACCTGATTGTGGTTCGCTTGCCTTCGAGCTCGAGCTTAGGACGCTATTCTGTCTACTCGAACCAACTCATGCCACTACGTCTCTGAATTCCTTCGTTCCCTCTCGTCCCTTGAAACGGTCCCTCAAAGGCGAGGGTATATTCACAACAAACACATTTTGTCGGCTTCAATTCACAGCCTACAGGGAACCGCAAGTCTTAGTATCGCCATGACACATCTTGTATCGCACATCAGGTGGGCGTGTTGAGCGAACAGTGCGTCGGGTGGGAAGACACTCTGTACTCCGAGTCCTTTGGAAATATTCAAAAGGTCATGCAAGCTAAACAATACAAAAAATTCAATTACTAGGCAAGGCTGGTCAGCATACGTAGCCGCGTCGAGCTAGATAAAACATTATGAGCGCGAACCTGCATCAGGAAAAAGCATTTCTCCTGTAGCGTTGCAGACAGATATGTAGCCTCGGTAGCCCAAGTAGCTACTGCAACTCCCCTGTAGGAACACGTAGTAATGGTAGGTCAGCCAATTATATAAATCTCATATTAAAGTCAATGCACGTCTATTACACCTTTCAAGCACGGATTTCCACACGCCCGAGGTGGTTTGCTGCGTGTGCGTGATATAAATCTCAGAGAGAACAACGGTTGAATGGGCGCCAATATTACGGTAAACACCGACGTACAGCGCCTAGAGCGAGGACTTGCCACGTCTCTCCTGAGTGCTGTGTTTGCCCTCCATGTCATTTCTCTCTCTCTCGCCATCTCCCCCTCTCTGTTTGCTTCACTCTCTGTGTTATCTCTCTTTCTGTCATTGGATTCAATACTGGTAACCTTTCAAGATCTCTAATAGCGCAAGAAGCATCCTCTCGGTGTCGTCTCCCCCTTGTTGTTATCTCTCTCACACTGGATCTGCACTTGTGCATCTCGCTGCGTTCCCTGTCGTCTCTGTACTTCCCTATGGCCCATGGTGCGTGTACATGCTCGGGCAAAGAGTGAGTGTGCAAGAGCCCGAGGCTGCAGTCACCCAGCCACGTCACGGCAGATACAAACGCAACTGTCACCATCGCCTTCTCATGCTCGCTCCCCATACCTGGCTCTTGCCACTGCTATCTCGCCCTCGCCCTCTCATTCGCTCGTGCTCGCTGTCTTCCGGTTGCCCCATGTCCAAGCCCGCCACGCCCTCCGATACTGCCAGCCCGAGGTCAATAGGACACCACTGTTGCCTCTTGTAGCCCATTGCGGCCGTCTCTTCTGATCATTTGTCCTGGTAGTCTCTCACCCTCGTCGTCTCTCGCACTCGTCGCCTCTTGCACTCGTCGCCTCTCACCCTTGTCGCCTCTTGCACTTGTCGTCTCTCACCCTTGTCGCCTCTCGCCGTCGCCGTCCCTCGTCATTTTTTGCCGTCGTCGTCTCTCTCCCTCGTCGTCTCTGGTCGTCTATCGCCGTCACTGGTCGTCTCTCGCTGTCTCTTGTTATCTGTCGCCGTTTCTCGTCGTCTCCTTGGTCATTGTGAAGCAGTGTTATAAGTTGTTTATCTCATCATTGTCTTCGCTGGGCCTAGGATCCCGGCTTGCCGTGTATCATGTATCTCTACCGCTGTAATATATAGAGAATATATTTCATATGCATTCAATCCCTGAATGTATGGCCCAATGGTGGCCGGTGTGCTCCTATGATAAGTGTGCTATAGCAAGCTATCAGATGCTATGGTAGCAATATGTAGCCGCCCATACGAGCTACGGCGGCTACAGAGTGATGGCTGATGCTACGGGCTCTTGATAACAGGGGGGATGTCTACGCGACTACCACTTCTACTTCGCTCACATAGATCTATATAGACATCCGATTTTTTCCTGATGTGCTACAGCTGATCGATGATTGTGGCGAAGGGGCCCGCCAGAATCTGGGCGTTCTCGTGGTCGAAGAACTTATGCTCGTCTGGAACGACGACTCGAAGGTACTCCTCATCCTGAAAGATCTCGAATATCTTGTCTAGGGATGTTGCCTCGAAGATCGCTATACCGCGGAAGCGTGTCTGCGACCTTGCGAGTGTTTGCGCAGCAATCATTTTGTCGTAGGCGGGGTCGAGATGGAACTACGAATGAGATAAGATGTCTGTTCTCGTGCGGGGAAGATGTGGAACAGATGCGAAGCACTTACTTGTTCATACTTGAGCAGATTACGCTGGGCTATGGCGATTGAGGAGAACACCTTGGCATGGACATCAAGCCAATATCGGTCAAACTCCTCGAAGGACAGTCCAGGTTTGGGCGCCATGAGTACCGCAAGGCGCACGCGGTCTGTGCGAAGAGAGGGAGGTGCAGAATGGGTTACTTCAGGAACGATGCCCATGATGTCTTGAAAGCAAGGACGAATAACAGATGTGGACGTCGATATATGTGGGCGGAGTAGCGGGAGTACTGTCCGTCCCAGACGTTAAGCAAGGCGATGGAACCCTAACCTAGGGCGTGGGAAGAGGGGAGCCAGGCGATGAGGGGCCCGGGACACGGGACACAGGCGATATCGCCTCCGCCCGCGACACCACCATCATATAGCAATATTGTTCATGCATCCACTACGCCTTTCTGTGCCAACGTCTTGGATTTCTCAGCGCTGTTTCCATATATGTAGCCTACATTCTGATGTGGGCTGAACTCATAAGCCTTTCCAAGGATGCACAGTGAAATTTCTCTGCTGCACCTTCGCCCCCCATCTCCGGCCTGCCGCCAATATG
Source organism: Lenzites betulinus (assembly GCA_022264855.1). Taxonomy (NCBI): domain Eukaryota; kingdom Fungi; phylum Basidiomycota; class Agaricomycetes; order Polyporales; family Polyporaceae; genus Lenzites; species Lenzites betulinus. The sequence continues at coordinate 38,697 of JABYQU010000009.1, read as the reverse complement.
GAGCCGCTGCAACACAAGCTTAATTCTTTCAGAAAGCTAGTGGATGCCCTGCCGGAAAGCCTACCTCTTCACTACAGTGGACACAAACTCTTCGGGCCAGATCCCGATGACTTCGAGGACATGGGATATGCCGGTGCGCTCAACAGGTGCTTCGAGATCAATTGGGGGATGAGAATACACGGTATTCGCATCACGGAACGTGGCGACAAGTTGGCAACCACTCTGGCCATTCTCCAGCAGTCGCTAGAGGAGATGTCTACTACCGATGATCTCGGCCTGGTCGAACTGTGGCTAGATGTATTCATAGAGACAGCGGCAAAGCTGGTACCAGAAAGGTAGATTTTAGTTGAATGATGCAAACAGCAAGCTGACCGACATTCTGATAATAGCGGCCCATCTGGTGTTGCAGAAGCCACGGCACATCAACCGGACGTGACTGCAGCCCTTCTACCCAGTACGACCTCGGACATGTATGTTGCATTTACGTGTCGAGTCTTATACGACTACTAATATATTGTCTCTAGCCCCGTAGCTACACCCCAGCCAAAGCCGAAGCCGCTGAAAGCCGTCAAGCTCTCACAAGGAAAACTTCTGTTCAAAAAGATCTCGCCGGAGGAGTACGCCGAGCAGCAGCATGCCGAGTTTGAGCGCCTTGGATTGCGTATGGCTAGGGATCGCGCGAAGGAAGCTCTTCGTGAGGAGCGCGCTGCTGAGATGAAGCGCGAGTACGAACGTGAAAGGAAGCATTTACAGCGCTTTCGGAAACGATTTGAAACCCGTTCTCAGGGACCAAGCGCGAGTGGATCTTCGGAGTGTTCCGCTGCACAGTTGAATGCTTGTACACCCAGCCCGGAGAACGAGCAGTCTGGGCTCAGCACCACTAACGGCATACCTTTGACGGTAAGTTCACGACGTATACATTACCGTTCCATCTAATATCTTATGCAGATCCCATCAACGAACCGGGATGAGCGTGCGATGCATGCCTGGGGTGCTTCCAACACCGGCCATCGTCGCGAGGTAAAGGAGAAGCGTCTTACGGAAGTTGCAACTACTCAGGGCGCCGCTCCGCCTGCATCCCTCGCATTCCGCATGAACTGGCAGGGGTATCCATACTGGATGAAGATCGCAAACGCTCAGATGAGGCTTGACACATGGTCGCCCACTGCTATAGTGAAGTACCTCCGGATCTCCGACGCTGAGCTGTTCACCGGGCTTCACCCTGGTACACTGGCCAAATGGATCGCAGTAGACGAGGACGGTAAGAAGGCATGGTCTCCGGCCACTCTCGAGCGGGCAAAGCAGGGCAAGCGTAGCGGCGCCACTGCACGCTCGAAGACATTGGTATGCGCTTGATAAAGTTGTGCCAGATATGATGCGATACTAAGGCTTTCGAGGACAGTCTGAGTATCCCCTCGTCGTTTCAGATGCTGTGGCACAGCTCAAGGCACTTCGGCTCACTGGTACGGCCGTTCAAGGCCCTCTCGTCATGGCGATCATCAAGTCGCACATCCTGCACAAGGCGCCAGCTCTCCTTGCACCCGGCTCGCACTTCAAGCTATCGTCATCATGGGTACATCGGTTTGTTCAGGATGTTCTCAACTGGTCAAGTCGCAAAGGCACCCGAGCAGCACGCAAAGTTCCACCCAATGGTGCAGAGCTGTGCGAGCTGTCCTTCCTACGCATGGTCTTTGCTATCGCACTCCATAGGGTCAAGCCCTCCATGATCGTCAATCCAGACCAGGCAGGCGTCTTGCTTATGCCATCAGGAAAGCAGACATACGAGGTCAAAGGGTCAGCAGACGTCAGTGTACATGCACACGACGAGAAACGTCAGGTATGTCGCATTATCTCTCATATTTATATGAAGCAATCTCGATCACATAGCTTCTTAGATGACCGTGGTTGTTGCCTCATCGCTCGATGGGAAACTGCTGCCCTTCCAATCGGTCTGGGGTGGCACGACCGACACAAGCTTGCCTGCCCGTAGTGCACCCCGGCGTGCAGAAGCCGACGCTCTGGGTTTTGTGTATGCGCATGGAGACACACGCCACTGGAGCTCGAGGGAAACGACAAAGAAGGTTCGTCATGAACAGCTACTAGCTACTGAACATCGGGATCATGTTAACTTGCCTGATCTTCTACTGTTGTAGTGGGTTCTTGAGGTCCTGGACCCATTCCTTGCACGACAACGTGCAGAAGACCCTGAGCTCAACACCGACTCAAAGGCTATTCTCTTGCTTGACGTCTGGCCTGTGCACATCGCCAAGAGTTCACCGGACGACTTCCTTCCCTGGATGAAGATAACACACCCCAATATCATCGTGATCTTCGTACCTGGAGGTTGTAAGTACTGCAAATCACTTCCTTGGCATCCGTTTCAATCGCTGATGCATATTCAAAGGCACCGGAATATTCCAGCCTGCCGACGTTGGCCTACAACGGGTCATCAAGCATATAATCAAGCAGTCAGCGGTCGACTTCCTTGTCGGATCAGCAACCCGTAAACTTATTGCTGGTGAGAAGGCCTCCGACATCGCGCTTCCGACCGATCTCCCCACTCTACGCAATGCGTCTGTTCCATGGCTTATCGACGCATATCAGCACGTCAATGCACGCCCCGACATTATTAAACAAGCTTGGGCTAAGTGCGAAGCAAACGATTGGAATCTCTCGTACGAGTCGTTGACAAGTTCTGCGGCACGTGCTCATCTCGAGAAGACCATTCAGTCCAACCCAACCTTTGCCGCAGAGTTTGCAATACTCGACACCGTTTCTGGCTTGCCTGAGGCCCTAGAAGGAGAAGCTACGCATGACTACGACGATGATCTTGCGCTGTCATCAGATAGTCTGGCCGAGGCATGCTTCAAGTTGCCTGCAGGCAGCAACACCGCTGCTGACACTCGCCAAACTGTCGATGTTGGGTCAGATGATGAGTTTGTGGATGGAGACGATCTGCAAGATTTCGAGGATATTTCCGAAGGTAAAGTTCATAATCATCTTCGTATGTGCAGTGTGGGCATCCCTTAACATATACTGAATACAGATGCACCACCTTTGGCCAGGGCTGCAGTAGTCCAGCCTGAGGGCTCTGAGTTCACCGCATCTGTGTCCCGAGCCGTCACTGCAAGCCCAAGTACGTCATTTATAACCACCAACCTCATCTCAGTTTGCTAACCTTGCCGTCTTACGGGTTCAGATCTAGATGCTACCGCAGCAACAGCCTCAAACGGCGGCGAATTTCCTGTACCTGCGCCGCCGACATATCTCCCAAACGTTGCATTGGCAGGTGGAACAAACCATGCAGCAATATTGTCCGAGGCAGAGATGCGGGTCACTAACAAGCGAGGCAGTAAAGTACCGTTGAAGAAACCTCAGGTCGCAGCGCCAACCGGGACGGAAACAACTTCTAAATCCATCAGCAGCAGCCCAGGTTCTACGGAGGCCGTGTCCACACCGAGAGGCACAAAGAGGAAGCAACTCGAGGAGCCGTCTGAGTCGGCGCCGGAGTCGGCTGAAGAAGGACCGGCGGGCACTGCCAGTGCGCGGTTGACGATTCGCATTCGTCCTCTACATGTCCATAGCAAGTAGATTCCAATGTCCATTAGGATAATCAGGCAAATTGGCAGGGCACTTCTGAGTCGGAGCACAACAAGTGCCGCACGCGCATCGCGCTGCTGCCGACCCATCCAGTGAGCGTGCACATTAGGCGCGTATTATTATATAATATTATTTCCTTTTTTGGCAGATATCATTTGGAGGCGACCCAGGCAATGGGAGGTCGGGGACAGGGGGACAAGCGCCCATATAGGCAAGACCACAGAGGCTCGGGGACATGGGACATCGCTTAACGTCTGGGACGGACAGTAGTGCGGTGCAGTGCCCCGTTGCACTGCAGGATTTATATACGCATACCACCCAGGCCGCGGGGCACGATGTACCTGGGCATCCGACGAGTGACCGTGGCAGCCCGATGACCAACCCTGTGTTTAGAAGCCAGAGTGGATGTTTTAGCCGCATTTCGCATACGCTCACCACAGCTGCCGCTCCTTCGCGGTATGGCTCAAAAGCTAGCGCGCCACTGGTGAGGCTACATCTCGCGCGTATTCCGAGCCAAAAAGGTAACGCGGAACCTTTCACCAAAGTGGCTTCTAGAGAAGAAGGTCGCGTAGAACCCCTGGGGATCGAGGTCGCATATTGAATGCTAGCCGACAGAAGCAAATGAGGAAAAATTTACCTTGGGAACATACCAAAGGAGTTCCCCGGACCGTCCGTGAGATTGCCACAAGAGTGTCCGCATTCCGGTAATCTACCTGGGAAGACCGTCTAGAGATGAGCAAATGTTGACGGGTTCGCACCTGTGAAAACAACGAGGCACGACGAAGAAACCCTCCGCAGCTACACGTACGTGTACATCCGCCGCCTGTATCGAGTATCGATCATTATGTCAAGCACGTACCACCAGGCCCCGTGCCTGCGGAACTCAAAGGCGGCGAACTTGCGATCCGCGGAGAGATGTTGTACTTTGGAATTCCACCGGCCGTGTGCAACAACCACCTGGGTAGACGAGAAGGACGTCAGAACACACCTGCGCGCGAGTCACGCTCGAAGACGACGTCAAATCTCCAATACCATAAGAGATGGGCGATGTTACGTAACGGCTTCGTCGCCGATTCCCGTCCTGCATAGTTGTGCCTCAGGAAGTCGCTTTGTAACGGTATCATAATCTTAGGCTCGTAAACCAACCTCTAGTTCAGCGGGCGGAGGACAGTCGTTCCTGCTATCATAATCTTACAACAGTGTTCGTGGTAAAGAATTGAGTTATAGGGATACAGTTTCGTGTGGATACTCATCTGGGTCCGAAGCGGCGTCCGTCCGAACGCTGGGAAAAAGCCTCTTCAACGCGTGGCACGGCGAACTTCACCCAAGACAACTTTTCGATACCTCACGGGTTTAGTTTCGTGGTCATGCCGATGTAAACGACCTTCCTACCATTCCGCGGACAATTAGTAGCTCATATCCGTGTAGGTGGACCACCTCGTACCGCATTTGCATGGAGGACTTCGATACGATCCGTGAAATATTCACGTTCATCCGATGTACCCTAAAGGTATGCAAATCGCTACGAGTTGTCATCCGATCGCTCTACAATCCAAACTCCAGGGCCTGTCATTTCTCCATGATATACGGATCGCGCACAGGGTTCGTATGCATTGTCGTACTCTGAGTGCATCGCACTAACAATTTTGCAGGATATTGACGATACAAATATTGCCGCAAACTGGTATTGCTATGACATGAAACACCGGGACCATCGTCTTGCGCGGATACTAGAACACTATCGATCCCCGGATGCGGTGTATGCTCTGTTCGACTTTGACCTGTCGCTACAGCTGCCCCCCGAGACATCTCTCAAGGAGTGTCGCCGCCCGGCCGAGGAGGCGTGGATTGGCAAACTATATTATCATCCCAGAGATGTAACACAGGGTGAATGGGAGTACAATCCGTTTGCCCTCGATGTCGCATGTCTCGGCAACATCTTCCTCTTCTCCTTTGCGGTAAGTGAGAGGAACCTAAGTATCACTATATCGTCTGACAAGTATATAGGAAGCAGTTGCCGTCGTGCCGCTCCTTGCGCCGCTGTTTGGAAGAATGACATTTCCCTCCATCGACAGTCGGTTCATCGCCGAGGAAGCTCTCACCTTCTTCCGTGAGATCGAGGCGGGCTTAGACCCGGACGTGCTTGATTCGAAAGTCGTGTTGAAGGACTCGGAAGCAGTTCTCGATGACCCTGATCTATACTGGGCGAGATTGAGCCCCGAATTCCAGCGGCACTGGCGCTCTCACCGACCCATACCTCCTTCTCGGACAATGCGCCTTCTCCGCTGGGCGATGCATCGTGTCCCGGGTGCTTACAAGGTGATTACGTACGTCCGCAAAGTCTTACGCGTCTAGACATGCCCAACGAGCGAGTTGGACTCGACATAATACCAGCCAGCGACCAGGTACCAGGGGCGATGGGAAATCTCACAGCGCGAGGGTGGCGAAGTGCCGCCAATGCGTCACGGTGTTCTCATACCGAATTTCACAAACGCCATGGTCGACACCGTTTTGGCCCCAGATCTATGACAACACAGACCCGTACAAATTCGCTCGCCATGAGCGGAGTCGCGGCGCTGTCGGATTTCCGCTGTGACGAGAGGATTGTTAATTTTATTTGGTGACAGTCAAACGAAAGCATTTGGCCCCGAAAGGCAAGGAAACGATGATGAAATAGCAACTGGTGGCCAACCCCACTCAAGACGACCACCATACGCCTGTGGTCATCTCGTTCTATAGGAAACCGCGATACATGGGTGCGTCGTAACGCACCAAGGAGCTTTTCAAGCTGCCCTGTGACCCCCAGCCGATGTAGTATTTCTCCCTGACGTGCAATGCCAACTACTTTCGATCGTAAGCGTGCGTGTTTTCGGTGATCATTCATGTACGTGCTCCCGCTACATATCTTCGCGCTTACATGAGCGCAAACTGCATGACCAGTGATACTTTGCTGCCACCGAGAGCGTGTACTCGGAGTGCTCACTATTAGTAAGGAGCGGCCGCCCCGATCGAGGACGTCGAACTTGAGGGTGTTGAGAATCCGTGAATGGGAACGTCAAGTAGATGGAAGAAAGTCTGCGGGGGGAAGGACACGCTGACTCGAATGCTTGCTACTTCGGTAAATGACGCGCCGCAGGCTACCGTGAGTTCTCAGACCAACAAGCAAGGTTGCGGGGCTCGCGTGACTCACAGACAGAGCGGATTTTCGCCCAGGAACGATTACCAGTGCTCGATCGGCCTTCGAGGTTCGGCAATCCCGCAGAGGCGACATAACCGGGATACACGCGAACGGACGTCGATATTTGCACACAACATGGAGGTAAGGCCATGGATCATCATACAGGATTGCCTACAATCTTCTACTCTTCGTCCTCCTCGCCGCTATCCTGCTCCTGCAGGAACTGGTGATATATGGATTAGCGAACATTGAACATACTTCGATAATGTAGCGCAACACACCTTGACGAGCGGCGCCGCCGCCTGCAAAAAGTGCTGCCTGCCCTGTGGCTTCGAGCCCTTCGAGTGCCAATAGATAATAGCTTGGTCAGAGATACAGTCCTTGTTGTACAGAACCTGCGGCAGGCACGAGTGAGATTCATGATCAAGACTGCACGATTGTAGGTGCAGCGCTGGAGACGCACCTTGAGAACTTGTGGGAAAGCCTTGATGATACGTGTGTCCTCGTAACAATACACTTGTACGGTATTGATGAGGGCCACTTCGGTCTTGGGCCCATTGCAGAATGGCTCTAAGATATCTGCGAAGCTCTGCGGGTTGATGAGCACGTATCGACGATGTAGCTGCAGTACCCAGACCCACCGCGATTTCGCGCAAAGCGAGCGCCTCGTTCTGATCCTGGCGTGCGCTCCACTCGATCGACGAGACGAGGCCTTGCCAGATGCACGAGACGAGCTCGGTATCGGGGAGGGGCTGCTCTTCCTGCTTCGTCTTGATCGCTGCGACGATATCCGTGTGGGAGTCGCCGTTGTCAAGCATGCCTTTCAGCTGCGAGATGACCGTCTCCTTGAGGGACGCATACTGGCGCTTGGTCCACCATTCGGCGACCTGCGGCAGGCCTGCCTTGCGGAAGTGCTCGTCAAGTGTCTTGTCGTCGCGTTTGGTTTCCGGGAAGAATGCGAGCAGGTCCTTGATGCCGCCGCGCTTGAGCGCGCCGGCGAGGTGCTCCATGGACTGCGTGCTCAGGTAGGAGCGGAAGACGAGCGTGATAGTGTTTGCGGACAAGTCTGCATATCCCGCATATAAGGGTCTTGGGCAGGTTCTTGGGGAGGGGGGACGCACCGTTCTTGATAAGATGATCCTTCGTCAAGCTCGCCAGCGCGCTTGTGCTGGCGATACCCTGCCCCATGAGGAGACCGGCAGCGACGGCGACCTTCTCTCTCTGGACTTCAGGCCAACGGTTCATGTACTGGAACAGATTGGGGAGCACAGACTGCTCAAGCGGGCGCTGGAGGTACTTGTATCTGTGCACACGCCCTTAGGACGCGGGGCGTACTCCAGCAAAAATGACCCACCTCCGGATCAGTTTGTTCATCACCTCGACGTACTGCTTCACGTCTGCCACCTCCACAGGCTCCTTCGCGTTGAGGACTGAGAAGGGCGAGAGCGGGGCGCCGTCCTCCACGTACTGGCCACCGGGCTGGAGGAGGCCGCCGACGATGAGGAGCTCGAAGAGCGCGTCTGCATACTTGAGGTACTCGAGGGTGCCACCGGCTTGCACTAGTTTGTTTGTAACTGCGTCAAAGTCGCTCGGGGGGACGTTTTCAAGGTGCTTAAACACCTGGTCGCGGAAGACTTGGCGCGGGGTAAGCAGTCGAACACCGCGAGCCTGCTGTGGGCAACGGGAGGAGCTCACCGTTTGGTTCGTGTTTGGCGTGGGCCTTGACTGCGCCTTTCCTGGCTCTAATACGGACGCCCTGTAGCGTAGGCTTTGCAGCGGCTGATTGCTGAGACATCCACAAGTTCCAACGCTCTCGAGGGATGTGGAAGAGAAGAATCAAGGTAAGGTCGGCGCTTCCTATCTCATCAGCCTCTCATCTACTCTGCCAGATTAGGCAATCATCGTCACTCCAAGAACACATGAGTCAAAAATTGATTGCGCGACAAAACGACTATACAAAGTTGCGGGTATTACAGAAAAAAGGCATCGAAAACTAGGATAGCTCGTCTACAGTCGTGGCTCGTCACGAAGCTAGACAGATTCCGCAGCACGGCAGATACACAGAAATTCGGCGAGATGTCGCATCGCCAACCGTTCCATGTCGTCCATCGCCGCTTTATCCTCCACAGATAGCTCCAGGCCAGGGCCGAGAGCAACGATTTTCTTCATCCACTCCCCGAGGTCCTTCCTGTATCCCGTCGCGGCCGGCCTCCCTGAGTACCGCGAAATCTCAAGCGTGCCTTGCTTCCGATGTAGACGTAGACGGATAGCTTCGTGCGGCGTACTCTTGTCTTCTTCAGTAGGGATGACGATTTCGACATCCCCCATTGGGCCGTTTGACATCAGCGTGCACTTGGCTTCATCTGCGTGATGAACAAGCTGGACAAAGGCATGAGCACTGGTTCGATAGAGAACTCGGCTATACGGATGACCCACCTTCGGGATACGCGACTTCAACTGATCGACCAAGCGCGCAGCATCTCGATATTGGCTCATAAAGCTTTGGGGCAGCGACGGGAGTGCGAACGTCGCACTGGGTTCGGCGAGACAACACGGCGTGCTTAGGTGCGGTGCACTATAGGCTTGAATCTGCGGGATGGAACGTTAATGATCGACGCTGTAAAAACACATATGTGGCTCTCACTGTGAGGCCGTCCGCGCTGATGACCAGGACTTCTTTACCGCGGCCTCCTTTTCTACGCTCCCCCTCGCGGAAGTCGACCAAAAGAGAGCGAGATGGCAAGACTACCAGTTGCCCGCGCGACACCTTGTGTGTCTGAGGTTTCAACCTATGCGTGTTCAAAGCGGGTATCGGCAGCGACTGTATAGCTAGAGCATTATTCTTGACGGTTGTCAACTTAGCAGGTGAACGAGGGTGAGATACAGCCGTAGTACTAGTCGCCTGAGACCAGATCCTGTGTATCGGCGCCTCAGTATGCCGAGAATATAGCCTAGGCCTCCCAGAGGGTAGAGAGACGGCGCGTCTAGAGTTAGGCAAGTCGTAGCCTTCGGAAAGCACGCGTCTAAGCTCAGAGCGAGGTGAGGACTGGGAACCCAGAGTGATATCTTTGCAGGGCACTTCCATCTGAGACTGAGCACGAGAACTCAGGCTAGCCTTTCGCACATTGTCGCTAGAAGATCCACTTGAGAGCCTCGAGTCAACAGTGAGGGCTGGCGTCGGCGCTCTGGAGACCGTATCAGGGCGTGAGACAGCGGAAAAGGGCTCGAGAGGTATAGAGGATTCAGGATGAGAGACGTAACGATGAGCGGGAGGTGAGCGAAGAAGGTTGTCGCCATTGACTTCTTGAGGATCTTCGGCGTATAGATTGGTGATATCCTCGAGAGGCATTCTTTTGAACGGGATGGCGTGCTTGGGTTTCGCATACGAAGCAAGATTGGGACGAGGGCGCGTAGGGTCACGGCAAAGACTGGAGGGGTATCGCTTGGGAGAAGGGACCCGGCCACCGCTGCTGTCCGATGTGCTTGAGGGTGGTGGAGCGAATGATTTTTCCTTGGTGCACAATTTAAGTGGGGCCGCGCGCAAAGGCGATCTGAAGAAAGGATGGGACGGGATACGATGCAACGACATTCGGTCTTGTGGGTTCTAGAAGGCACAGCATCATCAACGATAAACTCGCGGATGAAAGAGAAATGAAGTAGAACCTTCTGTAGTAGAGAGGATATCAGGTCTCGGACATCTGGATCCGTGGTATCAGGGAGGCTATAGTTCACGTTGTATATATTGTCGTAAACTTCGTTTGGGGTTGACGCCTACATGGCGAATCAGCATGAAACGAAAACGCATCGGGGTCGGCGATACTCACGCTGAAAGGTGGGAGCCCAGAGACACACGTCATGAGAACGCAGCCCAGTGACCATATGTCTGTCCCGAAGCCGTAGGGTATGCCAGTCAAAATCTCACTAAGAAGAGGTCAGTATATGCATCACGCTGTGTACGTTCTAACTTACGGAGATATGTAATTCGCTGAGCCACAAAAGTCAATGACGGTCGATTCCACAGTCAACAACTTGATGGCAGAGCTAAATCCGGAGAGTTTCTGTAAACGATGCCTCATTAGCGCAATCCCCTCCATGTGAAGATTATCTTACCACGCGGCCTTGTTCAGTGACTAGAATCTGTGACGGGTTGATGTTGCGGTGAAGGACGAGTTCCGCCTTCAAGTAGGAGAGCGCGTCTACGAGAGATTTCGCCACTGCGCGCAGCTCGGGCTCTGCTAGAACACTAACTTCACGGGAACAGAGGAGCTCCGCAAGTGTGCCCTCTTGTAATAGCTCCAAAACTTGGTAGTGAGCGTCCGGGGTGTCGAAAACAGAAATAAGCGAGACCACGGAGGGATGGTGTAAAGTAGAATGCAAAGAAGGGGGCATGCCAGGTTCGCTCGCAGGACGCGTATCGTTGGGTGGACGGGCGATCTGTATCCCAGAAGCTATAAGTTCGCATAGATGGTTTTAGCAGAAAATATAGAGACCTTCTTGATTGCAACCAGACGGTTTCGAATGCGCCCTCGTTTACATGTGGCGCGGTAGACGATGGAAACCGCCCCTCTGCCAACTTCTTCATGTACGTCGTAGTTCTGGAAGATGTGTTATATTTGTCTAAGACATTACACATTTTCTGATGATGTGACTCACAAAGAGACCGTCCGCAGACATGTTAGACAATACCAGGTTCCCGTATTGCATTCAGCTAGTAATTCTCGGTGCAGGGTCGGTTCTCGTGTTTTTCTGGCAGAGTTTCTGTAGCGTTGCGGAAGGTAGGGGATATCCGGGGGTAGGTTGTCTTCCAGAGATCTTGTTGTTGTCGATGAAGTTGTGGGATTGGTCGAATGCTGTCAAGAAATCCAACCCAAAGCATCCGGAGTTCCGTAACCACGTGTTGTTGTAATCCCAGATTGGCAACTGCACCACGTGAGATGACGCGGCACTGCGGGTTCCAAGCGCCCATGGTCCAAGACAAGCCAGGCCTGGTGCAGTGGACAAGCACTCCATTCTTGTTTCTGTACACCCACCATCTCGCCTCTCCTCGCTCCCTTAAACCATCATTCCCGCTGTATCATGGCACCAGACGCATCCGAAAGCTCCTGTGAGTCTCCGGATAGTACATCACAGTCCGCACACGCTAAATGTGGCCGTGTCTCCTTGATTAGCCCAACGCGGCATACAGTGCGTACATCCCCAACACCCTCTATACGCGTGTCAAGCTCATATTAACCCTTATAGCTCGTGCCCCGTAAAACTTCCGCCCCCTCTGGAATTCCAATGTGCCGTTACCGATTCTAAAGGTCCCCGGAGGACCATGGAAGATGCGCATACAATCGTCGTGCCATTCGGGGGTATAGGCGGACAGGGACTATTCGCAATATTTGACGGGCATGCAGGGAAAGCCGCTGCAGACTGGTGTGGGGAGAATTTCGCGCTGGTACGAGTCTCCTGATATTCCCAGAATGCACCACTCGCTTACCGCGCTTATTGCCTCCCAGTGTCTCATCAACGCACTTCGGAAACACAAGGACTCCTCCATTCCAGATGTGCTAAACCAAACATTCCACGACGTAGACACGAGTCTCTCGAAGCTCTCGGAGGAGTCGGATGGAAAGGAGCATTCTGGTTGCACGGCGGTCACTGCGTTCTTACGTCTTGAAGACGAGAACGGACGGCAGTCTTTCCTCCCACCCGACTTCGAGGCTCTCGCTCCAAGCATCTCTGGCGTGAACAATGACGCAAGCAGTGCCGATGGAGAGCCGTCGAAGAAGAGCACGCCGAGTAAGCTCATACATGCTATCAAGAGCTTGGGTGGCGCGTCTTCACACTCTGCCCCATCCGGCAACACAGACGACGCGCATCAGGCTCAAACCGCGCCCGACAATATCTTCGTCCCTACTGGCACCGTGCGCCGGGTGTTGTACTGCGCCAATGCAGGCGACGCGAGGGGCGTGCTCTGTCGGTCCGGCAAGGCGATCCGACTGACGTACGATCACAAGGGATCGGACAAGCAAGAGGCCAAACGCATCATGGACGCAGGCGGATTCGTCATGAGCGGACGCGTCAATGGCGTTCTTGCGGTCACGCGCAGTCTGGGCGACTCCTCGATGAAGGAGTTCGTTGTCGGCTCCCCGTACACCACGGAGACCCTGTTGAACGAGGAAGACGAGTTCCTGATTCTGGCTTGCGATGGGGTATGTGTTCTGATGTCGTCATGCGGCAGCTTTACTCACTTTTGGCTAGCTCTGGGATGTGGTCAGCGACCAGGCCGCGGTCGAGCTCGTTCGCGGAATCCAGGATCCACGCAAGGCCGCAGAAGAACTTCTGGACCACGCCTATCGCAACTACTCCTCGGATAACGTCACTGTACTCGTGGTCCGCTTCGAGAAACCCCCAGAGAGCGTCCGCGCGAACTGACATCGTCGATATGGGGGCTCTACCTTCTTGACTCGGTATGTGCGCTCCCTCCCACTCACTAATGAATCCCTGCTAAACGCTGTCACGTTGCGATAGGCTCCGAACGGCGGCGCGTCGTTTCAGCTACAAGTTGCCCCCAAAGACGTCATCGCCCATCATACACGGATAACGCACCGCCATGACCACGGCCCCTCGTTCTCGCATCCTGTCTCCTAGCCTCACCTGTGTCCTCGGTGTCTCTCCTTTCGGGTATCATCATGCTCCCGTCGCCCTCGCACCATATATTGGACAGTCTGTATCATACATGGTATCATATACGCGGCTACTCTCGACATGTAGCGTTGACGTTGGAACTCTCCGCGATGTAATATTCATAGTCTCGTTGAACGTCTCGCGTGCGTGATGTTCCAAACCTTTGGGAGACTGTGCTTTCCTGCTGAGGGCGCCGACGGCCGTGCTAATTTGGTGCTCGCAGAAGCTTCCGCCGGAATTGTGGCGGGTCACGATCAGCCTTTTTCCCAACGACGAAGAAGTTCTGGACAATGTCGACAAACTTTGCCCATTCCGTGGCAAAAGTGCGCCGACCAGCGCCGACCGCGGTCGCGGGAAAATGTATATATTATTATATATGAGCCACTTGCTGCGTCGTTTTTTGTGGGTGGTTGTGGGTCCCCCTACTCGCTACCTTCAAGGGGGGTTGTGCAGAGTGTATCCCAAGGACTCCTTCATATCACGGTGGACGCCTTATTTTTGGTCGGGTAAGGTGGGTATCTCGCGGGGACCGGTGGAATTGTCCACCGGTCAACGTGCCAACCTCCGAGCCTAGCGACTGTTTACTCCCGCAGGTTCACGGAGATCATCGGGTTATACTTTCGAAATACGCGTACGGATGACGAGGCGCTGTCCGGAGCTCTGCGGGCTGCAGTCATTGGGAATTGGCCGTTGGTAATTCGATGTCAGTGGCTGAGCTGCACACATTGATCGAATCGTTTGCCATACTACTAGTACATACGTGGTTCGAGTGGTCAAGCATCATATAAATTCCGGTTATCCCAGTCTTCATCCATGGATATTGTCTTGTAGGAACTTTTGACCACAGTCAGCCGTGCAGGGTCAGTTGTATGTTTATCGAGGGCCAAGACTCGGAGACATATCAATGACGAGATCTATCGGGGAAATCCAACGAAGGGCTAAGCGCGCGCTTACGACGTCATCGCAATGCGGTGACTGAATTCGGCAGGATAATGATGATGGATTCAGGACAGCTATAAGCCGCCGGGTACTTGGCCGAACCCAACCCATCCACTCCTAGGCACCGCCCTCGCCTCCATCTCTCCTCACGACCACCAAGTGCCTTCGGGCTGTCACGACTTTGCACAGGACCTCCAAAGACACAGCACGACAAACACATTGCCCCCTCTAGCTCCGCGTAACCTAAATAGTTCCGAGTACGAGTCCTCTGACGCGAACGCCTCTTTCTGAACAACACTCTCGACATGTCTGGCTGGCAGTCTTCGCCCCCGCACTCATACCAACCTGTCTACGGCGCACCAGACCCCGGACCTGCACCCTACTATGCCCAGACGTCATATGCGCCGCCACCACCACAATACGATGGTGACTCCAAATCACCCTACGCCGGCGAACGGTTCAAGCCAAAGAAGAGGATCAACGACCCCATATTCCTCCTGCTCTTCGTTGCCCAGGTGAGTAGACCTAAGTCACCTTTTGCTACACGGATTTAATGTGTTGATGGCGTTCAGCTCGTTGGCTTCGGTATCATAGCCGCCATAACCCTGTCCAAGTTCTCGAACGCTGGAGGGTTGGGTGGCGGTGTAGGGTCGGACGACACAGGGAAGAGTATAACGCTCAACTAGTGAGTTCTTTGAATAGCATGTCTAGCATGAGCCACAAATAATGTCTTATGTCGCATGTAGCCATACTGTGATTCTCTTGCTCTTCATAACTGGCGCAGGCCTAGTGCTCTCGGCTTTCTACCTCATTCTCACCCGCCTCTTCACGAAAATTATCATGCATATCACTCTTGTTCTCTCTATACTGCTAAACATGTGCGTACTCTGCATTTCCGTACATGCTAACAGGTTCGCTGACCATATTCACGTTCGTAGTGCAATTGCTGTCTATTATTGGATCACGAAGTACTGGTGTACGCAATTTCAGACGTTGTTGGACCGTACACGTACTGAATATGGTCTTTCAGCGGGAGCCATTGCTTTCACCATCATCGCCCTCGTGTCTGTGCTCGCATATTGGGGCTACCGCTCGCGTATCCCGCTGGCATCTCTGCTTCTTCAGGTTGTCATGGATGTTACCAAGCACCACCCAAGCGTGTACTTTGTTGCGTTCGTTGCGCTGATCTTGCAAGCTGGTCTCAGCGTGTAAGTTATGGCAGTACTACGCCTGAGTCGGTAATTATTGACGCATATATGCATGGCCAGGCTGTACACTTTCACCGTCATTGCTACGTACGTGTCCCTACAGCTTGCAGATGAACTGGACGCGACTGACTTTGGCACGCAGATACGTCAGGTACACGCCCGGTAGTCCCAGTAAGGCTCGACACGCCACTCACTTGTTATGACGTCACTAACACCTTCCAGCTTGCGACCTCGGCGACACCTGTTCGAAGGGGAAGGTCATCGGTTTCATTATATACGAGACCTTCTCGTTCCTGTGGACGTCTCAGGTTGTGGGGAACGTTGCGCTCGCGACGCTCGCCGGCGGACCTTTCGGCAGTACGTGCACTTGTCTCGCAATATTGTGTCCGTCTAACCATTCTGCACAGGTTGGTATTACTTTGGTCCCCGCGAACAGGGCATGATGGTAAACTCCTTTCATTTTATACGACATGAACAGCCTGATAACTCAGTACGACTAGCCTTCGCACCCGACTCTCTCGGCGTTCGGTCGTGCCTCGACGCTCTCGCTGGGTTCCATCGCCTTCGGCTCCTTGATAGTCACGCTCCTTGAGCTCGTGAAGATGCTACTTAACGTCGCGCGCAACAGCGCCAACGCTGATGGCCACCGTACGTTTCTCCTTCATCATTGGCATCCGTTTGGCCCTGCACTGCGGTCTCTGGATAAAATGCTGAAGTTTGTTCCATGTATAGCGGTCGAGGCTTGCCTGGCGTTGTGTGCGGAGTGCTTCATCGGCTGCATCGAGAGCGCCGTCGAGTACTTCAACAGGTACGTGCACATAAACTCCGTGTGCGGCTGGTCATTCATAACACCGCCCGGTTGGTGTTCGCAGATACGCATACATTGAGATTGGTATGTCATCCCACCCTCACTTCGAGCGTTGAGTTCACTACTAATACGATCTCGTAGCGCTGTACGGAAAGCCATACATCAGTGCGGCGAAAGACACCTGGCGATTATTCAAGGACCGTGGTATCGATGCTCTAGTCAACGACTCTCTGGTTGGGATGAGTAAGTACTTACGGGTGGGCAAAGGAGTACTGTACTAATGCGCTTGCTTGTAGCGCTCACATGGGGTGCCTATGCGATCGGTCTGCTATGCTCGCTCTTCGGGTATCTCTACCTGCGCTGTGAGTACCTCCATCTATCTCCCGGTGTTATCATGTGGCTGATGGACCCTGCGTCCTTGCGCCAGACACGCACCCGTCGTACAACGCCGACGGGCAGTACACCGCGCCCGTGCTCGTCTTCGCTTTCCTCATCGGTTTGCAATGCTGTGCGCCGTTCCATCCCGTTCCACCCGATCATATGGCTGACAACAGCCCACCGTTACAGCCCTCACGCTCTCGTCCGCGATCGAAGCGGGTGTCTCTACCATGTACGTCCCGGTCTTGCTCTACTGTATATGATACCAGAGCGGCGATGCTGACGAGACTACAGCTTCGTCGGGCTGGGCGAAGACCCGCAAGTCCTCGCGATCCGCGCGCCTCCTCTCTTCGCGGTACGTTCTTACCATTGGACTGATCATTTTGGAGAATGCATTGTGGGTGCTGATTCATCGCTTGTGCCTCCAGCTTATTGCGTCGACGTACCCACAAGTGGTCCAAGGCGTGCCGAGAGTATAACGAGAGTCGGGAGTGGGGGAATCGTAATCGTGTGGAAATTTGGCCTAGTTTCTTTTTGGACTTGCGTTTCACGTTGCTGTAATTTGGAGGCATGAATCTGCGATGGACGATGCGGAGTTCTGCAGGGTGGCGACAGGTCCAGGATGCGTGCTCGCACTAACTGGAACATAATCAGGGAGTACGGACGTATCGCGCGGTCCGCTCGCGATGCGTTCAGGTTTTTAGTTTCAGTCGGATTCTGGGAGGGAGTTGGAGCACCGGGACTTGTCGTCATTCAAGATCGCTGGCAAGCTATTGCGGGAGCTGTGATTATTCTTTGGTTGGGTAGAGCTTGCAACCAGGGCTACGGAGTGGAATCGGGTCGTGCGCGCGATTGCGCGGAAATCCCTGGACGCTAGCGAGAGAGCGCAGCCTGTGACTCCTCCGTCGGTGCATGTGAAGTGGAAGATTCGCTGAACAGTTTCTACGGGCAGGGTCTTCATGATTTAGCGGAGGAGATTGAGGGGGAACTAGTAGGGGATGGAGTTCGGAATAGATATACTGAGGGAGTAGCCTTTAATGCTAGTAAGACGCAGAGCGGGTTCCTACGCACACGAGCAAAGTATATAAGCATAGCGCTGTGCTACTACTTGCGACAGACAAGTCTTCGTAGTACACCATTGTACCGACCGGGCACGCCTCGGGGCGTTGAAGTTATACAGGTGTGGTAGATGGGCGAAGGACATGGCGAGGCGCACCCTCGTAGGACGGCTAAGTGACGCCAGCATCCCGCCCCGTCGCTCCCACCCTCTATGCGTTCTAGCCACTCTCTGTGAGCCACCTTGTAGCGGTCATCGAGGGATGTCGGGTCCTTGGACGGCATGAGCACGAAAACCTCGACACCTCTTTCCTGGCAGTCCCGTGCTATCTGCCCCAACCCCCTTATCCAGGCGATGTAAACCATCCACTCATCGACAATGGGTACCTCCCCAGGTCCCATGCTGGGTCGGAGCAAGAGGTGCTGCACGCTCGGGTACGTCGGCTCGGGGGGCGGCTCGTCTGAGGACGGCGGGAGGGGCTCGTATGCCGAGCTTGGATGAATGGCATTGAAAACGATGTTGGGGCATCGCACCCCGACGGCAGACGCCAGCGGCTCGACCCCCCATTGAGCGTCAGCAACACTCAGATGAGTGACGCGCGGGGCAGCGGCAGGCCAGAACTCGAGTGCAGGGACGGATACCCAGGACCCGGGCAGCGAGGCGGACAGGTGCGTTAACGCAGGGAAGATAGGCGTTTCGGCAACCTCGCTGGTGAGCTCTTTGCTCAACAGCGCGCGGATGTCTACTACGTTGACGAATGTGGCCTCGCGCAGAGAGGGGAGTGGATTGTTTATAATGGGGAAGGCAGATGGGCGGCAACACATGGTATCGACGCCTTGCACGACGAGAGTGACTAGACCGGGTGCAGCGAGGCGGAATATTGACTGCGCAGCGCTGGCGTACTCGGAGAACAAGCATCGAGAGGTGACACAGAGGCGGGAGTGACACGTCCATGGCATAATATTCCCGCCAGTGCGCCTAGCAGTCGAGGGACCCTCCACACTTCCCGAGGACGTAGACGAGAGGCTCCGGATCACCTTCTTCAGTGTGTCCCGCAGCCGCAATTTGCGCGTCCTCGTCGAATGGGATGGTGGCACGCGAGCCGCAATGGCATCCCGAGTTTGAGAGAAAGACACCAGCAAGTGCCGGATAAGGGGTTTGTCTCCTTGCACAGGGTCGCATTCGCGTTCGTACAGCGCTGAGAATGCCAGGATGCACTGTTCGGTGACGGTGAGGGAAATGGAGTGAAAGCGGGCCTTGCGTGCGACTGCGCGGAAGTCCTTGGAGACAAGTACGAGCGTATTGCCTGTGGCGCCCCCATCAGTGCAGGCGAGCTCGAAGATGTGCCAGACAGTCTCAACTGGCAGGGTATCCATACGGTCTGCGATATATGTGTGGTGCTAGGGCGTGGCGGGTCCTCGACTACCCCCGTGGGAGTTGCAATTGCTTCAAAAAAGTTCAAGTCAAGGTCGAGTGGGCTCAAGCTACTCGCTCATGTATACAGCAAAATTTCCCTGCCAAAACGTCTGTGCCCGCAATGGGTGCGGTAGCGGGCACTGCCGCTCAGCGGCGCTACAGGGCTATTCAGAGCGGTGCATGGAGCGATGCGGCTCAGTGATATCGATACTTATCGATATCACGACGAAGGGCACAGTAACGTGCCTCCAACGTGCCCTACGTTCAACAGGTTTTGGACTTCAGCTGGATCCAGCCTGAGCTGGACAAGTCAAGCTAATGTCAGACTACAACCATGGCTCGTTGACGTACTTGACCAATATAACTCGCGCCGAAACATCTAACTATTAGGGATGGACACACGGGGTGGATATCGCAAGGGTCCAGAAGTCCATGGGATGTATCGTGAATGTAGGCGTAAGAAAACTTGTCGTGAGTCGGGGGCATCGCGGGTCGTGAGGGGAACACAGTACAGGAGATAGGAAGATCGACATAACAATATGACAGAACTGCAGCGTGAAGATAATGGAATCCGGGGTATACGAATGCGGGACCCCCAAACGAGAACTAAAAACACACATTTACCTATACCTTGAAAAGACTGGAGTATTCATCCGCCGCTCGCCTCACGCGGCAGCCGCAGGAGCGGGGGCCTCGCCCACAGTGCCCGCGCTGGCACCCGTCGCGGTCGCAGCCCCCTTGATCGCCTCCCCGGCCGCTTTGCCGAGGGTCTCCGATGCAGGAGGCGTAGGTGGCGTCACCGTCACCCCCGGCACTCCCTCCGCAGGGTTTCCCGGGACGCTCTGGGTTTGTACAGCGGGGTCTCCCGGAGGAGCAACGAATATCGGGGCGTGATTGGGGTCGGGCAAGGGCGGCGTTAGGAGTGCCGGGCTCGATGTCGAGGGCGCGCTGCTGCCGTTCGTCGGCGCGGGAGTGGTTGAATTCGCGGGCGGTGTGGCGTCCTCACCAGAGCCTGCGCTCGTTCCGTTCTCCGGATCGGAGGCGACGGGGGGTTGGGGGAAGTCCCATGCACGGGGGACGAGCGCGGCAGGCATGATCCACGTCGCCGCGCAGACGACGCCCTGGCCTTGATCCGCCTGCGTGATCATGTTCCATTCGGAGTCGACGTACTGAGAGATGTAACGGATGAAAGGGAGGATCTCGCGTACGCCGCCGTTGGCAACCGCGAGCGCGGTGAGGAAGTTGACGACGGTGTGCGCGATCGAGGGTACATTCTGTGACGAATGACGGTATGCGTGCATCAGTGATACGAGCTGAGATTGAGGGTGAACGAGAAACGTCACGTACGCTGAGGTATCTCACAGATGGCTCGGGCATGACGACCTCCAAACCCCACCAATCTGCATATATGCTAGGTCAAACGTGCACCAGGCAGCTCAAAATCGTTATACGCACAAGTGATCACAGACATACGATCCGTTGGCGGGTATACACCTGCGTGAGAGGGTAGGACGGACTTGCCCGTGGCGTAACCAAGGGCCAGGAGCTGGGGTGTCATCTGCTCTATGCCGTTCACAATGGCGTCGGTGCTGGGAAGTGCACCACTCAACAACCCTGGGTGGTCTGCGGATTGTCCAAGACCTAGGTCCGGGGCCGTGATGAGGCTCACGATGTTGAGGCCGTCGAGGACTTCTTTCAGCTTCGCTAACGACGTCGCAGTCACGCTGGCGATCTCTACTGCCGTACTGGACACCGTAGATAGCTCGATGTTGCGCTCTTTGGCTTTCGGTGATGCACTTGGAGAGTGGACGGAGGAGGGGTTGGGCGCCCCCAGCTTGTCTAACTTCGAGAAATGCTTCTCATGGGCGTCTGCATCAGTGTAAGGCAGACACACAGCATGAATGGGGCCCTTGGGGAGCGACGTGACTGGAGCTCCGGTGTGCGTTTTCCCAATGACGATCGGCTCGTCTGTGGTGGGAAGCTGGCGGAGCTGCGCGATGACCTTCTGCGCGGTCTTCGGCTCGAGGAGCTGGGTCTTGACCTTCTGCATCCTCTGGAAGGACGTCACTCCGGTCGCCGAGACTTTCGTTCCTTGGGGAAGAGAAGCGGTCGGTGTAGAAAATGGTCCGACGATAAGTTCGCGCACGACCAGCGCAGACGCGTGTGCCCTCTTCTCGGAGCGGGTACGAAGGATCCGACGCTCAATATACTCTTCACGGGCGGCGGCTTCCTTCGCGACCTCTTCGCGATGAGGCGGTAGAGCCACCTTGTGTTCCTGAGGGCCTTTGGAAGGCACCAACGAGCGCCATGAAAAGCGCTTCTGGGAACGGGGAGTGGGGTCTTGAGGGAGCGCGACGGCCTCATCTGATGACGGCTGCTGGGAGGACGGAACCGGCGAGTCTGAGGTAGCCACCGCGTCTTCTTGTTCGGCGACTGATGATCTCTCAGTTAACAAACTGTTTTGAACAGGTGTTTCTATCGGAGGCACTTACCTGGCTTGATCTCCGTGACATGGACTTCGGCCGGGGATTTCTCCGTTACCCTCGAGGTCGAGCGCGACAACATACGAAGCATCACGACCTTCACTTGCTACAGGATATGAACGTGCAATGTCTGTCCGTGACCGGGGAGATATCGACCAGGAAGTGAGGGCCGACTGCAGATGAATGCTTCCTAAGTAGGCTTTGAGAAAGCTAGACGGCCCAAGCAACGCTGCGAAGAGACCGGCCTGGAAAAGGGCACGCAGGAGATGCTGGGCGAGGGAGACAGCTGAGGCGGATGATCAGAGTCGCCTCACAAGTTGAACGGACGGACGTGTGTTGTTCCCGCCAAAGTAGGCTTCAAGTAGCCCGCTGCCAGAAGCGCCGAGTGATCCTTTTAGTGACGTCGTGCGCACCGGCGATTGCCGAGACGCCACAATGGGACGCGACCCGAATCGTCCGTTTGAGTCGAGCTCACTTTGCTCCTGCCCGCCTTGTGCGCAGCAATTCCCTGCATACAGCGGCGTCAGGTCACGGAAGGCAGTGGCTCATTTCCGACCGAGCAAAACCCTTTCAAAAACCGAGACAAGCGGTGAACACTGGATGAACATCGTTTGCAACTCACTCAAAACACGGTAAGTCGGCCGACAGTTTGTACCTCTTGTCTCGACTTTTGGACCCACACGGGCGCTGTGGGCGAGGCTGCCGTTGCCGCGTGAGGCGAACGGCGGATAAGCACTGTAGTCTTCTCAAGGTACTTATATGTAAATGTGCTTCCATAAGTTCCCGTCTGGAGGTCCCACATGTGTGCACCCTGGATTCCATCTTTGCGGGCCCTCTGGACTCTCTGCAATTTTCTGCGATATTGTTATATCGACCTTCCTATCTCCTGTACTGTCTTTCCGCGACGACTTACGCTGCCCTCGATTCACGGGATCTATGGACCCTTGCGATGCCCACCCCGTGTTCCCAACCGATATATATATACATGTGACTGATGCCAGTCTTGAATCGTCTCCGTGTGATGCATATGGGCTAGATGCTCAGGCAGCGGCGTACATGGGGAAGCTGTGGCATAGTTGGCACGCAGCCATGATATGCACGCAGTCGTGTTGCGCAGCGCTAGGACTAAATTTTCAAGCAACGACGCACACGCGCGACCATCGCGTATCCTGTCACGGAGCCACACATCCAACGCAAAAACCGAGGAAACCAATGTAACGGTGGCGGACGGTGGGTCTTCCAACGGGACTGGAACTCGAGCGGGAGTTGACTCCAGTACCGATCCGGGTCCATGATGCAGTCGAAATCCGCTTCGTGCTCGATGGGAGCGTCGATGATCTCCGGCGGGAGGGACGCCCTGATCTGGGTGAAGAACGCGAGTGCCTCTTCGGCGGTGAAGCGGTCACGGACGACGTGCGTCGTCATCTTCCCCAGCAAGGGCGCGAGGAGGGGGACGACGGGTATAGCTCTCTGGAACACGGACTGTGAGCGTCAGCGCGTCGAGCATGAGAAGCTTACGCACACTCAGCCAGTTCAGATATAGATTCCCGAGGCAGCCGACATCGAAAGGAAACGGGTTGTAGTACCGTTCACCTTGAAACACATCGGGTGGATGGTATATCCCCTGGCCCATGAACGCCTCTGCGCCTGGACGACGACAGTCTGTGAGCGATGCGTCGAGAGGGAGTATGAGAGATAGGTCAAAGTCGAACAGGGCGTAAACGGCGTTTGGAGACCGACGGTGCTCGCGCAAGCGTTCGTCGCAGTGGCGGTCGGTTAGATGCTCGCACTGGCAGCAGTACCAGTTTATCAACGTATTCGACTCTGATATGTCCTATTAAACCAATAAGCACAACGCGCGCAGTAGGAAGGGAGATGGGACCAGCTCTGTGTGCAATCCTCAGGCGATGGAGTAGAGTCAGGCCCTGTGATCGCACGCAAGCATCATGTTAGAAAGCGTCCCGAGTTGCATATACCGCCTGTCACTCACAGCAAGAGTACAATGCATGAACTGCATGACCTGCCCGACTGTGTCAAGCTGCCTCATGCCAATTGTGGTTGACCACCTGGATACCCGAAGTGTCAGTACCAGAATAAAGAAAGGCATGCGGGAGCTATGAACGTACATTGGCATCGCAACAAACGCGAATGCGTATGGGGAATCCAAGATTGCCGTGGGCGGGAGCACATTTGGATATGTGTGACTGTCATATAGCGACCTGCATTCAGCGAGACGGGAGTATATCTGGTACTCCATCGATCTTATGTCTGTCATTTTGATGACAAGGTCTCGTCGCTTTGTGTCTTGCGCATAGGCAAGCCCCGGCTACTGAATGGTCAGGACGGTGTCTATGGCACGGGTAGAGGACCCGTAAGCGTACCTGCAGGTAGCGTGCATAACGCAGCGAGTCATCCTGCTGCTCGTGGACACAGAAATTGGCAAATGGACTTGGGGCCGGCTCCGCTGGACACGTCGGCAGGCCCCAGGTTCTGTAACGTACCAATTCACAGAGGACTATACCAGCCTCTGCAAACTGTTCGCTGTATCCCTCCCAAAAAGGCGTCATGTCTTCGTGAAGTTCCTCTGGAATGACGTGGCACATATTATACGCTGTGTCTGAGAACAGCTGACGCGACTGTCGTATGAATGCTATGTCACGTCACTGGACGGACAAACCAGCATACCTGTGGCAATGGCTCGTTCTTACTACCCTCGAGTTCGCGGTGCTCGTTCCGGAATACTGACCTAAAGCATTCAGTGACGTTTTCAATTTCCGCTGGTTCTTCTGTTGTCATGGCCTTTGGGATCTCGGGTTCAGCAGACATGAGGATACGAGTGAGTGGAACACGTTCAAGTTCGAGTTTCCCTCAAGCGCCTTCAAGCGACACCGCCACGACGATCCCGCGGCAGGCGCGTCTCAAGTAGGCGGCATCTTACTATGAGGCATAGATTAGGAAGACAACTCGGACTCTCGAGGTATATGGGCCCGCGTTGGCGAGGGCCAGGAGTTCGTTTAACAGAGCGACTGCGCGTGAAAAATGTGAGCAACAGTACCCCTTTTGACACACGTCCTCTCAGCCCCTTACCGTGGATTGTAAATGTACCTTAGGACCCAGACAGTTATTTCCTGCGTTGGATCTGGAGAGGCGTTATCACTTTCAGGCCGACCCCATATCGACCGGGAGACTAGAGCAAGCGTGCAGCGGGGTCCTACTATACATCTCAGCCTTCAATATCCTCATATTCCTCGTCAACACCCAGGTACCCCCGGATGTCCTTCGCCTCGACACTGTTCTGTCGCGTGAAGTGCGAAAGAAGCATGAGGTAATTATCTGAATACACATCAGGCCCTGCGATAATCCCGGCGAGATGAAAGGCGAAACCAACCTGTCCAGCGGACCGCAGCTTCCTTCGCGAGGACAACCGCGCGTCTTTTCTCCTCGACCTTCGCAGGATCGCATGCGCCGTAGGTGGCAAGCTCTGTCTCAAGTTGCGCGCCTTCTTTCTTCAGCGATGCAAGCTGGTCGAGCATCCGCGCACGCTCGTCCTGGGGAAACGTGAGATGTGTAAACCGACGTGCTGTGAATGGCCCTTACGCTCTCAGGTCGAGAGGCTTTCTCGGTGGCTACAGCCGCCCTCAGTTCGTCTAGTTGGCTTCGATGCGAGGCTTGGGTGTCTTTCACAGTTTTCAGGCGGGCTTGCATCTGTTCATACCCTCGTCGGTCAGTGCCTATGCATATATGCCCGAGAACCAGGCATACCATGGCACCTCGTTGGGACGGGAAGCTCCAAAAGACTGGGTATATGCGCTTATAAGTGACTTGTGGCGCATGCATAGCTGCGAGGCCTACAGTTGGAGGAGCCAATCTTGTCCATCTGGACCAAGCCGTCGTCCACAAGCGACTGCAAGACCTCCTTGACTGACTGAGAAACTATAGAGGTGTAAGCCGCATACACCACGACTCACAATAAGCAAAGAGTGTACCGATTCCCTTCATCTTCGGTCCCAACTTCTCGAGCTCCTTGAGCTACACCGGTGTGAGTATCATCTATATTCCGCGCATCTCTATGGACGCGCTTACCTGAAAGAAGTCTTTCTGCGGAGAGCAAAGATTGAATGAAATCGGCCGCATATAACCAGGAGATACCTAGGTACCGTCTCATGGAATATCTCGAGCAACTTCACGCGTTTCTCTTCGGCGGAGAGTCCCCGGGGTGCCTACAGCCACGCTAATGTTATGTTTTCATACTACAACAAAGAGCTCGTGACATACCATTGCGCTGATAGTGTTCGGCGGTGGGTGCTGTGGGGGTCGGGAAGAAAGCAGAGGCTGCCGGATCGGAGCAGAAGCGAACCGCGTCATGAAATCATGCCGTAAGTCGATCCCAGGTCGAGCTCAGATCGTCAAAGAAGGTACGTCAAGCAACGACAGGCTCCAGAAGTATGGCCCACGTGAGACGTCCGCGTCGAGCTTCAAGCTTTCAAGTGGCGGCTTCGCACTGGCATACGAGAAGAGCCGAGTAGCAAGACGGATGCTAACTTCTCTCGGCCTAGTAAGTACCTAGGCCGGCACGTACAGAAGAACCTGGGAGGATCGCGCGACAGTCGTTCAGGCAGCGATTATTGCAATAGATTTTCAGTTGTCAACGACGAAGGTGGCAGACTGTAACAGAACTTGCGCAGGACTCGGCAGATCTGAAGGTACCTCCCCGACCAACACCGGTGTTGGTCGGGGACGACTTTGAAGTCTCGCGCGGATGCCGCTACTGTGCTATAGTGGCTGTGCTTCAATTATGCAGACGCCGGCCTACAGCGACCACTGGCGTGACTGACAACCTCCAAGTACTCTGCCCCTAGCGTTTTTGCTGTTGTGGACTCTTTATCTATCTCCATATAAACGATCATTCCAGCACCATCACCCACCCTTATCGCCCATAATGTCTAATGAAGGGTGGCTGCCTTGGGGAGCACGAGATTGATGCTTACACCCAGTTGCCAAATGTGAGTGCCGCGTCATAATGTAAGCCTGAGGCCTGAGGGGTACTGAGTGTTGAACGTTGACCCGAATGGCCAAAGATACCCAGAACTTATATTGCTTTTGGTGGCGATGAGTGGCCGGATTACAGAACGTCAGTCGCATTTTGGGATTGCTGCGAGCCATGGCTTGCTGCACGTGGGTACCAGCTACATCCCCGCCAGTTCCCTTACGAGGACGCACCATGGAAATACTGGGATTATCCACCGTTGACCGCTCCAAGCAAGTATCCATTTGCAACACGTGTGTATGTGGAACTCAAGAAACAGAAATTCTTCACTCCTCCGGTGTGTGGCATCTACTGCTTCTTGACTATCGCTGCGTGTTCAATAAAAACTTTAGGCTAGGATCGGATGGGCGCAGGACTCCTTGAGGAGAGATGTCGCCTTGAAGCTAGTCCACAAGGATACGGATGATTACCGTACCTATCAAGTTCTCCTACGGAGTGGGGAACACCTGCAGTCTAATGAACACACTGGGGTACTACTATACGCCTTTCGAGTACTCCTTCGTTTCTATGCCCAGGTAATGCTTATTACGACTACCAGCGGCGTAAGCTGACTTCTCGGTCAGATGGGGCGATCTGGGTGACATCAGAGGGTTTGAAACGGTGAATGACGTGCTGTGTTTTATACAGCACCGTACTCTCAAGGTCAGAGACTCGGATCCTCTCGCGCTTGTGGTGGTTTAGCTAATGCGCATGAATAGGGACTCAGCATGCTCCATGCTCTTCGCATTGCGCATCGAGTGAGTTAGATCGCTGAGTCTCATGGTGCGTCCTCGTGGCTCATTCATGTCTTTAGGACATCAATACTAGCAACATTCTGATCGACTCAGGCTGCTACCACGCCGGTTGTTCAACATTTGATTATCCGTTGCTTACAAAGGAACACAGGCGCGCTCGGGACGTGCACTACGCTCTATTTGATTTCAACGCAGCGCGCCTGCTACCCGACAGTTCTCTACGGGACTGCCACCGACCTCGGAGAGAAGCCATGTCTGTCAGCTCGATGTACCATCCTCTCGACGTTTTGTACGGCGATCCCACGTACAATCCGTTTGCGTTCGATGTTGCCAGCCTTGGAAATATCTACGTCGCATGGTTTCAGGTGCGTCGACGACAGCATACTGCCGTTTGAAGTTCGGCAGCCTGTATTCAGCTGAATCCTTGTCTTATAGAAAATTGTGAGCATTGAGCGGATGCTTGCCCCGCTCTTCGAGAAAATGATCGAGCACGAATCATCACGCCGATTCACCGCAGAAGACGCTCTGGCTTTCTTCACGTCGCTGGCGCCTCGCTGGTCGGATGACCTCCGCACAACCCCGTTTAGTCCCGAGTACGAAGATGTTTAGACCCCGTGCTGGTCAAACACGCCTTCGGGTTTTGCTGAACGTTGGCAGCACTATCGATCGAGGCCGTATCCGTGGTTCGTTCGGAGAATCATGGCCCCCTTCATGAGCTGGCTGGTAGGATTCCGGATTGTCTATTATGTGCGAGAGCTGCTGCAGATATGAGTATGTACGGAAGATGCATTTGAAGTCTAGACGTACCATCCTATGTGCATGCTCGCTTGGATAGTTTCAGCACTTAAAGTCTTGCTATAAAGCTTGTGTGCGATGCTTCGACCCCGTAGCTCCCGTATGCCTCAGTGAGACCACGAATTAGACCAATGATGTAGAAGTGCGCCCCTGCAAGCGAAAGAACGTACATCCCGTGTACTCTCTCTCGTCACTGTGGTTTTCTTCTGTACCAACATGCGGACTTATCCTGTACCGCTGCACGCACTGCTCAGGCCCGCCGCCGATACCGAAATGCTACCCAGCTTACTGCACCCACGGAAACTGCCGGTGACCAAGTAGTACCTGACACGATCACCCCCACACCCCGGCGCAGAAGTTCTGTCATGTAAACAGGCACACACGTGCACGCTCAGAGCAACGCGAACTGTGAAACAAGCCGACAATTAATAGGCGGAAGCGCAAGTTTACGCATACATCGACCACCGCGCAGCGTGCACGCGCGGGAACTGCCAACGGAAAGGAAAACGGGAAAACGGTCAATTACATGGAATGCGTGGTAAACAGGCGGGCGGGAGAAAACGAGGGCTGGGCTGAAGATGGGATGCGGTGAATATACGTGGGGGAGCGTCCGGGGCGGGGCAGCGGGCAGCGGAGACGATGTGCAGGGCGCGGGAGCCGGGGGCGAGCAACGTGCGGGATGCGGGACGCGAGCGTAGACGGTAGAGGCAAGAAAGGAGAATGCGCGTGCACGAGCGGTGAGTAAGCTTAAGAGCGAGCGTGGCGTGTGGTGGGGGAGGGAATCGGGCGTGGAAGGGATGTGGGGGCGGCGTATGCGGTATGGGGGTGAGCGCGAGAGCGACGAGCGGGAAACGGGAAACGGGAAACGGGATGGAATGGGGAACGGGAACGGGGATGAGGAAGGGCGTCCATGGACAGTGGCGTGCTGACGCGGCGCGGCGGGGGTTTTGCATTAGTGTGTAGGCAGTGAGGTATTCCGACTCGTGATACATATGCACAGACCGGAGAGCGTGGATGCACATTGCGATTGCGTAACCTGGTTAGGGGGTGGGGGGCGACGGAGTTTCAGGGAGACACGCGTGCGGGCAGATCACCGCAGAACCTCCAGACGATGCTCGGCGGACGGGTAGCGGTACGCGACGAACTCCGGGTCCTGGTCGACGAGCTCCGCGATGTTCTTCTTCGACGCGATAGACATGCGTGGTGCCATGCTGCTGTGCGTGGACCCGGGCCCGCTGTACCCGTTGAAGCTCACGCTCGGCTCGTCGCGCTGGTCCGACGCGGACGAGCGGTACGGGTTGTAGTCCGCGGGTTCGCCGTTCTCGCCCGCCGTGATACTCGGCGTGAACACCGCCGCTTCGCGCTCGACCTCCCCGGACTTCTT
The DNA here is from genome assembly GCA_022264855.1 of Lenzites betulinus. Lineage (NCBI taxonomy): Eukaryota > Fungi > Basidiomycota > Agaricomycetes > Polyporales > Polyporaceae > Lenzites > Lenzites betulinus. Next base: position 8,998 of record JABYQU010000009.1, on the reverse strand, counting down.
CCCGAAGAGCGACGAGAGCCCGAATCTGCTGCGCCGTTGTTTGGGCTTCGACGGCGTCGTGAGCGCGCGCTTGCCCGCCTGTGCGCCCCACTGCGTCAGCGACGGGCTCGACGCGCCGAATTCGGCGTACTTCTCCTCGGCGAGGAACGGGGGCACGTTGACCGTGCCGCGCGCATACGGGCTCCGCGCGGGCAAACTCTGCACGGCAGGATGTGGCGACGAGCCTAGGCCGCCGAACGACTGCCGCCTGAGCTCTGTGGTGCGGAACGGCGCCTGCGGAGGTAGTAGGCCGGCGGATTGTGGGCTGGAGGAGTTCTGGAGAAGGTCGTACATGGTTTGCGGCCGAGGCTCCATCCCGGTGGGGTTCGGGAATTCGATGGTCGACTCTCCGGGGAGAGGCGGGAGAGACTTATCTCGCGTAAGCATGGTCGACTGGGGCCGCAGATGCGGCGGGGATGTGCCGGGTGTTGCAGGACCACCGACGCTTGACAGCGTCTTCGAGGAGCTGTGCGTGGTCCTACCGCGCAGCTCCGAGTCGGGCGAGTTGACGTCGTTCGATCCAGCGAGCTCAAAGGCTGATATGCGGTGATCGGGCTCCATCTCCTTGTTCGCCTGGTCCTTGTGTGCCTCGCCACTCGACTTCTCCTCCATGACCGGATACCGCGAGGACGTCGGCGACGGGAGGGCACTAGATGGTGCAGTCGGTGGCGATGGTGCAAATTGTGAGAAGCCGTTGGGGGACATGGACGATAGCAGCGACGGTGTAGAGACATGGCGTCTGCCGGCACCCTCTCTGTCGACGAGGTACGACAGCGGTGGTGGCGGAGCGAGCGGTGCATCATCGTCGTGCCGGTCGACCGATTTTGACTGACTGACACCTTTCGACGCGCCCTTGGACGACCCAGTGACAAGCTTCCATATCTTCTTGAGACCATTCTTCTTCTTTGTGGGCGCACTAGACACTGTAGGCTCAGGAGACGTCTGGCCGCGCGGCCACGACTGCGAAGCCTTCAACGTCGGCGTATTCGAGGCAAGCTCGACGGCCGACGGATGTGCAGCGAAGTACTGCTGCTCCTGTTGCAAAGCGACGCTGCGGAAATGACAACCGTCGTCAGCGCCCGCCGGGTTCCCAGAGCCTAAAAGCGTTACGTACTGCATATCCATCATGCTGCCCGAGGGTGCCACGCTATCCCGGCTCAGCCACGCGGCGCTCAGGTTCTTGAAGCCAAAGAACCTAGAGCGGCGCGGCGACGACGCGGAGCCGACGCTCTGCATGTCCGAGAACGACGCCTGCGACTGGGCGCGGAGCAGCGTCTGCGGCCGGTCGGCCCCGCCCGTGAGCACGCTGCTCGGGCGCGGCGAGAACGACTGGGAGTGCCGCGAGTCGCGCGCACCAGAGAAGAAGCCGCTGTCCATCTGCGGGAGCGGGCTCTGCAGCGGCATCGAGTACACCGACGCGACGTCGGCCGCAGAGCGCGAGCTCCGCGACGACTTGCGCGCACGGCTGAGCTCGCGTTTCTCGCGCTTCTCCGACTTGCGCCGCCGCTCGCGCTCCTCCTTCTCCTCCTTGCGCAGGTCGACGTGCTCGACGATCATGCCGTTCTCCAGTAGGGTGACCTCGCGGGCGTGCGCGTGCGCGTTCCCGGCTGATTTGATGCGGAGCGCGCCGCTGTCATCCGTGGGTTGCGAGCTGCTCCCGAGCTCGTACGCCGACCGCCGGAGCTGCGAGAACGTGTCCCGCATCTTCTCGTCCAGGAGCCGAGACTCGCGTAACGCCCGTGCACGAGCTAACGCTTCTGCCTCGAGAAGATGGCGCTGGGACTTCACGTACTGATCGAGGGTCTGCTGGCGTGATGAAGGTTCCTTGGGGTTCTACGGGGGGTCAGCTGCAGACACGTAGAGAGCATGTAGACCACGCACGATGCTCAACCAGAACCGAAGATTATCCTCCGTGAGCGGACCACCCTTCGCTCTCGGTCGTGAGTGGTTTTCCGACGAAGACGCCCGGCCGGACGTCTCCTCCTCCGCCTCTCTCCGACACAGCTCCTCGTACATGATGTCGCTCTCGCGCTCCCAAACACCAGGCCCGGTGACATCGACGTCCGCCATGTCCTGATCACGCATCGCACACTCGACGCAGACCTCCTCCTTCGGCACCTGCGGGGGCGAGAACGACGGCTGCATCGCAGGGGACGCCGCCGGGGTGATGTACGTCGGATGTTGCGGATACGCCCGAGGTTTCGGGGAGATGGGGATGGACTGCATTGTCACCGCGTTGTACGTCGGCCCCGCAGACATGGGCACGATCGGCGACATGGACGATGAACTGGGGCCTGCACCTATGCCGGCCGTAGGCAGCGTCGAGTGGCGGGGCGACGCGGACGGGGTCCGCATAGGGGGGCCTTGAAGCTGAGGCACCATAGCCGCATGGCGCGGGGCGGGGCCTGGCGCAGATAGCTCGTACTGATCACCCATAGCGCGCGGGCTTGACAACGACTGGCCCATATCGGGGGATGGGGGAAGAGGCTGGGTGTACGCGAGCCGCTGCTGCTCACCAGAGCTGTCGCGCGGGGGTCGAAGGCCAGCAGACGGCCGGTCGAAGCCGTACGAGTCGGCGGGGGAGAGGACGCTTGCGGATGGGTAGGGCGTGCCCTCAGGCTTCGGAGAAAGCTGCGGCTCACGGGGCATTGCTGGGCCCCCTGCCTGTGCGGGGACGTCTTGCCATTCCTCGGCCGGCTCCTGGGTGATGTTCTCGCCGATCCACGCCTTGGAGGACGGGACCGGATCTGAGTTGCGCGACTTTTCGTAGCTGGCTCGCAGGGCTGCTGTCATCCCGGCGTCCAATGCGGGGTCAAAGCCGCCGGTTGGGGAATGGAGTGTTGGCGATACGGGCCCTTTCGTGGAGGCTAAAGAGGGGTAGCGGTCGTCGCTGAGGTCGAATTCGGTGAGGGTCAGACGTTGGGAGTAGTTGCTGGACTTGGACTTTGGGCGTGAGTGGCTATTGGGCGAGACGAGAGCCAAGGAGACGTCGTTGAGAGGTGCACCAGCGTCCGGCGAAGGAAGCTGTACGGCAGTGGCCATGACGTCCGAGTATACGGCTTTGCAGGGTTGTGGGGGTCGTCCAAGAAAAAAGAGGAGTGCGACGGGCGTTGATGGGATGCGAACAGGAAACTGAGAAAGCGGAGAACACAGGCCGGGACACGAATATTACGTCTGGGGTTACAAAGGGGCAAAAGAGAGGCTTGCGGGGTGCTCACCAGCGACACGGGCGCTGTGCTGCTGTGCCGTGCTCAACGGGTGCGAAAGCGGTCGACGACGAGGCCGACGACGACGAGGAGAAGGAGAGACGATGAAGGCGAATGAGGAGAGTCGAGCCCCCACACTACAGTCGCGGTAAACCATTCCTCGGCAATCCCCGAACGCGCGCCTCTACCCCGCCCTCCGAGCCCTCTCCTCTCGTCGAGCCCTGCCCAGAGCCCCAACAATTCAACGCTTCCTCACATCGCCCGTCTTCATTCGACAGCGGCGAGATCAATCACTCGTACAAGGGGCAATGCAGACCGCAGGCTCTCATTCGGTATCCAGTATCTACTGCTCGTACTCGCAAGATAGAGTGCCCCAACCGCCCGCTCCATCATGATGAGCTCAACTACTTCCGATACCTGGCTTTCGAGGTCAGCGAGCCCCCTGGTAAAAACGTGTAAAGTCTAGATCGCAAGACGCACCAGAGGACACCCTTCCTCGACCGCCGCATCTTGCGTTGCAGCTGCAGCATCCCGTACAGCAGCGCCTCGGCCGTCGGCGGGCAGCCAGGCACGTAGATGTCCACGGGGACGATGCCTGCAGTGTCCCGAACGTATCAGCATCGCACCACGCCGCGTTCAAACACCGACAGTTTACGTACGGTCGCACCCCCGCACAACGGAATACGAGTAGTGGTAGTATCCGCCCCCGTTCGCACACGAGCCCATCGAGATCACCCAGCCTGCACACATGACAGACACGCGGTCAGCGCTCGTCGCAAATATGCCCCGGGCAAAGGTCCCAGGGCGGAGGCGGCCGGCACTTACGGGGCTCGGGCATCTGGTCGTACACCTTGCGCAGGGCGGGGGCCATCTTGTTCGTGAGCGTGCCCGCGACGATCATGATGTCGGACTGCCGGGGACTGGCACGGAACACAACCCCAAGACGGTCCTGGTCGTAACGCGCCGCGGCCATGTGCATCATCTCGACAGCGCAGCAGGCGAGACCTGGGCGGGACCGACGCACAAACGAACATGGGCGCAGAGATGGTGAACAAGCAGGATGCGGCGGGAGGATGCGGCGGACACACCGAAGGTCATGGGCCACATGGAGCCCTGTCGCGCCCAGTTCGCGACCTTGTCAAGCGTCGAGAGGACATACTCTGCCTTGTTCGACGGGGTCTCTAGGCTGAGTTGGTTCGAGCCCTGCTTCGCAATGCGCGTGATGGGGGCCGCAGGGTCCGTGGAGGAGGTCGGAATGGTAGACGGCTTGGACGCAGGCCGTGATGAATGGAGCTGGCGGTATGCTACAGCAACACCAGATGCGTTTTCTCAAAGTGAATAGAGTGCAGAACCTTGGGTTGATATGGGCATACCGGCGACACCGACTTGCGGTCGAAGAGCTGCTCGCCGGCCAGCATGGGCAACTACACAGTGCAGAGTCAGTAAATGAACAAGACAGGCCATTGAGAGCGCACGGACGAGCAGGGTGGAGGACAGAGAGCGACATGGTGGAGGGACGGAGAGACTGTGCTCGCCGTCGGTGACGATGAGCGGAAGGCGTTTGCTAAGCGCGCATTCTCATTGGTCCCCGGCCCATCCACGGCGCACCGGCCGGGGAACGCCGCCGGGTGTCCCCGGCTTGAACTTGCAGAGTGTTCGATTCCTGCAGCCCTTCCCAATTGTGCCAGATATCAATTCTACATAGGAATCTTAACAGGTTCAAGGGCACGCATATATTGAGGTTCGATGCAAAGCCGCTCCAAGCGGCGCGTTAGAGTCTATCGGACGTACATACTACATATTATCCAAACAAATCAAGGGTGGTACGCTACAGGCGAATGGACAGGACTAGGGAATGCAACGATGGTGACATGATATACAATGTGCGCGGACAGGAACATATGCAAGGGCTCGTAGAATGCGACGATGATAGTGTGGATTGGACGTCTCGGGATTCGGTATAAGGTTAATGCGGGGGGTATCGACTGTATGCAATGGGGAATGGGAGGTAGGTTGAAGGCGGGCAGGGGAGGAGGAATGGAAGACTGGTACTACAGTATGGAGACGCAGACGCATACGACACATAACGATACTTCCAGAGCCGTCTGAGGTCCGATGGGCGCCAGAGTAAGACGCATGTACGACAGAAACAAAGAAGGGAACAGTCCACCGAAGCCGGTGTCATGCAGCGTCCGCGGTGCGACCCTAACCGCTTTAGTCGCGGCCAAGGCACTCGAGCGCGCCGTCGAGCCAGGGGTGGTTGCGCACTTCGTGGATGTCTGCGCGCAGGAGGGGGTCCTTCTCCAGGCAGCGTGCCATGAGCGCGATAGCCGACCTGCTCAGGCGGCCAGTTTTGGGCTCGCGGATGACGACGCGGCCGTCCTTGGCATCTTGTTCTGCAGGGAAGGGCGAGTGGCCGGTGAGGAGGTATGACAGGAGCACGCCCAGCGTCCAAATCTCCGCCGGAGGGGCTTGGTAGGGCTTCTTCAGGAGAATCTCAGAAGACGCATAGGCGGTCGTCCCGAAGAACAGTGTGTAGTATGGACGCGGGGCGGTAGGGTCGGCAACCACTGCGCTGCCGAAGTCAATTAACTTCACCTACGTCGCGCCCATGTTAGCACCGCTGACACGCATCATTCGCGCAAGACGTACCCTGAGGTCAGTGTCGATGACCAGGTTTTCGTCCTTGATATCACAGTGCGTGATGCCCTGGCTGTCGAGATAGTACACCGCCTCGACGACCTGGGCGAAAATGTACCGCGCCTGGTTCTCCGTGAGCCGCTTGTGTCTGCTCTGCTCTATGCACTCGAACAGGTCGTGGGAAGCGCGCCGCGAGAACCCCGGACGTTCATCCGCAGGCTCCTTCAGCAGGGCGTCGTCTAGGCTGTCATGGACACCCGCGTTATTGGAGATGTCAGCGAGCTTCCCGTGGGAAGCAGGCGCCAGGCCGTCAGTTCCGATGGGAACGTGTGGCGGGGTGTGCGGCGCAAAGTCGAGCGTCGAGTCCACGGAATGGGACGGGGAGAGCATCGGCGTGGTCGACGGCGTCGGGACAAGAAGCTTCCCGGGCGCAGACGTGGGCTTCGCCTTCTTCTGCTTCTTCGACACCCAGGGCGTGCCGTGGAGCTCCTGCACCTGTGTGGCGAAATCGTGAGTAACTGCCCGAACGGGCGGCGCACATCACGCTTACCAAATAGAAGTACACCTCGTCCTCGAACAAGTCGAGGCACCGCACGATGTTCTCGTGGTTCACGAGGCTGAGCAGCATGACCTCGGTGGGTACGCGCCCGAACATCTCGTCCTCCCACCACGCGTGCTCTGGCACCTTGTCCTTGATGATAAACTTCACCGCGACCTCGTGGCCCTCACTCCGGTGGCGCGCTGTCATTACGAAGCCATATCCGCCGGCGCCGAGCTCGTCCTCGAGACGATAGCTGCGGACAAAGTACGGGTTAAGCGTGTGCTCAGGGTGAAAGCGCGGCGAGTAGAGTCGTCCCTGGCAGAGCAGCGCATCCTCGCATATGGGTGGTGAAGGCAACGAAGCGCCGTGCGCCGGCGACATTAGAAGTGATGGGTGATCGTGCATGTCGTCACAGCCGATGTTAGATAACGTGAGCGAGGGAAGAGAAGGCAGCTTGCTCCCTGACGGAGAAGCATCGGGGTAGAGAAAGGGCGACGCGGCGGAAACGGGGGAATCATGCGGGAACGTTTGTCGCGTCGGGGTAAAGGGCGACGCGGTGGGGTCAAGGGGGGAGGACGAGTAGCCGGGCGAGGAGAAGTTGCTGCTTGCGCGGGACGCGCTCGGGATGTTGAGGCTGCACTGGGAGGGCGAGGAAAACGCCGGAAAAAGCAGGTCCTGGGAGAGCTCCGGGTGCGCTGAGGGCGCGGGCTGCGGCAGGCCGCGATATGTGGGCGAGCACATGTTCGCCTTCTCGTGGCCGATGTACTGGTCGGGGCGATGCGCAGAATCGATGGAGTGATACGCGTCCCGGGAGAAATGCTGCAGCTCATATACGGTGCAGGAATGGAGGCGGTGATCATGGTGCTCGGTGAGTGGCGTGTTGAGGCTGTCGCCGTCGTCCGAGGAGGCGTCTCCCGCGTCCATGGGGGGAGAAAAGGGGTCGAAGAGCGGGATGTCGACGGGGGAGAGACGGGAGGAGGAGGCTGTAGACATCGGACGCATCGCTGTGGCGGGCAGGGGAGGACGCGGGGTGGGACGCGGGGTGGGACGCGGGGAGGTGGCCGGAGAAGCGGAGGGGAGGAGGGGGACGAGAGGAGAAGGAGAACATGTCGGCGCGGTATTTATTCGAACCAAGGAGCACGGACGAACGGGCGGCCGAACTGGGATCCGGACGAGCAGAAGGGGGCGGGCCCAAGAAGGAAGCACGGTCGATCGCCTCCACGCGCCGCCCACTCTCTGTGCACGAGCCATCTGTCGCATACTTCGTCAACTCCATTTCATATACGCACGCTGCAACGTCGGCGCATCGACAGCCGCACGTCCTCCGAATGCGAGTGCACGACGTTCCAGCTGTCGATCACCTGGATACTCGTCCCCGCATGATAGCCGTGGTCAGCCTGCGACTGCGTCATCCGCGCTATCTGTGTCGGGGAAAATGATAGACAAGACGATGTCCGCCGTGCGCGCGCACACACGCTGCGTGGGCTTGACAGGGAGAGTTGAAAGTCAGACACAGAGTCAGTGCGAACCCAAACGCGCAACAAGAGGCAATAAGCTGACGCCCGCGCGCCCCCGTCTGCTGATCGCCGATCGTCCCTTTCCATTACGTCAGATAAGGCAACATTAATGCTTTCTTCAGTGGCACTGCATTCCTTCTCTGGTTGCCGACGATGCGTCTCCAGTCCAGATGCTATCCAGCCTTCCAGCTAGCCATATCGCAGGCCCATCGGCGACCACAGACACACCCTATTTGGCCTTGGGCTCTTCCGCGAGAGCCCACATGTAATACACGCCTTCACAAAGAGGAGTCAGCCTTCGGCCATCGATGAAGGAATACTGCTGTGAAGACATTCGCTTACCCAGGGTGCGATATGGTCGCCAGCATTCCGTGAGCTCTTCCATCTCCTTCGGCGTCAGCAGCGCTCCCCTGCAGCGTAGACAGGGCACGCTCAGCACACGGCGGTGTATACGTCATTGCACTGCGCGCACTCACTTCACTTTCTTGCCGCTCAGCCGGCTCTTCATCAGCGCAACGGTCAGGCTCTCCGGCAACGGCGGGGGTGTGTACTCCCCGCCATCCTTGGTCGACGTTGGGATCATGTTGAGTGTCTTGTTAATCGATGGCGTGAACATCGGGGGCAGCGGCATCGCCGAGCCTCCATCTTGTTCCGCGGTCTTCCCAGCCTTGTTTTTGCCCTTCCCCTTCGCCGCCGGAGGAGGCATGGGGGTGTCCTCAGGAGCTGGCAGGATGGAAGACGCATCGGGCGTAGCGGCCCTCGGCTGCGTCACAGATCCGCCCGCGTCGACGGCGTCGCTCTGCGTCGGACATGTCATTTTGTCCTGGCGGAGCGATATTGGATGAGACGGCGAGTGCAGCGAGATGAACCACCGCAGGAGGCCCTTCTGCACACCCAGGTCGCCTGTTCGTAATAAAACAGGTGTCAGCACGCGAAGCCGCGCCATGAGACGTTGACACTTGCCGACTGGAAGGATGTCCGGCCGCCGCAGCGAAAACATCGCGAACATGTCAACTGCGCGGCGGGTGAGGGGCGCCCTCAACTGCTGTTTGTTT